>CM048751.1:345315648-346515648 GCA_026315105.1 Locusta migratoria | reverse complement strand
ATCTTTTAGCAATTAATTTCATCCTAGATTGTTGTCCCTGTACGTTTCATGCTCACATAGCAAGTCGCGTTTATTTGATTGGCGTGTCTGCTGTAAAAGTTGTTCTTTATTAGATGAGACACCTTCTATGTTCACAAAGATGACTGTCAAGAGTGGTTCTGAAAAGAATATTTTAGGTTCCTTTCGAGGCATTTTTAATTACACTACTTTCTATGTTGTTTCTGGTTTGAGAGCATTATCCGGCCGTAGCTGGCGCCTAGGGGACATCCAAACCTATGTGTAAGTTCTGCGAGGACACTTATTTCATCCCCTCCCCCCCCCCCCCCAAAAAAAAATACTGACGTACTACACACAACCAATATTGTGAAACAGTTCCTGGCAAAAAAGGGTGTGGTGCAACTTGAAACATCCACCATACTCACCGGATCTCACTCCTCGAGACTTTTATTCTCTCGACTCATACTCACTTTGAAAGGAAAGAGATTTGGCGATATTCCTGACATACAATCAAACGTTGCGAAGCTTTTGAACACCATCCTGAAGGAAGAAATCGTGCTAAGTTTCCAGGACATGCAAAGCTCCGTGGTGCATAGTTTTGGGAGGTGACTATTTCGAAGAACAGTAAACTAACTACAGTTCATCTGAGTTAATGTTACAGGACTATTCCCCTAACTTAATTGTCAGAGATTGTAGATGTTTCTCCTGGGCTACGCGTTGTAACGCGCTTCTTCCCCCACAATAAAATACACCAGAACTACTTATGGAGTTACAGGATCGACGGTGCCTTTAGACGCCATGACTTACATGGAGTCAGTTGGCGTCTATCCCATCTACCACAAAAAAGAAAGAGGAACGGGAGAAACAGCACACCTGCTGCATTTCATTGTTACGTTATTATCATGCGTAGAACGTGGAGATTTTATCTTTCATTTGGTGAAGGTGTTACATTTATAGATTGTTTCATTGCATTTATGTGACCGATTAAAATTGCACCACGACTTTACGGGACACGCTGTACAACTTTTTAAAATTATTCATTATTTATTGGGTTATTATACAATATAACCTCCCTCCTAATACATGAAAAGGTGAAGCAGTCAAAAATTCGAAGATTGGTTTGAACTCCAAACTGCTTTAGTAGTCATGGTCCTGTTTGGAGGTGATATGCTGTTGCCTTACTCTGACCAGTTATAGGGGGCCATACAGTTTAACGTGGATTCCGAACCACGGTGCTAGACAATATTTTTTACATCAGCAACATTACCAGAGGTAAAAGAAGTGGGAAGTGACAGATAAAAATACTAGGACCCCCATACTGTACATTAACGGGTACTATTTGTGATTACAGAATGTTTGCGAGAAAATATGTGCCCATGGGATTTTTACAAAGTTACTGCAAATACGACTACCATGGTATGTCTACAATTAGTACCTGTCTACGTAAAGAAACTATGTTTTCTACTTTAACGATCCTACAGCGATCACAAGTGTGGCAGCAGGAATAAAACCTACCATTGATGGCCAATGTCCACCGACCTAAACCCAGCGGACGTGTCCTACTTATTATTTTTTCCATGGGTTAATGTGAACTAAACAATACACTGCACAGCTTACCGAAATCCCATCACCAAATACGAAGAAGTTTGCGTCATTTTGTTTTGGCGTATCTAGCAGTGTGCAGTGGAAATGAAGCGCGGCCTTTTCAGTTTGTGCCAGGACAACAGCACATACACACAAGAAAAAAAAAAAAACAATACGTTATAGACAGTTTATTTTTATTATTATTATCATCATCATCTTTTTTTTTGTCGAGGTGGAATTAAAAATTTTACGACTAGCCCTCCAGCAGTTAGTGACAACGGAAACTCCCCATCGCACCCACCTAAGATTTTGTGGTAAGATGAGGAAGCGGAGAGCCCGTCAAAACCTTAGCACAGATCAAGCATGGAGACAGGAAATGTGAATGAAAAAGTTCAAATGTTTGTAAATGTATCGGACCAAACTGCGTGGTCATCAGTCCGTAGCTTACAAACTACTTAAACCGAGGTAAACTAACCTAAGCACAATACACACACCCATGCCCCGGGAAGGACTCGAACCTCCACGGCGAGCAACCGCGCGCTCCGCAGCGAGACGCTTTAGACCGCTCGGCTACTCCACCGCGGCGAATGAAAAAGGAACCAGCTTCTGTGGCGATGTTGGTGTTGCTGGCCTCCGATGCTGGAAACCGTATTCAAATCTCCTTTAGTCTATGATTTATTATTTTTATTTTTTATTTATTTATTTATTTTTTCTGAAAATTGCCAACTGTCCGATCGGTCATTCACATCTCCGTTCTCTTTTTGTAGTCTTCTGGGAAGTATTATATTAGGTCCCAAATAAATGTGATCACAGTGAGAGCAGACGATAGCTCTTGCAGAAATGAAAATAATAAACGTAATCAACTTAGCTCTCCGAAATTCCAGAACATGTTCTGATTAATTTCGATATATGCAGAATTCGATGGTGTACATGCCAAAAACTTAAAAAAACGGTAAAACGTATGTTTTGACAGGGCGCAGGGAAAAGTGTGTAATAGTGAAACTGTTGACAGTGTGACTGATGTAATAGAATGACATAGTGATATTAGGTTAAACCAGAACACTGTAATTTCTGTTAATATTTCTTTCTTTCACGAGATATATCTTTCGGCAGAAGATCCGTCGTAAGGCGACTTATTGGTTTTCAGAAGGGTTGTTATTTTGCTTTAACTGACTCTTATTAGGTTGTAGGTGTTATATTGTTGTATCTCATGTATTCTTTATATTTTATTTTTTCAGCCACGAATTTCCGTCATTTATTTGATAGAACCTTAGAATAATGAATTTCGTGACTGAAAAAAATACTACAGTTTAACACTTTAACACCTAAAAATCTAATATGAGTCAGTTAAAGCAAAATAGGCCCTAACAGTCCTTCTGAATACTAATAAGACACCCGACGAAAACTTTTCTGCCAAAAAAATTATCTCGTGAAAGAAAGAAATGTTAACGGATACTACAGTATTCCGGTTTAAACTAATATAATTATATTTTCATAATTTCTTTGGGAGTGAACTCATTCGGATTCATACGAGCGCATAAATCGGACAAGGAGCCATATCTCACTCACCAGGTGTACAAGTGCGCCGATAATCGTTTTCTATCCTATGACGCATATACTGTCACCAGTGTTGTGAATGATCAGACGTGTTTTCTAAGTGGAGGTTTCGGCTGTCGCCTTGTCATCAAACGTTTGTGGTCCCCATTTAACAGGCACTAGCTTTCGACTGCTTATGGAACACTAATGAGGTACGGACTTTACACCATAACGTAGACATAGTATTGAATACAATGAACAGACATGTCAGAGATCGGATGGACAATTGATAATTTGTAAAAAACAGAAAATAAAATTATATAGCACAATGGAGTGCTTAATTAAATTTTCCAATGTTTATAAAGCAACTAGACCAAACTGCTATGGTCATCAGACCATAGACTTACAATCTACACGTTATATCTTGGGCCCATAGTGTTATAGATGTCGTAGATTGACATAATTATCTTAGGCTGAACCAGAACACTGTAATGTGTTTTTTATTCATTCTTTTTTACGCTAGATATATCTTACGGAAAAACAGCTGTCGTTAGGTGTCTTTTTGCAAAAATATATTTTTCGTTAATAATAGGTGGCCATGTATTGCGTAATTAAAATTCTCAAAATTCCAATTATTCGTGGTTACGCGAATCCTGTATTCAGACGCTTTGCTCTGGTTTAACTGACTCAAGATTTTTTGTGATACCCCGCAGTATAGCATATATTCTCCCAGCCACGAATTACAGTCAGAACACTGTAGGTTTGCAAAGTTTTATCTCAAAGAGAATATATAAAAGTTTATAGAGATGGCATAATTTTAGTTATTATTTCTGTGTGTATGTTATGATGTAAAATGTTGGGGTTAATGTGATGTTATAAATTACGGCGATATATAGTCAATAAATAAATTTATGCTTGTGTTTTTCTTACTTAGTCTTTGGTTGAATTTAAAATTTTACTATCATCTTTGATCAATGGTGAGGCTTCTTACACTTCTTCTATAACGAGAGGTACATCTAGTGAAAAAATTGAGTATTCTGGTTCAACGAAAAATAATACGAGGGGTAGTTGGAAAAATTTCCCCTGTGGACTGTAGTCAGAGTTGCGTATGGGAGGAAAAAATGGAATGTACATTAAAGATAAGATATATCTTTATTTTTTTACATAATTTCCAAGTACATTGAGACATTTGTCATACCGCTTTATAAGCTTCAAAAAGCTGTCCAGGAAAACAATCAGTGCGTTGCATACGTAAGAAGCGTTGAACGGCTTGTTTGACGTCAGAATTCTTGCAAAGCGTCTTCCGCGAAGAGTCTTTTTCAAAGCTGGAAGTCACTTGGTGCGAGATCAGGACTGTATCGCGGATGGTATAGGCGCTCCCAACCAAGAGTTGAAATATGGTTCTGCGTTGCCGTCGCTGAGTGTGGTCTCGCATTGTCATCCAGCAGCAGAATAACAGATCTAAAAGGCCCCAGGCTGCTTCTTCCGAATCATCTCTTTAATTTCTACAGTGTGGCACAGTACCGCGCAGCATTGATGGTTGCATCCTCCAAAACGTCCAGCAACAAAACCCCCTGGGCGTTCCAGAAAACGGTGAGTAGCACATTTTACCTGCAGAGGGAGTGATTTTGAACTTCTTTCGGACAGGTGATGACGAATGTCTCCACTCCTTGGATGCGGCCTTCGATTCGGGCGTGTAATGGTGCACCAACGTTTTATCCCCTGTCAAAATCCGAAACAGAAAGTCATCTTATATTTTTTAAAAACACAGTCTCGATTGAAAGAGAACTTTTATTGTTCTTAGGCAAACTGTTTCAGTCTGCCGATAGTGGGGGCGGGTCGGGAACCGGTGGCTGTAAAAATCAACTGCGGAATACTGTAGTAACGGTCGAGTTTATATATGACCACAACAGCCGCCCCCCCCCTCCCCCTACATGCGGCATTATATTATTGAGAGTCAATAATGTACATATTAATAATTTTGTTGTTGTTGTTGTTGTCTTAGAGGCTACAGTTATGATATTAAAAAACTGGGGATAAATATACAAGAACATAAAGATTATTATACTCGTTGTGACTCGTAAGAATTTAGAGAAAATCGTTTTGAATAAAGATTAAAAACATTTGGTTTTATCAATTTTGTTAGCTATCTGTCCTCTATGGGCATTTGAAGATTGTCGCTGGGAATATTGGTGACAGAGACAGTAATACTTCATTGCTACTGCAATGACTTGGTTGCACGCCAGCAATGGTTTTCACGTTGTTCTTATTTTACTGTTTATTGCCAAAATATCGTATTCTGTACATCCTTCTTAAAATTCGTATCATTATTGTATTGAAGTCGGCCTGAAGATGGTCTCAGAAGCAGACTGAACCCGGTTGCCTAAGAACAATAGAAATTCTCTTGCGATCTAGACTGTGTTTTGAAAAATATAATTTCATTAACGATCACTGTTTCTCCAGAAATGTATTCTACAATTATAGAAAGTCATGTACTTGATCGCGGTCGACCTCTACTCCTTGGTGTAGCGGTGTCTTGCACGTGCGAGTTCGTCCATACGCTTCTTCCGTATGCAACGCCCTGTTTTTTCCTGGACGGCTTTTTGAAGCTTATAAATTGCCCAGTCTAACTGTCAGATAAAAAAAGCCTATACTTTGCAAAAGGTGGGGTAGAAGATTTTATTTTTTTAACTCGTTAATATGGTTGGAAAGATTGCAAAACCATGTTTTACCAACAAAATTTCGCTTGGGAAAACTTTCTACGGTCAGAAAAATTCGAAAATTTAGGACTTTTTTCAGTCTTTTTCAAAATATCTCCGTTATTTCTGCTCCTACCGTTTTTACGTCTCCGTTATTTTTTAAAGAGCACAAAATTCTCTACAAATTTGATTCTTACAATTTTTTTCTACTCCCAATACCTAAGGCCCAAGAGAAATTTTGTTGGCAAAACTTGGTTTTATAATCTTTCCAACCATACTACCGAGTTAAAAACATAAAATCTTCTACCCCATCTTTTGCAAGGTATAGCTACTATTCGACTGGACTAAAACCGGTATGACAAATGTGTCACCGTGCTTGTAAATTTTGTAGAGAAATAAAGATATGTCTTACCTTTAATGTCTCATTCTGTATTTTTCCTTTCATACACAACTCTGCCCACAGTCAACAATAGGGGACAAAATACACACACACACACACACACGCACACACGCACGCACAGAAAGAGAGAGAGAGAGAAAGAGAGAGAAAGAGGGAGGGAGCTATGTCCGAGGGAGGACTCGAACATCCGTTGGGAATGGCCGCCCAGTCCGTAGCATGATGCCTTAGACCACGCGGCCATTCTGCGCAGCTAGTGGTAAACTCGGATCTCTAGCCTCGTCCTCCAACACCGTGATCTCATAACCAAGACAACTTGGCTTTTGACGCTTCCTCCATGTTAGACATGCATGAACAGCAAACATTGTTTTTCTTTTTGAGCGTAATCAGCAATCTTCGAAAGGGAGGGAAGAAGGAATTAACAAGTGTTTTGGACAGGTCAGGAAAGCTGCTAGTCAATCCTGTGGATGCCTTGAGCAGATGGAGGGAATATTTTGAGGAATTGCTCAAATGTTCATATATTTGTAAATCTATCGGACCAAACTGCGTGGTCATCAGTCCGTAGCTTACAAACTACATAAACCGAGGTAAACTAACCTAAGGACAACACACACACCCATGCCCCAGGGAGGATTCGAACCTCCACGACGAGCAACCGCGCGTTCCGCAGCGAGACGCTTTAGACCGCTCGGCTACTCCACCGCGGCAAAAGGAATTGCTCAATGTAGGTGAAACGTTCAATGATGTGTCAAATTTTCAGGTAAAATGGGATGGAAACGACGATGGAAACAGTATCTCATTTGAGGAACTGGGGAAATGGTCAGTAGATTACAGTGCAATAAAGCGGCTGGGGTGGACGAAATTCAGCCGGAACTCGTCAAATACAGTGGAATATCAGGTCTTAAATGGTTACACAGAATAATTGAGAAGGCGTGGGAATCAGGACAGGTTCCGTCTGACTGGACGAAAGCGGTAATCGCACCAATTTTCAAACATGGAAACAGAAAAGATTGTAACAACTATCGAGGTATCTCTTTAATTGGCATTGTAGGCAAAATATTATCAGGTATTGTTGAAAGGAGAGTGCGAGTATTAATTGAGGACAAGTTAGATGAAAATCAGTGTGGGTTTAGGCCTCTTAGAGGCTGTCAGGACCAGATATTTAGCTTATGGCAGGTAATGGAAAAGTGGTATGAGTGGAACAGGGAATTGTATCAGTGTTTCATAGATCTAGAAAAGGCTTATGGCCGTGTTCCTAGGAGGAAGCTACTGTCAGTTCTACAAGATTATGATATAGGAGGCAAACTTCTACAGGCAATTAAAGAGCTTTACGTAGACTGTCAGGCAGCAGTTAGGGTAGATGGCAAAATTAAACTCATGGTTCAGGGTAGTTTCAGGGTTAAGACAAGGCTGTAACCTGTCACCACTGTTGTTCATACTATTCATGGATCATATGTTGAAAACAGTTGACTGGCAGGGCGGGATTAAAATAGGTCAAAACAAAATAAGCAGTCTCAAGTATGCGGATGACTTAGTTGTAATGGCAGACTCGATTGAAAGGTTGCAAGCTAATATTTCAGAGCTCGATCAGAGGTGCAAGGATTATGATAAGAAGATCAGCATCTCCAAAACGAAAGTAATGTCTGTGGGGAAGAGATTTAAACAGATTGAGCGCCAAATAGGAGGAACAAAGTTAGAACAGGTAGACAGTTTCAAGTACCTGGGATGTTTTTTCTCACAGGATGGCAACATAGTTGAAAGAACGGGAATCGAGGTGCAGAAAAGCTAATGCAGTGAGTGCTCAGCTAAGATCTACTCTCTTCTGCAAGAAGGAAGTCAGTACCAAGACTAAGTTAGCGGTGCACCGCTCTATCTTTCGACCAACTTTGTTGTATGGGAGTGAAAGTTGGGGGGATACAGGTTACCTTATTCATAAGGTAGAGGTTACAGATATGAAAGTAGCAAGAATGATTGCAGGTACTAATATATGGGAACAATGGCAGGAGGGTGTCCATAATGAGGAAATCAAAGAAAACGTCTTTATTTTTTCATGCTCGACCTGTGTTCAGTTTTGACCGACTACCAACTGCGCAAACTTGACACTGATTGTAAAGGGTTTGAGATGGGGGTTTCGCTTCTGAGAAGAACAGGCGGAGGGCCGGAGTGACCCTAAGTTCTCGTAGGAGGGGCCGGCACAGCCATGAGGAGCTGCCCGCTCGTTGAGACGATGGTCTCGCCGCCGTGTGGGCCGCGAGGTGGAGACCAGAGGCAGACGGTGAGCGACCGGCCAGGCGGTTGTTTATGCAGCCGGCTGACCTTCCGGGCCACTTCATCCAATTTAAGCCGCGACCCTTACGCACGGCGGCCCGTGCCCTGCCACCAAGCAGACGCAGACGCAGACGGTAGCCGCCTGCCGCCTGCCGACGCCCGCAATGCGGCGGGCCGAAGGTCCCACCCGAGTCGCCTGTTGACCCCGCCTCTGGGAACGGCGCATCTCACTGCATCGCCGTACCCAGAGGGACGTTTGGGTTTTTAATCCGCTACCGAAATGTTAACAAAGGCCAGCTTCTGTTATGGGACGATTGTTTTTTTTTATTATTTTTTTAATGAAGGCATTAATCATTTTATGTCATATACAAATTACTTTAGAAATTATGAATTGTTACGTAGATCTGTTCCCACCTGCCTAGTTTTCTTTTGACTGCTTCTTTTTCACTGCAAGACAATAAAAGTTAGTACACGGTAAGTGGACCTGGACGTAATAATAATGTCGTGTGGCTCATTGGCCTGGTGCAAGTCTTTCAATTGGACGCCACTTCGGCGACTTGCGTGTCCATAGCCTACCGCGGTTATCCAACCGGGGAAAGGGAACCCAAAGATTAACGTGGCCGGCCGCGGTGGCCGAGGGACTATCTGCACGACCACTACGGTCGGGGGTTCGAATCCCCCCTCGGGCATGGATATTTGTGCTGTCCTTAGTCTTAGCTAGTTCATAATTAGTTTGTAATTTTAGGGACTGATGACCCCGTAGTTAAGTCCCATAAGCTATACTAACATTTTATTTTAGCTTAACGTGGAATCCGAACCATTTGTCGTTTCTGGCGACTCCTCACATCGTTGAGAGGTGAAGGATGGGTTAAAGTGCAGACTGAAAAAATCCGAGGTCCGATCGGATTTCGAACCGCGACCCTTCGGTTTTCAGTCGAGCGCTTTACCCCAAGATCACCGGGCCCGACTCCACCTGGACGTGAAAATGACTGAAAAATCGATGAAAAAAATTTTTTTCTTTGCATCCTTCTGAAAGACTAATTTCTCTCGTTTCCAAAAATGTATGATTAATTTACTTTTAAATAATTATTGCAGTCTTAAACGCTCTTTGAACACTGGCCACGCCGATACTGCAGGCAAGGAATATCACCATAAACATTCCACGTCTTCCACAGTCATGGAAACAATAAAGTCAATATACAGTGACCTTGCAGATAAAAATTATTAGCATGTGTCTACATGGCCGTACACAAATACCTAATTAGAATTCAACAGCTGCGTCTGGCAACGAGTGTCGAAAACAGTATCAAAATAGGTATGATGGATGCTGTTATCTGTTTCAATGATGGGGCAGGAAAAAAGTAATGAACAAATTACTCATCCAACCAGAAGAGAATATGATAGCTGCTGTGACTACTATAGGTCGTCAGCGACTAGTTGAAGCTGAAAGGGCTGCTAAAACCACCACTAAACAGTCAAGAGTAAGGAAAAGATTCCTGCAAAAGTCTGCGGAGGATAATGAAGCAGCTGGCCAACAAAATTATGCCCTGGAATGTTCTGAAAGAGGCATACGGTGTGTCACACTGTGAACACTCTTTTCTCATTTTCTCGAAACTACATTTTCAGAACATTAGGTATATATATTCTCATAATGATTTTAGCTATGTTCACCAAATTTCTCCCACTTGAAGAATAGGACAGTATCGTTGTATTATGTCTAATACATTGCAGAAATGATGTACGTTTGTCATTTTGTGTATCATGTTTAGGCAAAACAGTAATGAAGTGTAATAAAGGTTTTTCTATTTCCTCAAATATAATCCAAAACAAGAGTCGTAATGAGTTCCTACGATTGTTGACAGCAATTTGCCACAGTCTAAATGCTATTAGACTGACGATGTGCCAGAAAAAGGTTCCAGAATGCGAACGTGTATTTTAAAAACATCTATTAGCAAAATATTGTAATTCTTAAACTATAACAGATATTTCAATTAATTTCCTACTACAGCTTGAGTTGTGTTATTCAGTGTTGGTACAAAGTCCCAACTTCCTCCGCATTATACATCAAGAGTAATGTGCACCGAAAGCATGGTATGAAAATGCAGCCCGTTCACGTCGAGGTCCCCTTACTCCAAGCGGTACTAAAGTACCAGGTGTCGATACATACTGAATCCCCCATACCAGTACGTGCTGCCGCCTCCACGGGCGCTATTCTGACATCCACTCCATCACACAGACGGAGAATGCTGTCGTGGGATAGATTATACGTCTCAATTGTCGTCCCACTATATCCCATACGTGCTCCATTGGAGACAAATCCGGAGATCGTACTTACAAAAGAAGTTGCTGACATCTTGCAGAACACTTTCGATTTCAAGCGCAATGTGACGAGCACTATCCTGTTGGTACAAAACATCACCTTCCTGTTCCAAGAATACCAAAAGAACGGGTCTTCAACATACACTACTGGCCATTAAAATTACTATCCCAAGAAGAAATGCAGATGATAAACGGGTCTTCATTGGACAAATATATTATACTACAACTGACATGTGATTACATTTTCACGCAGTTTGGGTGCATAGATCCTGAGAAAGCAGTACCCAGAACAATCACCTCTGGCAGTAGTAATGGCCATGATACGCCTGGGCATTGAGTCGAACAGAACTTGAATGGCGTTTACAGTTACAGATGCCCATGCAGCTTCATCACAATACCACAGTTCATCAAGAGTAGTGACTGGCGTATTGTGACGAGCCAGTTGCTCGGCCACCATTGACCAGACGTTTTCAATTGGTGAGAGATCTGGAGAATGTGCTGGCCAGGGCAGCAGTCGAACATTTTCTGTATGCAGAAAGGACCTTAAAGGACGTGCAAAATGGGGTCGTGTATTATCCTGATGAAATGTAGGGTTTCGCAGGGATCGAATGAAGGGTAGAGCCACGGGTCGTACCTCATCTGAAATGTAACGGCCACTGTTCAAAGTCCCGTCAATGCGAACAAGAGGTGACCGAGACTTGTAAGCAATGGCACTCCAT
The DNA here is from genome assembly GCA_026315105.1 of Locusta migratoria. NCBI lineage: Eukaryota > Metazoa > Arthropoda > Insecta > Orthoptera > Acrididae > Locusta > Locusta migratoria. The sequence goes on along the minus strand of CM048751.1, from coordinate 346,504,129 downwards.
ACCATCACGCCGGATGATACGATAGAATGGCGATGACGAACACACGCTTCCAATGTGCGTTCCCCGCCGTGTCACCAAACACGGAACCGACCATCGTGATTCTGTAAACAGTACCTGGATTCGTCCGAAAAAATGACGTTTTGCCATTCGTGCACCAGGTTCGTCGTTGTGTACACCATCGCAGGCGCTTCTGTCTGTGATGCAGCGTCAGGGATAAACGCAGCCATGGTGTCCGAGCTGATAGTCCATGCTGCTGCAGACGTCGTCGAATTGTTCGTGCAGATGGTTGTTGTCTTGTAAACGTCCCCATCTGGTTGCTGCACAATCCGTTACAGACATGCGGATAAGATGCCTGTCACCTCGACTGCTAGTGATACGAGGCCGTTGGGATCCAGCACGGCATTCCGTATTGCCTTCCTGAACCCACCGATTCCATATTCTGCTATCCTGCGACCAACGCAAGCAGAAATGTCGCGAAACAATAAACCGCAATCGCGATAGGCTACAATCCGACCTTTATCAAAGTCGGAATCGTGATGGTACGCATTTCTCCTCCTTACACGAGGCATCACAACAACGTTTCACCAGGCAACGCCGGTTAACTGCTGTTGGGAACTTTCCTCTTGTCAGCACGTTTTAGGTGTCGCTAACGGCGGCAACCTTGTGTGAATGCTCTGAAAAGCTTTTCATTTGCATATCACAGCATCTTCTTCCTGTCGATTAAATTTCGCGTCTGTGGCACGTCATCTTCGTGGTGTATCAATTTTAATGGCCATGAGTGTAATTCACGTACCCAGTGACGGTACTACATCAACACGGGATACTCCGCAAATCACATTTAAGTGCCTGGTGCAGGGTTCTTCGAACCATCATTATACTATTTATCTCCCATTCCATTAACGTTGCCTTAAAAACACCAAATGTGTACGAGAGTTGTAGCCTATCGCACCCCAGACCGTAAAGCCTAGGGTAGGGCCAGTGTGCCTTCGGCGAATGCCTCTACATAGTTCGTGTGATCTACCATCACTTGCGTGCAAGCAGACTCTGCTTTAGTCGCTGAAAACCATCTAGTGATGGCGCCACTGGAAGACGGTTTAGAGATGTGTCTGCCTGTGGTCTCATTCCTATTAACCGGTTGGCACCAGTTTGTGTTGACAGCCATTATGCTGTGGTATCTGCATAATATGTGCTTACAGTACGTCGAGCCTTGGGTAGGTCTATGATGCGTGGGCGCTCAGCACCGCGGACGTCTGTGATGCGTGTCTGTTCAGAACTTCTCCTAGTGGTGTGATAATGTTCATGTGACCATACTCGCACAACTGATACAGTGTTCCAACTTGAGTGACCACACTCGCTCAGCTTGCTGTAGAAGGCAATCGTGCGTCTCCGTCGCGTGGCCCCTGTTTGCTTCACCCTTTGGTATCACTGAGATTTATGTCTGTGTACATTCCGTATTCAAAGATACATGCAAATGGTTCTGGCAGCAGTGTTACTTAGATGTCTTATCAGTATACCTACCATCCCCGAAGGACCAAAATTGACATCGTCTTTCAAGGTGTGATAACGATGTTAACGATGTTTGTAGAACTTATGGGACTTAACTACGGGGTCATCAGTCCCTAAGCTTACAAACTACTTATGAACTATCTAAGACTAAGGATGGCACAAATACCCATGCCCAAGGTGGGATTCGAACCCCCGACCGTAGTGGCCGTGCAGACTGTGACTGACGCGCCGCAGAACGCTTGGCCACCGCGGCCGGCACGTATTGGACTATGCTCATCAGTACCCACACTTAAAAACTACTTAAATTAACGTACACTAAGGAAAACACACACACACCCAAGCCCCAGATAAGACTCGAACCCCGACAGCGAGCATCCGCGCGCTCCGCACCAAGGTACCATAGACCGTTCGGCCACTCCACCGCGGTATTTAGACTGCTGCAGCAAATAAATCCAGATCAAAACCCCGACCATCATTTTTCTTGTAAAGTGTTCAATGTTGACACCTGAGACAAACAGTTTTTTTCTCTAATTTTCACCCTTCGTTAGCCTTCCAAGTTCCGATTTAATCTGACAAGTTTCTTTGTAACCAACCAACACGAAAGAAATACATAATGACTGTGGGATGTGACTAATGCGGAAGATTAATTTACGTATACATACGAATTCATCTGAATCTGGACTGTAACTACCTAGGTGCGCACCTCAGATGTATTTTTCACAGTGCTCACAAACAAGACAGTGTTTATTTAAAAGTGAAACGCGGTCGATAGGAAAACGGAGACTGAATCCAAGACGCAATCATTGTTTCCACGCGTTTATTGCGAAAAATAGTTCGTATTTTGAGGCTAGAGTCAGTTTGTTGAGACAGAAAAGAAACAGGTTTAAATCAAGGTATAATTTAATTTATACCTTTCTTATACCCGTAACATAAAAATTTGGGTGATTTTTTTCAAAAACTAAATTTTTAAATCTTTGTTAACCTATTGGAGAAAACTGCTATGTTCATCAGTTCCTATACTTTCAAACTATTTAAACTAACTTACACTAAGGACCACACACATACACCCAAGCCCGAGAGAGGACACGAATCTCCGGCGGGAAGGGCCGCAAAGTCCGTAGCATGACCCCCTTGGACCGCACGGCCATTCCCTGCGGCTTTCAGAAACTAAGATACCATAAATGCATCACCTTTTGGAAGGTTTCCACTATCAGCCTTCGCAATATTCTTTTCTATTCTTACCAAAAAATTGTAAGTGCCTTTTGCATCATACAAAAATCTAGTAACACACTAATTTACTAGTTAGTATACAGACCAATATGACCTTCACAGCACAAAGAATGGCAAGTATACATACAGTTGACATGACATGACAAACCTGGGCCTACAGGTCCTCATAGTAGTCCCCTGCTACTGTAACCACACGCTGCCAACGATGTGGGAGGCGTTGATTACCATCTTCCTTAGCATTTGCCGCGCGAACAGGTCACCCGATTCGGACTTGGTGCGGCAAATGCTGAAGCAGATGGTATTAGCCGACTACTTTGAGGTTCTGTAGGCCCCGTATTGTCATGTCAAATGTATGTGAGATTTGTTGTCATTTTGTAGCACCGTAAAGGCCATATTTCCCTGCATACTACCGTAATAAATAAATGTATTACGATATTTCAGTGCTATTCATTGTCCACACATGAGTTAACACCTTGCCTTTCGTCTGTATTCCTATCTTATACTAAAGACGACACAAACATCCATGCCCGATGGGGGATTCGAACCCCCGACCGTAGCGGCCGTGCAGACTGTGACTGGCGCACCGCAGACCGCTGGGCCACTGCATTTTTAAGTACCTGGCCCTATATATACAGGGTGGTCCATTGATAGCGACCGGGCCACATATCTCACGAAATAAGCATCAAACGGGAAAACTAAAAAGAACAAAAGTTTTCTAGCTTGAAGGGGGATATGATATTTAGGTATGGCTATTGTGATCCAAATGCCCAACGGGCCTGTGCTATGTATGTTGATCGTTATCCTGGAAGACATCATCCAAGTGTCCGGACCTTTCGTTGGATAGTTACGTTATTTAAAGAGACAGGAAGTGTTCAGCCATAAGTGAAACGTCAACCACGACCTGCAACAAATGATGATGCCCACGTAAGTGTTTTAACTGCAGTTGCAGCTAATCCGCACATCAGTAGCTGACAAATTGAGCGAGAATCGGGAATCTCAAAAACGTCGGTGTTTAGAATTCTGCATCAACATAAATTACACCCGTATAATATTTCTATGCACCAGGATTTGCATGGCGAAGATTTTGAACATCGTGTACAGTTTTGACACTGGGCACAAAATAAATTACGGGACGACAACAGATTTTTTTACGCGTTCTGTTTAATGACGAAGCGTCATTCACAAACAGAGGTAACGTAAACCGGCATAATATGCACTATTGGGCAACAGAAAATCCACTATGGCTGCAAGTGGAATATCAGCGACCTTGGCGGGTTAATGTATGGTGCAGCATTATGGGAGGAAGGATAAGTAGCCCCTATTTTATCAATGGCAATCTAAATGGTGCAATGTATGCTGATTTCTTACGTAATGTTCTACCGATTTTATTACATGATGTATCACTTCATGACAGAATGGCGATGTACTTTCAACATGATGGATGTCCGGCACATGGCTCGCTTGCATTTGAAGCGGTCTTAAATGGAATATTTAATGACAGGTGGATTGGTCGCAGAAAATAGGATATTTGCTATCGTGCTTCACCTACAACGCCTGTAAACATGCGTCAGCGCATTGTCAGTGCATGTGAGAACATTACTGATGGGGAACTACTCGCCGTTTAGAGGAATTTCGTTACTCGTATTGCCAAATGCAATGAAATTGAAGGACATCACTTTGAGCATTATTGAAGTCATGACGTAATTACAGGTAATCACGCAGTTACAGTATGCGTTCTCATAATGTACGATAACTTCAGAAAATCACATTTATCACATTGGAACAACCGAAATAAAGTTGAAACGTACCTACGTTCTGTGCTTTAATTTAAAAAACGTATCTGTTATTCACTGTTCGTCTAAAATTGTGAGCAATATGTTTGTGAATGTTACAGCGCCATCTATCACAAAGCGAAAAAAGTGTTCCAAATAAAACATTCATATCTGTTTACGTACTAGACGAATATGTAATAAAAATGGGGTATCTATTAATAATAATAAAAAAATTAAAAAAAAAAGTTGATATCCGTTTGACCTGTGGCAACGCCTTATAGCGGGCCAACAACAGCGCCATCTGTTTTCCCCTTCATGCTAGAAAAGTTTTGTTCTTTGTAGTTTTTTCGTTTGACCCTTATTTTCGCGAGTTATTTGGCCCGGTCACTATCAATGGATAACCCTGTACAGCCTATATCCGTTCGAATGTTTATTGCAGCTTTGTGTAAACAATAGGAATAAATCCTTTTTTTAATAATGATTTTAAAACTGCTGGAGATTGCTTGAATACTCAAAAGATGTAACAGTAGATTATTTATTTTCAATTCACGACATGTTTCGGGCGTAGCCCATCATTTGGTCATCTGTCAATATGATATATATACAGCCAATTAAGTATATGCCGATATTATATATACTTAATTGGCTGTATATGTATCTTATTGACAGATGACCAGATGATTGGCTACGCCCGAACATCTTGTGAATTGAAAATAAATAATCTACTGATACATCTTTTGATTATTCAATCTCCAGCAATTTTAAAATCGTTATTAAAATTTTACAATGAAGGTTGCATACCTCTACCAAGTCTTTCAGTCTAAAATAAGGAATAAATCCGTCGAGATGTAACGAATTGTTTGGTAATACAGTGCGCCTCGGTTGCACAGTCGTAGAGTGCCAGACTACAAATTCAAAGGTCGCGGGTTCGATCCTCGTCAGGTCCTGGAATTTTTATCTGTCACTTTCCACTTCTTTCACCTCTGGCAGTATTGCTCATGTGAAAAATACCGAGGAGCACCGTGGTTCGGAACCCACGTTAAGCTGTAGGTCCCCTTTTAACTGGCTGGGTAAGTCAGTTCCAAGGTCGGAGGAAGGCAACGGCATACCACCTCCAAACAGGACCATGCCTAGACTAGCACTGTGGTGTTCAAACCAATCTTCGGATTGTTGACTGCTTTACCTTTAACGTTAAACAACGACTTGCGTCTATAAGGTGGTATAGAAGTAGATTTAGTATGAAATTATGTACGTAATTCAAGTTCGGATTACACCCGGATTACTAATTAACAAACTGCGCCGTCACTGTCGTCAAAGCGTAGCGCTGTCCTCACGACAGACGTCACAGCTTAAGAGCCAGCGAAGCGAGCGCCACGTGTCGGCTTGCGACATGGACGGTTATAGCATGTCGCACGCATCCATCTTTGGGCGATTATTCAATCCGGCTGGCTGTTAGAAGGCAGCGCCGGCCTCGCGCGTCGCCCATTGTTGATTCATAAGCGGCCTGTTAGTCAGATCCGGGCCGCAGCGATCAGCGCACTGCGCCCGGGGTAACCTGTACCAAAGTTTCTCACAAGCTACGAACAATAGGCGCAAAACTTCTTTTATGCGTAGGTACTGGGTGTATTCAGGTAATACAGACTATAAAATGTATTGTCATGATCATCTTTAGAAACCAACTATGCCTTTAAGCATTCACTCTGGAGCATAATCCCCCTAATAAAATTCCTCCATGATTCGAGATTCAAACATATTGAGTGCCAAATAGGAGGAACAAAGTTAGAACACGTAGACAGTTTCCAGTACCTGGGATGTTTTTTCTCACGGGATGGCAACATAGCGAAAGAACTGGAATCGAGGTGCAGCAAAGCTAATGCAGTGAGTGCTTATCTAAGATCTACTCTCTTCTGCAAGAAGGGAGTAAGTACCAACACTAAGTTAGCAGTGCACCGCTCTATCTTTCGACCAACTTTGTTGTATGGGAGTGAAAGTTGGATGGATACAGGTTACCTTATCCATAAGATAGAGGTTAGAGATATGAAAGTAGCAAGAATGATTGCAGGTACCAATGGATGGAAACAATGGCAGGAGGGTGTCCATAATGAGGAAATCAAAGAAAAGCTGGGAATGAATACCATAAATGAAGCAGTTAGAGCGAACAGACTGAGATGGTGGGCTCATGTTACACGCATGGGAGAAGCAAGGTTACCTAAGAGACTCATGAGCTCGTCAGCGGAGGGTAAGAAGAGTTTGATTCGGTGCAGAATGATTTTGAAGTAAAAGGCATAACATCAGATGAGGCATCAATGTTAGCATTGAAGAGGGGATCATGGAGGAATTTTATTAGAGGTACTATGCTTCAGACTGAACGCTGAAAGGCATAATCAGTCTCTAATGACGATGATGATTCTCTATTAAATGCTAACATGGTTGCCTCGTCTAATGTTTAAGCCTGTTACTTCAAATTAGTTCTTGACTTTATCCAAGTACTTTCTCCTTGGTCTACCTCGATCCCTCTTACTCCTCTATTGCTGAATCCATGTCTCTTAGGTAACCTTGATTCTCCGATGCGTGTAACATGACACCTCCATCTCAGCATATTAGCGCTAACTCCATCTATGATGTTAATTTCCAGTTTTTCTTTGATTTCTACGTTGTGGACGCCCTCCTGCACATTTTCCCCATCTGTTCGTGCCTGCTATCATCCTTGCTACTTTCATATCTGTAACTTCAACCTTATGAATTAGTTATATATTTTTGACGATGTTACAGAGTTCATTTTAATGAAATAAATCGCAATTTTCGTTAGTTATGGCTTCACTGTACCAGGTTTAGATGGATACCAAAGTGCGACGAATGAAAATTTGTGCCCGGCCGGGATTCGAACTCGAGATCTCCTGTTTACTAGGCAGACGCGTTGACCACTCCGCCACCGTGGACACAGTGACCAGCCCGACTGCAGAGGACTCTTCCCTGCACGTCTCCCGCCGGCCGCCACACCCAAATCTCCATTCGCCACGCTGTCTCTTTCCTATTGTGACGGGAGACATGCAGAGAAGAGTCGTCTGCAGTGGGGCTGGTCACTGTGTCCTCGGTGGCGGAGTGGTCAACGCGTCTGCCTAGTAAGCAGGAGATCTCGGGTTCGAATCCCGGCCGGTCACTAATTTTCATTCGTCGCACTTTGGTATCCATCTAAACGTAGTACAGTGAAGCCATAAATATCGTAAATTGCGATTTATTTCATTATGAATAAGTTAACCTGTATCCAACCAGCTTTCACTTCCATACAACTAAATTGGTCGAAAGATAGAGCGGTGCACTGCTAACTTAGTCTTGGTACTGACTTCATTTTTTCAGCGGAGAGTAGATCGTAGCGGAGCATTCACTGCATTAGCTTCGCTACATATTGATTCCAGTTCTTCGCCTATGTTGCCATCCTGTGAGAAAATACATTCTAAGTACTTGAAACTCTCCACCTGTTCTAACATTGTTCCTCCTGTTTGGCACTCAGTATTTTTACCTCTCTTTCCTACAGACATTACTGTGATCTCGGAGATGCTGAGCTGCAAATCATAAACCGTACACCTCTGATCTAGCTCTGAGATATTTGTTGGTAACCTTTCAATCGAGTCTGCCATCACAACTAAGGCTGTGTTTATAGCCCGTGGTTCCTCCGTGGCGGAGCAACCGCTGTGGTTTTGCGGAGGCTCCGCTCGTCACTCACTCAGGTGTTTCAGCCGCAGTGACCTTGAGCACCCTGTTTCCACCTCGCTGCCAGACACACGGCGCACCGAACAGCCCCATTAGCAACCGTGTAAGCGGGTTGGAAGTGCTGCCAGTTGGTGTTTTGATGCCCCAGTGGAAGAGCGGAGGGGTGTCGTCGCAGCCGCGCCTATAAACAGGGCCCACGCTACCTTATGAGAAACAGCGCACTGCCAAACCGCCGCGATTCCTCCGCCGCGGAGCAACCGCGGGCTGTAAACACTGCCTAAGTCGTCCGCATATGCGAAGCTGCTTCCCTGAAACTACCCTGAACCAGGAACTCAATTTACCGTCAACTGCTGCATGACAATCTACGTAAACACCATTAATTGCCTGCAGAAGTTTGCCTCCTATTCCTTAATGCTGCAGATCTGACAATATCTTCATTCTAGGAACGTGCTCATAAGCCTTTTCATGATTTATAAAAGATAGATACAATTCCCTGTTCCACTCATAGCACTTGTCCATTATTTGCCTTAAGATAAAAATCCGATCCGGACAGCGTCTAAGAGGCTTACACCCACACTGATTTTCATTCAGCTTGTCTTCAACTAAAACTCGCACTCTCCTTCCAAAAAAAACTGAGAATATTTTGCCGTACCGACGGAGCTGCAGTCTGGCTTCGACTCACGGTAATACTGCAGTAGAGAAGGGTAATATTGCCGATGTTTCAGTTGTTGCAGTTATGTTGCTGGGGTGTTGCAAAACTGGAAAATATTTCACATTATCACGGCAGTACAAATATCCTTCCTCGTTTGAAAACACTTCCGTCTTTCTCATTATTACGCCAGTGGTGTACAGTGTCCCACGTAATCTGTGCAACTATTAAAAGCCCCGGATTCCATAAATAATATAATTCCCTTACAAATGAGTGTTAAATATTCGACTTGAAGCATGTAATCGAGAAAAATTAGAAATCGTTTGCAATTGTGTTTAAAGTTTATTGGAAGTTATTCGTGTTCTCATTATCAATTTCCGCAACAGTGTTTCTCGAAAAGAACGTCGCCCTCCCTCCAGCGATTCTCGTCTGAGTTACCGAAGTATCACTATAACACTCGCTCGTTTGATGGAACCGACAAGAAATAAACCTAGGAGCCCGCCGTTAAATTGCTTCTACGTCTTCTATTAAATTTTAGCCATACCCAGTAAGGAGTCAGACAATCTTTTTATGCGCGGACTCCTTTACAGATGAACCACATCTTTCCAAAATTATCCCAGTAAAGCCCAATCAACCAACAGCCTTCCCCAGGACTGCCGTTACATGTTCCTTACACTTCATACCGCTACACTCTCTAATTCCATTAACTCTCTGCTCATCTCCTCTATATTTTACTATCTTTTTTTTTGTCCTCCTCGCCTGTGTATCTCCTTTCTCATCTATGTCTAGTAGAGCTTTGTTCAGTGTTATGTTAAAAGATCTTGTATCTACGAAAGTTCTTGAGCAAATTCCTGAACATTTTCACAGACTGCTGAATTTGAATACGCGGGTGTTTCCACGTACCTACTACTACATTCACATATGAACTTATATGAATTTTGTAATAAGGAACCATTGCTATAAAATATCAAAAATATTTTAAACATGACTGCGTCTCAGCAACGGTTATAGAATAGCGAATTAATAACAGCCAACCAGTTGCAATAATAGTTGTTTAATAAACTTTTGACCACGGTTTCGACAGATATAAACCTGTCTTCTTCAGAAATGCTTATATACCTTTAGACAATGTGATATCATAAATTAAAAATTCGTAATTGTTAAGCCTGTTGTCTGAAACATTGTCAAATACAAATGAGAATAAAACTGTTACTTACTATATTTGCATATCACAGGAATTTGACATCCCTATAATCTAGGGAATGTGATTTAGACTGAAAGGTCTGCAGTCATTCACACTTACTCATTTGAAGCAAGGTGCGTGCATACCAGGACGGGTGGCGCATGCGCCGTGGAACTTTCAGTGGGTTACGTAGCTATTGGCAGAATGTGCATTGAATTTATAACGATGTCAATAAATGGAATATTTGGATAAAAAGAGGGTGAGAAGTTTGAGGGAAGCTGTGGAAACAAATATTACAAAGGTCAATTGTAAAAATATGATGACTAACAAATACTGTTGAAATACATTGCGTAAACGAACAATAATAATAGAAAAGTGTACCTCTCAGATGAATAAAAATGAACTGGATTAGTACGTGGCTTATACTGTGGTAACGCAAATGAGATAAAATGGCTGTCATGTTAATTACAAAAGAAAGTTACAAATGTAAGCAGGTTTTAGATTGTTGAGGAAACGAACAAATCGCAAAGGTTACCGGTAGTTGTAAGATTTCGTGAGCAGTATGGGTTTGAAACCTTCAAAATATTGTTTATAGGCGAGATTTAACTGCTCATTTAATTAATTGGTATCCTTGAGTTCTAGATGTTTAAAGATCTCAACTTCTTCCCAAAGATCAAGTTTTCGCCCTTTAACTTCTCTGTGAATCTCTTGAATCGATTTTTAGCTGTTTCTGAACAGTAGAATGCAAATATTTAAATATCGAACAATTTGAAATGGCTCAAATTTTAACGATATAGTCTGTAGACATTTGTCTGGAAACGACATTTTCCCGTTTTTGAAAATCCGTATGCGTCGTAGTCTCTGGGTGCAAGATGTGTCATTTGCACTTGGAGACGGCGTTCCGGCTGCACCGAGACCTACAATCCGATTTCACGAAATCCACTTGAAAACAGAAAATTAATTTGCTTGTAATACAGTTAAATCAGGAAATCAATCGAAACCAGCATATTTGCAACCCGGTTTGTAAACGATTCATTGATGTGGATAGATATGACAGTTTCCAGCAACAAAATCAGGATTGTGTCATTCTATTTGCCCTGTGAAGGGACAGGGTATTGCAGGATTATAAATTGATGGCTAGTTCTCGTATTACTGCATGGATCTTATAAGGGTCTGAAGATGAGATTATCGGAATCTCGAAACATGTAACTGATTAAAAAATTGTAAAAAATAACGGCGGAAGGTTTTTCATTTGCCAAACTGTTTTTGAAAAGTTATCTCCATATGTACTAATGGCTTTCCAAGCAGCTAACATACTCAACTATCCTTTTAGGTGGCGATCAGATGTTCAGCTCCTTTACATACACATAAACAAAAACTGACACAGCGCGTGGAATTAGAGATCCCTAAATGTTTTATGTGACTGAATTTTAAATGAAGAAAAAAAAAATCGGTCATAGCGGGATTCGAACTACGGACTCTGTAGCTGCAAGGACGGAACGCTGTCAACTGAGCTATACCGACAATGCTATGACAGGTTAATATATTCGGTTACATGTACTGCAAAACTTCAAAGTCGATTATTTCGAGGTTTTTTTTTTTTTTTTTTTTTTTTTTTTTTTTTTTTTTTTTTTTTTTTTTTTTTTTTTTTAGACCCCCTTTTTTAATATTATAAATAGGAGTGGTTTTTGGGATATATGCATTCGTTAGTTTATTTTATTATTTCAACTTCAAATAAAACAGCCTTTTCCTGGCAGACATAGAAAATATTGAAAAAGAAAATAAAAGCTTCTGTATTATTTTCTACTCGCCTGTCGCCCCATGTAGGATATTCTCTCTCTTTTTATTTTATTTATTTATTTATTTATTTTTTCATTGAAATTATAAGGATTGTGTTCCACTGTGACTCACGCAAGTAACTTCCATGCGCTCTATGCTAACGGATGTAGCGTGTCCATGCATAACTAAAAACATTAAAGTAAAGAAAACTCTCTGTGGGGAGTGAGTTTCCGGGCGGTCGACTCCAGTGCTTCTGCTGCCATGCACGTCTTCTCGTTTTATTGTAAGAGGTAACCGTTTCATCATGTTCATCATATGCCTCTTCATCGTTATCAAATCATCTTCTCATACCCGGGACATTCCAGCTCCGTGGAGGATCTCGGAACGCACTCACCAGAAAATTAGAAAAATATTGTTGATACTTCGGGTTCCGTATCAGCGCTATATGTTGTTCTTGTAAATGGTTCCAGAAGTCCGGCACATGTTTCGCGCCGTCGCGATGCAAATAATACACCGCCTGGGCTCGAATCCATGTCACCGCGTTCGTTTTGGCTCGTGGGTAATATGTTCTGCCTGGAAAAAGGACAATCTTGGGGTCGATATTTTGCTGTCCGACGCGCAGTAGAAAGCCAATCATCTGCGTCACCAGCCGCCATACTTCCGCAGAGGGCCCTTACACGAGACGGTGAGCATCGTCGTCTAGAACCTGGCATACTTGGCATAACGGAGTGTTCACCATATTGATGGCGTGCAGGCGGGATCCAGTAACTTGTTTGCCGTTAACCAACATGTACCATGTCGTTCTTGTTTCCGTGTCAAGTGTGGCATGATGAATTGTCCGCCATACCACCGGCCAGTGAATCGTGGGGTGCCGTGCTTCCACAGGGTTGACGGGGCGCCTGCTCATAAGTATCCGGTAGATGTCGCGCGCTGTCGGAGATCTATTTATTGGGAGTTCTGTCAGAATATAGCTATATTCAAGGAAAAACTCTCTGATGTGTTGAAACGGTGAAGCAATGTTCTGCACCATCACTGGCGCTTGCCGAGAAGCTGGCGCCAGTTCGTCTATCAAGATTCCTGACAGACTCTTGTGCTGTCTTCTCCATGTTTTCAATGTCGCGCTAATATAAAGCGCCATTGATCTATCGTAAACGTGAACAAGCCCGAGGCCACCTCTACTAGTTGGTAGTGTCAGAGCCTCATACCGGATCTTGAATAAGGGTCCCGTGCTGACAAAGTATCCAAATGCTGCCAGTATGCTTCGGGCGATCATCTTTGGCATCGGTAGAATCTGTGCATCATGTGGAATGCGCGACGCCAAGTGTGTATTTATATAAGTGACACGTTGAATCATGTCCGCAGTGCGTTCGCTTTGACACCATTTCGTATGGTTATGAGCATTCTCTTGAAGTTGAGCTCCACAGAGCGTCGCACATCATTCGTGAAGACGATTCCCAGATACTTGATCCTGTCCCGTAACGGGAATGGGGCAACGCAGTCGGCAGTTAGTCCTGTACCTATATTCAAGGCGACGGATTTGGCCACATTCATACGGCTACCCGTAGCGGCACCGAATCGATTGATCCAGTCCAAAGCCGCGTTAACGTCGTTCCCGTTTCCCACCACCAATATAAGATCGTCGGCATATGCTTTGCAACGAAATATGTAACCACGCATCGTAATTCCTGTCAGGCGTTGGCGGAGGCCGCTGAGAAGTGGTTCAAGAGCCATGGCATATAGGATCGTCGACGAAGGACATCCTTGTCGAATCGATCTCTCGATAGTTAGGGGCCCAACCAATCGGCCGTTGACAAGCACTTTAGAAGTGGCCCCATGTAGTAGTCGCATCACTATGGTTATGAAGGGCGGCGGGAAATTCATTTGCGTCATCAGTTCCTTAATGTAGGTGTGGCTGACTCTGTCGAAGGCACGATCGAAATCTATAGAAATCAGAGCTCCACGTAGACGACATGCTTTCGCCAGTGCGATCGAATCGCGGTACTCACTGAGCGCCGTCTGGATGTTGTTGTCACTGCCGAGGGATGTCTGGTCTGAGGACACCACGCGATGCAGAACTTCCTTAATTCGTGTCGCCATCAGTCGAGTGGAAATCTTGAAATCACAGTTAAGTAGTGTTAGGGGGCGATATTCTCTGATGCTTGTGATGCGTGATGTTTTAGGTATTGGGATGATGACGCCCTCTACAAATGCTGACGGAAGTGGCTCTTCAGGAGACATGAGTTCGCGACAAATTTCCGTCCAATAGGGAGCAATCAAGTGTTGGAAAGCCCGATAAAATTCCAAAGGTATTCCGTCTGGCCCTGGCGACTTATTGAGTGAGCCCTTGCCTATGGCATCGAGCACTTCGTCCTCAGTAATGTCCTCCAGCAGTATCGCTTCCGCCTCTTGATCTAGCGTCCCGAATAGCGTTTTAGTGACTTCATGGAGGGCCTCCCGCTCTAGTTCTTCTGTGGTGTATAATCGGGTATAATAATCAGTGAAAGCACATGCTATGTCATTTTGTGACGTGAGGTGGGAGCCATCATCAGTGTCAACGGTATGTATTAGGCCCCTGTGACGTCGCTTATGTTCCTGAATAATATGGTGCATCGATGGATGTTCACCCGCAACACGGTCCATTGTCCTCGCACGGACCGCTGCACCTTCCTTAGCTCGTTGAACCACCATTTGTCGTTCCGGTGAAGGGGCTTGATATGTGCATTCTCTTAGTATAGTGAAATAAAAGTTTACAGTTTGCCATTTCCACTGTGATTGTTCGCGCCCCAACGCAATGAATGCACGCCGTATCGCCGGTTTAGTGCATTCTAACCACCATCTTAATGTCGTCGGGTAAGTCCATCGTCGCCTTACGCAATTATTCCAAACTTCTTCAATAACTTGATGACACTCCGGAGCTTGAAGATGGGCCAAGTTCATCTTCCATATGCCATGGCCTCGCCACACTTGTTGCCTTTGGAGGCCGATCGTGCAGATATAAACCGAGTGGTCAGTGAAGGCCGCTGGCCATAGTTCTGCGTCAAGAATGTCACGTTGGAGGCAGCGCGTAACGTAGACGCGATTCTAAGCGGCTGCCAATACACATAAACAAAAACTGACACAGCGCGTGGAATTAGAGATCCCTAAATGTTTTATGTGACTGAATTTTAAAAGAAAAAAAAATCGGTCATAGCGGGATTCGAACTACGGACTCTGTAGCTGCAAGGACGGAACGCTGTCAACTGAGCTATACCGACAATGCTATGACAGGTTAATATATTCGGTTACATGTACTGCAAAACTTCAAAGTCGATTATTTCGAGAATTTTTTAGAGTTGCGTCGAATGGCTTTGGTTGATTGTTATTTGACTTCTGAACTTCACGTACAATAAATATATTTAAAAAAATCTAAAATCCGATACAAACACCCGTTTCTAAACACATTGTCACAGGGACAGTTGGTAAGGAGCGTGTGGTGATAGATCCGTATCAAAATACCTTTCATTTTCTAATCGCCTGAGCAGGTCGGACACTTTCATGACGCACCAGATCCTACATGTACTAAAAATTTGGACGTATTCGGCGATGATGTGTAGGTGTCCTCTCCTTGTCAGTACTAAACTTCACCCCTTATACCCTCATATCACCTAGACATTTTAATCACGTACACATTTTTGTAAATCGTGTACGCCAGTAGGTGAACTTCGCATCCCGCTGTCGTTAATTTAGTGACCATTAATGTAGATGCAGGATCTCGTTAGGCCACACTGTCCGAGATTGCAGGCGGGCGTAGTGCAGATGGGGAAACCGCGGTGGGAGGGCGAGGTGAAAAACAGCGGGAAGTAGCTGGCGATAGGGGGACTGCAAATTTCCGGCGCAGCCCTCTCTGCAACAAGTGGTCGCCCGCCAGATGCCACGGCCGCTAAGCGCGCACCACCCACTCACTACGGCCACCGCGCTCTCAACACCACACTACACTACATATGACATAACACCTAATTGTCAGACATCTGTAATAATTATCTTTTTATTCTATTATCACTTTGAAAGCCTGCTACTCCTGAGTGTCCGCCACAACACCAAAATAAAACGATATTAACTTCTTTCTTCCTTTTTCTACCCAATATTTTGTTAGTCCATCTCCTCTTCCGTCTTCTATGTCCATCTCCTCCTCTCTGTTCATCTCATTCTCCCTCCCTCTCCCTCTATGTGTACCTCGTCCAAACACCCCTCCCCCCTTTCTCTGTCTCTGTACAGTACAGTAGTGATATTTGGCGTTCCCCAGGGAAGCATTATAGGTCTACATCTACATACATACTCCGCAATCCACCGTAAGGTGCGTGGCGGAGGGTACACTGTACCACTACTAGGCATTTCCTTTCCTCCCAAATAGAACGAGGAAAAAAAGAATGCCTACATGCCTCCGTACGAGGCATTTTTGTCTTTGTGATCACTACGCAAAATGTAAGTAGGCGGGACCAAGATCGTACTACACTCAGCTTCAAATTCCGGCCCTCTAAATTTCCTCATCAGAATTTCACGAAAAGAACGTCGTCTTTCCTCCAACGATCCCCAATTGAGTTGCCGGAGCATTTACGTGACACTCGCGCATTGGTCGAACCTACCAGTAACAAACCAAGCTGCTCGCATCTGAACTGCTTCTATGTCTTCCTTTAAACTGATCTGCCGCGGGTCCCAAACACTTGAGCAATACTCAACACGTGACCGTACAAGCGTTTTATACACGGTCTCCTTTACAGATGAAGTACATCTTCGCAAAATTCTCCCAATAAACCGAAGTCGGCTGTCCGCCTTACTCACAACTGTCCTTACATGTGCGTTCCATTTCATATCGCTCTGCAATGTTACGCCTAGACATTTGAACGACGCGACAACATCAAGAATCTCACTACTAATGCTGTATTCGAACATTATGTGATTGTTTTTCCTACTCATGTGCATCACCTTACATTTTTCTACATTGAGAGCTAGCTGCCATTCTTCGCGCCAACTAGAAATATTGTCTAAGTCATCTTCTATGCTATTACAGTCAGTTAAAGACGATACCCTCCCATACACCTCAGCATCATCAGCAAACAGCCGCAAATTACAAGTTACTCTGTCCATCAGATCATTTATATAGATAGAAAATAATAGCGGTCCTATCACACTCCCCTGGGGCACGCCTGACGATACACTTGTCGCTGATGAACACTCGCCGTCGAGAACAACGTACTGCGTTCTATTACTTAGGAATTCTTCCAGCCAGTCACAAATCTGTGAACCTATTCTTCCTTGTGTTTATAAACGACCTAGGAGACAACGACGTAGACTGTTCGCGGATGATGCTCTCGTTTATCGGTTAGTGAAGTCAACAGAGGATCAAAAGCAACTGCAAAGTAATTTTGTCGAAATTTCTACTTGGTGCAATTAACACTAAATAATGAAAAGTGTGAAGTAATACACATGACTACTAAAAGAAATCCGCTGAACTTCAATTACACGATAAATCAGTCAAATCTTATTGTCCTAAATTCTACCAAATACCTAGGAGTTACAATTACGAACAACTTAGAATGGAGAGAACACATAGAAAATATTGTGGGGAAGGCGAACCAAATATTACGTTTCATTGGCAGAACGCTTCGAAGATGCAACAGCTCCACCAAAGGAATTGCCTACATCTCACTTGTGCATCCTCTCCTTTAGTGCCGGCCGCGGTGGCCGAGGGGACTGCGGCGCGCTAGTCACGGTCTGCACGGCCACTACGGTCGAGGATTCCAATCCCCCCTCAGGCATGGATATTTGTGCCGTCCTTAGTACTAGCTAGTTCATAAGTAGTTTGTAAGTTTAGGGACTGATGACCCTGTAGTTAAGTCCCATAAGCGCTACGAACATCTCCTGGAGTACTGTTGCCCAGTGTGGGACCCTCACCAGGTGGGACTTGCGGAAGACATTGAGGAGTTCAGAGAAGGGCAGCTCTGTTTGTATCATCACCTTACAGGAGGGAAAGCGTCAGGGAAATGTCGCACGATTTGTGCTGGAAATCATTAAAAGAACGACGTTATTCGTTGCGGCGAGATCTATTTGCGAAATTTACATCACCGACTTTTACTTCTGAATATGAAAATATTTTGCTAGCACCCACCTACATAGGGAGACATGTCTACCCCCATAAAAATAAGAGAAATTAAATAGAAAACGGAACGATTTAGGTTTTCTTTCTTCCCCGCAGTATTAGAGAATGGAACGGTAGAGAAAGGTTATGTAAGTGGTTAATGAACCCTCTGCCAGGCACATATATGTGTATCTATGTAGATGTAGATACTCCTTCCCTCTTTGTTAATCGCTCCACTCCCTCCTTCACTGTATCCAGCTACTGCGCCTCTCTCTCCTCAGTTTTTTGTCAATCAGTTCCATTCCTCAACCACCTACCTCCAACCATTCCTAGAAGTCCGGTACGCTGTTTTAATCTGTCAGGAACCTCAGGGTAAGTGTATACGATCGACATCATCTAAGCCAAGGGGGCGATCTAATTTCTTAATTACTGCAACATAATTTTGCCAAGATTGCTAGGAAAAATGTCATTTTTTTAAATTCATGTCTGGTTTTGACAATTCTTCGTTGCCATCATCTGAACTGTAAAGTGTAGCAAGCAACATTTGGAAAGTCCTGGAAATATACAATAGTACTACACCATGATGTAAAAAAGTATGTACGTACTTCTTTAAAATGATGGAAGAATTCTAGATTAACGGTAAGACCCTAAAAATCACAAAACATTTACAGAAACAATGTCCAAACTAAAATTCGTGACCAGATCAGAAACCTTCTAAATGAAAACTGGAGTTTGACAGGTTGATGGACTAGCCCCATTTCTTTTCTACATTATTCTAGAAAAGCTTACCATAGAGAAACTCTGGTAAAGGCCATCCAAGCTGGATAATAAAAAGAGAACCGTATTAAAGTCATATGCCTCAATTGCTCAGGTCATATAAAAATTAGGGAAATAGAAAAGGAGGATCGAAAGTTTCTCAGGGAGATTTAAGGGACAATTAATAAAGATGCCACTTGGCTGAAGGGACCTCTGAACGAACTCTATTAAGAAACCAGAATGATAACAGAAGAAATCAGAAAGCGCCTAACAAAGCTTTACACAGACATCTACAGAATTTAAAAGTCTAGAATAGCAAAATAAGTAGGCTATTTGACATTATAACAAAGAGTAAATGGGATACAGAATGGCTGAAAGAAGTCCACATATATTCACAACAGATCGAAACCTCAGCTGGAGCTTGCCCTCGTGACTTCCTGGGTTTGCTGCTTCTAGTCTTTCAAGTGGCATTGAAGGGTAGAGGTCATTCCATGTCAAATCAACACACTGATTAAGACTGAGATTGACAGATTTTGATGAAACTTGGTATACCTAGTGTCTTTTAGGGCGACCAACTTTTGATCATGGATTTAAGGGAGATGACCAAAATCTGACCGTGATTATAAGGGAAACATAGTGAATTTCAGGTACACAGTTATTTGCATTTCCTTGGACTGGATGGCAATGGGGATGTAAACATAAAGAAATCAGACATACTTTGCTTATTTTTACTCATATATCACATTTTGGCGTAGCTCTTCAAGCTGAGAACAAGTTTTTAAGAGTGCAATGAGATTAATAAGAGTCATTTGTGGAGTAAATTCAACAAAAGTATGCCAAATCCTATTCAAAGACTTGTTTATACTAACTCCTGTTTCATAGTATATTTATTCCTTAAAGAAATATCTATTCACAGCTAAGATCTCAGTAAACACATAAAGACTTAAATCACTTACCTTAGTCAAAAGGGATTCATGAATCAGCAAGTAAAATTTCCAGTAAGTTTCCAGTAGCCATGAAGAGCTTCAGTATCAGAAGAATCGCAGTTTAAAAAATTGTTTCAGAGATTCTTTATTGGTTAACTCTGTCTACTCAATGAGTCAGTTAATAGGCCTAGAAACTGTAGACTTTAGGTTTAAATGCCCTTTGGATTTCATTTCTTATTCAGTTAAAACAGTTAGGTAATGCAGTAGCCTACTTTTATGTGTGATCAGTATATTAAAAGTGCCTGAAATATGTGCTACACATATGTGTGCCAAGCACGTTTGTTATATTTTCTAATATTTTACACACCTACAAGGATCTAACTCACTTTTTGGTCTATTTAATGAGCAAAGGAATTTAAACAAAACAATTTATTTTTCCCATTGCACAAAAATAATCACAATAAAATGTACCAAATTTACATATACTTATTTATAGAGGCAGCACAACTCTGCAGTTTTTTGTCTTTCTGAGAAAATTTAAAAAACTGTTTGCAATAATAATCAAAATTAATTTGAATCATAAGCTCTGCCTTAATAAGTTCAAAGCTGCAGCTGTTTCTTTGATCTGTCCACTTATTGTTCATTAGAGAAAAAACTCTCTCTGTATGAGTGTTTGACCTTGGAATAGTTAATATAAAGCCTATTATTTTAGTAAGGTTTGGAACATCAATTGTTTTAATTTTAAATCTTTAAAAATTTTTACCCAACTTTCTTCTGTTGTTCCTGTTTTCAATATGCTGACAGCATTTTTTATCCTAGAAAACTCCTCATATAAAGCATCGCCATTTACAAAATCAAGAACAAATTCCTTAACTATGGCTTGCAACTCTCTGAAAGAAAATCAGTTTCCAACTTTAATGGTACAAGACAGTGAATAGGATTTGCATTAGATAAATCAAATTTTTTGTTATGTAATTATTTAAACAATGGTAGAAGTTAATGAAATCATTTCTGACACATTTTGCAATATATGGGCTTAAACTGTTCAATAATTTTTCAGTGGTAGTACCAAAAAACAGTCTTCAATCCTTCGTTGAATTTTATTACACACATCTTTAATCACTTCATAGCACTCCATGATGCAGAAAATGGAAGTTTCAAAACATTTCCAGACTGAACAAGTAAAGCAACTATGTTGGAAAAGAAATTTAGATATGCTTCAGTAACACATTCCTTTTCAGGATCTTCCTCACTAAAAAACTTTTTAAATATTTTTGGACAGTCATTCACTCTCTTGAAGTAACTCTTAATTGGTAACCAATTGTGGATTAGTCTGTCCACAGCATGTGTTAATGACAACCAACGGGTATGAACATGACGAACAGTCTCTAGCCATTCAGCATAAAAAAAAAAAAAAAAAAAAAAAAAAAAAAAAAAAAAAAAAAAAAACTGAAGAATGTTAGCAACTCTTCTCTTCTCTTTGCAGAGATAGAAAAGTGGCCATATATTTTCATAACAAACATTTCAATGTCTACATCTAGAGTATCACAAGCGTGTTTTGTGACGTTCTTTAGCAAGTGATTAGAGCAATTTGCCAAATGCTTGTTGTTTTCTTTAAGCAGTTTAAATACAGAATTGTGCTTTCCATAGTTAACGTTTGCATTATCAGCACAGTATGCAGTCACGTTCTTTACATCTACATCATGTACATCCAATGTAGACTTGATCAGCCTGTGAACAGCATTAGCTGTCTCATCAGCCAGTTCAATAAAGTCCAGAAGTCTATTTTTTAATCCGCTTTCGGGATCAAAATACCTAACAACAATAGGAAACATCTTTTTGTTTTTGTGGTTTGAAGTATCAGTTGCAATAGAAAAGAAGTTACTTGATTTGGATGGGTTTTTTAAGAGATTAGTGAAGCTCTGAACACTTCTTGGTGCTAAAACGTTTTTCACAAAAGCTTCTGCCTTAGTTCGACCACATGACATGGGCAAAATTAGGTTCATGAAAAATATCCTTGGATAATTTATTTGCACAGTCCATATTGATATTGTGTTTCACCGTATGGAAAATTGTTGCTAGCTTACCTGCCACGTTTTTCACTTCCTTGCTGGTGTCACCAAAATATTTTAATAAATTGGAGTTGCCTTTACGTCTCTTTCATTCCTCTTATGTAGTTGTGTAGAAGAATGTTGGGTGCAGTCAGATTTACCACCATGTGCTGTGCTAAAGTCACGCTTACATAGCACACAGTAAGGTCGATATAGGCCTACGTTGTTGGCCATGGGCTTTAACCACGAATATTGTCCCTCCCATAACTTCAAGTAAACACGCAAGTACTTCATCTTCTTGCTTCGTGGAGATTTCACAACTTCATTTTCACCGCGAGAGCACATAATGAAAAAACAATCACTTAAAAACCAAATGAAAATACAGCGGAAGCTCCACAGTATTACGGAAAAACTAGGTTAGCAGAAATCGAAACATTTGACGGTAACTTTCATCACTATCGATTGCTGACACGAACGTTAATCGAGAGTTGTATTGGTTATTGTAAAAAGTTTTCGAGGTATCTCGATAAAAGAATTTCAACTATGGATAGCACCTCTTGGATTATAAAAGCGATCACTGACGAAATATACGGGAGAAACAGGTGGACAATAAGGGAGACGGGAGAATTTTAAAAAAGTGCTAAAATACGGGAGATCCCGTACAATACGGGAGAGCTGGTCGCCCTAGTGTCCCTACATAGTTAAAAATAAAAAACAGTAAATTCGTTAAAAATTTATTAAGCATCAAATTTTCAAAGAAAAAAATTGCTACACCCAGGAATAGTAAAATGCCATTTTCTCTGGAACCAATCGAGATACAGACCTGGAAAACGTATCATTTTAAAGCTATTCAGATAGGCTTTCATATGATATGCAACACAATGGTGTCACAAATTTAAATATTTTGAAAATTTCTAAATAAATTTTAAATTTCAAATTTCTGAAATTTAAAATTTTGAAACAAAAAATGCAAAACTTCCTTGCACTAAACCCTTACACCTCCTCAAGTTTCAATTTATAACCATCATGGGATCACATTTTGCAAGATTTTCTAGTCCAGGCATGTTGTGTAAAAAAGGCCTTGAATAGAGTTTCTACATTAAGGAACCAACAAATAAATTAAAAATATATATATTCAAATTTAGAACTTGACAAGTATGAACAATTATGTCTATCACAGCTTCTTATAATGGAATCAAATGGAATCGATGCCATTTTCTGGCATGGTGTATATGCGGCTTGGAGTAACTGGGTTCACCTTACATAGAACAACCACTACACAAGTCCACATAACTTCAGGCTTCTCCGAATATCCACAAGGAGATAGATCACTTGGATGAAGAAATGTCTCTTTTCTTCTTCTTCACCTTTCCCAAAAATGTATGCAAGCCTCCACTTGTTGTCATAGACTGTAGTTATGTATCCACTTGTATTTTGCAATGACAATGTTTAGTGGGTTTAGCAAATGAAAAACCTTCGCCGTTATTTTTTAAAATTATAATCAATTACAACAACAGTTGTCGGCTACGTCTTGGGGTGAGAGGGTATATGCAGGATTATAAATGGATGGCTAGTTCTCGTATTATTGCATGGATCTTATAAGGGTCTGAAGATGAGATTATTGGGATCTAGAAACATGTAATTGATTAAAAATTTTAAAAAATAACGGTGGAAGGTTTTTCATTTGCTAAATTAATACATCGCCGTTGTCCCGTCATCCATCTGCGATGGATGTACAGAGATGCTTAGTGGAGTTTGATGGTCAACTATTGTAATGAATTTGTAGCATATGAGAATAACTTGACAAAGATTTTTGTTGTATTGGGAACTGAAGGAGTGAATGCATGAAATGTTAAGAATCCCAGGAATTGTCAATGATCTGCTGTTTATGTGCAGCTGTCTTGAATTACGAATGTAAAATGTGTTCCTGAGCTGTTTTCCAGTGCCCGGAAGAAAAGTTGCCAAGGTGTAAGAATTTGAATGTCATACGGATGTTAAAACTTCTTCGGGCTGCCAACCACTTTCACTGTGGCACCAAGTTTGTCGCAAGGCCCTTTTCCATGAGCTGTTGGAGAAAAAAATGACATTCAGCCTCTATTCCAAAATCAGATTGATGGAAACATAGGTTTAAAACGTTATTCTTGTTTTTGTACTGAGCATCAGCACCATCAAAAAAGTAGTAGAATTTTTAGGTTCAAAGCGCTTTCTCAAGAAGCAGTAAAAAGCCACAGTGTTAAGTTCAAGACAGTCTAATCCAGCATAACAGAGATGCAGTATTTCAGTTTATCCTTTGCAGTGCATAAAAATGGTTGGATAGTGGCTTGCTCACTAGTCCAGTGATAGTTCTGGACTTCATCCTACGTAAAAATGATTAGTTCTCTCAAAAATCACAGTACACAGCAAATTGTAAATCTTCTAGGCTCCGTGTAACGCATTTCATAAAAGAATTTTGTTCTTTTGCTATACAGCCATGGTGGACCAACATTGACAGCTTATTGCAAATACATTGTAATACTCTACTTTTGACTTTTGTAATAGTTACCTGGTATGTTACGCCAGTGGAGAGAGGTATGTTTAAATGTTAATAAAAATACACCTCCTTTAGGTTGTTGCGTCAAGATCGATAATAAAATATTTATTTTCCTTTACCGGTTTCGATTATTTAAATCATCATAAAATCTCTTTCTCAGACTGTCAGTCGGCGGTTAGCACGTCGCGCAATCTATGTTACACAGCATATTTTATCATTTTATGTGTTTGACGTGCCTTTGTTTAAAGGTCTACATTAAGTGAACACAGATAGACGCGAGTAAATTTTCCACAGTAATAATGTAATGTACATGTATCTTCTGAAGAATATTGATTTATATCAATCGAAATCGCGCTAAAGTTTATTAAACTTTAATTTGCAACTGGTTGGCTGTTACTTCTACTGCTGTTAAATCATCATCTTCGCTTAGTAGTATGTTCTCCTAACTGAAGACCTTGTAGACCCTTTTGAAGATGATGATTTGAATCATCAAAGCCAGTAAAGGAAAATAAATATTTTATTAGCAATCTAGGCTCAATAAACTAAAGGAGGAGTATTTTATTACAATTTTTGTAATGTTTCTAATTTACACCTGTTCACAGAAATCCATTGTCGGAAGGTGACACTATCTACCAGTTTTTCTTTGAATGTCTTCTGAAGTGTAGTCTTGATTTGCTGATTTCAAGAGCATAATTTACAGTCTCATGTTTGACTACCACAGTTTCAGATAGAAGAAAAATCTTCTCAAGATATTCTCATATGCTCCAAATTCATTACAGCAGTTGACCACCAAACCCCAAGAAAAATTGTCATTGCCAGGTATAAGTGTAGTGTAGTGTATGACAACAAGTGGTGGCTTGCATGTATTTTGAGGAAAAATGAAGAAGCAAATGAAAAGTCACATTTCTTCATCCATGTGGCTCATCTACTTCAAAATGTTCAAATGTTTGTATAACTTATGGAACTTAACTACGGGGTTATCAGTCCCTAAGCTTACAAACTACTTATGAACTAGCTAAGACTAAGGACGGCACAAATATCTATTCCCGAGGGGGGATTCGAACCCCCGACCGTAGTGGCCGTGCAGACCGTGACTGAAACGCCTCAGTCCCCTCGGCCACCGCGGCCGGCTCATCTACTTCTTTTGGTTATACAGCAAAGTATAGTAGATATTCTACTTGAGGTGAACCTTGGGACTCCTTCAGGCTGAATATACACTTAGCCTGGAAACGACATTGATTTCAGTTGAATCCGTTTTAAGAAGTTGTGATAGACATAATTGTTCATAAATGTCATGTTCTAAATAAGAAAATAAATTTTTAATAATTTATTTGGTGGGTTCTTAATGTAGAATCTCTATTCAAGTCATTTTTGACACAAATCGCCTTGAACTACATTATCTTGCAAAATGTGATCTCATGATGATCACAAATTGAAACTTGGGGAGGTGTAAGGGTATAGTGCAAGGATGTTTTGCTAACTTTTTTTTCAAATTTTAAAACATATGTCTTTTTCAGAAATTTGAAATTTAAAATTTATTTAGAAATTTTTAAAATACCACTATGTTGCATACCAAATGAAAGCCCATCTGAATAGCTTTACAATGACACATTTTCCAGGTCTGTATCTCGATTGGTTCCATAGAAAATGGCATTTTACTATTCCTGGGTGTAGCAATTTTTTACGAAAAATTTAAAATTTAATGCTTAATATAGTTGTAACGAATTGACAAAAAATTTTTGTTTTAATGTTTTTCATTCTTATCTATGTAAGGACACTAGATATACCAAATTTCATCAAAATCTCTGAGGTCAAGGTAAGTTTTCGTTCAAAATTGTTTTGATTTGACACGGAATGAGCCACAGGTGTTGCTATGTTATTTTTCTGTTGTTGATTTTAATCTTCCTTTAAACTAAATTTTGAAGAATTTATTATCACTGCTTAATTGTTATATCATCTCAAGTGCCCCTTTGTATGGCCTTAGTCTGTGGAAGGGATGGTTAAATGTAGGGTCAGGCTTTAGTAGATGTTTAATTGCTCCAGTACAGATCATTCTCTTGAGTCTGAAGATGGCTCATTCTTTCTCCAGTCTCATTAGTAAGTTTTTGATTCGGAGGGTGTCGTCTAGTAAAGATGTGAGAAAGTCGGAAGATTTCCAACGATGCATTACATTCTTCCATTGGTAGGATAAATTCTTCTAGCTTGTGTTGTTGACATAAGCCAAGCTTCTGATATGTGTTGTAGTATTAGAAAACCCAGCCGGCCGCAGTGGCCGAGCGGTCTGCGCGCGCATATCTGACTGGGTAGTAGTCTTGTGTAGTTCGCCAACGAACTAGTTCGGAAGAGCGCTCCCACAGTTGAACTTTTAGTTCGTCCGCTCCTTTTCCGAAGACTGATTGGTAATAGCAAGAGGACGCGAGAGCGCGCAGAATCGCGTGATTCCCTTCTGCCAGTTGCCGTCATTTCAGCTGTAGTTTTAGTAGCGGTAGCAAAAGCCAAAACGAGCGGACGAACTAAAAAGAGTGACCTACTTTGCGGCCGAGCTGCGAACTAAAAGAAGAGCTACCGGTCGCGAACTAAAGTATGCGCGGTAGGTCGCGAAATAAAATATGCGCGATAGGTCGGGAACTAAAATATGCGCGATAGGTCGCGAACTAAAAGATTCATGTTAGGACGCAAACTAAAATATGCGCGATAGGTCGCGAACTAAAAGATTCATGTTAGGACGCGAACTAAAATATGCGCGATAGGTCGCGAACTAAAAGATTTATGTTAGGACGCGAACTAAAATATGCGCGATAGGTCGCGAACAGAATTAAAAATCACGTTTTTGCCTTCTGCCGATGAGGCAGGTTAGCATCTGCTTGCTAGATTACATAGTTCAATGCTACAAAATTTCTGCTTTGAAGTATTCTGCACTCTGCAATATCTAACTAATAAATTCCATAATGCCAAGATAGAGAGATAACTTTAAACTTAAACGGGAGAAATTACCCACAAACTGTTTATTTTGGTTTGTGTGATAGCGTTAGCGGCTCACGCAGCAAGCGCACGAAGCAGCTAGGTGGGGGATTTTCTCCCTCCACCTGTATGCGGAAATGTTCAAATGTTTGTCGACCTTACGGGACTTAACTAAGGGGTCATCAGTCCCTAAATTTACAAACTACTTATGAACTAGGGAATACTAAGAACGGCACAAATGTCCATGCGCGAGGGGGGATTCGAACCCCCGACCGTAGTGGCCGTGCACACTGTGACTGGCGCGCCGCGGACGGCTCGGCCACCGCTGCTGGCCCTGCATGCGCAGATCACGCCGCTCAGCCGTCACTGGGAGCGGGCGAATTAAAAGAACGAACTTGTTCGCTGCAGAGCCGCGAACTAAAATGAGTGCTCCCGATCGCGAACTATTATGTGCAACTGTACTGGGTAGCCGCTGGGACACGGCCCACTGTGCCGAAAGGTAGCTCATAAGTAGTTTCTAAGTTTAGGGACTGATGACCTCGCAGTTAAGTCCCTTAAGCTTAACAAACATTTGAAAACCCGGCGTTGCACGGGTATGTATTTATTCCATTCTTATGTTAGCTCACCTCCTTGTCACCCATCTGTCCATCGCCTACTGCACCACTCTGGCCCATGTATCTTCAGCGAATTACAGCCCGTAGCTTTGTTTTCACCAAGCTCCACACTGATGACTTCATTTCTCCTTACCAATGTGACACACAAGAATGTAATTCTCCACGGCCGTAGAATGGAAAATTGGGTAACTGCAAGTGATTTTTTGGCGAATAGAGATTATAGTGAAGACGTTGCATTTTAAAACATCTACATATGTACTCCGCAGTCCATCGTAAGCTGTGTGGCGGAGGGTCCACTGTACCACTGTTAGGCATTTCCTTTCCTATTCCACTCCCAAATAAAACGAGGGATCTTTTTGATCTTTACGCGAAATGTAAGTAGGCTGCATTTAGATCGTTTTACAGTCAGCTTCAATTTCCAGCTTTCTAAAAGTCCCCAACAGAGTTTCTTGAAAAGAACGTCGTATTTGCTCCAGCGATTTCCATTTGAGTACCCTGAGCATTTCTATTTCACTCTAACGTTAATCGAACCAACTAGTATGAACCTATCTGTTCGCATCTGCATTGCTTCCATGCCTTCCTTTAAAATGATCTGCTGCGGGTCCCACATACTTGAGCAATACTCAAGAAGTGGTCGACAGGCTTTTTATATGCGGTCTCCTTTACAGATGTACATCTTTCCAAAATTCTGCCAATAAATCAAAGTCGGCTGTCCGCCTTAAGTTACGTTGTCCAAGACGCGTCTGTTAACTGCGACTGCGTCTCCATTTTCCGACTGTGGCGAACGGCGGCGATGCGGGAACACAACCGCAGCCGTTGCCGTTTTCCAAGGCGCGGCTCTGGTCGGCGACTCGGGAAATTCATAAGGAAAATAAAATTTCCGATTTTCTTACTGTAAAAAATACTGCATGTTAAGGTAGCAAAGCTACCTCAGTTCCCATATTTAGCTTTTCGTTACGGATTCTCGTTTTTCTTTGAAAAATTAAAAATTACTACTTTCGGGTGTGTGTTTTTTCACTCCTTATTACATCTCTGTCGAGTTTCAGGAAACTAACATGCAAAAAAAATTGGTTTTTGCATACCCTGTAGTTTCGTACCCCAGCTTGATAACGAAGTGTCTATTTTCTCAAAATTCCTCTTACTTATTCAAATACTTAATTTTTAAGTAACCTATTGCATTAAATTCGAATTCGAAATTATTTTTAAAGTTGAGAGCAGGACGATACATGTCTCCATTTTCGAGATTTTGGCTGCTATACCTACGGTACGGGAGCGTCGCGTCTATCGCGCCAGTTCTCTCCACGTGCAACGTGAATTGTGTGGTGATAACCATCACATCTTATAAACTGTTAAAGATATTTAACCCTTTTTTGAAATGATAGCCTGGGAAGGAATTCATGTTTTACACAATCATTAATACTTAAATCTGTTTTATCTACAGGTATATAGAATTAACTATAGTTTTTTGCGATGAAACGGGGTATTAATTAAACAGTATTTAATATTTGTGGAGGTTTATTTCCGTCTATTTTAACTGAAAGAAAGACGTTTCGCTTCTTTATGAGTGGCAGTTTTTAGTCTTAATTCCATGTGCTACTTCATGGAGCTGTGTGTGTATTCTCCAGAGGGATGGAAGTTGTGGTTCTTTATTTCATCACTTCGCCGTGTACTTCACTGTTACATTGCACATTTTAACTGTTAGGGTTTTCTATATATTGATTCTATTCTTGAGACAGATGACCATGAACGCTGTTAAATCATTTTCATTAATAAAACGTTTCAAATGTTTGTATAGCTTATGGGACTTAACAAACTACTTACGAACTAGCTAACACTAAGGACGGCACAAATATCCATGCCCGAGGGGGGTTTCTTTCTTTCTTTCTCTCTCTCTCTCTCTCTCTCTCTCTCTCTCTCTCTCTCTCTCTCTCTCTTTTTCCCTCCACTGTTCGATTCACCTTCTTTATTGCCTTTGAAATTTGTTCCAGTGTTCGAAAACGTACGTACGGTTGAAATTTTTTCCGAGAGAGATCAAAATATAGCAAACTCATACCGAACTAAATATACTTCTGTAGCTCGTTAAATGTTTCAACAACAGTTGTAAAAATGTTTGTAGTATTGTTATAATTTATTTCATTCTAAACGGTTTCAGTCCTAAACCAACTTCCACAGAATATGAAAAAAATAAGATTTTAAAATATTGAACATGTCATTCATACCATACAAGACATTTGAATCTAAATGGCGATTGCCGCCGCATCAGCCGCGCGCCGAACTCCAAACTCCAAATGCGCATGTGTGAGAAGCCAGCCTCTGTCGTCACCCATCGCAGTCGCAGGCATCAATCGCGCCTTGGACAACCCACCTTTACTCACAGCCGTCCTTACATTTTCGTTCCATTTCATATCGCTCTGCAATGTGACGCCGAGATATTTGAACGACGCGACAGCATCAAGAAGCTCACTACTAATGCTGTATTCGAACATTATGGGATTGTTTTTTCTACTCATGCCCATCACCTTACAATTTTCTACATTTAGAGCTAACAGCCATTCTTCACACGAACTAGAAATTTTGTTTAAGTCATCCTGTATGCTATTACAGTCAATTAATGTCGACTCCCTCCCATACACCACAGCATCTTTAGCAAACAGTCGCAAGTTACATGTTACTCTGTCCATCAAATCATTTATATAGCTGGAAAATAATAGCGCTTCTATCACACTCCCCTGGGGCACCCCTGAGAATACACTCGTCTCTGATGAATACTCGCCGTCGAGAACAACGTACTGCGTTCTGTTACTTAGGACGTATTCCAACCAGTCACAAATCAATGAACGTATTCCATATGCTGGTATCTTCGTTAGCAGTTTGCAGTGCGGCACCGCGTCAAATGCCTTCTTGAAATTGAGATAAGCACAATCTACCTGTTGCCCTTCATCCATGGCTCGCAATGTGACATTTGAGAAAAGGGCAAGCTGAGTTTCTCACGAACGATGTTTCCTAAATCCGTGCTGATTCATAGAAATAAACTTATCCGTCTGAAGGAAATTTACTACATTGGCGCGAGTCTTCCGATGGAACGCTTGGCACAGTGTTTAGCATCGCAGATCGCTGTGCTTGCGGTTCCTAGTTCAAATCTCGCCACGGGTAGAGAATAATTTACTTGTCTACTCTATGTATAAATAGTGGAGCACTCCAAGCAACAGGCAATCTGTTCTGAGTGTACTCTTGTGTGAGCGATACACATGTTCTGGGTGTTAAGTATTGTGTCTTCGAATTCCGGACCACCTGCAGTTTTCAACGTGACAATATTCGTGCTGAGAATTTGCTTAAAATTTCTACAGGAAACTGATGTCAACGATATTGGCCTGTAATTATATGGGTCAGGTCTTTTTCCTCTCTTACGAACGGGAGTCGCCAGCGCTTTTATCCAATCACTAGGAACTTTGCGCTGAATTAAATATTTGCGATAAATGCGAGCTAAATAAGGGGCCAATGCCGCAGAATACTCTTTGTAAAATCGTACTGGTATTCCATCCGGACCAGGAGACCTTTTTGTAGTCATCTCTTTCAGCAGCTTTCTACACCGAAAATACCTATTACTATGTCCTCGATTTGGGAGTTAGTGCGTTGATCAAATGATGGTACCTTTGTATGGTCCTCCTGTGTGAATGATTTGGTAAAGGTTAAATTTAGAGCTTCAACTTATCGTTTGGTTTCTTCTAGTACTGTACCGGAATGATCATCGAGTGATTGGATATTAGTCTTTGACCCGCTTATCGATTTCACATAGAACCAAATTTTTTTCGGTTTCTCGGAAAGATCTTTTGCTAAGGTAATTTGCTGCTGTAATTATTGTATGCTACGCACATCGATCTTCTTACAATCGCCCGAATGTTAACTATCTTTTGCCTGTCCTGATTTGCATGTTCTAAGTGTGATGCTAACAATTTGCTTATCGGCTCTTTCTAATAATAATACTTTGCTAGCCTTCTTGATTGGTTTATTAACTTTGGTTACCATTGACGCTATGACGATATCATGATCGCTGAATCCCGTCTCTACACTTGAAATCGTTAGTAAAATCGGGCCTATTTCTAGCTATAAGGTCTAAAACATTTCCATTTCATGTGGGCTGTCTGTTTAACTGCTCAAGACAGTTTTCGGAAAATATGTTGCGTGAGTGGACAGTTTATCATAGTTTTAATTGTTTATGACGTTATATCTCCTGAACAATGTGGTGCAACTCATGGTAAGGTATATGTACACAAAATTATGGATGAAATCGGTACAGTGGTTTAGGAGGAAGTGTGTAACATTGTCGCGTCGCTGAGAGGTTTTTCGCCCATCTCATAGCTTATGGCGTCATATTGCCGGATTAGTTTTGTCCCTCCATGCCACAATTTCTGGCATGCACCTGCAGCTACTGGGATTGTGTTATGGAAGCGATAGAAATAAAACTAGCTGACAACCTTATGAATAGTGATGGAGGGTTTTGCTTAAATTCCGCTTGGGATCCTGCTCTCTTACTGGTCAAAAACCAGATGGACAAAACTAATCCGCCTTCATCCGTCAAGAACTGATGTTTATTATCGATATCCTAACTGTTTTCATCTTTGGTCGTGTCGTCGCTGTGTGCTTGCTTGCTCGGTGTGTGTTGAATTTCCTGGTTATTCATTATCGTTGTACATTGATTCCTCGCTGCAGTTTCGCCTTGAAAATGACACGGTGGTCTCCTGCCGAAATATCGGCCGTCGTCGATTTTGATACCTGGCTGCATACCCGGGTAAGTTTTTCGAAGTTGTTATTCGCCAGAAGAAATTAAGAAATCACATCTTTCCATTTGTTTGCTACATATAAGATTGCGTGTAATCGCTGTTTACCGCTTCTTACTGTAATTCTCAAGCCAGTAGTAATTGTTCTTGAGAATAGATGGCAGGAACTCACAAGTAGAGAGCAGGAAACAGTTTTTGATAACGACGATTTGCTGTGATCCTCGTCGAAATTCGGCAAAGGAAGGATTAAAATTACGCTTTTAGAGTCTAACAATGTTGTCTGTTGTTTCGGACATTTCCGAAAGAACAGACACCCATATCAATAATTTTACATTTCCAAGAGTTTGTAAATGATAAAGAATTGCTTGCCTCCAACTGTTTCGAGTTTTATGTCACTGCGTGATGTAATCTTCTCTATATATAAAAGGAAGTGTCCCGATTGACTGACTGACTGACTGAGTGACTCATCATCGCCCAGCCCAATACACTGAAGATAGAAACTTGAAATTTGTGGAGGGTGTTGATCTTACTCTGTAGGCGTCATTTAAGATTTTTTCAATATTCCGTCCGTAAGGGGGTGAAATAGGGGATGAAACGTTTTTGAAAATACGTAGCTATTGAGGCAATTTTGAAGCTAGAACTACAAAATTTCAGATTTTAATTCAGGATTCGAATTTAAAAGACACGTGTTTCGTCATTTTTTGATATTCGACAAATAATGGGTACAATAGTTGATGCAAAAAATTGATTTTCAAAAATATGTTGCTGTTAACTCAAATTTTAAGCTACAACTACGAAACTTCGGATATGGAACCTTGGTCAGGATTTAAAAAAATGATCAAATGTTGGTAGAACTTATGGGACTTAACTACGGGGTCATCAGTCCCTAAGCTTACAAACTAATTATGAACTAGCTAAGACTAAGGACGGCACAAATATCCATGCTCGAGGGGGGATTCGAACCCCCGACCGTAGTGGCCGTGCAGACCGTGACTGGAGCGCCTCAGTCCCCTCGGCCACCGCGGCCGGCTAGGTCAGGATTAAAAATCCACGATTTTTAGTATTTTTGGAAATTCAACAAGTAAGAGGGTTAAATAGAGGATCAAAAATTCTTTTTGCGGCGAGACATTATAAATACGCAATATGAGAATGAGAGTACTTAGCGACTTGCAACAAACTTTAAAAATAAGTTCCAACGTTTATTAAATTTTTCCCCACTGTATAAATACGCAATATGAGAATGAGAGTACTTAGCGACTTGCAACAAACTTTAAAAATAAGTTCTAACGTTTATTAAATTTTCCCCCACTGAAAGCCATAGAGAAATAATGAAAGGAAAAAAAGTTTCTCGCTTACTCAACTGTTCAACTGTTTGTAAGGCTTATGGGACTTAACTACGGGGTCATCAGTCCCTAAACTTACAAACTACTTATGAACTACTTACGAACTACTTACGAACTATGACGGCACAAATATCCATGCCCGAGGGGGGATTCGAACCCCCGACCGTAGTGGCCGCTCAGACCGTGACTGAAGCGCCTCAGTCTCCTCGGCCACCGCGGCCGGCTCTCGCTTACTACCTTTCCGCTGTTTAAGGAGTAAAAGTACGAAATTCGGTTATGACATTACAATTTATAATTTGTTGACTACAAATTGTAGACGCAGGAAATTTTACAGGCAGTATACAGGCATATAGTTTAGTGTACACGTAATTTATGAGATGAGCACATAAACAGTAACGTCCATGGAAAACCGCCCCATCACGCACCTAGTTGGTTCGATGTACCCTCTGCCAGGCACCTGAATGTGATTTGCAGAGTATCCCATGTAGATGTAGAAGTTTTTATCTATTACTTCGTTACTACTAATTGTATTCCCAAGAGATTTTACAAACACACAGCACTTATACAAATGAATATATACATAAAAAATAGCAGGAATAAATAAATAAATACCTGGGCAACGCCGGGTTCTCAGCTAGTAACTAATATGCGAGCGGAATCGGATCGCATTCATTTTTCGTGTTCTAGTAATATTTAATAGCAGCCAGTTTGTAACTTAGCAAGAAACGAAATATGTAGCGCACGGTGAGACAATTGAACGTAGCTGGCGGGCGTAGTACACAGTAGGAACTGCGCAGCCGGCAGCTGTGCCCGCGGCGCATTCGGGTTAAGGTCGTCACAGTTAAATTATTAAAAGCCGGCGCGATGAGCGGCCAAATTAATTTCGCTCTCGTCTGGGCTTCCTCCCGCGGCGTGCCCTAGGTCAGGGCTGCCGCTGTCCACGCGCAGTCCCACGCCCACGCGCAGCCGTCTCGCCCCACGATCAATCGCTCCCTTCACAAGCGCAGCCTCCACTCGCACGCGCCGCTACACTGCCAGAGCCTCTCTGGCCAACACTAGGCTTTTAGCGTAGTTCGTTGCTAAAATTTACTGGCCGGGACATTAAAATTGCTACACCACGAAGATGACGTGCTACAGACGCGAAATTTAACCGACAGGAAGAAGATGCTGTGATATGGCAAGTGATTAAGTTTTTCATATCATTCTTACAAGGTTGGCGCCGGTGGCGACGCCTTTGATGTGCTGACATGAAGACGGTTTCCAACCGATTTCTCATACACAAACAGCAGTTGACCGGGGTTGCCTGGTGAAACGTTGTTGTGATGTCTCCTGTAAGGAGGAGAAATGCCTACCATCACGTTTCCGACATTGATAAAGGTTGGATTGTAGCCTATCACGATTGCGGTTTATCGTATCGCGACATTGCTGATCACGTTGCTCGCGATTCAATTACTGTTAGCAGAATATGGAATCGGTGGTTTCAGGAGGGCAATAGGAAACGCCGTGCTGGATCCCAACGGTCTCGTATCACTAGCGGTCGAGATGACAGGCATCTTGTCCGCATGGCTGTAACGGATCGTGCAGCCACGTCTCGATCCCTGAAACAACAGATGGAGACGTTTGCAAGACAACAACCATCTGCACGAACAGTTCGACGACGTTTATAGCAGCATGGACTATCAGCTCGGACACCATGGCTGCGGTTACACTTGACGCTGCATCACAGACAGGAGCGCCTGCGATGGTGTAAGCAACGACGAACCTGTGTGTACGAATGGCAAAAACGTCATTTTTTCGTATGAACCCAGGTTCTGTTTACATGATGGTCGCATCCGTGTTTGGCGACATCGCGGTGAACGCACATTGGAAGCCATAATGGTGGATCACCCGATGTGATGGAGGGGGGTGCCATTGGTTACACATCTCGGTCAGTTCTTGTTCGCAACGACGGCAATTTGTGCAGTGGCCGGTACATTTCAGACGTGTTAAGACCCGTGGCTCTACCCTTCAGTCTATCCCTGCGAAACCCTACATTTCAGCAGGATAATGCACTACTGCATGTTGCAGGTCCTGTACGGGCCTTTCTGGATACGGAAAATGTTCGACTGCTGCTATGGCCAGCACATTTCTCCAGATCTCTCACCAGTTGAAAACGTTTGGTTAATGGTGGCCGAGCAACTGGCTCATCACTATACGCCAGTCACTACTCTTGATGAACTGTGGTATCGTGTTTAAGCGGCATTGGCCTTTGTACCTGTACACGCCATCCAAGCTCTGTTTGACCCAATGCCCAGGCGTATCAAGGCCGTTATTACGGCCAGAGGTTGTTGTTCTGGGTACTGATTTCTCAGGATCTTTGCACCCAAATTGCGTGAAAATGTAATCACATGTCAGTTCTAGTATGATATATCTGTCCAATAAATACCCGTTTACCATCTGCATTACTTGTTGGTGTAGCAACGTTAATGGCCAGTAGTGTTCTTGTGGTACTTTTTGTGATCTGTGCGAGGCATTTATCGACAGAGAGGAGCCGAAGAAACTGCGATCTTACGCACTCAACAGTTTTTCATGGTATTTTATCATCCCTTTTCATCTAACCTATTTATAGATAGAACAATACCAGAAAGAAAAATGTCCGCATCACAACCCAACAGAGAAGTGGTCAGAGAAGTAAATGTGGACAACTACACTGATCAAAACAAATTGGGGATCAGTTAAGATATCTTGGTTCTGAAGTTCTGTCATCCGGAGAATGTTGTTGCGTTGTCTTTCTATCGGTTCTACGGAGAACCGGCAACCGAGATACTCGTAATGCAGGAAGCTGCTGCAGAGGGCGTTGCTGTTAACTTGTGTTTACTCTACCAAACGAATTACACCAGCAGTTGGGTTCAGATATTGTAGTGCGCAGGTAGTTCAATGCAGCAACAACGTGAATTACCCAAAGCTATGGCATGAAGAGCTATAGGAAGGTTGGAAGCGGGACAGATACCACAGGGAGGTGGCTGCAGCTATTGGATTGTCCAAAAGTGTAATTTCCTAGACGCAATTTCATACAACCGGAACCGTTAAAATAAGACAAGGGCAAAGTTGTCCACGGGTAATGAAACAAGACAAGACCTTTATCTCCGATCAACAGCCCGTCGACACAGGAGGCTGAAAGAAACTCGGGTCTAACGAATCCCCCAGGCAGCAACAGGACGCGCAATATCAACGCAAACAGTCTGAAATCGCCTTCTGGAATATAGCCTCTACGCAAGGAGGACTATGGTGTGTGTCCGTGTTTCTAGGAGTCTGATATTTCAGTTCTAGATCAGAGATCTAATGGTTACTCGTCGAAGAGCAGCACCTCCCGAAAGAAAGTAAAGTCGATGGAAAAGAGATTTAAACAGAGAGTGTCAAATAGGAGAAACAGAATTAGAACAGGGGGACAGTTTCAAGTTCTGAGGGTGTATTTTGTCACAGGATGGCAATATCAAGGTTTAGTAAATGTTACGTTGTATGTGCTCAGCTACGATGTACTCAGTCGTACCAAGCTGTGCACTGCTCTGCTTTTCGACCAACTTTCTTGCATGGGAGTGAAAGCTCAGTGGATACAAATTACTTTATTAATAATGTTGATGGTACAGATATGAAATAGCAAGGATGATTGTAGGTACGAATAGATAGAAACAATAGCAGGAGAGTGTCCGATTGAGGAAATCAAAGAAAAACTGGGAGTGAACATCGTAGATGAAGCAGTTAGATCGAAGAGGCTGAGAGGGTGTGGTTATGTTACACGAATGGAAGAAGCAAGGTTACCTAACAGACTCGTGGGTTCGGCAGTAGAATGTAAGAGGATGCGAGGTAGACTAAGGACTAACTATTTGGACTCGGTCAACAACGGTTAACATCAGAATATGCATCAGTGTTAGCGTTGAATAGGGGATCACGGAGGAGTTTTATTGTGGGGACTATGCTCCGGACTGAATACTCAGTCTCTAATGATGGAGACGATGATGATAATTCTACTTGAAAATGTTTGGTTTTCTTCGGATCCGCACCTATTTTAACAGCCATTAGAATATCTGTAGCCTCGTGTATTATATTATGGAAGCAAAGTTTGTAGGACACACCGGATTTGGCGACAGAGAAAAGTGTTGCGAATCGATTTATTTCGTTTACAAAAGTTGTTAAGTGGGCTAAAGTTAATGTTCAGCTTATGGCACTTATTTATGTGCTCCATTGGGATTTTATTTTGATTTTACGAACAAAAAACCGTATTGCTAGGAGTATTTTGAAGCGCGTCGCTTCAACCCTTCATCATTACATCTAGTTTGTTAGTTTGTTTTGACTGATCCAGCGTCAAGACTTTCTATGAAGGTAGTTGGTGGATGAAGTAATAACGAATTTTTTATCCAATATCAATATCCGTTGACCAGGTATGATGGTTTAATGCGAAGGTAACTATATCACCGCATAGATGACCAACGAATCAGAGCTGACGTCCAGTCAGAGCTTGCCAATCGATTAGTTCATTTTGCAAAAAAAAGTCAATTGGGCCGACATTAAAGTTCAGGTAATCGTTCTATTTAGTTGCATCGTTCGAATTTTTCTTGAAAAACCAATGTTTGTGGAACGTTCTTGAAGCGCGTCTCATTTGCAGTTTAATCTTATTATTCCCGAGGACATGCAGCTCTACTGTATGAACATACGATGATGGCATCCTCTCGGGTAAAATATTCCGGAGGTAAAATAGTCCCCCATTCGGATCTCCGGGCGGGGACTACTCAGGAGGATGTGATCATCAGGAAAGACAATACTGGCATTCTACGAGTCGGAGCGTGGAATGTTAGATCCCTAAATCGAGTAGGAAAATTAGAAATTTTAAAAAGGGAAATGGATAGGTTGAAGTTAGATATAGTGGGGATTAGTGAAGTTCGGTGGCAGGATGAACAGGATTTCTGGTCAGGTGAGTACAGGATTATAAATACAAAATCAATTGGGGGTATCACAGGAGTAGGATTGATAATGAATAAGAAAATAGGAATGCGGGTAAATTACTATGACCAGCACAGTGATCGCATTATCATTGTTAAGCTAGATACGAAGCCAACACCGACAACAGTAGTACAGGTGTATATGCCAACTAGCTTTGCCGATGATGAGGAAATCGAAGAAATATATGAGGAGCTAAAGGAAATTATTCAGACAAGTAAGGGAGAGGAAAACTTAATTGTGATGGGAGACTGGAATTCGGTAGTAGGACAAGGAAGGGAAGGGAAGATAGTAGGTGAATATGGTCTGGGCAAAAGGAATGAAAGAGGAAGCCGCCTGGTAGAATTTTGCACAGAACATAATTTAGTTATAACAAACACCTGGTTCAAGAATCACAAAAGAAGGTTGTATACGTGGAAGAGGCCAGGAGACACCGGAAGATACCAGATAGATTTTATAATTGTAAGACATAGATTTCGGAACCAGGTTCTACAGTGTAAGACATACCCAGGGGCAGATATAGACACTGACCATAACTTGTTGGTTATGAACCGTAGGCTGAAACTGAAGAAACTACAAAAAGGTAGGAAAATAAGGAGATGGGACCTGGATAAATTAAAGGAACCTGAGGTTCTCAAGAATTTCAGAGTGAGCTTTAGGCAACAATTGACAGAAACAGGGGAAAATAAAGCAGTAGAGGAGGAATGGGTAAAACTGAGAGATGAAATAGTTAAGGTAGCAGAGGACAAAATAGGTAGGAAGGCAAGACCTACAAAAAATCCTTGGATATCACAGGGAATACTAAATTTAATCGATGAAAGGAGAAAATATAAAAATGCAGTAAATGAAACAGGCAAAATGGAGTACAGACGACTAAGAAATAAGATTGACAGGAAGTGCAAAATGGCTAAGCAGGAGTGGCTAGAAGGCAAATGCAAAGATGTAGAAGAATGTATAAATAGGGGAAAAATAGATACAGCTTACAGGAAAATAAAAGAAACATTTGGAGATAAGAAAAACAGCTCTATGAATATCAAGGACACTGATGGAAAACCAGTTCTCAGCAAAGAAGGGGAAGCTGAAAGGTGGAAGGAGTATATAGAGAGTCTCTATGAAGGAAATGAACTTAGCGGCAATATTGTAGAAAGGGGAGAAGAAGTAGATCGAGGATGAAATAGGAGATACTATACTGAGAGATGAATTTGACAGAGCACTGAAAGACCTAAGTCGAAACAAGGCCCCTGGAGTAGATGATATTCCCTCAGAGCTACTGAAGTCTCTGGGAGAACCAGCCATGACAAAATTGTTTCACCTGGTGTATAAGATGTATGAGACAGGTGAAGTACCCTCAGACTTTAAGAAAAATGTAATAATCCCCATTCCAAAGAAAGCAGGTGCAGACAGGTGTGAAAACT
This sequence comes from Locusta migratoria, assembly GCA_026315105.1. Taxonomy (NCBI): domain Eukaryota; kingdom Metazoa; phylum Arthropoda; class Insecta; order Orthoptera; family Acrididae; genus Locusta; species Locusta migratoria. Next base: position 346,463,836 of record CM048751.1, on the reverse strand, counting down.
ACAGAACCATCAGTTTAATAAGTCATGGTTGCAAAATATTAACACGAATTATATACAGAAGGATGGAAAAGCTGGTAGAAGCCGACCTCGGGGAAGATCAGTTTGGGTTCAGGAGAAATGTAGGAGCCGGCCGCGGTGGCCGAGGGGACTAAGGCGCTCCAGTCACGGTCCGCACCGCCACTACGGTCGGGGGTTCGAATCCCCCCTCGGGCATGGATATTTGTGCCGTCCTTAGTTGTAGGTAGTTCATAAGTAGTTTGTAAGTTTAGGGACTGATGACCCCGTAGTTAAGTCCATTAATCTTAACAAACATTTGAACATTTTTTAGAAATGTAGGACCACGGGAGGCAATACTCACTTTACGGCTTACCCTAGAAGATAGATTAAGAAAAGGCAAACCTACATTTCTAGAGTTTGTAGATTTGGAGAAGGCTTTTGACAATGTTGATTGGAAGAAACTCTTTCAAGTTCTGAAGCAAGCAGGAGTAAAATATAGGGAGCGAAAGGTTATTTACAACTTGTACAAAAACCAGACAGCGGTTGTCAGAGTTGAAGGGCATGAAAGGGATGCAGTGGTTGGAAAGGGAGTAAGATAGGGTTGTAGTCTTTCTCCATTGATATTCAATTTGTACATTGAGCAAGCTATAAAGGAAAGCAAGGAGAAATTTGGAGAAGGAATTAAAGTTCAGGGTGAAGAATTAAAAACATTGCGTTTTGCCGACGACATAGTAATTCTGTCAGATACAGCAAAGGACCTGGAAGAGCAATTGAACGGAATGGACAGTGTGCTGAAAGGTGCATATAAGATGAACATTAACAAGAGCAAAACTAGGGTAATGGAGTGCAGTATAAGAAAATCAGGTGATGCTGAAGGAATTAGATTGGGAAACGAAGCAATAAAGGAGGTAGATGAGTTTTGTTACTTGGGCAGTAAAATAACAAATGATGGTCGCAGTACGGGGATATAAAATGCAGAATGGCAATTGGTAGAAAAGCGTTCTTGAAAAAGAGAAATTTGTTAACATCGAATATTGATTTAAGCCTAAGGAAGTCCTTTCTGAAGGCATTTGTATGGAGTGTTGCCTTGTATGGGAGTGACATGGACGATAAACAGTGCGAACAGGAAGAGGATTGAGGCTATTGAAATATGGTGATACAGAAGAATGCTGAAGATTAGGTGGGTGGATCGCGTAACTAATGAGGAGGTACTGAACAGAATTGGGGAGAAAAGAAATTTCTGGCATACCTTGACTAAAAGAAGGGATAGATTGGTAGGACACATTCTTAGACATCAAGGAATTGTGAATTTAGCGTTGGAGGGAAGTGTGTGGGGTAAAAATCGCAGAGGAAGACCAAGAGATGGATACAGTAAGCAGATTCAGACAGATGTAGGTTGTCGTTCTTATGTTGAGATGAAGAGGCTTGCTCAGGATAGGGTATTGTGGAGAGCTGCATCAAACCAGTCTCCGGACTGAAGACCACATCAACAACAACTTGTACAAATAGGTTCAAAAATTGCTAGAGGAATGGATAAACTCCAAATGAATTTCTTCATCGTATAATCATAATCATTATTCGTTTTCGAGATATCTTGGTGTGGAGTTGAGATAAATTTAGGACACGCTAAGATTCGGATGTCCAGACATGGTGGACTTAAAAATTTATATTATTTTCACAGTTAATCGTAATTTCGTTGTTTATAAGTTAATTGTAGTAAACTGTTATACATAAACGGCGTTGGTTAAAATTTTCGTGAAGAAATTTTGAAAGTTTTCTTTACATTCCTTCTCTACTAGCGCAGCTGATGAACGATTGCACAAAAATAAGTAGGGAACTTGAATGGAAACATGCTCATATGCTCTGGCCAGAGTCAAAGATATAAAAGAAGTGAAGTAGCTTCTGGACTTATCTAGCAACTGCAGAAACGTTTAACTCAAACGTTCTTGACATATTCGTAGCTTTCGTACGATTTAACAAGCGCTAAATGTAGAAAAATGTACGGTGATGCAGATGAGTAAGAGAAGCAATCCCGCCATGTTAGGATACAGTATTGGTAGTGTGCTGCTTCACAGAGTCCCGTCAATTAAATATGGCAGGCCGCGTGGCCGAGGGGACTGAGGCGCTCCAGTCACGGTCTGCACGGCCACTGCGGTCGGGGTTCGAATCCCCCCTCGGGCATGGATATTTGTGCCGTCCTTAGTATAAGGTAGTTGATAAGTAGTTTGTAAGTTTAGGGACTGATGACCCCGTCCCATAAGCTTAACAAACATTTGAACATTTGATTTGAATTAAATATGTAGACCTAACGCTGCACAGCGATATGAAATGGAACGAACATTTAATGACAATCGTGGGGCAGGCAGAAGGTCGACTTCGGGTTACTGGGAGAATTTTGGGAAGATGTGATTCGTCTGTAAAGAAGACCATATATAAAACGCTTGTGCTATTCCGCCTTGAATATTACTCAAGTGTTTGGGATCCCCACTAGGTCAGTTTAAAGGAGGACATAAAGGCAATGAGGTAGTTCAGAGCCGGGCGGCTAGGTTTGTAACTGGTAGATTCGATCAATGCGCGAGTGTTACTGAGATGCTTCGGGAAGTCAAGTGGGGGTCGTTGGAGGGAAGGCGACGTTGCTTTCGATAAACACAGTTGTGGAAATTCATATTCACCGTATATATGACATTAACTGCGAATAGGTAAAGTTGAAAATGTGTCCCCAGCCGGGATTCGAACCTGGGTCTCCTGCTGTCCAGGCAGTTGCGCTGACCCCTACACCTCTTGGGGGCACAGCGATCATCACACCTGCAAGGAATTACTCAAGCACGCCTCCCATTAGATAGAAAGTATCTTCTTTAGAGCCACTACATAATACTTTGTAGAACCCTATAACTTGTATCACTCGATAGCAATACAAATACCAGAGGACCAACTATGCTGTTCCTCCACACTCTGATGTCTTCTTTTGGATTGTAGACAGATTTTTGTTATTATCAAATCACTCAGCATAACAGTTATGCTGTTACTGTTACCTACAGGTACTGTAGGTACTAATTATAAAATAACTGAGTACTCGAATCAGTTATAGAAATTATAATGTAGTTTATTTCCCACAGATACAAATTAGACTCTACATACATCCGTGTCTAGTCCGTACTCTTACAGTCAGCTCAACAGTATAAACACTTAAAACAAAAATCAATCTATTTAACATAGAAAATTATAACATAACACTTCCATGCTTTTTATATTCTTCTTCAAGATATTTTGTCCATGCAGCGTCTCTCTTTCAAACATAATCGCTACCACTTGTTACTGACAGGCTTACCAATACATAAACAGAAAAGAGATCTGGGGCAGTATTTGATCTCTCGCCTGCTAATTATCTGTTATGGTCATCTGACATTGATACAGGCAGATATGTAGTGTAAATGGTTGCACTACAAAAATATGTATGTTATGCAGTTGTAGAAATTTAGAGAGATTTCGAAACGATTCTACTGCCGCCAACCTACATTTCGAGTAATGACCACAAAGATAAGATCAGAGAGAAAAGGGCTCGTGCAAGTAATGGTTTGAGGAAGAGGAGGGGGATGTTGCAAACACCAATAGAGAATGCCCAATTTCCCTCCTCTTACTCCTCAAACCACTATTTGCACTATTGTACAAGAACCAAGCCGACGCTGATTCGGCAGTCAAATAGTCAGAAGAAGGCCACTTGCAGCAGTGGCCGAAACGTTGGTCAGTTTCTTAAAGATTGACAGTGCGGTCCCACACCCTGAAAATTGTTATTAATTTAATAATTTCTAATTGGTGAGCTACCCCATAAATTATTCCGTAAGAGTTTCTCGAGAGAAACTTTCTAATTGCTTAGCTACCCCATAATATTTTTCCGTAAGAAAATACGCAAAATATGCCGGGAGGTTAATTAGTTTGTTACCAAGAAGCTTTCTCTAAATCAACGTTTACCATGAAGCTATGTTTACCTGTTTTCTTTATTAAATTATTAATTTTCCATTATATCATAAATATTGCCTAGGTGTGAACGTAATGATGAGAAATATCACATTAAATAACGAGTGAAGGCACTGTATCACTATAAGTTACTTACATTTGACAGTTACGCTTCGTAACTAAATTTTATTACTCATAACTAAATCCGCAATAATTTCCCTAAAATGGTTACGGAATCTCCTGATAATTTTTTCCAGGCCTTTATTTCTCTACCAATATTTGACTTTATATAGCAGTCCTTTTTTGTGCTGAATTAACTCACACAATGTCCACTCCATGTCCAATGTCTTATTCTTCATTTCATTAGTAAATGGAAATTAATTTTAGTTCCCTTAAGAGCAACCGAACTTGCTGAATTATTCTTCTATTTTCATAAAATTTTCTTGTCCACCCAAAAACAAAATACGAGACTTACCACCTCTAAAAATCTCAATTTTATCCAATAAATGACTGGCTCTGGGAGTGTGGTTATACAGTGAATTTGAAAATGAGACTGCCATGTACTTCGTAATCAGCCCCAGTACTTTGATTCACGTTCCTCGCACCCATTTTCAAATAAGTTCCTAAAAATCCGAATTGCGTCTTCACGAAAGTACAGGTGTAGTGGGACGGAACGGCTGGGAAAGAGAAATGGAGACTGTTCTCAGTACGACGGGGCACAATAATCTATTTAAGTAGAGGTTGGGATAAATATCAGACATCCAAAACCCCATCCCCAGGAGGTACCAAAATCTATCCAAATTCATTGAAGTTCAAATAAACCTCAAGTATCAAATTTACTCTACCATATTCAGTCTAGAAGTAGAAGTACCTGGATAGAAAAAGAAAAAGGGAGACTGCTGGCCTCAGTAAGATGTGTTATGAGTGTCTGCCCAAAAAAAGGTTGATATAAATTTCATACGTCTATCACAATCCCCAGATGAGGTCCTGGTGCAGAAGCGCACCGATGTACTCCAAGTAAAAATGTTACAAGTATGCGGAATACAAGCGTACCCAGTGTCTATCAAATTGAGTAGACTGTTTTGTAAATCTAAGAAATCAGGCTTCATCTAACAGCTGAGGCATAGGGTTGGGCCGGCCGCGGTGACCGAGGGGACTAAGGCGCTCCAGTCACGGTCTGCACGGCCACTACGGTCGGGGGTTCGAATCCCCCCTCGGGCATGGATATTTGTGCCGTCCTTAGGATTAGCTAGTTCATAAGTAGTTTGTAAGCTTAGGGACTGATGACTCCGTAGTTAAGTCCCATAAGTTCTACAAACATTTGAACATTTGAACATAGGGTTGGAGGTGCCTGGATATAATGAATGTGAAAGGAAGAATGCTGAGAATATGAGGCTTGATATCGATACTGCGAGATGCCAGAGTGTATCCCAGTAGAGTTCATATAAATCTCAGATATCCATTATCCTTCCCGCACATGGTCTGAGTGTTGATAGCCATTCATGTGCGGGAAGTGAAAGCGAGACAACCGCGCAGTTCTCAGTTGTCCACATTATGGTGAAGGTACCAGAATCTACGCAAATTCATATACATCTCAAAAATCACTTTTACTCTAGCTGATTAAATCTAGTAACAGATACACCTGGGCATAATGAAATTGAATGGAAGACTGCCGCCCAGTTCAGATTGACCTTAGTACGCTTAGGCAAACAGAATATCCAAGATAGTAGCGAATACAGCGAATGGTCTTTTGCAGGTGCAAGATTAATGTAAAGATAAGTTTAGTAGTTTTAAGTAGACACACCATGATGTATCAGTTTTGCTCCTCATATTTGTGCTGAAGCGCTTTTGCTTTACTGAGCCCGTGATCCAAGAACACGGTTAGCATACTAGGCGGGAGGATGACAATTAAAATCCGTCTCTGTCCATCCACATTTAAGCTTTCCCTGATTTCCCTAAATCATTCTAGGAAAATGCCTGCCACGCGGGAGTAGCCGAGCGGTCTGGAACGTCATGTGACGGAGGTTCTAATCCTCCCTCGGACATGGATGTGTGTGTTCTTAAGTTAGTTTATCTTAGTCTAAGTAGTTTGTAAGTCTAGGTACTTCCGACCAACGTTGTTTGGTCCCATAGAATTACAAACATTTGAACTTTAAAAAAAATGTCTGCATGTTTTGTTCCAAACGGCACCACCGATATCCTTCCCCATAAATATCAAAACAATCCGAACTTGTGTTCCGTCTCTAATGACAACGCTGTCGACGGCACGTTCAACTCTAGTCTTCCTTCCAAGCACAGAGTCATATAAATCATAGACATCAGTTCCCCTTCCCAGACGAGATCTAGGTGTAGAAGTACAATAATTTATTGAAAATGAAAGCGACACAGCTGCTTTGTTCATGATGAGTTGTCCACATTATGATCGTTCTTGTGAAACACAGCTATCTCTTTATTCACATGATGTGATGAGTGTTATCGACAAGGGACGTCAAATACATTCCGTATTTCTAGATTTCCGGAAGGCTTTTGACACTGTACCTCAAAAGCGTCTTCTAATCAGTTTGCCTGCTTATGGAATATCTCCAAAGTTAAGCGAGTGGATTCGTGACTTCCTGCCAGAAAGGACAGTACGTTGCAAATGACGGAAAGTCATCGAGTAGAACAGAAGTGTTATCTGGCCTTCCCTAGGAAACTGTTATAAGGACCCCACTGTTCCTTATTTTTATAAACGACTAGCTTAATTCCCTCTGCTGTGTACGCGTAGACTGGATGGTCTACACCGGTTGTTTCTACTTCTATACATAAATTTTCATAGATTTAGCTTTAAAAATGCTTTCCTGATCAAGTATTTTGATACAACTTGCTACCCCCTATTGCATCATTGATGGCAGAATTCAGAAAATACCGAATATATATATATATATATATATATATATATATATATATATATATATATATATATATATATATATATATATATATTAAATTCTAACCACGGTTCCAAATCCAAAGTTTCGCATTTCTAGCGTCAAAATAGTCTTAGTAGCACCCTTAAAACTTTTTCCCTTAATTCAAGCGATTAATGGTTGAATTTCCAAAAACATAGAAACACATGTTTTTAGAATTCCAATAAAAAAACTAAATCCGAAGTTTTGTGTTTCTTGCTTCAAAATTGCCTTAATAGCAACGTATTTAAAAAAAACCGTTCATCCGCGATTTCAGCTTCTTAGGGATGGGAGTATCGAAAGATCGTTGATGTGTATAGTGTGAGATAAACAACGTCTACAAATTTCAAGTTTCTATCGCTTGTAGATTCACCTTTCAGCGCCGTTTTCTCTCTTTAAGAAACGGATCGAGAACTCGAAATTTCTTTCTTATACTTTGGCATCTTTCTTCGTAGTGTTACTTTTCAAACTACAATATTCACTTATTTTTCTTTATTCGTACGCTTGTTGTAGAAAAACAGCCGAAGAATGTGCATCACTTTTCGCTGTATATAACCTGTTTGCTATTATAGTGTCACAATTCATCGCTGATCTTCAGTCCGAATTTTGTGTATGCTGGTGACTTCCCACCACTATATCTTCCGCCCTCTTCTAGCTATCGACACGGAACTGCTGTGGTGTACAACGGGAGACTACAACAACATAGTGAGATGGTTCGCCTTCATTGTGTAGTTATTTCTGAAGAGCAAAATATTGACACCTCGAGTAGAATTGTATATAAGTCGGCAACTTTCAAATCCCATGTCGTCTACCTCCTTATCGTTATCAACCCCTCTCACAATAATGCACAATGGGAGAGTGATACCCACTACCAGATTTAAACACTATTCGTCTGCGATGTGTAGTTTCGGCTGCAGAGTGAAATATAGGCACAAACACCTCAATTTTTATATAAAGACCAGCTGAAAAATGCTCCTGCCGGAGCACAGAAAAGGCGAATATATTCTCTGACACAAAAGTGTGGAACCAGCTGCCTCAATCCCCATATCGTTCCATAAAAAGCAAATAAATATTTTCTAGTCCAGCTGAGAATTCAGTTTTATATGATGTTGCTATTTCAAGATAATTAAAGTCGTTCACGTTGATCCAACCATTACGATGACGAATTTTGCACGTCCAGTGGCTTGAAAGACGTGAATTTTGATGAAATATCAAGGGATTAACAACACTGCATATTTGTCATGAATGTGTGCGGGCCCGGCCGCGGTGGCCGAGGGGACTGCGGTGCGTCAGTCACTGTCTGCACGGCCACTTATGGTCGGGGGTTCGAATCCCCCTCGGGCATGCATATTTGTACCGTCCTTAGAGTTAGCTAGTTCATAAGTAGTTTGTAAGTTTGGGGACTGATGACCCCGTAGTTAAGTCCCATAAGCTATAGAAACATTTCGACGATTTGCCATGAATAGAAGTGTATATTTGCCATTGCAAACAGTTGGATCTTTTGATACGAAAAATTATGATTTTGTATCGTATCACGATAACGAATACACATTACCAAAACGCAGGAAACGGATTTTCCAGATAAACACCTAAAAGACATACACATAACATTTTAGTCATTTTATATTCTTCAAGATACGTTACCTCACAATCAGAAATAGCGTTTTCGAACTTATTAATGTCGCATGCTATCATACACGGACCGATATCTCAAGAACCACATAAGTCATCATTCTGCTCTAAACATTAAATAAAAATTCGATATGTTATTTACATTTCATACGCAGCTATGTGTAACCTAAAATCAACCATACAAGAAGTCTACGGAGTGCGGTTTTACCTCTGCAAACTCTTTAAAATATGTTGCAATAGTTCACTAAACCGGATGCTGTATATTAACTGTAAAGTAAACGAAAACAAAAATCACCCCTTCATCGAACAAAGATTTCAATCTTTAAGATTGATAATACGCACTTTTTCTAGCAAAATATCGCGGTTTCTCGGCCATATCTTGCTAACGAACTAAGATTTACGAAAACTGAAAAATGCCATTTATAGATAAATACAGGATACAGGGTGGCCACCGAACCTTGAAACCGGGAAAACCGGGAAAAAGCCTTGAATTTGAAAAAACCGGGGAAAACCGGGAAAAAACCTTGAATTTCACCCAGAAACCGGGATTTTTACCCCTTGAGATCTCGCGGCTTCAAGAGTTAAATGATCTTTCGCGTGTATAGCCTATTGCTCAGATTACACGACCGGTTCGAAATGCACTTAATAAATGTAAATAAGTAATCCTTGTAGTTTTAGTAAGATAAAACCTCAAAGTTTAATATTTAAAAGTAACAAAATGCCAGTCGTTTTTAAATTACGGAGAGCAAAATGCTCAGATCGCCAGTGCCCGCGGATTAAATAATATTCATCGCTTTATTTTTATATACAAAAACTTTTTCAAATATATTTCTGGGCGTTTTAAAATGTTTTATAATTATAGGGTACGTATTCCGTTATCTATTTCTGTATTTATCTCGAAGTATTGTTCAACCACGCGACTTAATTCCTCTCGCTGTACTTCGCAGAGACGCGACGTTATCATAAGGCGCGATTACGAAATCGCAGCTAGAATGAAAGGCGATATTTATTTGTACTAAATTTTAGCAATTTTCGTAATTGACGAATACCCCCCCCCCTCCCATCAACACAGATCTCGCTTGTCTGATTCCGTGTTGAAAAATGTCTTCACGGAAGCATTTTGTTGGTTTTAACTATAAACTCCGTAAAAGTTGGTATGGTGATGCTCGGTCGCTCAAGCATACCCCCAAAATATGAGTGGGAATGCTAGGCATACCCCACTGAAAATTTTGGTATCATTTTTTCTGTACATTATATTTCTTGACTGTAATTAAAATCGACTCTCTCATCCCATTGATGGCCGGCTGGCTTTTGTAAGACACCGCTCTAAAATGATTATTTTAAACGGGTAATTGAATTCGTAGGCATTAAAATCCATGTTCTCATGTGAGTGAAGTGACCGTTTTCTATATAGTCCGAATGTTAATGGAATTCCGCTCGTTAAGTCAATATTGTAAACCAAAGGCGACAACCTTTTAATGGTATTAAATAACTAGAAATGAAGTGGGTTTGGTACGATACATTGAGAATGTTTACGCTACGAATTTAATTCCCGGTATCTTTTGAGGTAACCTTTTGACAACCACATATTTTACCTGTGAGCCGACATACTTGTTGTGTAGACTGCCCTATCCCTTCTAGGTAAAACATTCTGTAAACAGACAGTCCTCATAACACATAACTTGCGAAGGTCTTTGCGTTTTAATTTGTAGCCCTACAAAATTCTCAAAACGCAACAGCTAGTGATAGATTTTTTTCTGAATTTGAATTTTCAGGCTTCAACAGTTTCTCAATTGACCGTAGTAGTTGGACCTTAGTTTCTGCTCTTTTTGACCTATGTCACCTGTGCAAGGAATTACGTCTTAACCCTTTCCCTCCTCTCATCTTTATCTGTCCCTTTAGCCGCAACCATTTGTTCAAAGATTGTAAATGGCATTGCAGGGCTTCCAATAATTCATTGTGACTACATTGTCTACCGTTACGTCGAAGGAACAAAAAGCATTTGGCTACAATGTATTGTCAAAATATATATTGTTGCTTGATGTGTAAGTTGGAGTAAATGCAAGAATACTTCCAAATAATTTTATCAAGGTAAAGGAAACAAAATAATTAAAAAACTTTATTACTAATTGTCCAATGTCTAAATTAGTAGTCAATAGTTTGAAAATGTTATTAGCTACGGCAAAGGAAACATATCCTACACACTGATGGCATGTGTAGTCATCCCAAATTTCACTCCAAAATCTAAAAATAATCAAAAATTCTGTCAAATACACATTAATCCAATCATTATTTATAGATATACGCAAAGAAATATTTTTGTTCATAAATAAATAAAATTTGGAGTTAAAAGGGTTAATGTCTTGCGTGTGAAAATTGTTAAAATGGATAAGTATATAGTGAAATAAAAAAGGACTTCGACTTATTATCGTGATGGTGAAGGAGATATGGAATCGATAGCGTGTATGTTTTGTATAAGTTTTTGGCTTTGCTTTGTATTTATGTATTTATTTATTTATTTAGAAATACCTGGGTACACCTCTGAGCATACCCCAAGATTTTCAAAATTCGGCATCTATGTTCATTAGTAATAATTATAGATGATTGCTGTGACTGACGTAACATTGGTAATTAGAGCTCCTAAATATCCATGCTGAACCGTCCGCCATGTTTCCCCCGAAATGGTTGGAATTGCGCTGTACCAACAGCAAAGAGGCGCACGTCTTGCCATCTTTCACAAATGATTTCGCGAAAACTAATGGGTAGAAATATTTAATTTTTCGCTACTTAAATCTTTATATGTCAGCATTTTGACGAAATCTGCATAATTTCGTGAATAGCCATAGTTAGTAAGATATTGGCTTTGAAATAAGAAACAGCGCTAAGTTAGGAAAAGTTTGCAGTAAAAAATAAGGGCTGCTATGTTGTTTCGTTGGGTGCATGTTACACCATATGTTGCTGCGGATGAAATTTTCCTGACGTATTGAAATTTATTTTAAATTTAGCAGGAGATCGTTACCCTTCAATCAAATTGCTAAAATTTATTTTATGTAGCGAACTCATTTCCGATGCTGATAAGGCCAGCATGAAATATAGTGCGTCTCATACACGGTTAGAGGTATCAAAATGATATTTTGGCAAATAACAACGCAAAGAGGGGCGTATTTTGCCATATGGTTATTACGCAAAACTTCATTAACTGTCGCTTTATTCAAAGAAACGTAATTTTTTTAACGGAAAAGAGTAAAGTTAGGGATTTATTAATCAGTGTTGAGGTATTCCTTCATCAGTCACAAATGTTTTTTTTTCGTTGCTTGTTGTCCAACTTGTTTCAGACCTACTACTCAGTTTGCAAAAACTAATAGGAGTTAATTTCCTAGCAGTAATAGAACAAAAATTACTAAATCTAACGTGGATTTTATGCGAGAATACTAAAAAATGACATGTATCAAGAAACTCTTCACTATATAATGAACTGACTTGTTCTCATTTCCTCACATAATAAAGCACTCTGTATTGAGATATTTACAATGTCCTTTTGATACAAATGAAAAATTGTAATTAAATATTACATAGAAACACAGCACTTTTGTAGTTTGGGTTAAGAAGTTAGTACCGGTAGCTTCAAGTATGTGCGTTATGCAATAACAACCTGTGCTAAGCTCTAATACTGAAGACGAAGTATTACTATACAGGCGAGCGAATTCCAAATCAAATGTTCAAATGTTTGTATAGCTTATGGAACTTAACTACGGGGTCATCAGTCCCTAAACTTACAAACTACTTATGAACTAGCTAATACTAAGGACGGCACAAATATCCATGCCCGAGGGGGGATTCGAACCCCCGACCGTAGTGGCCGTGCAGACCGTGACTGGCGCGCCGCAGTCCCCTCGGCCACCGCGGCTGGCGAATTCTAATGCTGCATGTTTAACTGACATTATCTCAAGATATACATTTCTCACAGAGTTCTTGTTTAAAGACGATGAAAATTTGATGTATTTTGAACATTTCATTCGCTTAATGTGTTCACCTAACTTCAACTGAAAGAAAGTTCCTCGCATGTCGAAAATTCCGTAACGTCGACAGTAAGTGCATGTTCCTAAACTGTCACTATATCCTCTTAATAAACTATTACCGCAAATGAAATTAAAATGAAAATGTAGTGTAGTCATTCACGAACACATTCATGAAAATTGATTTAGCGGTCTCCGGAGGCGGCGGAGGACCGCCGGTTCAATACCCGGTGGAGGCGCGCAAGGAGCGTCTGACCCCTCACCTTTGCCCCGCTCGTGGTCGATAAGTCCGCGCGGCAGTCGATCTCCAAGAAGGCCGCGCCAGCCGCTCTGCCCACACTGCTCGCTGCAGCCGCGCCGTCCAGAGGCGGCCGCAGCCCTCTCGTGGCTCTGATACTCCCACCTATTCCTCGCACCATTCCTCTTATTGTGCTCTTCAGTCCCTATTCTGCATCTGATGCAGCTGTCCACCTTACTCTAACCTGTGCAAGTCTCGCCATCCCCAAATAACTAATGTAACCCAAATCTGTGAAGCTCCGTGGTACAGTGCTAGATTATGAATCCAAAGGTTGTGGGCCCGATACCCGCTTAGTCTTATGATTGTCGTCTCTAATTTTTTCTGGCAATTTTGTTGATATGAAAAATGCCAAGCTGCACCGTGCTTCGGAATCAATTTAATCTGTAGGTTTCCTGACCGGGATAGTAACACTCCTGGCCATTAAAATTGCTACACCACGAAGAAGACGTGCTCGGGACGCGAAATTTAACTGACAGGAAGAAGACGCTGTGATATGCAAATGAGTGCCTTGCACGCTCTCGACCACTGTTTCCCCAAACACCATTTGGTGCGATCCATCCAAGTCACCGTGTTTAGTCTTGGCAAGTCAGGCCGTTCTGTGGCTTTCATCTGGACCCCAGGCCACATTGGAATTCCAGGGAACGAACGCGCTGATCTGCCGGCCAAGCAGGCCATCGCATGCCAGCGCCTGGATATCTGTATCCCAGAAGGCGATATCCGCTTGGGTCTCCACCGAAAGATCTTTGAGGCCTGGAATTCGGAATGGGCAACAATGAGTATGCCCAATAAGCTCCGTGGAATCAAGCTCACGACAGCAGCTTGGAAGACTTTCCTAAGGCCTTCTCGAAGGGACTCAGTCGTCCTCTGTCGTCTGCGTATAGGCCATACGTGGCTAACGCACGGCCACCTCTTACGTCGAGAGGAACCGCCAGAATGCCATTGTGGCGCTGTGTTGACTGTAGTCCACATCTTGTTGGACTGTCCACTTTTAGCTGCATTGCGGCAGTCTTTTAACCTGACTACTGCGCTTCCTTCGATTTTAGCTGACGATGCCCCTATGACCGACTTTGTTTTAGGTTTTATTCGCGCAGCTAGTTTTTATCATAAGCTTTAATGGTGGGTTCGTATGCCTGTTGTCACTTTTGTCTTGTCAGTCCTATTTCCGACTGGCAGTTGTAGTATGTGCAGAATGGCTGGCTCATCCATTATTATCCTAATAATCAGCTAGCCAACAACGTCTGCTGTGATTTTAAGCATAGTTAATTATTAGTTCCACCTCTATTGTGGTTTGGTTTTTATTTTTATGTTGTAATTGTGGCTAACACTGTCTTCCTGTACTTCTTGTGCACTGGTTGCAGGGTGCTTATTTTTAACCATACATGAAAACTTGTGATCTCTTAGCTGGGAACAGGGGACTGATGACCTGGTAGTTTAGTACCCTTTAAACACCCAACACCAATCAACCAACCAACGACTAGCTTTTAAGAGCATTCACACAAGGTTGGCGACGGTGGCGTCAGCTACAACGTGCTGACATGAGGAATGTTTCCAACCGATTTCTCATGTACAAACAGCAGTTGGCCGGCGTTGCCTGGTAAAACTTTGTTGTGATGCCTCGTGTAAGGAGGAGAAATGAGTACCATCACGTTTCCGACTATGATAAAGGTCGGATTGTAGCCTATCGCGATTGCGGTGTATCGTTTCGCGACATTGCTGTTCGCATTGGTCGCGATCCAATGACTGTTAGCAGAATATGGAATCGGTGGGTTCAGGAGGACAATACGGAACGCCGTGCTGGATTCCAACGACCTCGTATCACTAGCAGTCGAGATGACAGGAATCTTATCCGCATGGCTGTAACGGATTGTGCAGCCACGTCTCGATCCCTGAGTCAACACATAGGGACATTTTCAAGACAACAACCATCTGCACGAACAGTTCGACGACGTTTGCAGCAGCATGGACTATCAACTCGGAGACCATGACTGCGGCTACCCTTGACGCTGCTTCACAGAGAGCAGCGCCTGCGATGGTGCACGCAACGACGAACCTGGGTGCACGAATGGCAAAACGTCATTTTTTAGGAAGAATCCAAGTTGTGCTACAGCATCATGATGGTCGCATCCGTGTTTGGCGACATCGCGTTGAATGCACATTGGAAGCGTGTATTCGTCATCGCCATTGCGGATCACCTGGCCTGATGGAGTAGGGTGCCATTGGTTACATGTCTCGGTCACCTCTTATTCGTATCTACGGCACTTTGAACAATGGCTGTTAAATTTCAGATGTGTTACGACCCGTGGAACTACCCTTCATTGTATCCCTGCGAAACCCTACATTCATCGGGATAATGCACGACCGCATGTGGAAGGTCCTGTACGGTCCATTCTGGATATGGAAAAAATTCGACTGCTGCCCTGGCCAGCACGTTCTCCAGATCTCTTATCAAATGAAAATGGCCCATGGTGGCAGAACAACTGGCTTGTCAAAATACGCCAGTCACTACTCTTGATGAACTGTGGTACCGTATTGAAGCTGCACGTGCATCTGTATCTGTACACGCCATCCAAGCTCTGTTTTGACTCAATGCCCAGGCTTATCAAGGCCGTTATTACGGCCAT
This sequence comes from Locusta migratoria, assembly GCA_026315105.1. Taxonomy (NCBI): domain Eukaryota; kingdom Metazoa; phylum Arthropoda; class Insecta; order Orthoptera; family Acrididae; genus Locusta; species Locusta migratoria. Next base: position 346,448,373 of record CM048751.1, on the reverse strand, counting down.
AGGTAGTTGTTCTAGGTACTGATTTCTCATAATCTATGCATCCAAATTGCGTGAAAATGTAATCACATGTCAGTTCTAGTATACTATATTTGCCCAATGAGTACCCGTTTATCATCTGCATTTCCTGTTGGTGTAGCAATTTTAATGGCCAATAGTATAGTTCATAGGACAGAGTTAGCCAGTGGAAGACATCCTACAAACAGGACCATGCCTGTTCATCTCGCTTAGTGAGACTGATGTTTCACATTTATGTGAACGTCTATGAACTTTGCTATCTCACTGTACCGAAGATGACGGTCAACTGTGCAGGGGTCTTGCTGTCACTTCCAAAAGTTTTATGTGTTTCAAAACAATAGAGCTCCTTTGAAGACGGAGGGAGCTGGCTGTCAGATTTATATGAACCTGTATTTGGATATACTGTGGTACCTTCAAAGGAGATCTATGGTTTGCAGAACATTGAAGTTTTGGAAGTGGGTGACAGATGCCTGAGATTTATATGAACTTTACGCGGACGGACTGTGGCATCTCGCCGTATTGAGACCAATTGTAGAATTCTCAGCAGTCTCAGTTTCACATACACTATATCCAGGCACTTCGAGTCTTATGTCTCAACTGCTATATTCATTCAGTCCGCTCCCGTAGCTCAGCAGTAGCGTCGCTGACTACCACGCAGGGGACCCGAGTTCGATTCCCGGCAGGGGACTGGGTGTTGTGTGTTGTCCTAATCATCATCATCTCATCATCATTGGCACTTAAGTCGCCTACGCGGCGTCAACTGGAAAGACACTACGGCGGCCGAACAATCCCGTAAGGGATCTCCAGGCCAAGAAAGCCATACGCTCATTTCCACTGCCTGATGCCCAAGATTTATGTGAAAGTCTACTAATTTGGATAGAAACTGAGGTACGACCGTGGTCCGTGCAGCTGTATCTTTTTACTTGCAGTACGTCTGTGCGCTTCTGCATTAACGCGTCGGCTGGGAATGTTGTTGGATGGAGTGACACTCGTACCTCATCGTACTGAGCCCAATTCTGAAATGCGAACTGTCTCCCTTTCACTTACATTATAGCCAGGTACTTCTATTCCTAGAGTTGATGTGGTAAAATAAGTTTGATGCTTGAGATTTATCTGAACGTCAATTGAATTTGGATAGACTTTGGTTCCTCCTCATTCTCATGCCTGTTCAAACCATTGATCGCTATACAGTCTGGATTTTGAACTTCAGACGTCTGAGGGTGCCGGCCAAAGATGTTAATATTCTGCTTCTTGCCTAATTACAACATGGCTGATAAACGAAAATTAAAGGGAAAAATGTTTCGATCTGTTGTCATACCAGCCTGCTACATCGCATATTGACATAAATTTCAAAACGAGAGGTACAGCAACTCTTTATCACTTAATAACTGATAGAAATTCCTTTGCCTAATTACAACATGGCGGGTATACAAAACCGTACGCATAACATGTGGAAGTGGAAGAACGCTGCAGTTCTGCGTTCAGACACCAGAGTTATACATCCAGCTTATGTAGAGATCACTGCTTTAAACCAATCTTCAGAGTTTTGACTGATTTTAATTTTTTATCTTTGTTTTATTTACTTTTTCCTGAAATGCATTTTAATCTGCCCCTCCCCCTCCCCGACCCGACATGCCAACCTCTAACATTACATTAGCAGTTCCTTGATCCGTCCTATCGATTTCTTCTTCTAGTCAAGATATGCCACAAATGCCATCTCTCCCCAACTCTATTCAGCATCTCCCCATTAGTTACGCGATCTATCAATCTAATTTTCATCATTCTTCTGTAGCACCTTACATTAAAAGTTTTTATTTTCTTCTCGTCCGAACTGCTTCACTTCCGTACCGTACTGTACTCCCGACAGACGTCACGGCACAAATGCGGCTACGAAATCACCGTTTGTCAAGTTCATTACCACAGAGAAATCTATAATGTGAACTCCTGAGAGGAACGGACATGGGATCAGATCATTACGTGATAAAAATAAAAATTCAAATTAAATTCACCCCACTGACAAAGAAACAATCCAACTCGTAAAGGAAGAGAACCTGTGACCCTAATAGATTGATACATAACATGTAGTATGAAAAACGAACTAGGAATATAAAAATAATAGATAATCGGGATGAAATATTTGCCCAATTGAAACAAATAGCTCAACAAGTTGCCCCATTTTTTGTTTGGTTTTCTCGGGCAGAAAATAAAAAACACATGTTGAAATGAGTCTTTCTTTAATACATCGCTGTTAAGTCAATATTGATGCTACAACTTCGAAAATTGGTGTTTGGGTTCTCGGGAAGAAATTGAAAAGGTGTTTCAGAAATTTTGAAAACTCAGCCGGCAGGTGTAGTGTATTAGTGAGCGCCTAGTTTTCCGCGCGGTTTAAAACGCCGCTTACCGGCACGTGAGGTATGCCGGCACCAGTTAGAATCCGCCTGGCGGATTAACGAGGTGGGTAGGTGAGCGAGCCAGCCCGTATGCGGTTTTTAGGTGGGTTTCCACATCCCACTTTGTGAATAGCAGCCTGGTATTTTTTTTCGTTATATTTAGCTACTCGAGAAGGTTCTTATCTTACACTGTAGATATCGTTTAAACAGAGGGGAAATAGTGGATGATCCGTATTATTTGGTGTTCTCGGTCAGAAAACGAAAAAGAACATGTTTCTACATCTTCTAAATTCCACCCTTAAAGGATTGCAATAGAGGATGAAAGTGCTTAGAAAAAATAACGCTTTAACACAATATTGAATTCTAGAATCATTATAATTGGATTTTGGTTTCCCAGTCAAAAATTTAATAAATGCTTGTTTCAGATTTTTTTTTTAAATTCTACCTGCAGAGGGATGAAACAGTGAGTGAAATTAGATTTAAAAATAAATCGTTGATAAAGAACAACTAAAATCGTTCATCTATGGTAATCTTTACTTAAAGGTTAGAAATACACTGCTACGAAAAAATAAAAATAAAAAATCAGCTGGAAAAATGATGTCGATTTTGATACGATGATGGCAGATCCATTTTGGGGGATAGTAGATGTACCGATAATGGTCTCTCTTGGGCCTTCAGTACTATAAAAGTCATTTAAAGACATTGCAATGAAATTACAATTGCTGCTTCAAATATAAGTATATTTATTACACCTATGGGGCCTATTTCGGCATTAGCGCCATCTTAATTTGATATCAGATGCTCGTACATCCACATACATCAATGGTTTTTGTGCTATTAATTTATTTATTGCTTCGTAATTTTATTAAAGCAATATTTGTTTTGATTTACGATTTTCGTCTTGATGAGACAGCTTCTCGACGGAATATTAGAGATGTAATACTTTATTGTAAAAAATGGGGCGACTTGTTGCGCTATTTGTTTCAATTGGGGAATTATTTCATCCTGATTATCTGTTATTTTTATTTTCCTAGTTCATACGTTTTATCAATTTATGAAGGTCATAGGTTCTCTTCCTTTAGGAGATGTATATTATATATCTAGTTACCTGTCAAGAAGGTATCACATCAAGACGAAAATCGTAAACCAGAACAAATATTGCTTTAATAAAATTACGAAGCAAGAAATACATTAATTGACAACGCGAAAGCCATTGATGTATGTGGATGTCACGCCCATCTAACATTACCAGAAAATGGCGCTAAGGCCGAAATAAGTCCTATAGTGTAATATGTATACTTGTATTTAAAGCAGCAATTGGAATTCCATTGCATGATGTCTGTACCGATAATGGTTTCAACGTCATCCTCCAACAGAGAGCGTAATGGCACAGAGGCATAATAGAGAATGTTTACACCCATAAAGCGCAAGTGTGACAAAACGTGTGAAGCAGACAAGCGCCATGCCACGAAGACTCACTCGTTGCTTGCTACAGTCTATTGAGCGATCTTAAGGGGGTCAAGTTGTGACCTCCCGAGTGGCGCAATAGTCCTTTCGAAGAATTGCAACACACGTGCTGCGTCACTTGTGCAACGACGCTGGTTGCAACGGCCAAGTGAACGAAGTCCTGGACGTCCACTCAGAACAGGCGGCTGCCATCATCATACTGTGAGGACACCTACCACAGCTTGAGTGAGAGGCTTTGCTCAAATGTGTCAACACAAACTGTTGCCAACTGATCACTAGCAGTGGGCACTGTATCTTCCACTCAATGCCACAGAAACGACGTGCACAGCTCGATTAGTGTTGTCAGAATATCACTTTGAAAATGGAATGGAGAGCCGTGGTTCTCAGTGATGAAGGCAGATTTCTCGTAGAGTGCATAGTCCGATGCTCACTGTCCCCACCCCAGGCGGAACGCTGAAAAACGCTCGGTACATGTTGAATGTTGTAAGAACCGCTCTAGTAACAGGAAGTGATACGTTAATCTATCTCGGTGTTGATGGAACCCCCCCCCCGGCACGCACACACACACACACACACACACACACACACACACACACACAATCAAACACACACACTCTGCACGTGAAACTGAACGTGCTCTGCAAGACGTGCAGCAATTTCCCCGTCTAAGACGATCTCCGGACGTTTCTCCAATCGAGCACGTGTGGTATGTGAGGGAACGGCAACAACTAGTGCGACTCGTTAACCCACATATTCAAAGGCGGTATTCGCCATTTGTATCATAGGATGTGCACTCCTGGCCATCAAAATTGCTACACTACGAAGATCCAAGATGACGCGCTACAGACGCGAAATTTAACCGAAAGGAAGAAGGTGCTGTAATATGCAAATGGTTAGCTTTTCAGAGCATTCACAAAAGGTTGGCGCCGGTGGCGACACCTACAACGTGCTGACATGAGGAAAGTTTCCAACCGATTTCTCATACACAAACAGCAGTTGACCGGCGTTGCCTGGTGCAACGATGTTGTGATGCCTCGTGTAAGGAGGAGAAATGCGTACCATCGCGTGTTGTGATGCCTCGTGTAAGGAGGAGAAATGCGTACCATCGCGTTTCCGACTTGTCATATCGCGACATTGCTGCTCGCGTTGCTCGCGATCCAATGACTGTTAGCAGAATATGGAATCGTTGGGATCAGGAAGGCAATACGGAACGCCGTGCTGGATCCCAACGGCCACATACACTAGCAGCCAAGGTGACAGGCATCTTATCCGCAGGGCTGTAACGGATCGTGCAGTCACGTCTCGATCCCTGAGTCAACATATTGGGACGTTTGCAAGACATCTGCACGAACAATTCGACGACGTTTGCAGCAGCATGGACTATCAGCTCGGATACCATGGCTGCATCACAGACACTGCATCACAGACAGGAGCGCCTGCGATGGTGTACGCAACGTCGAGCCGGCCGCGGTGGCCGAGGGGACTGAGGCGCTCTAGTCACGGTCTGCACGGCCACTACGGTCGTGGGTTCGAATCCCCCCTCGGGCATGGATATTTGTGTCGTCCTTAGTATAAGGTAGTTGATAAGTAGTTTGTAAGTTTAGGGGCTGATGACCCCGTAGTTAAGTCCCATAAGCTTAACAAACATTTGAACATTTTGCAACGTCGAACCTGGATGCACGAATGGAAAAACGTCATGTTTTCGGATGAAGCCAGGTTCTGTTTACAGCAGCATGATGGTCGCATACTTGTTTGGCGACATCGCGGTGAACGCACAATGGAAGCGTGTATTCGTCATTGCCATACTGGCATATCACCCGGCTTGATGGTATGGGGTGTCATTGGTTACACGTCTCGGTCACCTCTTGTTCGCATCGACGGCACTTTGAACAGTGGCCATTACATTTCAGATATATTACGACCCGTGGCTCTATCCTTCATTCGATCCCTGCGAAACCCTACATTTCAGCAGGATAATGCACGACCGCATGTTGCAAGTCCTGTACGGGCCTTTCTGGATATGGAATATGTTCGACTGCTGCCCTGGCCAGCACATTCTCCAGATCTATCACCAATTGAAAACGTCTGGTCAGTGGTGGCCGAGCAACTGGCTCGTCACAGTACACCAGTCCCTGCTCTTGATGAACTGTGGTATCGTGTTGAAGCTGCATGGGCATCTGTACCTTTACACGCTATCTAAGCTCTGTTTGACTCAATGCCTAGGCGTATCATGGCCAGAGGTGGTTGTTCTGGGTACTTATTTCTCAGGATCTATTCACCCAAATTGCGTGAAAATGTAATCACATGTCAGTTCTCGTATAACATATTTGTCCAATGAATACCCGTTCATCATCTGCATTTTTTCTTGGTGTAGCAATTTTAATGGCTCCTACATCCATCAGGCTACAACCACTGCCAATATGGGTGTTTCAGTAAGCTGATGCATTGAACACAGATCCAGCATGAAAGCAGGTAGAAGCTCTACGGAACTGCGAAGAAATCAGCAAAATAGAAACAATGTGCTGACCAAGTATAAGATATTAGAAAGGAAGCGGCAAGAACCGAGTGCAACTCCCCGGCGTGCACTATTTTTTATATCTTGTTCCTTTTTTCACCACTTGTAAACTGTCGGTCCGGTCGTTGACATATCTGTTCATTGTATTCAATTTTGGGTGTTTTGTGGTGTAGTATCCGTTCTGCCCAGCTGCTCTATTAGCAGTCGAAAGGAGTTAGGTCTTGAATGGGACTCGCAAAACTTTCATGACAAGGAGACAAGTCAACGGATTTCTCCACTGGAAAACATGTTTGATCATCCACACGATTACTAACATCATGCGCGTCATATGATAGGAATCGCTTATCGACGCACCTAGCTAGTATGCCTCGTGTGATACGCCTCCTTGATCGATTAAGGTATACGTATGACTGTGAATGCCACCATTTCCAAATAAATTATGAAACCACAACAGTTTGTTACATAAGTTGCAACAGATGAACGCAGGTTTCACAATTTCACACTGTTCCATATGCTCTGTCGAAACTAAATATCTAAAACGTTTTTGCCGTTTTTTTACTTGTACACGATCAGAACCTGCATATATTGTAGCAGATCTGAATACGTGCTGTAATTTCGGAGAGCGAAGTTGATTATCTATGAGAACATAGATAACCTAGTTCACACCCTTTTGTTCTCATACCCGTAAGAGGTGTTTAATTTTTCATCCCTAAATGATATCATTTCAGGTAATAAAATGAACTGTTTCAACATTATATTTTAAGTGAATTGAAAACCGCTGAGTAAGTGCATTATCCTTTTTCCAGCAGTGTATCTGTATTGTCCAAAAATTTGCAACTGGCCCTAAATAAAGAAAAGTGTCAGGTCGTTACAGATAGAAACTTGAGATTTGTAGATGGTGTTGATCTTACTCTGTCGGAGTCATTTAAGAGGCGATTTTTCGATATTCCGTCCGTAAGGGGGTGAAATAGGGGAGGAAACGTTTTTTGAAAATACGTTGCTATTTAGGCAATTTTGAAGCTAGAATTACAAAATTTCGGATTTCAATTCAGGGTTCATATTTAAAAGACACGTGTTTCAGCATTTTTTTTTTTTAATTCAACGAATAAGGGGGTAAAATAGAGGACGCAAAAAATTGATTTTTCAAAAATATGTTGCTGTTAGCTCAAATTTTAAGCTACAACTACGAAACTTCGGATATGGAATCTTGGTCAGGATAAAAAAAAAACGAGTTTCAGTATATTTGGAAATTCAACAGGTAAGATGGTAAAATAGGCGATGAAAAATTCTTTTTAAAACACGTTGCTGTTAAGACAATTTCGAAGCTAGAGCTGCAAAAATTGATATTTGTATTGTTGGTTACTATTTAAAAAATACATTTCGGTATTTTTGGAAATTCAATCATCAAGGGGGTTAAGTTGGAGAGGGGATGTTTTTCGAAAATCTTTTGGTATTAAGGCAATTTTAAAGCTACAACCACATAAATTGTTATATGTTTTCTTGGTCAGAAATCAAATGTTCAAATGTTTGTAGAGCTTATGGGACTTAACTACGGGGCCATCAGTGCCTAAACATACAAACTACTTACGAACTAGCTAATACTAAGGACGACACAAATATCCATGCCGGAAGGGGGGATTCGAACCCCCGACCGTAGTGGCCGTGCGGACCGTGACTGGCGCGCCGCAGTCCCCTCGGCCACCGCGGTCGGCCTTCTTGGTCAGAATTAAAAAGATACGTGTTTCTGTATTTTCAGAAAATTAAACATTTAGGGGGTGAAATAGGGTATGAAACTTTTTTTAAATACGTTGCTACTAAGCCAATTTTGAACCCAGAATTACATAAAATGATATTTGCATACTTGGTTGGAATTTAAAAGACACATGTTGGGGTATTTTTGGAAATTCAACTATTAAGGGGTTGCATAGGGGTTAAAGTAGTAAAATCAAATGTTTGTAAATCTTAAGAGACTTAAGTACGGGGTCAACAGTCCCTAAGGGTTACAAACTAATTAAACCAACTTATGTTAAGGACAACACAACCACCCATGCCCGAGGGACCAATCAAACCCCCTACGGCGAACAGCAGCGCGCACCGCAGCATGGCGCCTCAATACGCACGGCTATTCTGCCGCGGCTACAAGTAGTAACATAACATTTCATTATGATAGTACTTAAGTTATATCTATGAAAATTTTTATTAAGAGGAAGAAACAACTGCTACAGACTAATCAGCCTACGCATGTAAAGCAGCAGGCGTTATGCTAGTTACTACTAAAAAAAAAAGCTATCGAATTTCAGTTTGACGACAAATAGGGTGTATCTCAGCGCTGTCATTTCAGCCCAATACCTAGGAATTTCAGTAATGATAAACAGTAAATTGAAAGATGCCGTAGATAATGATTTGAGGAAGGTGAACTTAAGACTGCGTTTTGTTGAGAGAACAATTAGAAGACGCAACAGATCCATTAAAGGGGCATTTATTCGCCCTCTGCTACAGTACTTCCACGCTTTTGGGATTCTTACAGATATGCAGGACACCGAAAAAGTCCAAAGAAGTCAGCTGTGCTTGTATTGTATTATGACAACACACTGGTGATATTCTATCGGAAATGATACACGAGTTGGCGTGGCAGTCACTTCAACCCTGACAACTTTTTTTCGTTGTGAGTTTTATTTATAAAATTTCTCCTTGAATGTGAAAATATTCTATTGACTCCCACCTACAGAAGAAGAACTGATGATAGTAGAATAAGGGAAACAGTGCTCTTAACAGAAAGATTTCGGTATTCGTTTTTGTTTCCGCTACTCGAGAGTGAAACGGTACAGAAATACACTGATGTTCAAAATTCAAAGTTTGCCTGAGTATCCGAACCCACTCCTAAGGTCATCGGTCCCCAAACGTACACACGTGGGTGTCAGTTCAAGAACTGACTTATGCTAAGGGTAACACACTTATGCTAAGGATAACACACTGACACCCATGCCAGAGGGAGGACTCAGAACCTCAGGTGGGAGCGGCCGCACTATCCATGATATGATACTTCATACCGCGCCGTCATCTCGCCATCTGTCGCAAAATAGTCGGAAATTGTTGTGGTCATGTTAATATAGAAAAGGAAGGTTTTGGTCTAGGCTGATGTCACTGACGCAAACAAGAGTATTTGAACGTAACACAATGTTTGTATTCAGTTTTGTACCTTTTGTTGTAGTCTAAAATTGTAAATATGTGAGGTGGTGTTTTATAACCGTGCTGGTTACGATACCCTTATTTTCCATAAAAATTTCTGATAGAAAGTTTTGTTAATTTCCAACGCAATTTGACTAAGAGATCAGGCAGTACTGTTAAACGACAGGTATATGGAACATTGACGTATGCGCTGACCGTGTAATAACGCGATTCCATGAAATGAAATAATTACCCCCCGCGAACCAATCGGGGCTAAAATAGCAGTGGCGGCATTCCAGAGAATTGCATCGCTGGATGCCTAAATGAAATGATACGGGACGAAACTCTCAGCAAAGCGAAAACCGTCGACTGAAAAGCGAAGCAGCAACGATATACTTGCAGGGCTGCTTTGTCCGATGGTTTGCCAAAGGGCCATTCCGTGTCAAGTGGTCTAATATTGAGAAAAGTTCCCACATGACCATCATGGATTTTGATGAAATTTTGTATGATCATTCACACATGTTCTCAATGAACACTGGTAAAGTTTCAGTTTCAGAAATTCAATACTTTCTGAGATACAGTCACTTATTTAAGACCACAGCACAGCTTCCAATAGTGCGTCGTTGAATTTTCAGCAACTTTGAGATGATATATCTCGGGTAGTATTTGCATGAAAGAAACAAAACCCGGCCATCTTATACAACTTTTAGAGCTCTTTAAAGTAAAATATTAAGAAAAGGATTTATGAGCAATTTTCATATAGATAATTTGAAGCAAAGTTGGGCGAAAAAATAGCTGGTTAAAAAATATGCGAACTTTAGTTTTTTATATCTCCGAAAGTAATTGTGGGATGTACATGAAACTTTGCACACCATAACTCGCCAACACAGGCTCTTGGAATATAAAGTTTCATTCTCCTGTTGCTTTCCATTATTTCAGAAATCTAGGATAAAGTTGCCGATTTTTCAAAAAGTGCTAAAAATGGACATTTTTAGTCAAATTTTACAAAAAAGTGTTTTCTCCAAACTCTTCTAAACTATGGCCATTAGAAAGGGCATATTCTAAACTACCTAGAAAAGTGGATTTGGTTTTGCAATGCAAGCATATAAGGCCCTAAAAAGTAGCATTATCATAGAGCTGCACTGGAAGTTTGAACACTTTTTCTGGCAACCAAATTATACCTGAAATCTTTTATTACGCCTAATAAATGTTTATTAATGGCTGGGATAAGTTAAATAAAAAGATCTGGTAAACAGGCAATGACACTGTCAGAAGAACTTAAAAACTATTAGGTGTAGCCCTTCTGCTTTTATCGCAAGTGTTCATCTGCATAAAACTCTTCTCATTTTTAAAACAAAAAAGGGATCATAATTCAATGAATAATAGCTTCTCAAAATTGAAAGTATTTACAAGTGGAAAATGAAGACCTAATTGTTGGATTCAGTTGTATAAAACATTTTTCCAAAAAAGAATCGGTTTGCTTGAATTATGCATCAAGTGATGTAAAATTTCCAATCAATATTGCAGATTTTAATACCTAGGTGTTGTAACCTGTGATTTTTTGTCTTAAAGTTTTTAGGGAAATGTGAAATCTGAAATTGCCAGTTATTTCCTACATCATGAGCCACAGGAAGTTATTGTGTTTAAGCAAAGGATCCATACTCATCGGGCCACACTGGACACAAAGCAAAGGGTAGTGGATGTATTTATTGAAGATGTAAAAAATAAAATATGGAGTCTGTCATGCTATCATTACATTGCCAACATCAAAGCTTGCATCTTAAAGGCCTTAAATGTCATCTGAAAGATGAAGAGCTTGTTGTGCTAATGGATTTTTAGGAAAATTATTCTTTTATCATTCAGGATGCTGTGCAAGACTTCCACTGAGACAATAGTCAAGCAACAATTCATCTTGTTATCTACTTTCGTCAAAATGAGAAAGTGGAATCTTTAACTTTCTGCATTATAAGTGATTGTTTGCTGCATGACACTGTTAAAGTTCATGTTTTTATCAAGGAGCTCATCAAATATAAAAAAAGCACGGTTTGCACAGATATCCCACATTCATTATTTCATTGATCTCTCTGCTCAATATAAAAATTTCAAGAATTTCTTAAGTTTGTGCTATCATAAGAGTGATTTTGGAATGACAGCGGAATGGATTTTTTTTGCAACTAGTCACAGGAAATCACCTTGTGATGGGATGGGGGTACAACAAAGCAGTTAGCAGCAAGAGAAGCTTGCAACAGCTCACCTAGATTTGTTTTTATTTCAGCTCTGAAAAATCAATGGAATTATATTTGTATTCATCAGTAAAGATGATATTAAAAAAAAAATATTGTGTCACAAGAAGAGAGGTTTAAACTTGGGCAAACTGTAGCAGGCACTAGAGAAAATCATCACTTTTGACCTATTGATGAAACAGTCAGCAGAGTTTCAAATGATTGTTCATCTTTTCTAGCTAAAATAGGTTACAAAATTGGAGGCATAATAATGTCTGCCCCCCAACCAGGACAATATGTTGCATGCATCTAGGAAAATGTGTGGTGCAATGGGAACATCTGTGAGACTTCCACTGAGCAAAGGGATGCATTAATAAACTTTATGCACCCACATGGTTAGCAAATTCATTTTATTGGACACCAAGAAGTGAAAAGTGCTGGGTTCCAGAACACCACATTTGCAGTTATTCCAGCTCCAGCAGTATATTCGTGTGGCCGGCAATACACCGTCCCTCTTGACATTCATCAGATAATTAATGTAGAATATAAAAAATTGAAATAGGTTAGAGGAAACAATCTAAGTAACCTAAGAGTGGCTTCTAATTTTATCCAGGGCATTTAAATAGTTTTACTATTTCTTGGGAACCTGTGTAAAGTAACCCTTATTAGGCTTGGGATTCAGTGGTAAAGAATCCCACCCGTCGCTGCTGTTGCTAAGCTATCGGGCATGGCCCCCAATGGCGATGGGGATGCTGGTTTTCTCAGGTGAAATGAAACTATCAGTGGTTAAACCACCATGGACCATAGCAACTCATTTATACACTTCTTTTCCATCAGTACGCTAGTGTTGTTCATTAAACAGGCTACTAATAATTAGATAATGACTATGTAAATAAATTTTACGATTTACATTCATTCTAAATAATAATTCTCTCTCACACAGACAGAGAGAGAGAGAGAGAGAGAGAGAGAGAGAGAGAGAGAGAGAGAGAGAGAGAGAGAGAGAGAGTAGGGGAGGTAGGGGTGACAATTAAGAAATAACATAGTTTCTATTTATATTCTTTCACTATTGGGACTTAAACTAAGTCCTATTCATCAGGACTTCTTATTTAACTTATCCCAGACATTAATAAATATTTATTAGGCATAATAAGAGTTTTCAGGTATAATTTGGTTGCCAGAAAAAGTGTTCAAACTTCCAGTGCAGCTCTATGATAATGCTACTTTTTAGGGCCTTATATGCTTGCATTGCAAAACCAAATCCACTTTTCTAGGTAGTTTAGAATATGCCCTTTCTAATGACCATAGTTTAGAAGAGTTTGGAGAAAACACTTTTTTTGTAAAATTTGACTAAAAATGTCCGTTTTTAGCACTTTTTGAAAAATCAGCAACTTTATCCTAGATTTCTGAAATAATGGAAAGGAACAGGAGAATGAAACTTTATATTCCAAGAGCCTGTGTTGGCGAGTTATGGTGTGCAAAGTTTCATGTACATCCCACAATTACTTTCGGAGATATAAAAAACTAAAGTTCGCATATTTTTAACCAGCTATTTTTTCGCCCAAATTTGCTTCAAATTATCTATATGAAAATCGCTCAGAAATCCTTTTCTTAATATTTTACTTTAAAGAGCTCTAAATGTTGTATAAGATGGCCGGGTTTTGTTTCTTTCATGCAAATACTACCCGAGATATATCATCTCAAAGTTGCTGAAAATTCAACGACGCACTATTGGAAGCTGTGCTATGGTCTTAAACAAGTGACTGTATCTCAGAAAGTATTGAATTTCTGAAACTGAAACTTTACCAGTGTTCATTGAGAACATGTGTGAATGTTCATACAAAATTTCATCAAAATCCAAGAGGATCATGTGGGAGCCTCTAGACCACTTGGCATGGAATGACCCCAAACGCAGATTTAATTGTATAAAGTAAGGGCGTAAGACACGATTTCCTAGAGGCTGACTGGACCAGATCTTAAGCTTTTGGTAGATAATGGAGAAGTGCTATGAGAGGAACAGGGAATTGTGCCTAGAAAAGGCTTGTACCCATGTTCCTAGGATGAAGCTATTGACAGTTCTACAAGACAGTGGACTAGGAGGCAAACTATTGCAGGCAATTAAAAGTATTTACAGGCACTTAGACTTAACGGTAAATTGTGTTCAAGTTTCAGGATAGATTCAGAGGTAAGGCAAGGCTGAAACCTATCACCACTGCTGTTCATATTATTTATGGACCATACATGGAAAATGGTAGACTATCAGGGTGAGATTAAAACAGGCGAAAACAATATGCATCTTCGCATATGCGGGCCTCGGTGGAGTGGCGGAGCTTTCTAAGGTGCCCCTCTGCAGAGAGCGCGGTCGCTCGCCGTCTGAGATTCGAGTCCTCCCTCGGGCACTGGTGTTTGTGTTGTCCTTAGCAAAAGTTGCTTTAAATTAGTTTAAATAGTTTCTAAGCCTAGGGACTGATGACCAACTTCGTTAAGTCCCTTAGATTTACAAAACATTGAACATTTCGCATATGCGGACAACTTAGTGGTGGTGGTAGATTCGATTGAAAGGTTGCAGTCTACTGGTTAAAAGCTACATCAAAGATGTGTTATGTTATGAACATAAGCATCGCCAAAACGAAAGTAATGACTGTGGGAAAGAAATTTAAACAGATTGGGTGCCAAATAAGAGGAACACAGAACAGGTCGACAGTTTCAAGTACTTAGGATGTGTTTTCTCACAGTATGGCAACACAGGTAAAGAACTGGAATCCAGGTGTAGCAAAGCTAATGCAGTAATTACTTAGCTAAGATTTCCTTCTTCAGCAGGAAGGAAGACAGCACGAAGACCACGTTAGCAGTGCACCGTGCAGTCTTTCTACCATCTTTGCTGTATGGGTGAAAGCTGGGTAGATACAGGTTACCTTATTAATAAGTTTCAGGTTACAGGCTAATAGACGGGTACCAAGTGCAGGAGGATGAACATAATGAGGATGTAAACTTTATTTACACGATAAATCAGTCAAATCTAAAGGCCGTAAATTCAATTAAATACCAAGGAATTACAATTACGAAGAACTTAATTTGGAAAGAGCACACAGAAAATATTGTAGGGAAAGCGAAAGCGAACCAAACGCTACGTTTCGTTGTCAGAACACTTAGAAGATGCAACAGTTCTACTAAAGTTAACTACCTACGCTAAAATTGTGCGTCCTATTTGCCCAGTGGTCATTGTGGAATCCCCAGCAAGTGTGACTGACGGATGATATTCAGAAAGTTCAGTGAAGGGTAGTTCATTTTGTATTAGTGCTATATAGGGGAGAGAGTGTCATAGAAATGACGCACGAGTTGGGGTGAAAATCATTAAAAGAAAGGTGTGATTCATTGCGGCAGATCGGCAGGTTTATATTCGAAATTTCCTTCGCCAACCTTTTCTTCTGAACGCAAACATATTTTGTTAGCACTCATTTTGTTAGCAAAATAGGTCCGATGAACTCTCTCACTTAAATGTGTCTAGCAGAGTATTTATGTAAATGTAGAAATCAAGGAAAAACTGCGATTGAATACCATAGATGGAGTTATAGCAAATAAGGTGACATGATGGGGTCATGTACACGCATTTGAGAAACAAGATTGCCTAAGAGACTATTGGGTTCGGCAGTAGAAAGTTACCGGACTCGAGGTACACAAAAGAGAAAGTATTTTGATTCGGTAAAGAATAATTTTGAAGCCACAGGCTTAACATCAGAGGAGGCAGCAATGATAGATTGAAAAGACTGAACGCTGAAAAGAATAATCAGTCTTAAATGATGATGACAATGAAGACTTTTGTTGCAGGTGCCTATTTGACGGATTTAGCGTAGTTATTGGACGATTTAAAAAAAATCTATAATTCTGTTGCAGTCTTCTCATGTAGAGGCAAAATCGTGTCTCAAGTTAACGAGATAAGTGACAGAATGAAAAATGAGTGTTTGTCTTGATGTTTGGCGACACGTAAATATTCCAATTTTGCTCATCCTTTACTCGACAATGGTAACACTTAGCGATTCACAACGAACTACAGATATAGTTGAAACCTTCAGGATACTTCTCTCGCTGACCCCACTCCCCCTCCCTTCCGCCTACAAAAGGTGCTATCTCCAATGTATTTTGTATGTAGTATATCAACACATGTGAGTGAACGTGCCTCAAAAATTATGTCAGTGACCAGCGAATAATTCAGGAGCTACGACGTCATAAATAATGCGAGACTCAAAGCATAATTTCAGTAATAGAGCATTATTTACGAATGTTGCCTTGTGTTGGGAAGAGCATGTCAGCAAGCCATGCTGCCTATTGTTGTCTGGGAGGACCAGGTTACTAGCCCGATATACATATTATTAGCAAATGAAACGAGATTGATCTGTACAAGGTCGAATACTGAAGCAAAAAGCTACTTCGTACTTTCATGAGAAGATTCGCAGGAATTTCATTTGGGAAAACTTTCTGCAGTCAAAAACTTACATCATTTTGGTTTTCTTTTGTCAGTTTTTCAAAATATCTCAGTTTTTTGTGCTCGTGCATCGTTTACGTCTACGTTCTGTTTAAAGAGCACAGAATTCTTTACAAATATGAGTATTACCATCTTTTTCAACACCCAATGCCTCAGGCGTTACAACACGTCGAAAATATCAGTATTTTAAATTTTGTGGGAAGTGGCAAAATGTGTAATTTTTAACACTATTTCAGTTTCTGTCTGATATTCCCGTTGCAAACTTCTAGGGCTTGTAGAGGGTAGTGAGTACATAGCATTTTGAATAGGAACCCATGTCCGGAAACGTATCGTTTCCATTCAACGATAGTTTCAATTCAGGCGTGTAGCCGGCCGCGGTGGCAGAGAGGACTGCGGCGCGTCAATAACGGTCTGCAAGGCCACTAGGGTCGGGGGTTCGAATCCCCCCTCGGGCATGGATATTTGTGCCGTCCTTAGTATTAGCTAGTTCGTAAGTAGTTTGTAAAGTTTAGGGACTGATGATCCCGTAATTAAGTCTCATAAGCTATACAAACATTTCAACATTTTCAGATGTGTAACTCGTCAACGTCTGCTCAGGAACAGAGAAACGTCTCAGAGTTCCCTGTCCTGCTACCAGATGGGATGGGGAGAGTGAACCAGAACATGCTTCGGAGGCACACTGTGTGTAACGACGTTGGTGGCCGCCACATCGAGCCGCTGTTGTAATGCATCAGTACTTTGCGGCTGGTGACGTAGCTTCTCAAAATGATCAAATGTTTGTAGAGTTTATGGGACTTAACTACGGGGTCGTCAGTCCCTAAACTTAAAACCTACTTATGAACTAGCTAATACTAAGGTCGGCACAAATATCCATGCCTGAGTGGGGATTCGAGCCCCCAACCGTAGTGGCCATGCAGAACGTGACTGGCGCGCCGCAGACCGCTCGGCCACCGCGGCCGGCACCGTAGCTGCTGTGTTCTTTTGTTGTCGACTAATGTAATTGCCAGACTACAAATCCAAAGGTCCCGGGTTCGCTCCGCGCCAGGTCCTCGGATTTTTATCAGTCACTTTCCACTTCTTTCACCTCTGACAGTAATGCTCATGTGAAAAATACCGAGTAGCACCGTGGTTCGGAACCCACGTTAAACTGTAGGTCCCCCTATAACTGGCTGGGTAAGTCAGTTCGAAGGTTGGAGGAAGGCAACGGCATACCACCTCTAAACAGGACCATGCCTAGTAAAGCACTGTGGTGTTCAAATCAATCTTCGGATTGTTGACTGCTTTACCTGTTACCTTTTTAAGGTGTAAATTGTAATGAAAATGCGTAAGTAATAACGGAACGTGTCAGTATTCTTATCAAATTGATTGCAACAATTGTAGTGGGTCAAGCCTAATTACATTCGTCAAGTAGGAGTGGATGAGATAATCATCCGAATTGAAAGAGTCGTGGAACGTAAACGTTCATATTCAAACTGTTATGTACTCACTACCCTCAACAAGTCCTAGAAGACTGTAACGGGAATTTCCTATTACCCTGTATATCATGTCTTATGTTTCAATTTACTATCTCTTCTTAGATCGATGTTATGGTTCATTCAGACAGGGTGAAGAGAGTTAATCTGCAAACACACCTTTTTCAAGTTATATCTACTATTGACTGGACTAAATGCGTAGTTTTCATTCGACGACATCAATATCATCTCAGTAGCGGGCGAACCAAAGACAACGTTTCATCAGCAGAAAAGATAGAAGATGCAACAGATGCACTAAAACGTTTGCCTTCACTGCTTTTTTTCTTACCAGATGAGATTGATTTAAGACATACAAAAGTTCAAGGACGGGAGGCTTGTTTTGTACCATCGCAAAACGGGGGGATTGATCATTGAACATCGCATTATGACCTGTATCGTGATCTTTATTGCCAAGAATCTCGTGTAATAATAATAGGGGATAGAGAGTGAAGCATGCGATGCGTGAGTTGGGATGACAGTCATTGAAACTAATGTGCATTTCGTTGCGGTAAGAGATCTTCACAGACTTTCCTCCTCCGAATGTGAAAATATTTTTTTCACCCCCATCTCCATAGGGAGAAATGATGATCAGGAAGACAGATAAAGAGACCGCACGGAAAGATTTTTAGTGTTCGATATTCTTGCGTAGAAAGTAGAGTGAAAGGCGGTCGAAGAACCCTCTGAATAGCAATTAACTGTGAATTTAGAGGAGTCAGTTATTCGAGTGTTGGATAAAACGTAATGGCAACTCGGTCGTAATATGATGGCCATGCTCAAATCGCATGCGTACGTTCTGTGGCTGAATGTAGATGGTCAATTGAAGCAGAGAAGTGGCGACGGCTGGGTTTCACTTGGTTGCAGTGCGTGCTGCCTGAAAATGTTGTGAGCCAGTTCAACCGCCCTAGCAGTGTGCCCTAGCAGTGTTTAGGAAAAACGAACAACGTGCAAAGATAAAGATTAAAATGCCACGTAGTCGGATCGCACAACTGTATTTTCAGAGTTTGAGCCAGGCGTGTGGTAATGCAGCTTTGTAAGGACGCCGACTTCAAAATACACTGCTCAACACGGGGGACAAAGCGACTTATCATACTTAATATACATATGTTAACGTATTTTATTCATACGTTAGTTACAATATTTTGTAATTTCTGTGTGATACAGTATAATATATTCTGTCTCAACTCTGTACTTCATGATTATTGGCGTTTACTTAGAGCGAGGCACCATTGCCTACCATAATAGTGAAAAGGTCATTCTCGTTATCCGCTGATATGGCGTGTGATCACCTCGGACTACAGTTGCGCACTTGTGTGGCATGGATTGCATGAGGTGACCAATCAGCTCTTGAGGTATATTTGGTCATTCTTCCATTAGTGTAATATCCAGCTCTGCAATCGTTGTGGGAGGTCCTGGCTGGCTGCAGTTCATCTGCTAAGTGCATCCCAAACATGCTCAGTCGGGTTTAAGTCCGGTGAACAACTGGTCATTCTATTCTTTCAGTTCCTTCAGTTTCAAGCATGTTGTCCACCAGTGCAGCTCTGTGTGGACGAGCTTTATCGTTCACGAGAAGGAACCCATTTCCTAAGGCATCAGCGTAAGGTACAACAAAAGGTCGATGGATCTCGTCTCTATACCTCTGAACAGTCAATGCGCCATTCTGAACGACGTCCTCCAATACTGACTCCTGCCCACACCATTCGTCCACAAACATGATATCGTGATGTTTCTTGTACATAAGCAGGATTGTTCCGACTTCCACGTTCTCTCCAGATGAGAGAACTACTATTGTCAGGCTGAACATAAAATCTTGACTCATCTGTGAACAGAATAGACTTCAATCCTGAATTCCTCCCTCCAGTTTCTGCGGGCTAAAGGATGTCGTGGTTTTAATGGGACACATACCTTAGGCCCCCTGTGCGTAGGGGTCATATTCAAAAATGTTCAAATGTATGTATAGTTTATCGAACTTAACTACGGGGTCATCAGTCCCTAAACTTACGAACTACTTATGAACTAGCTAACACTAAGGACGGCACAAATATCCATGCCCGAAGGGGGATTCGAACCCCCGACCGTAGTGGCCGTGCAGACCGTGACTGACTCGGGCACCGCGGCCGGCGGACCATATTCCCGAAGGCGATTTCGGACTGTTTGTGTTGTCGTTGCTCGTCCTGTTGCTACACGGAGGTTGCGTTGCAGCTGAGTTACATTCAGCCACCTGAATCGACGGGTTGTTAACCGAAGATAACATTCATCCCTTGCTGATGATACCCTAGGACGACCTTGGCGTTGCCTTCTTTTAACGAGTACTGCAGAGTGAAATCGCGACGATGTCCTGGAAATGACTCTCATAGTTTCAGCCACCTCCCTCTGTATCTATCCCGCTACCATCCGTTCTGTGGTTCTCCTTGACATAGTTAAGGGTAAGTCACGTTGTTGTTGCACCGAAATGCACAACCTGGTCACAACACTATCTCAATCCAACTGCTTGTATAACTCGTTTGTTAGAGTAAACACAAGTCAACACCAATCCTCTGTGCAGCAACATTTTGTTATTACCAGTATTTCGGTTGCCATAATGTTGTTGCCTCCACTGTGTAGAACCGAAAGGCGTCGAACCATTTTAGTTAATTCAGCCGATGACAGTACTTCAGAACCTAGACAATCAACGGATCCCATAATTGTTTTGGTCACTGTATTAAGTTTGGTAGAAGGGATATTGGGAAGTTTGGGAGAATGGTTAAATTATTGTATAATGTACTGTATTAGATAATTTTGCGTTTGTGCTCTTGCGCTGAAATTTCTATCGGTGTTCTGAATTCTCTCAACCAGCCAACTTCATTTTAACACAGTATCATCACCATAAAATGGTATACCAAGTAATAGTGTGTTTGAACATTGCGAAGGGAGAAGGTCCCTGCTTCAAACATTGGAGGATGAAAAGTACATTGGCCCGCCTAAGTCAGCACCTCTGCAGTATTGCCATATCATATTGTGCGTCCTCTCCTGGAGTACTGTTGCCTAGTGTGGGATCCTCACCAGGTGGGACTGACGGAAGACATTGAGAAGGTTCAGAGAAGGGCAGCTCGTTTTATCACGTTACAGGGGGGAAAGCGTCACAGAAATGTTGCACGATTTGAGGTGGAAATCATTAAACGAAAGACGTTTATTCGTTGCGGCGAGATCTATTTGCAAAATTTCAATCACCGACTTTTACTTCTGAATTAGATAATATTTTGCTCGTACCCAACTACATAGGGAGACATGACCATAAGGGAAATCAGATCGAAAATGGAACAATTTAGGTGTTCTTTCTTCTCGCACACTATTAGAGAATGGAACGGTAGATAAAGGTTATGAAAGTGCTTAATGAACCCTCTGACAGGCACTTAAATGTGATTTGCAGACTGCACGGCCACTACGGTCGGGGGTTCGAATCCCCCCTCGGGCATGGATATTTGTGCCGTCCTAGTTCGTAAGTAGTTCATAAGTGGTTTGTAAGTTTAGGGACTGATGACCCCGTAGTTAAGTCCCATAGACTATACAAACATTTGAACATTTGATTTTGATTTGCAGATTATCTATGTGGATGTAGATCAGACGGTCGCGAAATTTGTGCAGGAACTCCTGCTTAGTTGGGGATGATAGATACTGGAACATCCACTGGATTCAGATTGAATTACACCCTGTCCGCGCAAGTGAAGAAACCTCTTCCTGGTCTGCTCTACATCCGTAACATATTGCCGTTATTGAGAAACGTTGGCATAGTAAGATGCCCTGACGGTATAAGACACCTTCCAGAATTGTGGGGCAGGTGATTGAGATGCGGGTGATTATGCAGTGTGTCCCATAATTTCTGGGTCATACTGAAAAATGTGGACGCGAACCCACAAGCGAATGACATTCATAAAGTGCATAACAGTGACGTAGCACCTAGTAAGTGATCAACTTGACGACCGCTTCTCTCAATTCTTAAATTTTGCTGCACTCTCTCAAAGATCCCGGTGTCTATTGTACCAGGAGACAGGCAGCTTGGACCTAGAAAGTAGATTCTCATCCGTTTTCTGTGAGGGTTCCGCCACCAACAAGTCCAGAGGAAAAAGTTCTAAGGTGTAAGAACAGGCGATCGCGCTTGCCATGGATCAGAACGTCCCCTTCCAATCCAACGACGTGGTTACGTGTAGTTCAGGTGCTCGTACACCGTCGTTTGCCGGCCGCGGTGGCCGAGGGGACAGGCGCTTCAGTCACGGTCTGCAGGGCCACTACGGTCGGGGGTTCGAATCCCCCCTCGGGCATGGATATTTGTGCCGTCCTTAGTGTAAGCTAGTTCATAAGTAGTTTGTAAGTTTAGGGACTGATAACCCCGTAGTTAAGTCCCATAGACTATACAGCCATTTGAACAT
This sequence comes from Locusta migratoria, assembly GCA_026315105.1. NCBI lineage: Eukaryota > Metazoa > Arthropoda > Insecta > Orthoptera > Acrididae > Locusta > Locusta migratoria. The sequence continues at coordinate 346,426,199 of CM048751.1, read as the reverse complement.
TTTGAACACCGTCGTTTTGAAACCACATCAATTTGCGGAAAACAGAAGATACAGCATCCAGGCACATCTCTCAGGGATAGCTGGTAATGTGGACAAGTCAAATGGGGAGGTAGCAAATAAAGCCCCCGTTCGCTGATCCTAGACAGTTCCCGCCCATGCATGACAGAATCGTTGCTGGTATGGGTGGATAGGTCTGTCTTCACTGCAGGTATGCAAAACACACATTAAGAGTTGCGGTCGTCGCTTTAAACGATTAATGTGAGCGAATTTAGTGTTACTCGGTGTACGCAATTTTATTTGTAATTCATACAAACAGTTTTTGTGGATCTTGATAAAATTTTGTCCAGTCTACCTCTAATACACTGCCTGCGTATTTCGTACTATGCATAGTGGATGGCATCCTACAACTTCTCTATTGATAAATGTAGCACAGTTGGCCCTCAAAACAATAGGAAGATCAGTGCGCCTGAGTTGATAATAAACAAGAACATCACCCTGTACATTAAATTTATTTTCAAACGGACTAACGACCTTGACCCAAACATGAACTGCTTCCTCAGCAGGAACACGTATTCGATTCCTGGTCCTTATACAAAATGGCTTACCTGCAGTAAGGTTTGTTGTTGTTGTGGTCTTCAGTCCAGAGACTGGTTTGATGCAGCTCTCCACCCTACTCTATCCTGAGCAAGCCTTTTCATCTCCTCATAAGAACGACAACCCACATCCACTTGAATCTGTTTACTATACGCGTCTCTTGGTCTCCCTCTGCGATTTTTACCCCACACACTTCCCTCCAACGCTAAATTCACAATTCCTTGATGTCTAAGAATGTGTCCTACCAATCTATCCCTTCTTTTAGTCAAGGTATGCCAGAAATTTCTTTTCTCCCCAATTCGGTTCAGTACCTCCTCATTAGTTACGCGATCCACCCACCTAATCTTCAGCATTCTTCTGTAGGACCATATTTCAAAAGCCTCTATCCTCTTTCTGTCCACACTGCTTATCGTCCATGTTTCACTCCCATACAAGGCAACACTCCATACAAATGCCTTCAGAAAGGACTTCCTTAGGCTTAAATCAATATTCGAAGTTAACAAATATCTCTTTTTCAAAAACACCTTTCTACCCATTGCCATTCTGCATTTTATTTCATCTGTACTGCGGCCATCATTTGTTATTTTACTGCCCAAGTAACAACACTCATCTACCTCCTTTATTGTTTCGTTACCTAATCTAATTCCTTCAGCATCACCTGATTTTCTTACACTGCACTCCATTACCCTAGTTTTACTCTTGTTAATGTTCATCTTATATGCACCTTTCAGCACACTGTCCATTCCGTTCAATTGCTCTTCCAGGTCCTTTGCTGTATCTGACAGAATTACTATGTCGTCGGCAAATCGCAATGTTTTTAATTCTTCACCCTTCTCCAAATTTCTCCTTGCTTTCCTTTATAGCTTGCTCAATGTACAAATTGAACAACATTGGGGAAAGGCTACAACCCTGTCTTACTCCCTTTCCAACCACTGCATCCCTTTCATGCCCTTCAACTCTGACAACCGCTATCTGGTTTTTGTACAAGTTGTAAATAACCTTACGCTCCCTATATTTTACTCCTGCTTGCTTCAGAACTTGAAAGAGTTTATTCCAATCAACATTGTCAAAAGCCTTCTCCAAATCTACAAAAGCTAGAAATGTTGGTTTGCCTTTTCTTAATCTATCTTCTAGGATAAGCCGTAAAGTGAGTATTGCCTCCCGTGTTCCTACATTTCTCCTGAACCCAAACTGATCTTCCCCGAGGTCGGCTTCTACCAGCTTTTCCATCCTTCTGTATATAATTCGTGTTAATATTTTGCAACCATGACTTATTAAACTGATGGTTCTGTAGTTTTCACACCTGTCTGCACCCGCTTTCTTTGGAATGGGGATTATAACATTTTTCTTAAGTCTGAGGGTACTTCACCTGTCTCATACATCTTACACACAATGTGAAACAATTTTGTCATGGCTGGTTCTCCCAGAGACTTCAGTAGCTCTGACGGGATATCATCTACTCCAGGGGCCTTGTTTCGACTTAGATCTTTCAGTGCTCTCTCAAATTCATGTCTCAGTATAGTATCTCCTATTTCATCATCATCTACATCCTCTTCCCTTCCTACAATAGTGTCTCGAAGTTCATTTCCTTTGTAGAGCCTCTCTATATACTCTTTCCACCTTTCAGCTTTCCCTTCTTTGCTGAGAACTGGTTTTCCATCAGTGTCCTTGATATTCATAGAGCTGTTTTTCTTATCGCCAAATGTTTCTTTTATTTTCCGGTATGCTGTATCTATTTTCCCCCTATTTATACATTCTTCTACATCCTTGCATTTGCCTTCTAGCCATTCCTGCTTAGCCATTTTGCACTTCCTGTCATTCTCATTTCTTAGTCGTCTGTACTCCATTTTGCCTGTTTCATTTACTGCATTTTTATACTTTCTCATTTCATTGATTAAATTTAGTATCTTCTGTGATATCCAAGGATTCTTTGTAGGTCTTGCCTTCCTACCTATTTTGTCCTCTGCAGCCTTCACTATTTCATCTCTCAATTTTACCCATTCCTCCTCAACTGTTTTATTTTCCCCTGTTTCTGTCAATTGTTTTCTGAAGCTCCCTCTGAAATTCTTAAGAACTTCAGGTTCCTTCAATTTATCTAGGTCCCATCTCCTTATTTTCCTACCTTTCTGTAGTTTCTTCAGTTTCAGCCTACAGTTCATAACCAACAAGTTATGGTCAGAGTCTATGTCTGCCCCTGGGTATGTCCTACACTTCAAAACCTGGTTCCGAAATCTATGTATTACCATTATAAAATCTGTCTGGTATCTCCCGGTGTCTCCTGGTCTCTTCCACGTATACAACCTTCTTTTGTGATTCTTAAACCAGGTGTTGGTTATAACTAAATTATGTTCCGTGCAAAATTCTACTAGGCGGCTTCCTCTTTCATTCCTTTTGCCCAGACCATATTCACCCACTATCTTCCCTTCCCTTCCTTGTCCTACTACCGAATTCCAGTCTCCCATAACAATTAAGTTTTCCTCTCCCTTAATTGTCTGAATAATTTCCTTTAGCTCCTCATATATTTCTTCGATCTCCTCATCATCGGCAGAGCTAGTTGGCATATAAACCTGTACTACTGTTGTCGGTGTTGGCTTCGTATCTATCTTGACAATGATAATGCGATCGCTGTGCTGGTCATAGTAGTTTACCCGCATTCCTATTTTCTTATTCATTATCAATCCTACTCCTGTGATACCCCCAACTGATTTTGTATTTATAATCCTGTACTCACCTGTCCAGAAATCCTGTTCATCCTGCCACCGAACTTCACTAATCCCCACTATATCTAACTTCAACCTATCCATTTCCCTTTTTAAATTTTCTAATTTTCCTACTCGATTAAGGGATCTAACATTCCACGCTCCGACCCGTAGAATGCCAGTATTGTCTTTCCTGATGATCACATCCTCCTGAGTAGTCCCCGCCCGGAGATCCGAATGGGGGACTATTTTACCTCCGGAATATTTTACCCTAGAGGATGCCATCATCATATGTTCATACAGTAGAGCTGCATGTCCTCGGGAAAAATAACGGCTGTAGTTTCCCCTTGCTTTCAGCCGTTCGCAGTAGCTGTGTGGCAAAGCCACATTAGCTGATGTTACAAGGCCAGCTCAGTCAATCATCCAGACTGTTGCCCCTGTAACTACTGAAAAGGCTGCTGCCCCTCTTCAGGAACCACACGTTTGTCTGGCCTCTCCACAGATACCCCTCCGCTGTGGTTGCACCTACGGTACGGCTATCTGTATCGTTGAAGCACGCAAGCCACCCCACCTCGGCAATGTCTGTGGTTCATGGGAGTGGGCAGTAAGGTACCACTGCGATATTCCATGTACGAAAAGCAATAATGCCTCTCTCGCTGAAAGATTCAAGGCTTGTTTGCGCCACTTGTACGGACCATAGAAACAGTAAGCCAACCAGGTCCACCAAATATTTCAGTTGTTTGTAGGTGCCAGATTTGATTTTAGTGTAAAAACAACTGAAATATTTGGTGGAGCTGGTTGGCATACTGTTTCTTTGGTTCGAAAGAAGCCTGGCCTTGAATCTTTCAGCGAGACAGACATTATTGCTTTTCGTACATGAAATATCGCAGAGGTACCTAATAGGTACATGGAATATCGCAGAGGTACCTAATAGAGACTTTTTTGGTACTTCGTATATTGAGTACCATTTTGTATAAGGACCAGACATGTTGCTGCTGAGGAAGCAGATCATGTTTGGTCAAGGTCGTTGGCCCGTTTGAAAATAAATTTAACGTACAGGATGATGTTCTTGTTTATTATCGTAATTAAATAAAGTATGTGTGCTAGAACCTTATTCCTTTATGTTTTGATGAAAGTTATTGTACTCCGAAATCCAGCTTATAGTGTTCATAGTGTGTGTCTTGAAATATGCTTCGACGCCGTTTCACCGCTCATCAAGAAATTGTCATATACAGTGTGAGGCACTTAAATTGTTTCTCGAATTTTTGGAAGAATACGAACGGGATTAAAAAATTGTTGCAATAAAAGTTGTTCAACTCGAAGAAGGACATCCATTAAACATAAGGCTCGAACACCATGTTCTACTTACTTTCAGCGGAATAAGCAGCAAATACACATACTAGCTTATCCCGCTGCTGCGCACGTGTAGACTGGATGGTCTGCATTGGTTGTTTCAAATTATAAATACATAGTTTCATGGATTTAGCTTTAAAAATGCTTTCCTAATCAAGTATTTTGGTACAACTTGCCGCCCCAATTGAACAATTGATGGCAGAATTCAAAACATCCCGAAATCATTTTTTTAAAATTCTAATCATGGTTCCAAATCCAGATTTTCGCATCTACAGTATCAAAATAGTCTTTACAATATTTTCTCTTATTTCACCCGCTTAGTGGATGAAGTCCCAAAAATATGGAAACACATGTTTTTAAAATTCCATTAGAAATCTAAATCCGAAGTTTTGTATTTCTTGCTTCAAAATTGCCTCAATAGCAATGTATTTTCAAAAAACCGTTCATCCCTTATTTCAAAATTCGCTGATGCCTACAGTGTAAGATAAACAACGTCTACAAATTTCAAGTTTCTATCGTCTGTAGATTCACTTTTCAGCACTTTTTTCTGTCTTTTAGAAATAAATCGAGAACACGAAATATCTTTCTTACGCTTTGGTATGTTTCTAGGTAGTTTTACTTTTCAAACAGGTATATGCACTTAATTTTCTTTAGTCGTACGCTTGTGGCAGGAAAAAACTGTAGAATATGCATCACGTTTCGCTGTATATTACCTCTTTGTTACTATAGTGTCAAAAGTCATCGCTGGTCTTCAGTCCGAATTTAAGCCGACGATTCTCAACCACTATCTCTTTCAATCTGTTATAGCTATCGACACGGAACTGCGGTGGTGTACAACGGAAGACTTTGTACTACAACAACACAGAGAGATCGTTCGTCTCCATTTTGTAGTTTTTGCTGAAGAGCAAAGTATTGACACCCACACGTAGAAGTTTATAAAAGTCGGTAATTTTCAACTCCCATATCTTCCACCCCCTTATCGTTACCAACCCTCTACCACCATCGTGCACTATGGGAGACTGATACCTACTACCACATACAAACAGTATTCCTTTGCGATGTGTAGTTTTGTCTGCAGAGTGAAATATAGGCACAAACACCTCAATTATTTATACATGTATCAAGATTTGTAAGTATTTGTTCATGACGAAGTTGTTCTTCATACCACTGAATCAATTAAATTCCGCTGTTTTTACATTAATTTCCGTATTGTGTCTTTAATATTCTACTAACTCTTGCACCTCACACTGGGGTCCTCTAGACCCCACGCATGTGCAACACTCTTTACAACAGGTCACTACCACAACAACAATGTTATATTTGAAACAAAACAAGTACAGACTAAGGGACACTGTTACCAACTTGACGTACACTGGTGTTCCAAAATATTGAGACGCTCGGGCGTAAAATATGGTAACTGACATTGTAGCGGTATTCCATTTTCCCCACATATGACGGGCTCGGGAGTAAAACAGGGTAACAGACATTCTCGCATATTGCATGCACTCTACACCCCTCTTTTGAGCACTTATTGCCTGGACTATGTGTCGATAGCGTGTCGAGTTCTGTTCGAATACTAGTACCGTGCCCAGCCCTAGTATCGCGACTCCCTATGTTAGACTCCGTTAACACCATACCCAGTCGGTATCGACGGAGGTGGTCCGCGCGTCGAGAGAAAGTCTGCGCTCCGCGGCGCGGCGAGATGCGGCCAACGGGGTATTGTCCTCGTCGTGGAAGACTGCCGTCTCCCGCGAAAACAGTCGGAGGTGGTGGGGGGTGTCGGCGCGCGGCCGGGGTTAGTCGCATTGTTGTCGTACACGGGCGAGCCGCGTCGCGGGGGCAAGTCGCCGGCTGGGACAAGCCCGCAGCGAAAGCGCCGCCGCCGCCGGCGGGAGGGGGGGGGGGGCCGTATTGATTCGGCGCCGGCGGAGGGGCGGTGGAGGGGCGGCCACAGCCGGCACAGCCGCCGCCGCCGCCGCCGCCGCAGTCGCTCCGACACGCGACGCCGAGCGCCGAGCCATGGCGCGCCAAGCCCGCTCTCACACGCCGCTCCCGCCCCCCTCTCGCTTCTTCCCGCCGGCCTGCGCGCTAGCCGAACCGTTTTCCTCCCCCCTCTCCTCAAAAATAAGCGCGCGCGAGGCCGGATGTGTGTGACAGGGACAGGCGAAAACATTGTCTTCCTTCTTTTCGTACTGCACGGCCCTCAGAGGACACGATAGATATTTGACACTCACTCCCCCACCCCCCGAGAAGGGGCAGTGCGACGCCGAGGGGATGCCCGGCCGAGTGAAGCCGCGCAGTGTTCCGCCTGGCCACGTGGTCGCGTCGAGATAGAAGGGCGGCGCGCGTTGCCAACCGCCGGCGAGTGCGCGGCGTGCGCGGGGGCGATGGACTGCTGCAACTACGTCGAGTACCGCAGCCAGCAGTACGGCTACCACCAGCAGCAGCAGTACTACGGGCACGGGCCCGGCCAGCCGGCGTGCTACCAGGGCTACTACCACGCGGGCGGCGCGCCGCAGCCGCTGCCGCCGCCGCCGCCCGCCTGCTACGAGCCGCCGCCGCCGCCCTCGTACTGCGGTGAGTTGGCAGCCGTGGCCGCAGCAACAGCTGATCGCGCCCGCCTGCCCCAGTTAACGCTGCCGCGCGGTCGAAGCCCCCACATCTGACGCTCGCTCCGACGCCACGCTCCGGCCGCTATCGACCCGCTCCTCACTTCTGCATCGCCGAATAAACACGTCTAATTGTTCCCATGTCTGAGCCGTCAAATAAACTTCAAAAACACTTACACTGCTCCACTCACTTCCAACACTTCTACATAATTGAATTTGTTTGTGATATACAATTGTGTTGTCTGCGGACAGAGCTGTGACATTGATATTATGTACTCTCTTGAATGCAAACTTTATATACACTGTTCAGTCATACATTATTCTGCTACCGTTCATATCCGACCAGTATAAGGAAGTCTTTACTAAGAATGAGTGCTTTTCGTCAATTGATCTTATTCTATTCGAATGTCTCTACTTACCGGTGTAACCTAACTTACTTGAAAGAACAGTGCGATTCTATCCAGCTGCTGGCAGTTCTTCAACAATAGTGCCGAATATATTCTTCGTATGCTATTACGGCGAACTGCAAGTACTTACAAGTACATTAGGTGTCGCAACATTTTTCTACTCTAACAATTTAAATTTCATGTCTGAACAGTGAGTACTTTTACGCCGTATTTCCCTAGATTTAGTGCTGTTTCTCGGTTACGGTATCCGGTTCTACTATCTGTACCTACCGATAGTACTACATTTATTTCCAACAACAGTACGGCTGAATCCATTTACTGAGATAGACTACACGGCAGTTCTTCAACTATAGTGGCGAATAACTGCAAGTACTTACATTATCTTTACACACATTCGATCTTTCAATCTTTTTCTACTCTTACAATTGATACTTCATGTCTGAACAATGTAAAAGAACTGTGAGTAAATGTACGCAGTATTTTCCTAGATTTAGTGCAGTAAGTCAGTTACCGTTATCCTATTTTACTGTCTCTACCTACCGATAGTACCTAATTTATTTCCAAGAACAATGCCGTTGAATCAGTTTACTGAGATAGACTACACGGCAGTACTTCAACTACAGTGACGAATGTATTCTTTGTTCGTTGCAACGGCAATCTGCAGCCACTTACACTACACACATTCAGTATTGCAATATTTTTCTATTCTTAAATTTGATACCCGTAATTGTAAATTTACGCAGTATTCGCCAAGAATTACTGCTTATCGTTTGTAATTCAGTTAAACTGTGTCTATATTGCCGAACTACACGTTGTTGTCACTACACAGTTTTCAGTGTTGCTATCTTTTTCTACTCTTACAATTTGTACTCCATCTGCGACCAATATAAAAAATGAGGAAATTGTATACTTCTGTTCGTTAATTGCCTGTATTCTACTCAACTGTCTACAAATAGTAATAATAGACAACGTAATTCCAATAACAAGGCAGTTGTGCCCAGTTTCAAGTATATTGACAAATATATTCTTCGTATGCTGCCACTATACACTTTTAAATTGTTTGTTACTATTAGTTACTCTTAGAAATCATACTTCGCGTTCTACCAGTATAAGAATGTTTTCTCTGAAGTTTTCGTAGTGCTGTTAATCTATTGCCGTTATCGTATTCATCTATATGTGCAGACATACCAATCATACCTAACTTTAAAGAACTATGCACAGAAGACAACCAAAGCGCATTCTTCGACGAAACACCACAGTAATAAAATATATCCCCTGGCATGGAACGTCTTTCTTTCCGTATCAATTAATTGAAGATTTCGTCTTACAATGATGAGGCTAACTAACTATACTTTATGAATTCAGTGCTGGCAGATTTTGCTACATACTACTCATTTCTACTTCTACTACTACCAAAAAATCGCCCGTGAACCACCCACATAACCATTACGTTCCAATCTTGCCATTCTGGTGTCTTTGCATAATACTCCACTTACTTTCATGAATGCTAGGACGGTAGACGAAATGTATCATAATGTCACGAAAAATGCTGTATAAACTGCTGTTCCCATAGCATATAAATTATCAATGGGACGTCAAACATCTCTTGGTCGTAAAATACCTTCACACTTCAGTATTGATTTGATAAGTAAGTGCCTCGTTTATATTTATCCTCTGCTTACAATCCATCTAGTCATAATTTGAGTGTTCCACCGTTACCATTTTATTGTTGTCTGTGCGTAGAACTTTCTTATCGACGTCATTCCTTTGCATATGGATGTTGGTCATATTAATTACACTTTTCTGTACAAGCTAAATACAGTTTTATCTATCAATCTGACGCTCGTAGTGGAACTTAACGACGCCCATTCATTTAAAATATTCCTCTACTTGCCATCTACAATGTGGCCGTGAAAACGTTATGTATAATAACAATATTATACAGAAACAAACCATCCTCCCCAATAATAATAATAATAATAATAATAATAATAATAATGATGATGATCACTGTCTCTCTACATGAACACCACCGAAAGTGCAGTCTTATTTTCTTGCAGTGCTTTAAAATTTGCGAGCACAATTATATTGTGGCCTTCCCTCGATTTCCGCATCACTGTATTCACTTTCGTAATTTAAGTGAAACATATTTCCTGCACTCGTAGGTCATATGCCTGTCCTACATGGAACTGATTTAAAATTTTAATGGAAATCAATAATATCAGGGAAAAACTTGTCATTGCCGTTACTTTCCGTACATTTCAGGGCGAAGAATTTGAATCATTGTACTTGTCAAATAATGTAGACAATCCTTTTATATAAAGTCTGTGTGCCAGAAGTGATGCCTTTAAAACTCGGCGGATGTTAGCTTTTGTTGCTGTTTTGAACACCTTATGTGACATGATTCTGGAAGAGAGTCTTGCGAAATATCTTTTCTCGTTTCTGTACTCCAAGGAAATGAGAATCACTGTTGTAACAAACCACTTCGATCTATTACTTTTTATTTGAAACCGTGTTCAACCGCAACTGATATTTGAGAAAGTAAACTTGATAGCTCTGTTATACCAAATTACTTCATCTGAGTCCCAGAAGGACTCCTCAGCAAAGCCGCGATAGGTACCTCCCTAATCCTTGCTCATCGGAAAGAGTGCTTAGTCACCTACACCCAGATTTGGGCGGTTCGATAACCCCTAACTTTAGTTATCAGTGCAGTAACTGAACCGGGGCAATTAGACCGCAATTTTATGAATTACTTGTACGACTTCCCACTAGGATCTTTCGGGTAATGTAGTATCGTTGATAAATTTGTTAATTCTGTGTAACACTGGCCGTTTTATACAATTTTTTGCTTGCAATTTCGTTTTGGGACCTTATTTACGCACAAAGACACAAAAGTATCTAACCAATGATAAAAATACTGCTTGACGTGTTTATAAAGACCTGCATTAGTTCTGTGAAAAATAACCTTTTTATTACCATAAAAATTATTGAGTTTACCTTTCCTGAAGCTACTGCATGAACGCCGCAGGACGTATGTCTGCTTTAATTTTTCTCAGGAATGCTTATATTTCATTACACAAAAGTGGACTATGAAAATAAATACTTTGTTGAACGCGGAGTTGCCATGCGAATTTCATACCCAGATAAAATTTTTTTGAAGACCATTATTGACGGAGTGCTAATACGGTTTCGTTTGCCGAAATTTCACTGTAGGACCTCTTTCAAGAAACAGTTGTGTGCTTTTGCAGCCCTATAATTTCTTGTTCTGCCTCAGTATTGTCTATTTCTTTAGAATTGATTTCCTCTTTTTTGCTGCCATAACATTTAGTTACGTGGAAAGTTCTTAAAACAGTTATTTGTATACATATTTCATTAACATGGCTATTATTATTATTATTTAGTACTGTTAATTCTCTGGATATTTTCTAATGTTAACTGATTAGGAGTGCATGGTTGGAGAGAGGGCCTGAAGCTCGTGACGTTGGCTGTTGAAATACATTTATAAATAAGCGTGAATTGTTTCGTTTGAAGACGGCATAAAGCAAAATTTTCAGTCTCGTAGTTTTTGAGTAACATAATTTAACAGTTAATAAGGACAATGACGTGCCTGCATTGGATTTTACCTGATTAGTTACGAAGTAACACGGAATAGGAAAACGTTAGTTATAGGCACGCTTAAGTTTTGAAAGTCTGTTTCCGATTTTATTGGAGATGTTTGCTCAGTGTAGGTTATATGGTATAGTCATTCGAGTGTGCAGTGACAATGTATGAAGTTCTTGATATTCTGTTAACATGTGCGCGGACACACATGAAAAATAAGCGAGGAACAGATCATTCTTCTTGATGTTGCTGTAAACGGAAAGCATCGCTACCGAGACAATAGATTCCAGATTTCTATTTTTCAATGTTGAATGTATTATCTTGCTGGGGAGAGAAACGTAACACAGGTAAACTGTCTACTCTCAGTATCTTAACAATACACTTCTAATGATTCATTCAAACGAAATATACATTGTTTATGAGAGGTATTTTGGAGTTGTACCTTGTATTGTTTCCTTGCCCTTATGGATTTACTAAATTCGGAGTTGTAATTAGGTGCCTAGTGTTCCATCATTTTTACGAATCATTTATACAGGAAATTTGACGTTCAGATGTTCGGCTGTTACCTCACGTTAATACTGCAGCTGTAACCTAATCCTCTCCCTGTGCGGATCCCACTAGCGGATGTAGCGCGCAGCTGCAAGTTAAATGCGGCCACGAGGCGCGGCCTGTACAGGTGTCAGTTAAATGCGCCCACCAAGCGAGGGCAGGACAGGTGCTGGTTAAATGCGCCAATAGGACATCGTGCAAGCTGCGAAGCTCAGCACACAGTCGTGGCGCAGTAGTTACAGATTGTTTGACGGGACATCGCTTTAGTTCTGCGCGAAGAAGACTTCAGAGGTATCAATTTACTACGATGAACAGAGTACCAGTGAGCGCTTTGTTGCGGCGCTATGGCTGCATAAACACGTGTTCTATTTTACTCGGTACGTGGCAGTAGCCGGTACGGACAGGGGAGACCTTGAGCCGAGCTGCTGGCTGTACGACACGTACGGGCGCGGCGCGCGCACACGCGACCACTCAATCAGATCACAGCGTTGTCAAGTGCGCGCGGCAACCTGTTGAATCGGCCTTGCCGCGTCCGCTCTTGGGCGTGTGCAGTGGAGGACCGCAGCGGTTTGCCAGCAGCTGCGCGGATCATTATCTCGACCGGCCCCCAAACCCGACAGCCACTGCGGCTTTTAAGTGGGCAGTGCTTACGCTCGCCGCAAGCAGACGCCGAAACAGGAAAAGCTGTGGCGATCAACTTGAATATACAGGGCAGTTTAACATTTGTCTAGTGACTGCAGACGCCTGTAAGTTCAATGTTCGTTCTAAAATTGTCTCACGAGCCGCCCAATTATCCCTCCTCAACCTGCCGCCCAAACAGCTTTTATGATAATACTCTACCGTTAAACTTTCTAATATCACTCGAGAAAAAGGAACACCCGAATCTTTTCGGTTTCTATCTGATTTATCTTATTAAGATCATCATGTCTCCCTATGTAGTTGAGTGCTAACAAAATACGAGTATGTTCGTATTCAGAAGAGAAAGTTGGCGACATAAATTTCTAAAATAAATCTCACTGTAACGAATAACGTCATTCTTTGAATGCTTTCCACCCCATAATTTCCATTACACTCTAAAAGTGGATCACTGTACGTAATAAAAGCTTAATTCTCAAATATGTTCAAATGTTTGTAAATCTATCGGACCAAACTGCGTGGTCATCTGTCCGTAGCCTACAAACTACTTAAACCTAGGGAAACTAACCTAAGGACAACACACACACCCATGCCCCAGGGAGGACTCGAACCTCCATGGCGAGCAACCGCGCGCTCCGCAGCGAGACGCTTTAGACCGCTCGGCTACTCCACCGCGGCAAAGCTTAATTGTGGTAGGAGGTACCCAGATAAGAGTTTACTGTTATAAAAAAAGCTTAATTTTAGCAGTAAAATTAGCAAAAGGTCCTTGTGAACTACCGGCTACTTCCTCCTGCAAAACCTAGTTCCCTGGCCCCAAATTGAGAACTGACTTGGTTCATCTACATAGATACTCTGCAAATCACATTTAAGTGCCTGGCAGAGGGTTCATTAACCATTTTCATAACTTTTCTCTACCGTTCCATTCTCTAATAACGCGCGGGAAGAAAGAACACCTAAATCGTCTCGTTTTCGATCTGATTTCTCTTATTTTATTGGGAGTAGGTGGGTGCTAGCAAAATATTTTCACATTCAGAAGTAAAAGTCGGTAATTGAGACTTCGCAAACAGATCACGCCGCAATTAATAACGTCTTTCTTTTCCATTTGGCTTGCTTATGCAGACGATATTGTCCTAATAAGTAGCAATGAAGAAGAATTGCAACGCATGCCAAGCTCCTACAAGAAAGAGTGCAAAGAAAGCAGGATTATAGATCAACGAGAAGAAAACAGAGTAAATTACATGGTCGTGAGCGAGGCACCTAATGATGGCAGTCCACTGGCAGTTGATGTTTTAACGTTTTTGAGTAGACATCTTCAGATATCTGGGAAGCTTCATCAGTGAACAGAATAAAATGGAAATTGAAATTCAAGCGAGGCTATCAGCAGCAAATAAAGCTTATTTGGCCTACGATATGTGTTAAGCAGTAGAGCTGTGTCGAGAAGCTTCACACTACATCAGGGTGCAATTCTGCCAGTAGCCCTATACGGGTCAGAAAGCTTTACATTTAGAAAAGTAGATGAACAAAAACTATTAGTTTTTGAAATGAGAATATTACGCTAAATTTTTAGCTCCAAGAGAGACCCAGATACAGGGGGATGGAGGATACTAAAAACCAGGAAATGGAAGCTTTATCAACAGGCAGATAGTAGTCGAAGGAAGAAGAGAAGAAGACTGATGTGGGTTTGGCATGTAATGAGGATAGAGGAGGAACGACTACCTAAAGTAACAATGTCTGAATCGATGCAGGGAAGACGGAAGAGAAGAAGGCCACGTACTAGATGGAAGGATGACGTCGACAATGACGCAGTGACCAAGGGCTGAGGAAACTGGAATGGACTGCAAAAGCAGGGAACACAGAGGACTGGAAGAGCAACGCAGACTGCCAGATTCAAGAGCGTTTACTAGCGTGTTAAATATACTGCGTGACACTTTCAGTGCACAGCAATCATATTGTATCTGAAAGTGTAAAAGAAATGACTGTGGTTACCATACGGAGACATTTTAAAGAACGTTTGGTGTGTGATGTGGTTTGATAGACAATCAGTTGATTGTGTCTGTTGTGTTACCGCATCGTCTTACAATGACGACATAGACATAGAGGCGGTTCAAAGGCGAGCAGCTAGATTTGTTATCGGTAGGTTCGACCAATGCGCGAGTGTCACGGAAATGCTCCGGCAACTCAATTGGGGACCGCTGGAAGAAAGACGACGTTCTTTTCGTGAATTTATGTTAAGTAAATTTAGAGAGCCTGAATTTGAAGCTGGGTGTAGTACGATCTTGCTGCCGCCTACTTACATTTCGCGTAAAGATCACAAAGACAAGATAAGAGAAATTAGGGCTCTTACGGAGGCATATATGCATTCTTTTTTTCCTCGTTCCATTTGGGATTGGAATAGGAAAGTAAATGCCTAGTAGTGGTACAGTGTACACTCCGCCACGCACCTTACGGTAAAATGCGGAGTATGTATGTATGTAGAATACCCTACATCTACATGGGATACTCTGCAAATCACATTTAAGTGCCTGGCAGAGGGTTCATCGAACCACAATTATACTATTTATCTCCCATTCCATTCTCGAATAGCGCGCGGGAAGAAAGAAAACCTGAATCTCTCTGTTCGAGCTCTGATTTCTCGTATTTTATTCTGATGATCATTTCTACCTATGTAAGTGGGAGTCAACAATATATTTTCGAATTCGGAGGAGAATGTTGGCGATTGGAGTTTCGTAAGTAGCCCACGCCGCAGCGATAAGTGCCGTTGTTGTAATGATTCCCATCCCAGATCCTGTATCATTTCCGTAACGCTGTCTCCCCTGTATCGTGACAATACGAAACGAGCTGCCCTTCTTTGGACTCTTTCGATGTTCTCCGTCAAACCCACCTGGTAAGGATCCCTCACTGTGCTGCAATACTCCAAAAATGGACGGACAAGCGTAGTGTATGCAGTTTCTTTTGTAGTTGTGTTGCATGTTGTAAGGGTTCTGCCAATAAAACGCAGTCTCTGGTTCGCCTTTCCCACGATATTATCTACGTGTTCTTTCCAATTTAAGTCTGAAGTAATAGTAATTCCTAGGTATTTTGTGATCAGTTTCTTCAAAATGTGCTTGCAGCCTTATTTGAAAAGATTCCTTTGGCCGTCCAGCATGACGGGGCTCTTACATAATTTAGTAGTCAGGTAACACATCATTCCACGAAGGACGGTTCGGTATATGAGAGAATGTTTTATGGGCTGCAAGGTACCGCGGACGTTACCATTTTTGTCTATGGAGACGGTAGAAAGCAGAAGTCGACAAAGAAAATCTAAACGCAAGAGCCGATTCTATTGTTCTGATTACTAGTAGTGCAGTTCTCATAAAAGAAAGTAAAAGCGACCTCAGAAGAGCTACACGTGGTGTTTTCAAGAGAAGTCAAAAGTGCATGGAACTTGGTTGTGAAATTTTTTTTTAATTATCTTTGATCGTCCTCGTATGTTTTGCTTTGAGTCTGTTTGAGTTACCTACAAACTCATTACCATTACAAAACCCATACACAAATACCGGATCGGCATGCTCAGCATGTGTAAATACGTGTAGCATGTTCACACGCTGAAGTACATTAGACAATGACTATGAAAACTTCAATGTAAAGTAAGACACGATATCACAACGTGAACATCAACTCACTACTGCTGATATTCGATGAATCACCCATAGCAATCGATGATGCATTGTACTTAGCTTTATCTCACTACTCGATAAAAACTGTATACATGTTATACGGTATTATTATTGCAATTCGTTTATACTATAACCTCCTAAAATATTTACTATTCCTCATAAAATACCCTGTATAATTAAAAATTTTAAGGTGTAACTGGATGCTATGCATTTCACAAAGGATTTTGAATGCCTACGACTGTGACATCAGTGGGTTTCAACTTCAAATGTTCAAACAGCTTATGGGACTTAACTACGGGGTCATCAGTCCCTAAACTTACAAACTAGCTAATACTAAGGACGACACAAATATCCATGCACGAAGGGGGATTCGAACCCCCGACCGTAGTGACCGTGCAGACCGTGACTGGAGCGCCGCAGTCCCCTCGACCACCGCGGCCGGCATCAGTGGGTTTGTTCATAAATAACAACTCTAATACCAGTCACTTTTTTTTTAAAATCACGAAATCGTCTCATTTTCAAGTGCGTTTTTGTGCTATCCCTCTATGTTTTTGATGCTTGAATTATTTTGTTGTGTTTACTGCAACGATTAAAAAAACGCGCAAAATTTAGTTCTTGGTCGATCTTTCCATGTAGTTAATGGCGAAATCTTTTGAAGAACTTCTACTTACAGTTTTCCTATGGTCTATTTGTGTAGAATCTCACACACATTAAACATTACATCTAACATTCTGTGCACAGTATTAATCGATGTTGACAAAATGAACGTATGTAAATAAAGTTACAAAGATGTTCTTAGACGAAGTTAAAGTTACGTAATACATAATATATGAAAATGTTAGTTAATTCAAGTAGTTTGTAGGCCTAGGGTCTGATAACGGCAATAGTTAAGTCCCACAGATTTACAAACATTTTAACATTTTTGCTATGAACGGCAAGTCGTTACCCCGAAACGTTTGACGCCGTGCAGGCACGCAACCCGCGTAGCACGGCATGCGGGCTGCAGATGTTCGTTGTGGTAGGCGACGCCCGTCGTGGAAGTTAGGACACGCCAGCTGCATTGATCAGTAGACCGCCGATCTTTAGGTTATAACCTATTCTTTTCCAGTTTTCATAGTTTGCAAATGAAGTTCTACTTAGATGTTTCTACTTTAATTAAAACCGAAAACGCTAATGTTATAGCACCAGAAAACCTATTTTGACGTTAACTCCTAATTGTTAGCTATTTCAGCTTTAAAATCCGAAAAGCCACCTATTTCGTAATATACCTGCTTCAAAGTCGATATTTGAAAAAATAAATAAAATAGAAATAAAGTACTGCCATCACTCTGTACCGGCAGAGGTAACGCTGTGTAAAACTTATGTGGACTCAACTAATAGGGCCCCTTTTCAAAGATTGCGGACTCTTGCATTATGGATTTCTGTAGATGAAACAGCTAACAATCTTGGCCGAAATATTTCGTAACTGATTGTTGGCGATCCAGAGCTTATTTGATTTGATCAGAACAACTCGCGAAGACTGGATAACGAATAATCGCACACTTGATCAGCACTGGCGTACATTGAAATAAAATGCTTTTGGTTTTGACCAGTGCCACAACAGGTATGGCTACAGTGTTTCATTACTCCAAGAGTTCTACCCTATGACTCTGCATGTAACTCGTACGACACATGGTATGAACCGTGTAGTAGAACACGTAAAGCTAGAGTTCCCTAACGAAAATAAATTCACTCGGTGAGAAATTTGTAGGTAAGGATCCGTTGAGGGTTCCATTGACTGCAGCATTTCTGTCCAGCATGTGCCGAAAGTTGTAATGTCGTGTGATCTGCAGGAAAGACAACAACCGATAAAACAGATAAACTTTTATTAACAAAAACCCTTCTGAGCGTACAACAACAAACGAAAATAGTGAGCGCAAAGAAAATGTTCAAATGTTTGTTAAACTTAACGGCCTTAACTGCGGAGTCAACAGTCCATAAACTTACGAACTACTTATGAACTACCTTATAATAAGGACGGCGCAAACATGCCCGAGGGGGGATTCGAGCCCCCGACGGGGAGCGGTGTCGCGCATCGCAGCATAGCGCCTGAATGCGCTTGGCCACAAATAGGAATATCCTGGAAGAATTAGAAATATACATCCATACGGAAGCATTCCCTAACAAAATTCTAAATGATCACATAGATTGTAAGCACCGTATTTATACAGAAAATTTTATCGATCTTATAAAGTTGGATAATGGATAAATTCACAGAAACACTTTTTCATATAAAAAAATAGTGCGACATTAGGAATAAAACTTCAACCATAGATGAAAAAGTCAAAGGAATAAAGCCTTGAAAAAAACATCTCAGGAAACCAGAGACACACTATGATCAAAGATGATGCAAAAATTTACAAAAAGCAAGATATTTGTAAACAAACAGCATTTAAATTGATGTCATACACCAGTAAATAAAAACTTCAAAAATATTTAACAAAAGTTCGTAATAGCTGCACGTCATAAGTACATACGTACAATTAAGCGTACCAGAAAGAATAGTAAGTTTTATGACAGGTAAATACTGCATGTAGTGACGAAACGTTTATTATATTCAACTTTCTATTTTATGTAAAAAGTTGTCTAAATCCAAATTTCGCAAAATTCGTTCACAGAAAATGGCCTAAGGCAGAAACAAATTGCCACTACGGTCTGGGGTTCGAATCGCCCCTCGCTCATGGATATTTGTACCCTCCTTAGTAACAGTTAGGTCATAATTAGTTTGAAGGTTTAGGGACTGATAACCCCGTAGTATAAGTTCCATAAGCTATACTAACATTTGAACATTTTTTTTATTAGTAGCATCAGAAGGACAAAGTTTTATATAATGTCGTTTTACGATATACAGGGCGTTTCACTAAGTGTCTTTGCCTCTGTAACTTATAAGATAATAGGTGACGGGAAATTTTAATGCGGTAGATCAACACAAGAAATGTTACACTTTCTGCGGAGCTATGAACATAGTTTATTGTATCATTTTCCAAAGAGTTAAACCACGAAGATATAATTTTTTAATTGGAACAGTAGTTTTTCTATCGTGTATTGGATTCGTTTAAACCAGCTGCGTCCAAATCAATTTAAACTACATTCTTATCACTGTTAGTTTGGGAGCTACAACCCTTCAAGGTTCCGGGGGCGGAGGCTGCGATAGCGTAGCTGACTGGCCGAGTGACTATCCCCTGGGGCACGGCCCACTGTCTCATGACCACCAGCCAGTCAGCTACGCTGTCGTAGCCTCCGCCCCCTAAATTTTGAAGGGTTGTAGCTCCCAAACTAACAGTGATAGGAATGTAGTCTAAATTGATTTGGACGCAGCTGGTTCCAACGAATCCAATGTACGATAGAAAAAAAAACTATTGTTCCAATTAAAAAATTATATCTTTGTGCTGAAACTCATTGGAAAATGATACAATAAACTATGTTCATAGTTCCGCAGAGAGTGTAACATTTCTTGTGTTGACCTACCGCATTAAAATTTCCCGTCACCTATTATTTTATAAGTTACAGAGGCAAACACACTTAGTGAAACACCCTGTGTATTTTACTGCGGGCCCCATAATGAAGAAAATAATAATGAATAACTCTGATCTTTGTATTGGCCATTGTCTTTAACAATAAATGAAATGTTACACTTGTATTAGATGCTTATACGGGAATGCTCGAATCGTGAGGGGGTGCGAGGAATTCGTGCATGCTTTCGCAAGCAGTGTTGTGCTTGTCAATCATGTAATTATATTGCAACCCTCCGTAGATCCTGCTGTCGGCGGTCTCGAGAGACCGCCAGTAACGCAGGTAACTGACCGCTTCTCCTTTTGATGAAATATTTACAGCTGTGCGTGACATTGAAGCGTTCGTGAGAAGGCCACGCAAGAGGAAACAGTCGGGAATGGACAAAGAGGGCGATGTCGCGCGACACGCTGTTTGGCGCGCGCTCAGCTGAGGAGGGAAATGTAAACGAGGAGGCGTGCGCGGCCGCGGCCGGGCTGTTGTATAAATCAGCAGCTGTGATTGGCCGGCGTTTGTCCTGCGTGCCGTGTCCAGTCGCTTTCAACAGGTGGCCGCGCTCCAAGGTGCATCGCCCGCGGCGCGCCCTGCCGCATCGAGCGACGCCGCAACGGGACCTTGGATCGCCTCCCCTACTGCAACCTTATAAGCCTTTCTTCTCTGTTTCTTTTTCTATTATTCTATATTAGTTTCAGTTTCGTTCAAAACAGAAGATGGATTCTGTGGTGTCGCACAAGTCTAAAGTGCGTGCCACCTACTTTCGCCGCGCGCCGCCATGCACGCACGGCGCGGCGTTCTTACGACGTCAGCCACGAGCGCCCTCTGTTACAACTCCGCTCGTGGCCACGACTGCTGCATCGTTCACTTGGGACTGAGATAGGTTCAAATGTTTGTACAGCTTATGGGACTTAACTACGGGGTCATCAGTTCCTAAACTTACAAACTACTTATGAACTACTTACGAACTAGGACGGCACAAATATCCATGCCAGAGGGAGGATTCGAATCCCCGACCGTAGTGGCCATGCAGACCGTGACTGAAGCGCCTCAGTCCCCTCAGCCACCGCGGCCGGCGACTGAGATAGGAACCAGCTAACACTTCGGAATCAGATAGGCACCAGTGAAGTCTTGGCTATCGGATAGGCTTTTGGCAGGCCTCTAGCTCAACTACGTATCAGCATTCTGCAGTACTGAGCTATGTAAAAGTTAAGTATTACTAAGTCTCTAAGAAATATATATCTCGTTCTAATTTACTCTAGTGTTTCTAGTTCCTGCTATCCCACTGGCTGGTCACCTCCTACCTGCACAAGCATGCATCCTTTATTCCTGTGTCGGTCTTTCTACTCGGTCACCGACACCTACGACGGAAACGAGACATAAAATATTCATAACACCATGCCGCGGTGGAGTAGCCGAGCGGTCTAAAGCGTCTCGCTGCGCAGCGCGCGGTTGCTCGCCGTGGAGGTTCGAGTCCTCCTTGGGGCATGGGTGTGTGTGTGTGTGTGTGTGTGTGTGTGTGTGTGTGTGTGTGTGTGTGTGTGTGTGTTGTCATTAGGTTAGTTTACCTAGGTTTAAGTAGTTTGTAAGCTACGGACTGATGACCACGCAGTTTGGTCCGATAGATTTACAAACATTTGAACATAACACCATGGTTGTGATTGCTATTTCGTCTGTGTCTTGTACTCTTAATTTCATTATACAGCGTGCCCAGAAAAGGGCTCCCTAATTTCAAAATTAAATATTTCGAAAAGAAAGATCGACAGAGGAATGCAGTAAACGGTATGTTTATTGTGAAAGCTCTAAGAATTTTATACAGCAGTTCGAAATAATAGTTACAAAAGCTGCTAACAGATGGTGCTGTACGCTGTACAGCTCATATCAGCATACATAAGTGAAATAATCGTATGAAAACATTCTTCGCGAACAATCACGTCACAATGTTTTCAAAATGTTCACCATTGGCACTACAGAGGTGCCGCAAACGAAGAATGAAATTCGCCATCACATTTCATAGTGTCTCAACCGAAATGGATTCACATACCACAGAGATCGCCGATTCAAGCTCGTCCAGCGTGGTGGGATGCTTCGGGTAGACCACAAAAAAAAGTCACAGGGAGTCAAATCCGGCGAAAATGGAGGCCAATCCATGACTGCACCAGTAAATTTGGGATATTCCGAAGTAATAATGACTCGTTTCCCGAAGTATTCCTCAAGGAAGCCAAACATTTGTTCGGTCCGATGTGGTAGGGCTCCATCTTGCATAAACCATTCAGTACATGGTCGATCCTCTAACGCTTGCTGTGTAGCGACAAATTTTTGCAAAATTGCAACGTAACGTGCACCAGTGACCGTTTCTCGAATGAAAAGAGGGCCAATAATGCCCCTGCTGAATACTGCACCCCACACAGCAACTTTAGGAGCATATAGGGGTTTTGCTTCACACCAATATGGCTTTTCGGAATCCCAAAATCAGCAGTTCGGCTTATTCACGTATCCATTTAGGTGGAAGTGTGCTTCATCTGTAAACCAGATGCAGCCAACATCAAATCCTTCACTATCAATCATTGTGAGCATCTGATTAGCAAAGGCAACCGTTTGTTGCACAGCTCGTACGGGTATGGCCTGGAATGGAAACATGTGTAGGCTCTTTCTAGGGTATTTTCTGCGTGCTGGGACGTTTCAAACCTTTCTCAGATGCAATTCTGCGGACGGATGACATTGGATTTCGCTGAATAATTCCAGAAATTGTGGCGATATTTTCAGGCGTAACTGCGGTTTGCTTGCGGCCAACATGTACCACTAGATCATCAGTTACGCTGCCTGTTCGTTGAAATTTTGCGAAGAGCGTACGAATGGTTTTCGCATCGGGTCCTTTTGTAACATTAAATCGTGCTTGAAAACTTCGCCTTGTTGCCGTAGGACTCTCTTCTAACCTGTGGTACTCTAGCGCCAGAAAAACGCGTTGTTCAATGGAGTACATTGTTTTAATCTCTTCCTTCGGTATGCTAATCTCCTTTTACGTTTCAATAGTGGAACTGATCGCTCTGGGCTTCGGATCACTGTTTATACTAGCTATTACGTATGGCTATTACAGCGCCATCTGTTAGCAGCTTTTGTATCTATTATTTCAAACCGCTGTATTAATTTCTTACAGCTTTCACAATAAACAAGCCGTTTACTGCATTCCTCTATCAATCTTTGTTTTCGAGATATTCAATTTTGAAATCAGGGAGTCCTTTTCTGGACACCCTGTAATATGTTACTCGTGCTCTTGCCTATTTTTTGGTCGCAGTGGTAATACAGACATGCCAAGTACTACGATTTGTCGGTAATTATCACGATTTCTAGGCAAAATTTACGATGTTACGAGAGCCTGTGCTAAAATTACTGAAGTGGTTATTTATTTTAGTAGTTTGGCCACACAGTTTTGCGTTGGATTATCTTATAAACCACTATAAGTTTCAGAAACAACGCAATACCCTACCCTTTTATCATCAGTTTTCTACAAACAGTATAATATACACAAACACAGAAAAGAAGCCTCGGCTGGCCGTGGTGGCCGCGGGGACTGAGGCGCTTCAGTCACGGTCTGCACGGCCACTACGGTCAGGGGTTCGAATCCCCCCTCGGGCATGGATATTTGTGCCGTCCTAGTTCGTAAGTAGTTTGTAAGTTTAGGGACTGATGACTCCGTAGTTAAGTCCCATAAGCTTAACAAACATTTGAACATTTTTGAAGAAGCCTCGACAACTTAAGTACTGCGGTGTGTAAACTTGTAGTTAGGTTGCGATTTTGAGTACTGATGTTCATACTGTTATGTCATTAGCGAGTGTAAATCAGTTAGTACCCTTAAATTACCTCTCGCACTTTTTTAGTCTTTTTCGGACGTACATAGACGAATGTAAAGATCAGTGAAATTATTTCCTCTATTCAGAGGAATGTTTATTTTGTAGTAGGCGCCTCCTTGTATCAAACCAATTATTTTTATACAATTAAGCATGAATTGGAGATTTTTACTGTCAATTTTTGAAATAAATTCTGGGTTAGGACCCGCGTACACCCTACTACACCTTCCTCCCGAATACTTGCCCCATTACGGATAGCTTCTTTTCAAACTTGGCATCTCTGGCTAATACTGGGTGGAATAAATTCCATATTTAATTGTATCTATTTGTCTTTTATCACAAACTGACATTGTGAGAACAGTGGCTGTGATATTATAATGTTTATCATTGAAAACAGCGACCAGCCTTGAGTATGGTAAAAATATTTTTTAAATTTAAACCATTTTTCTTAAAAAATCATTTTCAGATGGTTGACATGACGCCGCGGTGGAGTGGTCGAGCGCTCTATGGCCCCTTTCTGCAGAGCGCGCTGTTGTTCGCTGTCGGAGGTTCGAGTCCTCCCTCCTTAGCATAATTTAGTGTAAGTAGTTTGTAAGTCTAGGGACTGATAACCGCAGTAGTCATGTCCCTTAGATTTACAAACAGTTGAACATTTTTCTCCTGGACGATTATAACTAGCTGCGGTGCACACGATTCCTGCTGTTGGAACCATTGTCGATTCCTACAAATGAGATTTTACGTCTCCAGAAATGTCGTAATAAACCAGAATAAAACATTCCAAAATTGTACATCAGGGCGACAACAAAGTTAGAGTTATGCGCATCTCCTTCACGACTGTTCGTTAAAACGCGAATGTCGGCTCTATGAACGTATTTTCTCACAGAGCGTGAACCAAGCTTTATGTACCACGACCAATTTGAAAAAAAAAAAAAAAAAAAAAAAAAAAAATAACGAACAAACAAGAATAGCGTCCGCAACGAACAGAACTACTCGTTTGGAGCGCCACGTGTCGGATCTCGGAGGTTCGAATCCTGCTTCAGGCATGGATGTTTGTGCTCATAAGTAGTTTGTAAGTTTAGTGACTGATGACCCCGCAGTTAAGTCCCATAAGCTTTACAAGCGTTTGACCTTTTTGGGCGCATGAATCCACACCCGCTGGTGGTTCAACGATGGAAGAAGCTTCGGTTGAGGACGAATGAAACAAGCAAAAGAGCACCGAAGAAGAGAGCGTAGCAGTAAACCGACATGACCGAGTTCTGGATGGCGAGAATCCTAACCGTAGATCACAATAGTGTTAAGAAATGAAATTCCTGTTCAGAATCAACACCTGCTATGAGGCAAAGGTGCACCACCTTACCCCAGAATCCAAGAACTCCTCCGTGGCGTGAGGCGTCACAGCTGAGCAGCGTGGGAAGAGAAAATAAAAAAGAAGTGAAATGTCAACATCTGCAGGAAATATTATGGCTACTGATTTCGGGGACGCGAAAGGTGGATAAGGTTGTGTGACAATTCCTTGCTGGACACCGAGTTTTACCGAGTGATTTCTTCAATCTGATACCAAGCTACGATGAATGACTGATTGCCTATGGCGCGACTGTGTCAGAAAATATTGAAAGAGTTATATATTTCAAGATTGGGTGGTGTATTCGTTATCAGCAATAATTATTTCCTCGGAGTAACAAAGCCGAAATTTTTGAATGTTCCTCATAGTACACCTGTTAAAACGTTCTGTTCGGCTACTTTTGCTATAAGGATAATATCCGATTCGGGGCTATAAAAAACAGTAGGTAAATGCATCATGCACATTTCCTTCCGCCGACATCTGGCGGGCTAATATTCTTGGGTACCGAACGATTTACATGGAAAGATCACCAACGTTATCCCCCCCCCTCTCTCTCTCTCTCTCTCTCTCTCTCTCTCTCTCTCTATATATATATATATATATATATATATATATATATATATATATATATATATCCATTAAAATTACTACAGCACGAAGATGACGTGCTACAGACGCGAAATTTAACCGACAGGAAGAAGATGCTGTGATATTCAAATGATTAGCTTTTCAGAGCATTCATACAAGGTTGGCGCCGGTGCTGACATGAGGCAAGTTTCCAACCGATTTCTCATACACAACCAACAGTTGACCGGCGTTGCCTGGTGAAACTTTGTTGTGATGCCTCGTGCAAGGAGGAGAAATGCGTACCATGACGATTCCGACTTTGCTATAGGTCGGATTGTAGCCTATCGCGATTGCGGTTTATCGTATCGCGACATTTCTGCTCGCGTTGGTCGCGAACCAATGGCTGTTAGCAGAATATGTTCAAAAATGTTCAAATGTTTGTAAATCTATCGGACCAAACTGCGGGGTCATCAGTCCGTAGCTTACAAACTACTTAAACGTAGGTAAACTAACCTAAGGACAAACACACACACCCATGCCACAGGGAGGACTCGAACCTCCACTGCGAGTAACCGCGCGCTGCGCAGCTAGACGCTTTAGACCGCTCGGCTACTCCACCGCGGCAGCAGAATATGGAATCGGTGGGTTCAGGAGGGTAATACGGAACGCCGTGATGGATCCCAACGGCGTCGTATCATTGGTAGTCGAGATGACAGGCATCCCCATGGCTGCAACGGATCGTACGACCCGTCTAGAACCCTGAGTCAACTTATGGGGACGTTTTCAAGACAGCAGCCAACTGCACGAACAGGTGGACAAAATTTGCAACAGCATGGACTATCAGCTCGAAGACCGTGGCTGCGGTTATCCTTGACGCTGCATCACAGACAGGAGCACCTACGATGGTGTACGCAACGCGAGCCTGGGTGAACGAATGACAAAGCGTCATGTTTTGGGATGAATGCAGGTTCTGTTTACAGCATCATGATGGTCGCTTCCGTATTTGGCGACATCGCGGTGAACGCACACTGGAAGCATGTATTCGAAGCACCCGGCGTGATGGTATGGGGTGCCATTGGTTACACGTCTCGGTCACCTCTTGTTCGTATCTACGGCACTTTGAACAGTGACTGTTACATTTCAGATGTGTTACGACCTGTAGCTCTACCCTACATTCGATCCCTGCGAAACCCTACATTTCAGCAGGATAATGCACGATCGCATGTTGCCGGTCAGTACAGCCTTTTTGGATACGGAAAATGTTCGACTGCTGCCCTGGCCAGCACATTCTCCAGATCTTTCACCAATTGATAACGTCTGGTCAATGGTGGTCGAGCAACTTGCTCGTCACAATACGCCAATCACTACTCTTGATGAACTGTGGTATCGTGTTGAAGCTGGATGGGCATCTGTAACTGTGCACGCCATCCACGCTCTGTTTGACTCAATGCCTAGGCGTATGAAGGCCGTTATTACGGCCAGAGG
Organism: Locusta migratoria; assembly: GCA_026315105.1. Taxonomy (NCBI): domain Eukaryota; kingdom Metazoa; phylum Arthropoda; class Insecta; order Orthoptera; family Acrididae; genus Locusta; species Locusta migratoria. The sequence goes on along the minus strand of CM048751.1, from coordinate 346,399,311 downwards.
TGGTTGTTCGGGGTACTGATTTCTCAGGATCTACGCTTCCAAATTGCGTGAAAATATAATCACATGTCTGTTTTAGTATAATATAGTTGTCCAATGAATACCCGTTTATCATCTGCATTTCTTCTTGGTGTGGCAGTTTTAATGGCCAGTATTGTATATACAGGGTGAAATACCTAACACTTGCACCGCAGATATTGCGGAAACGGAATGTTCGTTTGATGTGCGGTGTTAACAGAATGGATTGGTAGTCAAGGACTGGTATTGTTAGCCAATAAACAGATTGTAAAAAAACCTAGAAAGTGTATTTTTTATGCAAACATACATTTTTTCAATTGGAACAATGGTTGTTTTTATCATACACTGGAATTTTTGACACCAGCTGTGTATAAAGAATTTTGAATGACATTTTTATCACGTTTAGTTTGGCAGCTACAACCATTCTTAGTTTTGGGGGCGGAGGCTGCGACAGCGTAGCTCACTGGCTGGTGGCCATGAGACAATGGGCCGTGCCCCAGGGGTAGCCACGCTGCCAGTTAGCTACGGTGTCGCAGCCTCCGCCCCCGCAACTTTGAACGGTTGTAGCTGCCAAACTAAACGTCATAACATTGTCATCAAAATTCTTTCTACACAGCTGGTGTCAAATATTCCAGTGCCTGGTAGGAACAACCATTGTTCTATTTAGAAAACTGTATGTTTGCATAAAAAATACACTCTCTAAGTAATATTACAAACCGTTTTGTCTGCTAAAAATACGAGCCCTTGACTATCAATCCATTCTGTGAAAACCGCACATCAATCGCACTTTCCGTTTCCGCAATATTTGCGGTGCAAGTGTCAAGTGTTTCACCCAGAGAGATAGCGAGAGAGAGAAAGGAGGGGGGGGGGGGGGGGGGACACAGTTGTAATCGATCTAGCAGGGAAATTTGCGACATAGGACTGACCGTAAACAGTTGTAACCTGAAAGTACAGGTTCTAAACTTTCGCGCCGGAGTGGCGTAGCCGTTCTCTGTCTGGGGCTCGTATCCCCCCTCGAGCATGGATGTTTGTGCTGTTTCTAGTAAAAGTTAGTTCGTAAGTTTAGGGACTGATGACCTCGCAGTTAAGTCCCATAACCATAATAAACATTTTTTTTTTAACTTTCGTGCGCACAGGATGTTTGTCGTCCTTTCGGTGACGTGCTTTGTTCAGTGTGTCTAAGTGCATGGTATCTAACCTGTAGCAATTGTCTGAGAACTCTTTAGTTTGAAGCTCTTTTTCTTAGCTATTCACGTAAATGAATAGAACTTTAATGAAACAGCGTAGCGATATTTCATTACTAACATGTTCTACGCACCGACCTGACAGAAAATCATAAAAATTTCTGCCCCCATATTTAGTCAAGAAAGGGATCGAAACCATACATCTAGAAACTGATGGTTGCTCACAAAATCCGAAATACTGAACGTATTTTTTCTAAGCCCTTTCACAGAGGAGGATCTCACAGTAGTTTTTCGTCGAACGTCGGTTTGTTGTTGCTCTTCCTACTTCGGCGCTCTTTGCTTGTCTCATAGCTCCTCAATAGCTCATAGCTCCTTCCATTGTTGAACCAGCAGCTGGTGTGAATTAGCTCGAAAGTCAAAATTGCATATATCGCTATGAATGACCAAGGGATAGGAAAGGAACTGAATCGCTCAAAGAAAGCACAAATGGTTCCCATTTTCAAAAAAGGTGCTCGCAGAGATATAACTATAGGGCTGTAGTCGCTGACTGGAGGTTTTCACTGTAGGTTGTTGAGTTTGTGCCGATATTAGTGTGTTTGAAATACGCCTGCGGTTCAAGGCAAAATATTCTTCCTGGATTTTCGTCTTGTGCTGCTGGAGATTTGCAGATGCGACAAATCGCTGGTTCACACTAACGTCAGCTCAGAAAGCCGTATTGTTTATACGTATCCAAGCAACAGTCGGTTCGTGACACCACAAGACTTGTGCCCACGATCGCAGAGTCGTGTCGATATTTTGTTATACAGCTTGTCGTGAAATGTTGGTACTACTTATTTTATTTATCAATAACACTCACAGTTTCTTTAATTTAAGTGTTTTTTTTTTTTCCTGTAGAAATTGTTTTTGCGCGTCAGAATTTCAATGGCTTCTCTTTAAACCCCAGAGTAGTAATTATTTGGTCTCACTAGAATCACGGTGTCAGAGAATTAAATTTGTTGGTACCAGGTCCTAGTGCATGTTGTGCTACCGCTGATTTATCGGTGTTAGCTAGGCGACAGTTATTTTTGTGTTCATTTACGCGGATGTTAAGGTTCGTACATACATTCGGCCTCAAGTGGAAGGAATATGATACACTACTGCTGCAGCAAGCGGTGGGCAAAAATCTATTGTGGTGTTTAAATATTCACGCACTTTTCTTGTTGGTTTAAATGTGGAATCAGTGCCGCGTTTTTTTAAGTATTTTATTGATGCGAGCTGTGACCGTTTGTACATATAGAAGGAAGACTTTGTGTAAAGTTGTGTAAAGTTTGCTCCAACTTATACGTGTGTGAAAGATCTTTTGCAAGTTATGAATGTAAAGTCACGATGACGAGGAAGCTAGAGAAATGACAATCTGTTAAACCCCCTCCGCCTTTCATTGTGCCGACAGTACCATGTATGTTTTATTGCGTTTTCAGCGATTCAGAAGTAATAACATTGATATCTGGTAAATTTTGTTAGGAGCTCTAGTGATGATATTGACGGTAGAGAAGTACTAGGTGGTATTTTTTTTTTCTTCACGTGTAGGTGTATAATTTATTCTATGCCTCACATCACTCTACAGAAGCAGGCCAGACCTTGTCAATGATGTCACTCTAGAGCCAGGAGTTAGTGATCATAATATCGCCACAGTAATAATGGTCACCAAAGTTAATAAGTCGATTAAGAAGGCTCGGAGAGTGTTTGTTCTAGGAAGAGCGGATAAACAATTGCGCCCCATTAAGGAATGAATGAACATCGTTTAAATCCGGTACGGTGGACGTAGAGGAATCGCGAACGAAATTTAAGTGCACTAAAAAAATAACACTGCAGAAATTTTGCCGGCAATTGACGGGTCAGACCTACCGTTGTTTAATAAAGCAAGGCAATTGCGGTCTCGGATCAAGAATGGTCAATCAAATCAAGTCATCCAAAAGTTAGCAGATACTCGCGCGTCTACAAAAAGTTCGATGCGTGAAACATACAGTAACTACCACCGTCATACCTTCGCAAAAGATCGTGCCGAGAAACCTAAAAAATTCTGGTTCTATCTAAAATCGACAGGCGGATCAAAGGCGTGGTAATAGAAGACAGAAAAATGAAGACCGAAGTTTTAAATTTAACATTTCAGAAATCATTAACGCAGGAGGACCAAGCAAACATTCCTTCGTTTGATGGTCTAACTAACTCCCAAATGTAGGATATAGTAATAGGCATAGCCGGTGTAGAGCAACAGACAAGTCATGAGGTCGAGATGTGGCACCAGTAACGTTTTGCATAGAGTACTCGGCGGCATTGAACCCTTACTTAGCTTGCATTTATTGCGAATCTTTGATCCAGCGCAAAGATCCAAGCGACTGGAAGAAGGATCAAGTAACTCCCGTGCATAATATAGGCTCAGGAACGGACCCACAGAATTACAGATCAGTTATCATTAACATCAGTTTGCTGTAGAATTCTTGAACATGTCTCAGTTCTAATATAGTAAGTTTCCTTGAGACTGAAATCTGTCCGCGCATCAACAGGGCTTTAGGAAGTATCGATCGTGCGAAACTCAGCTTGCCTTTTCTCTCGGGACATGCGAGCTATGGATGAAGGGCAACAGGAAGACTGCATATTTCCCGATTTTCGAAAGGCGTTAGATACGGTACCGCACCGCAGACTGCTAACGAAGGTACGAGCATATGGAGTAGGTACCCAAATATGTGAGTGACTCGAAGACAACTGCAAAATTGTCATAGATCCTAATATAGCAGCGCAAAACATGTACCAAAATTATACATCAGGCCGATATCAGACCAAATTTCTACATCAGGCCGATATCAGAGATATAGGCCGTTCGACGACTCTATTTGAAAATGATGTTGCGCCTGCTAAGTTGTCGGGTGTTGTTGCAGTTCTGTCGTCTCCTGAGAATTATGTATGGTCTTTCGTGATGAAAGGTCAGCGCTGGATACAGTTGTTAGTAATGTTTTTCTTCGATGCTGTAGACGTCTCCATCAGTGGCGGCCGGTGGGCTGTTTATTAGGAGGGGCGGCATGTCTCTTCAATTGTGCACGACATTTTCTTCCTTCAGAACATTTCTTGAACGGGGAGAATATAGCATTAATTTTATTAGCTAGTTACGTAATTTAACCCTTCACCTAACTCTACTTTTTCTTCTTATATCAAAATGCGAACAAATCTACGCCCAAATATGTAGTATTTAATATTTTCTGCAGGCAATGAAAACCGCGTTACTCCATTTTATTAGATTTCACAAGAGACGAAAAAACTGTACCTTAAAATAATATAAATTGTTATGTGTAACTATGTAAGTAAGTATTCAGTGAACACAAATGCTTCGTCAGCGACAAATATAATATTTTTCTGAAAATAGAAGACTGTCACCAACAAATGTAGTAACAAGGTTTTTATTGCCTACCATTGGTATGAAATAAAATGGCAATAGCGTTCTTACCTTAATTAATATGTTTTTAGACGAAGTCCAGTCTTTCTCCTTCCCCTCAGCAAACTGGTCAATAAGTTCATTAAAATTATGCACATTTAAGTGTGTTTTTTTTTTTTCTATAGGGCACATAGCTAACGCACTAAGTCCCTCCGTTTTCATTGTGTCTTCGGTGAGAGTCTTGATTCTTTTGAGTGTAGAGAAACACCTCTCCATTGTTGTCATTGGTATTGTACAAATAATACGCATGAGTTTCACTGATTCCGGTAGCACAGTTTCTAAATTATTCTCGTATATACAATCGAGAAGTATTAAAGCTCCGGTTTCTGTTTCGTAATCATTTCTACTGTATATGACTGTCAATTTCTGTCGCAGTTCATTTCCGTTTAAGTGAAATATTGTAACTGTGGTCTGAAATTCTGTTTCAGGGAATAGTAGCTTATGTTTTGTAAACAAACTAGGTTGCAATTATACAGCTGCTGACAAGTGATTGATAAATGCGAAATGCTCATAAATGTTAGCCATAACAAGGTCACAAACTTCCTTTGCAACAGTTTTACGACAGTCTAAAAAACGGAATCGTTTTGGGCCGGTGATCATTTCCATTCCCGGTTTCCCAATGATGATCGACATCAAGAGTGTTTCTCGTCAGTTGTATAGCTGACTTGAAATCGGAGACAATTTTAAGACCTTTCGCACTATCAACATATCTACATTGGAGCTGATTAAATAAAATATCGCAGTGTGGCAAGAGTTTACTGAAAAACTCAAGACAAAAGAGAAACTCTTGGTTGAAGTGTGCGAAGTCCAACTGCTGTCCTAGTTGTTGAATAATCATTGCTGGCATCATCCTCAATTACCCCAGGGCATTCAGCTATTTCTTTCTTGTACTTAAATACGGTGTTCACAATTCGCGTTTTAAAATTCCATCTTGTGTCAGCATTTCTTGGAAGACGTTTCTACACATCATTATCCACTATGGCAGTTTTTTTCACTGACTTTGAGAAGAAAGTAGAGAATCCCTGTAAATTACTAAAAAATATTCTCAGTTCTTTGTGCTGTGTTGCACAGCGCTGTACAATGAAATTGAGTTGGTGGGCATAACAGTGTACAAAATTTGCTCTCTCGTACACTGATTTCACTCTTGCCTGCACCCCAGTGTGCTTGACACTCATAACCGAAGCTCCGTCATAACTCTGAGCTATGAGTTTTTTGGGGGGTTGTCAATCTTTAGTTTTTTAAGCTCGTTGAACACTTCACTACTTATTGCATCAGCTGTGTGATCTTTGGGCGTTACGAAATTTATGAAACTTTCATATACTTTCCCCTTTACTTCGTATCAAATAATAAATACTAGTTGAGACAGGGGGCACAATCTGTCGTTTCGTCATCTTCAATAGCTACATAATCTGTTTCTGACATTTCTTTGGAAATTAGCTATGGCACACAGTATATATAGAGTCCAGCAGTTCGTTTTGAATTGTTTTGGAAAGCCCAAAGGAAACACGATTATTGGTTTTTTCAACATGTCTCTTCAACGTGGAATCCAGTTCTGCCCTGAGATTGACCAAACCCTGAAAAATACCAGGAGTATCTGAAGCATCCGTTTCGTCATGTCCCCTTAGTGCAAATTCAAATTTCCCACAGAACTTGATACAGTCGATCAACTTGCTAAGGATGTAACGATTCTTAGAAACATCTTCATTAAACTTCTTAATCCTCAGTCTATAAGCTGTATCCAGCTGTCATCTAATATCTACTTTGCCAAGCATAACGAATTCGATGTTACTGTTTATGTGAAGTTCACTTAATTTAAGTTTTTTAACTTTATCAGCTAAATGTTTAATGTCTGTTACCCCATCTGTGGTCAAAGGATGTTCCGCAACATTCATTACCAGACACGTGTAGCAGAAGAAAGCAATTCTTATTTCACATCCACAGAGCCAGTCTGCATGTTTATATGAAGCAGGATTAAATTTCCTAGAGAAACTACTTTTGCTTTTGCACGCATTTTGTGTTTGTACAATGTTCAAATCAGGTCTCGGTGGTCCTAACCTTTTTAATTCCAACTTTCCCTCAAAAGACAATTTTTTACTACCAAATGTTAAAATGCAGTTTACGCTATTTATATTATTCATTCTAAATAGGAAACTAGAAACACAGTTAGGCAATAACACGTACTTTCACAACAACGAAAGTAACAAACGCACTGCACCTGTTAAGTTCCGCGAAGAAACTGCCTGAGTGTCTGACCGGTGCCGGTGCACCTTTGTATTTGGCGCCCTTGGTGCGGACGCCGTCCTAAGCGGCCAGGTTCAGCACACTACCCCCACCCAACCCCCAGCACCCCCACTCAGTCCAAGCGCCCGTTGCCAGCCTTTACACGCGCGCGGACGGATCTCGTAGAGTCCGAGGGTCAGCCCATTCTGAAAACATTCGCTGACCCTGGCTGGCAGACTACCTAGTCTAAAAACATTGATCATTCACTTACACGGGCTGCTGCTACACGAAAATTATTCGAGTCGATTTGTGATTAACGATTGGTACGTATTCTGTTATGGATATTTTTGGGAGGGCGCCGTCCCAGAGTCCTCAAGGAGTAGCCGCCACTGGTCTCCATGTCTGCCAAAAGTCCACTCATCTCCAGATCACTCTAAAAAGGAGGCCACACGGGTATCAGATTTTACAATTTTATAAACAGGGTGTCCCATTCAACTGTTTGACCCCAGATATCTCTGAAACTACAAGAGATAGTGAGAAATGAGTTCCACGGTCATGAACGTACGTCAGGGGCTTATGAGAGTAGGTACTGTGAGACATTCTAAAACCCAAAGAAGTATTATTTTCAACACAAACTTACGTTTTTTTTAATGGATACCCCCATGTTATTTCTTAAGCAATCAATAGAATGTAAAATCACAAAAAGAATGGCGTTGGTTGCATCGCAATCCGTCAATTACATCCGGAGAAACTGCGAAGCGAAGTTGACGTTTGAAACACATGAGACGCGCTGCTAGCGCGCGTCCGAGACTCAACTGTGAGTTTCGCTGGGGCCCATGAATGTACATATATGGAAACATTTTAAAACGAAAGCAAATGTGCTTTTTAACACAAACTTAAGTTTTTTAAATAGACACCCTAAATTTTTTCTTCAGCAATCCATAGCATGACAAATCACATAAACAATGGCGTTGATTGCATCGCAATATTCCAATTAAATCCCGAGATATTGCGACGCGAAATTGACGCTTGAAATACGCGAAACGCGCGGCTAGCGCATGTCCTGAGACTCAGGCGAGAACCCCATGCTGCTCAGGATGTGCGCTAGTCGCGCGTTTCTCGTATTTCAAGCGTCAACTTCGCGTCGCAATATCTCGGGATGTAATTGGAATATTGCGATGCAATCGACGCCATTGTTTATGTGATTTGTCATGCTATGGATTGCTGAAGAAAAAATATAGGGTGTACATTTAAAAAAACATAAGTTTGTGTTAAAAAACACTTTCTGTTTCGTTTTAGAGTGTTTCCAAATATGTCCATTCATGGGCACCAGCCGTACATTGATACCGGTGAAAGTCGTTTTCCAATATCTGTTATTGTTCCAGAGATATTTTCGGTGGACAAGATAGCCATTCGACAAAACTCTTAGAAATTGTCGAGGAAATCGACTTTGAAGTTTTGCAAGTAAGCGTGATTACCAATCAGTGAATGAAGTGCAGCATCTGTCGTTGTAGCTCAGGTGGTAGCGTTCTGGCTTTCCAATCACAGGGTCGGTGGTTCGAATCCTGTCGTGTCAAATTCTTTTATTTCTTTTCGTTGTGTTCGAATACTTACACAATTTTTACGAAAAATGCACGTACTTTTGTTTATTCATAAATTTCTATATTTATACAAGGTTGTTAATAACCTAAGTTTAATAAAAAAAAGACATATTTTTTAGAGAATTCGTTGCACTTTTAGTTGACGATGGGGTAGTGTTCGTTCAGTTTGTGAAGAAAAATCAAATGTTTGTAGAACTTATGGGACTTAACTACGGGGTCATCAGTCCTTAAGCTTACAAACTACTTGTGAACTAGCTAAGACTAAGGACGGCACAAATATCCATGCCCGAGGGGGGATTCGAACCCCCGACCGTAGTGGCCGTGCAGACCGTGACCGGAGCGCCTCAGTCCCCTCGGCCACCGCGGCCGGCGTTTGTGAAGAGCTACGACAATGTTTTTTGGAATTTATGTCCATAGCTACTAATGGCTTTTTCAAGCAGCTAACGTACTCCGCCATCGTTTTACGTGACGATAAGATTTTCAGCTCGTCTACATACTCATAACCAAAATCTGCACAACACATGAAATTATAGATCCCAATATGCTACGGTTATTAGGTCAGAACACTACCTCCTGACCTACACCGACAGATGCTGCAACCGTTTTAATTATTGGTACTTACGCCTTTGCAAAACTTTATAGTCGATTTTCTCATGGATATTTGATAGTTGTTTGAAATGTCTTTGCCTAAAATACTAAAATCCGATACGCAAGTGGTCCTCTTGTAAGATGAGGCTTCCTCTGCTGAGGATATCGTCAGCCGTCTTGCAGGAAAGAGGAACAATTTGTCGGAGGAGATCCTTCAAGAGCGGGATTTCAGTAGCTTTGTGGAGCTGGCGGAAAGTTTCGTGAGAGGGGCGAGCCTCTGTAAGAAGTTGCTTTATGTAGGTCGGGACGGCGGTGTGTACACGATGCCGGGTTACTCCAATAGGAGGCACTTTTTCATCGCGTCCCTTCATAGCTGTATCGCAGCGGTGCAAATATGTTTCCACCTTTTGCGACGTATTTCCTCGTTTGGGTGTGAAATCATGATCTTTCTCAAGACAAAAAATTTCGATTTCAATATATTTTCAGTGCGTGACCAAAAAAATATGAACACCTGACACAGACTCAATGTTTATTTATTAGTAACTAGATGACCCGATGAACTTCGTATCACCTACCTCTAAATAAACCATACTAATTTAAATCATATGTGTTTAGACTCTAAAACCCATACGATTTCAATTAATATGGTTTATATTAAGAGGTATTAAGGGTCATCTAGTGGACCCGTCAATGCTTCGCATTTGCTAATATGTATGTACTCTTGCTTTGAACGTGAAATGTGCAAAATTTTATCGCAATCAGACGATTGATATTGATATCCCATTGAAAAAAGCTTTTTCAGTTTCTCGGGAATTTTCAAATTTTCCGGGTAACTTTCCCAAATTTTTAGTTCATAAGAAGGTTCATCTTTCGTTTAACGTCAAATAATCAAAATTTTATCGTAATCAGATGAACGGTTCTCAACTTATAGTGTTGAGTACATTTAGAAACACATTGAAAAGAGAACTTGGTTCGAATTTTGCGACTTTCCTTTTTAACTGTCCCTATTTTTTTACTGAAAACTTTTCCACAACCATAATGAACAAAACAAAAAAAGGATTACCCCTCTCCGTCGTGTGAAGTACCGAGTGATGCTCTTACAACCATGTGGCAATTGATTTTTATTCACAGAAAAAAAAAATCGCTTCGGTTTTTCCTAAATTTTCCTACTTTCCGGGTGACTATTCCAAATCTTTATTTGATGTGAAGCAAGAAGCAAGAATGAAAAGATATTTCAATTTGTCTGTGTATTGTATAAGGCCTTGCTACTTTCCGGGTGACTATTCCAAATCTTTATTTGATGTGAAGCAAGAAGCAAGAATGAAAAGATATTTCAATTTGTCTGTGTATTGTATAAGGCCTTGAAAATTACGGTAGAGTTACGGCATTAACTGTCAGTTCTGTATACAGTATGTCAGATCTTATGAGTCAAATTAATTCAGTTGATAGTGCGTCACAAACGATTATACTGAGGCAGCCAATGTATATTTATTGTGTTTTGGACATACACAGCGTACACCACATAACAACAAAGTAGTTGTAATTCTTCAGGCTTTTCTGGCTATTTGATGACATCTTTGAGGTGTCAGGTATTCTTCTGGATCTCACCGTTGTTCACGCACGAATTTGGATAACGTAGTTCTTTTTCGTCAGGTGCTAACTGAGGTTGCTCCTCCAGTGTAACGGGTCTCATACTTGCGGCCTTCCATCTCCATGGTCGGTTCCAGGTTTCGACCTTCCTATCGGTACTCACCAATAAGAATTGGCCAATACATAACTCAGGGTAGTAAAAGTTTTATGGCTCGTTGTCTCTGTTCATAGGGGTGAGTTATGCATGTCAGCTTCTATGACCTAGACAGCTACCCAAACTGTTTAAATAAGATCAATAATTAATCTGTAGTTTAGCCAGTCTATCAATCTGCAAATGGTGACGCGAAAAATATATTTAAACACGCATAAATTAATGCTCTGAATGACCAACAAAATGGATTCTAAGATAATGTTTAGAAGAGAGCCATTCAAGAAGTAATTTTTATAAGTACAGTTTATTACTCTTTGGACATAAAAATGCGGATGTGGACCGACTTTATACATCGGTAAATAATTGAATAGTTCCCCAACTATTGTTCAAGAGAGCCACAATAAGTATCACACTTGAGAGTAAAAATTCCAAATTATCACTCGCAAATAAATGAAGTCCATCGAATATTGCAGTTCGAAATTAATCCGCGACTGATTATCTCTGTCTTCAAATCACAAGTTCGTAACGCGGCTTCAGACCGCCCAGCATCACAACCTTTCACCACAACGTCTATGTTACGAGTCCCTTCCCAAGCGTTCGAAAGCGTGCTCTACCTGCTCCCAAAATTGTATCCTTCCGTGTATCCTAACGCCTCATCTTTAAAATACAATTTCCCTTCCAAAATATTATACATTTGAATATCATAGAATTAACTGCTTTGACCACCTCCCTACAAATGTTGTTTACATGTAACAAACAAATACCTATTTGAAAATACTAAAATCGGTTGAGACTGAAGCTCTTTGTAGAGGTATCTATTAAGTATGGCATCTCACTGTTCAAATATACTGCCGCCATCGAAATATAGTTACATAAGTAATATTTAATTTATCATGGCTTTATATGCAAATATATCCAGTTCTTGTCCACAATTACATATAACTGTTTATGTATAAATTACGTTCTGCATATCTACTATTTGTAGTCGCCCATGAAATATTTAAGTGGCAGTCTACAACATAAAACGAACGTTCCTAAGAATAATATGAAAGAAAATAAAATACATTATATAAATGCAATATGCTTTGCTTGGTTCATGTTGTTTGTTTCTGTGGTGGAATCTATGTTCTGATAGAAGACTATTACTACCTCAACGAAAAGCAGAACAAGAGAGTAAAACAAAGTTTATTGAAAGAATATGGAAATAATGTGGTGCTTCTCTTAAGATAAGCAGCATGGTGCAAGCTGCCCATTTGCTCCTTAAACTGTTATTGATGAACACTATGTATCAATAATTGTAAATATAAGTCTTATTATTATTATAGTTCTGAAATTTGTTGCATTTTATATGTAAGGGATATTGAAATTGTAATTATGGCATTTGATGTTCCCATGTCTCCTGAATTCATTCATATAATTATATTTACTGTATGATCATTCCCTGATTTTATATGGATTTTTAGAATAATGTGTGTGGCTATATTGTATTTCACTTACAATCTGGGAGAGCCGCCCTCGCTCATCCACGACTGCCGTTTCCTGTTTCCGAGCAGATTAGGAAAACCCTAACTACCTGTATTCCATTCACTAGGTCCAAACTATTAGCCAGCCGGCTGGGGAACCCAACAGCCTGACAAAACCCTTCTTTCACATGGAAACAATCAGCTTCCCCTTCTATCTGTAATGTCACACTGTTTCTGAGCAGATTAGGGTAGGGTTTCCCTAACGACCTGTATTCCATTCACTAGGTCCAAACTGTTAGCCGGCCAGGTGGGGAAACCAACAACCTGAAAAAACCGCCTTTCACATGGAAACAATCAGCTTCCCTCTGTGTCTGTAGTGCCACAAGGTGTTCTGTCTGCAGTCCACGTCCATTGAACGCTTCGTTAGGCGTTCCATCTGCGGTCCTGCACGCTTTCTGGCGTTCTCTTTCCACAGCTTGAACCTGTGTCGACGTGTCCAGTGGACGACCTCTCTCGTATTGCCAGCCTAACCCTCCAGAGAAGAACAATGGGCAGAAGAGCAGCTGAGCATCATAGTGGAGAGCGGATACTGGCTCACTGATCAGCAAGCAACGAGAAAAATCGGAAGAAGTCAATAGTAGAAGAGGCAGCACGCCTGAGGCTACTACTCGAGTGTGACAGATCTCCTCCTTATACTTGCGGCCTTCCACCTCCACGGTCGGTTCCAGGCATTCTGACTAGTCCACGCCCATTGGACGCGTCGACAGGCTTTCCGTCTGCGTTCCAGCACGCTTTCTGGCGTTCTGGCGGTCTGATTACGTGGATGGTAAGCCTATCGACGTGTCCATTGGACGACGTCTCCCGGAATGCCAGCCTAACCATCCAGAGAAGAACCATGGTCAGAAGAGCAGCTGACCATCATAGTGGAAGACTCACGCCGACGCGATGATCAGCAAGCAGCGCGAAAAATCGCAAGAAGCCAACAGTAGAAGAGACAGCACGCCTACCTGACGCTGCTCCTCAAGTGTAACGGGTCTCCTACTTGTGGACTTCCACTTCCATGGTCGGTACCAGGCGTTCCGACTGCAGTCCACGGCCACTGGGCGCGTCGCCAGGCTTTGCACCTGCGGTTCGGCACGCTTTCTGGCGTTCCGGCGGTTTGCTTGCGCGGGTGGTAAGCCTATCGACGTGTCCATTGGACATCTCCCGGATTGCCAGCTTAACCCTCCAGAGAAGAACAGTGGATAGAAGAGCAGCTGAGCATCATAGCGGAGGACGGACGCCGGTGCGGTGACCAGTAAAAATCTCAAGAAGCCAACAGCAGAAGAGACAACACGCTGATCAAGACAGTCGTGGACGCCGGCCTTCAAACGTCACTGGAGAGCACATCGAGGAAGGAGATTAACATTTGGAGAGCAACCACAGAAGACTATCTGTAGCAAGATGTTCCAGGAGAAGTGACAACTAGTGGACAAAGCAACAACTACTTCCAAACCCACTCTCGTGCTGGCCATTTTACTTTCAGTTGTGCTACGGCGTTCAACGAAGGGGGGCTGCTTCTTATTTTCACGGTACATTTCATTTAATGCAGTCGCTTCGGTAATGAAGCATTTGTACTGGTAAATATGTATATGTGTACAGAGAATTGTGCTGTATTCTGATAGTGGCATAATCTTCCCAAAAAAATTTCTTTCTAAACAGTGAACACACACGCGTTTTAAACGGGTTGTTCCTAATAAGAACCATCATAGAAAACTAATTATTAGACTTATGTCCCTATTAACTCACGATAAGGGAACTTACTGCTGTCAGAACAATGTTGGTTGCTGATTAAATTTAATAATCTTAAGAGCTAATAACCAGTAAGTTACCAACAGTACTGTATGAAGCGTTTGTAAAAAAAAAAAAAAAAAAAAAAAAAAAAAAAAAAAAAAAAAAAAAAAAAAATTAAAATAAAATAAAATAAATAAATAAATGTAAATATAAAAAATCTATGTATCATTTCATTCCACTTACGTCGAAAATAAAATTACATTACAACTCTTGCAGTGTATTCCAACAGTTTTCCTGCTATTTACGTGCCTCAGAATGTTAATATGATCTAGATGTGGCTACGGGCCATATTAGGAACAGGGTCTCCTAACAAGGCCCACTTGCAGGGGTTAAACATTTTCTTTAAAGTGATGATATTAATTACATATACTTTCCATTTTAATTTATTTTTGAACTGAAGGTAGTTGTAGGATGTTGCACGTACGATCTCGGAATATTACCACTTACACATACACTATACGAAATTCCTAAACGTTAGGTGGGCCTTATTTGGTAGACGTACTTTATTTTAACGCCAAAGAAAACTGTAAACCTCTTTTTAAGAAAATAAAGTAAAGGCACATAAACAAACAAAATCAAATATAGAATAAAAGAAACAAGGTGACCTCGACCTCCAGGCTGATAAAGAACAATGATGCACGCTCTGAGAATCCCAGAAGTCTCAGGTAGCACCCAATGAAAGTAATGAGTTACGTTCTCGATTCTGAAATCCGGCAGAATAGACGATACCTCAAGGATGTGAACAATGTAGCTTATAGTTTAAAGCAACAACCGTCAGTCTCAGTTCTTGTAATGCATGTCTGGGGTGAGGATGTTCCTCCCGCATAGCTGGCGACCATTTAAGATTCTCTGTCAACTTTTATGCAGGCACTGTCCACGATCACCTACCAGGACTGTATTTGCTGCCTCCTTGTTTGACTGATGTGTCTGCGTGATGTGGGGACGTCACCCCTTGTCCGCGAAATGATGTGGTTACAACACGGCGGTGCACCAGCGAGGAGGATCTTAACAACACGCACCTTCATCACTGGATTGGGAGGGAAAATCCTGTTCCATCGGCAGCTCGATCTCCGGATCTTATTGATCTGGACTTCTTTCACTGGCATTATGTCAATCTGTTATTGTGTATAAATCCCGTAGAAATCGAAAAACGGATGAACACCAGCTAACTAGGGTCCAAGCTGCCATCGTGGATCTTTGAGAGTGGGACAAAAGTTCATGGCGCAGTTGACATGCATGCATTACGATTGGCGGGCGTTACTTTGAACAAATAGTGTAAAATTCGTTGTTATGCGTTGACGCTGTTTATGTCCAAAATGCAGTAAATATGCATTTCCGATCAGTGGCTCCCTATCTCTTAAATAATCGCCTGGGGGCCAAGTATCACTTGTTTGATTTTAATCCGAAAGGTTTGTGGCGTCCAGTGGACAGGTATTAAATTTGTAGGACACGGAGATTGAACTGACCGTTCTTCTAACTTGTAGCAATTTGAGTTTTCTACGTTAAGCAACATTGTTACCATGCACTTTACGGAACAGTATCCGGTGGTTCAATGTATAGTAGGCCGATGTTAAATCAATGGAAACTACCCCGGTGCCCTTATTCTTTTTAAAGCCGTCTTCTATATATTGTGACAGGTGCAGTACTTGGGAAGTACTTATGGAAAGTAAGACATTCCAAACCGTAAAAAAATATCAAAAGTGAAGGCTGTAAACTCCACAAAATACCTAGGAATTACTATTATTTCAGACTTAAACTGGAAAGAACACATAGATAATGGCGTGGGAAAGGCGAACCAGAGACTGCGTTTTATTGGCAGAACCCTTAAAACATGCAACAGAACTACAAAAGAAACTGCATACACTACGCTTCTCCGTCCATTTTTGGAGTATTGCTGCCCAGTGTGGGATCCTTATCAGGTGGGTTTGACGGAGGATATCGAAAGAGTCCAGAGAAGGGCAGCTCGTTTCGTATTGTCACGATACAGGGGAGACAGCGTTACGGAAATGATACAGGATCTGGGATGGAAATCATTACAACAACGCGCTTATCGCTGAGGCGTGGGCTACTTACTAAACTCCAATCGCCAACATTCTCCTCCGAATGCGAAAATATATTGTTGACTCCCACTTAAAAATGATCATCAGAATAAAATACGAGAAATCAGAGCTCGAACAGAGAGTCAGGTGTTCTTTCTTCCCGCGCGCTATTCGAGAATGGAATGGGAGATAAATAGTATAATAGTCGTTCGATGAACCTTCTGCCAGGCGCTTAAATGTAATTTGCAGAGTATCCCATGTAGATGTAGATGTACATACATGCCCGCAATAGTCGTTTCATGCCGTACATGCATGCCCACGATAGTCTTTCATCTATATCTGTTTTTGTTCCAGACATATTTGGCGGTGACACGTTTACTTGGAACATCCTGTATATGGCAGGGAGACTTTCTCTTTAGTAGTATTTTTTAAATCTATTTTCTACCGGAGGAGTTAGATCTTCTAGGATGTAACGCTGTGCGTAGCCTACATTCAGTGATAACACACTATTGGCCCACTTTAGGTTACGGTAGTAACACTAAAGTGGGCCTTTGCGATCGTCTTACGACAGCTCGAAATTTAAGTGAAAATACGGTTTAACCATTCATCTGACACGAAAACTGAATAACCGAATTTGTATAGGAGAAAATTCTCTACAACTTTGCTATATTATGTTTTTTCATATCTCGTATCGTTTCAGAGATATATGCAAAAATAACGGCAATTTTGGGGTGTCTGTCTGTCCGTAACATGTTCCCTGTTTTTAAAACGAACCGTTCAACCCATCAGCACCAAATTTTACAGATATAATTGTAGGCCGTCAGAGACCAGGACCTCCCTTTTTTAAATTTTTGGGACAAAAATACGGTAGTAATGCCAAAAAAAGCCGTTTGTAATATAATTGTAATTGCAAACGAACCGTTCATCCGACACGAAAATTGAATAGCCTAATTGGAAGAGGGGAAAATTCTCTAAAACTTCGCTCTATTATGGTTTTTTTTCATATCTTGCATCGTTGCAGAGATATTTGCAAAAATAACGGCGATTTGACGATGTCTGTCTGGCTGTAATGTGTTCCCACTTTTTAGATCGAACCGTTCAACCGATCGGCACCAAATTTTACAGACATATTTGTTGGCTACCAGAGACCAGAAATTCGCTTTTTGAAATATTTAGGACAAGAAATACGTTTCTAGAATGAAACTTTCACTCTGCAGCGGAGTGTGCGCTGATATGAAACTTCCTGGCAGATTAAAATTGTGTGACGGAACCGGGACTCGAACCTCCTGGTTCCGGCACACAATTTTAATCTTCCAGGAAGTTTCAAGAAATACGTTAGTAATACCAAAAAAGCCGTTTGTAATGTAATTTTAATTGCAAATAAACCGATGATCTGGCGTGAAAATTGAATAAACGAATTTGTAGAGGAGAAAATTCTCTACAACTTTGTTCCCTTATGTTTTTTTCATGTCTCGTATCGTTTGAGAGATATTTGCAAAAATAACGGAGTTTTGACACCCTCCATTGAATTAACGTTCGCAGATGTCACGCGATATTCCTCGCCCAGAACTCTGTGGCAAACGCCATCTTGCGTTGCGTATTTGATGATTTTCTTTTTGTAACTTTCACGTCGTCATTTCAAAGCACTGGTGCACTGAAGAATCAACAGAAACACGTCATTCTTCGTATGATAAATGATAATCTAGTGTCTACAAATGCCATATTAGCATCAGTTAACAACGGCCATCAATAGTATGAGATGAAAGAACACAATTCGTAACTGTTAGCTGTAGCATGGGGGGCATTGTGTTGGACTGTGGCGCTGAAGGTCAGCGGTTCGGAACCCGCCACTACGTAAATTTGTTTTCCTACAAGGGTTTCAGACACTCTCATTAATTAATTTTTTATTATTTAGAATATTATTTTGGCCTACAAAATGTTTGCAAAAACTTATAAAACTAGAAATCTAAAGTGGACCGTAAAACACGTCAGTGCTATTTTCTTGTTAATCCCATAAGGTGTTGGTGCTGTTGACTGGCATTCAGTCAGGGCGTTTTGTGGTGTTGCAGACTATGTGTACAACCCGAAGGAGGCGCGGCTGCGCAAGGCGATGCGCGAGCAGTCGCGCGAGACGCGGATGACGAGCCGCGGCGGTGGCGCGGGGCGCGCGGCGGGCGCCTGGGCCGCCAGGCAGCGCCCGGGGCCCGGCCTGCCCATGCAGTCCTGCAAGGTAGGCCAGCAACACTTTTCTCTCTTATCTCATGTCTACTGTCCGTGGATTATCGTCATCTCATCTGTCTCGGAATATTCTTCTCTTGTTCCTTCCTTCCTCTTTTTTTTTTTTTTTTTTTTTTTTTTTTTCTCTCAAATCCGTTGTTGATTGCCATACATGTAAACTACACTACTGGCCATTAAAACTGCTACATCACGAAAATCACGTATGTAGCACGTGAATTTTAACCGGCAGGAAGAAGATGCTATGACATACAAATGATTAGCTTTTCAGAGTATTCACACAAGGTTGGCGCCGGTGGCGACACCTACAACGTGCTGACATGAGGAAAGTTTTCAACCGATTTCTCATACACAAACAGCAGTTGGCCGGCGTTGCCTGGTGAAACGTTGTTGTGATGCTTCGTGTAAGGACGAGAAATGCGTACCATCACGTTTCCGACTTTGATAAAGCTCGGAATGTAGCCTGTCGCAATTGCCATTGATCGTATCGTGACATTGCTGCTCGCGTTGGTCGCGATCCAATGACTGTTAGCAGAATATTCAATCGGTGGGTTCAGGATAGCAATACGGAACGCCGTGCTGGATTCCAACGGCCTCGTGTCACTTGCAGTCGAGATAACAGCCATCTTATCCGCATGGCTGTAACGGATCGTGCAGCCACGAACAGTTCGACGACGTTTGAAGCAGCATGGACTATCACCTTGGAGACGATGGCTGCGGTTACTCTTGGCGCTACATCACAGATAGGAGCGCCTGCGATGGTGTACGCAACGACGAACCTGAGCGCACGAATAGCAAAAAGTTATTTTTTCGAATGAATCCAGGTTCTGCTTACAGCATTATGATGTTCGCATCCGTGTGTGGCGACATCGCGGTGAACGCACATTCGAAGCGTGTATTCGTCATCACCATACTGGCGTATCACCCGGCGTTATGGTGTGGAGTGCCATTGGTTACACGTCTCGGTCAGTTCTTTTTCGCATCGACGGCACTTTGAACAGTGGCCGTTACATTTCAGATATGTTACGAACCGTGGCTCTACCCTTCATTTGATCCCTGCGAAACCCTACATTTCAGCAGGATAATGCACGACCGCATGCTGCAGGTCCTGTATTGCCCTTTCTGCATACGGAAAATGTTCGACTGCTGTACTGGCCAGCATATTCTCTCACCAATTGAAAACTTCTGGTCAATGCTGGCCGAGCATCTGGCTCTTCACAATATGCCAGTCACTACTCTTGATGAACTGTGGTATCGTGTTGAAGCTGCAGGGCATCTGTACCAGTACACGCCATCCAAGCTCTGCTTGACTCAATGCTCAGGAGTATGAAGGCCGTTATTACGCCCAGATATGGTTGTTCTCGGTTGTGATTTCTCAGGATCTATGCACTCAAATTGCGTGAAAATGTAATCGCATGTCAGTTCAGATGTAATATATTTGTCCAATGAATACCCCTTTATCATCTGCATTTCTTCATGGTGTAGCAATTTTAATGGCCAGTAGTGTATATCGTTAAGAGACACGGCTAATTGAATTGCACATATTATTAGAAAGCACCTGGTTTCCGAGCGTTACTCGGGAATGGTGTTTTTTGTAATGTTGTAATTCGAAGGAGATTCTTATCTGATTCACACTGTTTACATGGGCTTCCAAAACCAGATTTCGTAAACCAATTTCCCAATGTCGGTTTTGGTTGGTCATGTAAATACCCCAAAATCGATTCTTGAAATCCGCTTTTGTAAAGCGGTTTCCACTTCTACAATCCATTTTCGTCTCCATGTAAACGCAACCATTTTTGAAATGTTCTTGGCTTGTCAGCTTGTGTTTTCGTATTAAGAATTTTCGGCTCATATGGCCAAAGTAACAATTTCTGCAGTGGAAGAAAAGCACGAAATATTACAGTGCCCATGAATCTGTGTACTTAAATAAAGTGAAATAGCGTTTGTACTAACTAAATCGGGAACTGAAACAGCTGTTTTCACCCGCCGTATTGACTGCTCTAGACAATTCGTTCGAAATGCGTTTTAGAAAATCGGGTGTCGTCTTCCGGAAGATGTGTTGCATATAAATTTAGTGACTGAGTATTTTGAATGAATCGCCTTTTGACATAAATTCCATTCAGTTCCGGCTTGATACTATATTGTACGAACCACTGTCAATAAATCAATTGTCCTTGTAAACTACGCATTTCGTTGTCAACGGCTATTGTTTGGCATTCGGAGGGCCGGTATGTTCATCGTGCATCAACTCTTTGAGTAGTGGGGTCGACTTTGTAAGTAACTCTGCTGCGCTCCACTTGGTAATACTCGGTACTCAGTATATAACAGGGGAGACTGCATAGACCACCTTCGAGAGAGATCACAACAGCTTGCAACGCGTAATATCTTTAAATAAAAGGCAATGTTCGGAGTGACTGACTGACAGACTGATTAAATGAATTAATCATCATCTGATGATAAAAACTTGAAATCTGCAGAGGGTGTACATCTTACACCGTTGGCGTCGTTGTCTAAGAAGCGATTTTTCGATATTCCGCCCCTGAGGGGTTGAAATGGGGGTGAAAAGTTTTTTTTTTTTTGAAAATACGCTGTTATCCAGTCAATTTTCATGCTACACCTCATATAAATTGGTGTACGGATTCTTGGCTAGAATTTAAAAAAGGCGTAATTCAGCTTTTCCTGAAAATCAACCATTAAGAGAGTGAAAAAGGGGTTGAAAAGATTTTTGGAAAATGCTGCTATTAAGTCAGTTTTGAAGCCTGAACTACAAATGTTGGTATTTGGAGTCTTTGGTTACAATTAAAAAAGTACGTGTATATCTCCCCTCCTCCCCTTCGTCATTGCCTACCCTTCCTGTATCTTGTCTTAGAAATCTAACTGAGAAACATGTTTAATCTGAAGTTCAGAATCTAATAACTGCGAAAGTTCTTGACGGAATGCTTCGAAATAATGATACAACGTACTACTGAAATACGCGCATGGTTTTACATACCTATTTTTAAATATATATCATGCCAAAAATAGTAAAAGTGATATATATATATATATATGTGTGTGTGTGTGTGTGTGTGTGTGTGTGTGTGTGTGTGTAGGTTATGTGTAATATATTAAATAAATGGGTATCTAAAAATCTTCCTGTGCTACAGTGCAACGTTGTGACAAATTTGGAGCTCAATCAGTGAAGAACTTTTTGAGATTTTCAAACACACACAAACCAACACTACATAAAAAGTTTTATTCGAATTCGTACAATATACCAGACGCACAAGTCCAAAATAATACTCTCCACTTAACACTAGTAAGATACATATTCTGTAGGCAAAAATTGTAATCATATGGTTTTATATCTAGGAAGTGCTGTCAATTAGCTGTCAAAACATCGTACGATGATAAATATCTCGCGTACATAAATAAATTTACGGGATATAATATACCGTAAAAGAATTTCGTTACAATAACAAGTACTTCAGCACCTATTCAGATTATCATATATTTCTGTGCATTATAATGTGTGTAATTCCATATGAAAGTAGAAAAAAATTATGAGTTACAGGCATTACGCTTGAATATGGCGCTCTGTCAAAGTGAGCCGGCCTCGGTGGCCGAGGAGACTGAGGCGCTCCAGTCACGGCCTGCACGGCCACTACGGGGGGTTGGAATCCCCCCTCGGGCATGGATATTAGTGCCGTCCTTATTATAAGGTAGTTGATAAGTAGTTTGTAAATTTAGGGACTGATGACCCCGTAGTTAAGTCCCATAAGCTTAACAAACATTTGTAACATTTGTATTGCCAAAGTGAGCATCTCACAGTGTGAAATATACACCATAATAAATATAACAATATTTTGTAAAATCTCCTGTCGGTATTTACAAGTTTCATAATGCTTAAAATAAACTGATTATTTACTGTGACATTCGCCAGAAAAGTTCTATGCATAATTTTTGAGGTGTTCTAAGATGTGGATTTATTATTTTTCAATTGGACGTTCTGCATTAAAAAACAAACATAGATACTTTTTCAGAATTATTTGACCGCCATTGACTGATTTATGTTGTTTTTGTCACGATTCAGATTTCGGTCTTAAGCAATTTTGAAATGATATGAACAAATTAATTAGACTTGGCTATAACAAGCCTTTGTTGGAAATTTTGATCTTTACGTATAAAGCAGTGTGTCCCTATGTTTGTGTGTTTCTGTGTACATAATGCATACAAATATACAGGTGTGTTACAATATTTTTCAAATTTTGTACACGTAAGCTTCGATCTATGAGGACGGTCGCCGTAAGTGTAAGAATTACGTATGACACATAGTTCGCTAGATATGACGTCATAAATATTGAGTTGCGCATAAAACTACTGCATTAAACGATAATGAAACTCATTTTCTCTTAAACCACCGGATCGATTTCAACTAAATTCGGTACACATATTCCTTATGTGAGTAAACAATTGCTCTAGGAGTACGAACCACATACGACATGTGTTTAAGGAAATATAACGTCATAAACAATAAGAAATCAAGAAACTGCCACATAATGCGACGAAACTTTATAAATACACTATATGAGAATGATAGTTCTTAGTGACTTGCAACAAACTTTAGACATAATTTCAGACCTGAAACTTTTTCTCGCTGACAACCACATCAAAATAATGAAAGGAAAAATTTTCCGCCTACTACTTTTCCGCTGTTCGGTACGACGTTACAATTTATAATTTCTACACTACAAATTGTAGCCGCAGGAAATTTTACAGACAGCATACACGCATACAGCTGAATGTACCTTCGAAACTGTATCACAGTACAACATGTAGTTCATGAAACATGAGTACATAAACAAGTAACATTTATGGAAATTCGGCCCATCACGCATCAAGTTTTAATCTATTACTCCTTTACTACAAACGAAAGGCACAGAAGCAAGGACAAGGTGAAAAGAGGGTTTAAAGGCGATGTAGAGTCTAGTCTCCTACAATGTAAAAATCGTGTATAGTTTGGAAAATATTATAATGTCCATATCAGTACGTACCGAGCACGAGAACATAATTATAATCAGTTTCTTTTATACTTGAGCACATCATTTATTTTATCTTTCAGAACATTTTTGGACGATATGATTACGACTCATGTTTTGTGAACAGTATGAATTATACTGCACTGACAATTCCATTAACAGAAACAGTGATATTAGTTTAAAGATGTTGTCATATTTGTATTAGAAAGTTCACAGCAACGTTTAGTGACTGGGACATATGAACGTAACAGCATTCAAAACGGCAACTTCTCCGTTTGTATCGTGCCATTCCGCTTTTATTCCCTACTGGACGCTTAGAGCGCTAGT
This sequence comes from Locusta migratoria, assembly GCA_026315105.1. Lineage (NCBI taxonomy): Eukaryota > Metazoa > Arthropoda > Insecta > Orthoptera > Acrididae > Locusta > Locusta migratoria. The sequence continues at coordinate 346,375,581 of CM048751.1, read as the reverse complement.
ATCACTTTAGCTGCAATTTTTTCCTAGAGAGTTTCGCGACTATTCTGTAAGAGACTGTAGTCGCGACTGTATATATTTGACTGTGATATTACGTTAATAACGACGCGCACACTCAGCATATGTTTAACCCTCCATCGGGCGCATTTGGCCTCACAGGCCAGCAAAACACATTGCTGATTCCCATGCTCAACAGTGGTGGTCCAGCGGCCTACCTCTCCGTTTACTCGCGTAACTTTGGGAACCTCACATGGTGCCGATCCTCAGGCTGCCTTCGACTTCCACAGGGCTCACGGGGAACCCCCTTGGCCTCATAGGCCATCTGAACCAGATTGCGTCATAATATTGATGGTGAGACTGATATTTTTTATTTAATTGTTAGTTTCCATCTAACTAAGTCTGTCTCGTCTGTGATTATCGCCGTTATCTTGGAGAAAGAGTGCTCTAACAATGCTGGCCTTTCAGGCTGAGGGCGCTTGTTCGAGTTCTAATTACAGTTTCCCTATCTTTCCCTAAGTCATCACATCCATATTTCCTACTGAAATGTCCAGAAAGCTATATTACGATATCTCTAATTCAATGATGTCGCAGGAAATAATGCGCCTCCTCGAGGACGATGCTGCTGAAGATCAAGTCGCGCTCAAACATTTAGGCGACAAGAGTGACACTCTCAGGATGAGGTAGGAGAAGGCAAAGAGAACTCAGCAACTGAACAGGAAGATGAGGGAACAGCTCGGGAAGATGAACAAGAGGAGGTCATACGTGAGGAGTTTTATTTTGGAAAGGATAAGACGACCAAATGGACTAAGAAAACACCTTCTGCTATTTGTAGTGTAAAGAGTCGCAACATCATTTCACAACATGCAGTGTAAAAGCTATTGCTGCAAATTCCGCCACCAATTGCAAAACCTTCTGTCATTAACTTGTAATTGGACAATTATCCCGGCGAAGTATGAATACATGTGGAATGTCGATTCAGGTGCAAACTCGTCTGGATAAATTTTGACCCCACTAGAAACGTGAAAAATTCACCACATTACCTCCCAGATGGCGAAAATGTCACCATACACGGCTGAAACAAGATTTAGGAGGATGAAGAATTGTCAATATTAGCTTGTCATCAAACGATCTGTTTGAGGCACGTAGGAGTTCCGTGTAAAACCTGTGTTTCAGCTGTTGATTTGGGAGCCACAGCATCGGTTTTTGGCTACAGATGTAGTGAGAAAAGATGATTCAGTGTCAGATTAGACTGTCTAAAGTCTTTTAAAAAATACTTTATCATCTTTATGGATGTATGTTCCTTCTGGAAAACTGGCAATTTTGGTTACATTAGTTGGAGGTATGTTATTTTCAATGAATCCATTCTTGTGCATTCAGTTTGCTGTAATTCCTTCAATTAGATCCTCTTGAAGGCTAGCGAACACGCGTTTTCAATCTGAATTAATATGACGGAGCTAGACCAAAAAATATGTGGGTGGCCTCTTAGGCCGGGTGCGCCCGATTTTGTTTCATCTGGAGGTGCGCCCGATGGAGGGTTAATTGTTTCTGGCTCAATAGCTAAACTGGACAAAAATGTCGTTTTCGTAATTCTTTGAACATGGGTTGTTGTAAGAGCATTTGAAAGAAGGTAAAGTCTCCAAACGAGCAGCGGAGTGCCAGTTGCGACGCTACTACGCAGACGTGCTCTGTGCCGAAGCGCGTACCGGAGTTGGACGGAGCATTTCGCCGACTGGTGCTTTTGCGCTCGAGCTGTCGCCACCTCGTCCCGCCGGCGCCGTCGCCGGAATTCCAAAAGGCCCTCTCCCGTCCCCTCAGGGGGCGCGGAAAGAGACAAGAGTAAAGTTTGTAGCCATCAATTATTCAGGCAAAGTAGCCGGAACGCTAAGTAGGTAGCGCGGCCTAATGGAGTCTGCAGACAGCTTGGCACGCATCTTTCGTTATCCATGAATTATTTGTGTTTCGGCGGCCTCTCCCACTTCAACTTTGTCTTGCCGCGCGGGCTTGTCGTCGCTGCAACTTGGCCCCCCAGCTCCCACAGTGATTTAGCCGCTTTAGCTTTCTGAGATTCCGCCCACTTTTCTCTGCGACCGTGATTTCTCTAAATGGCCTGAGCCATTCTCCAGCGCTGGCTAGGGGAAAGCTATTGTGCGTGTCGGTTGAGTTTCCACCTGGGAGACTTACGGAGATTAATGACGGCTTTCCCGTACATCCAACGGGTCGTCGCTTTTGCTCATCTTCTGAAGTACACTATAGTCATAAGCAACAAGCCATTGTTTTCCATGGGAACAGTAGCACCACAGTCTAACATATACAGACTGACTGCTGTGAAACTTTTAACAACACTAGCGTTCCTAGTAGTGGACAAGCCGCCGAAAGAGTGATGTTACTTTATAATTATTTGTGTACGTAATTAACGAAATAGTTAAAATATAGTTTTTGCATCACAAACATTAGTAAAATATCAAGAGACATAGATAATACGGAAATTAATGTAAAAATAGCCAATGGCATAACGAAGAAATTTTTCATGAACCAATACTTAGAAATGTGTGTATATTTGCAGCTTGTTCCGTTGAAAGTAAGTAGAATACGAACATAAGATAAACTTACATTTCTATTATGTTCTGTTCTTATTATGGAGCAGATTCATAGCAAATCAACAAGTGCTACAACCAGATTCACTCAGATTTTTTAAAATTACGTATACATATATTACTCATAAATCATTACACTAATTAATTTTTTCACATTTTTCTGACAAAAAGATACCGAGTAATGGATCTTCAAGAATTGAGGAAAAAAAATTAGACTCGCGGAACAATGTTTATCACTCGTTTTCTAATTAAGCTACAACAATAAAATTTACTTCATTGGAAAGCTCTTTCATATATACGTACAGTTTATAAATACAATATTGTAGAATTTACCGATATATACGCACTGTTTATAAAAACAGTATTGTTGAATTTAACGATTTTTTAAAAAAAAGACTGTACTTTCAAAATTTTCAAAAAAAAAATGTGTGTGAAAGATATATTCATATGTACATATTCTGAAAGTCCACCCCCATGAACCACAAACACGACCGAGGTTGGGTGGCTTGCGTACTTCAACGATACAGATAGGTAAGGACTGGCTGAAACGGGGAAAAGTAATACAGTAGAAGAAGAATGGATCGTTCTGAGAGATGGAGTAGTGAAAGCAGCAGAGGATCATATAGGCAGAAGTACAAGGTCTGATAGAAATCCCTGGATAACTCAGGATTACTGGACTTAATTGATGAGAGGGGAAAATATAAAAATGCATCAAGTGAAGCAGGGGCAAAAGGGACTACAAACGTCTGAAAAATGAGATTGACAGGAAGTGCAGGTGGCTAAACAGGAGTGGCTAGAGGACAAATGCATGCAAAACCATAGTAGAATGTATAACGAGGCTAATGATAGATACCGCCTACAGGAAAATAAGAGATATATATGGAGACAAGGAAAACAGCTGTATGAATACTAAGAACTCAGACGGAAAACCATTACTAAGCAAAGAGGGGAAAACTGAAATGTGGAAGGAATATATAGAGGACCTGTACAAAGGAAATAAACTTCAAGGCAGTATTCTAATAATGAAAGACGAAGTGGAGGTAGAGGAGATAGAAGATACGAAACTGCGAGAGGAATTTGACAGAGCGCTGATATATTTGAGTCGAAAAAGGCCCCTGAAATAGATAATATTCCGTCTGAACTGCTGATATCATTAGGAGAGCCAGTCATGAAAAAATTATTCCACCTGGTATGCAAGATGTATGAGACAGTGTAAATACCCTCCGACTTCAAGAAGAATATCGTAATTCAAATTCCAAAGAAAACAAGTGCAGACAAGTGTGAAAATTACAGAACTATCAGTTTAATAAGTCATGGTTGCAAAATACTAACACGAATTATTTATAGACGAATGGAAAAACTTGTGGAATCTGACCTCGGGGAAAATCAGTTTGGATTTAGGAGAAATGTAGGAACACGGGAGGCAAGACTCATATTACGACTTATCTTAGAAGATAGGCTAAGGAAGGGCAAACCTACGTTTTTGGCGTTTGTAGATTTGGAGAAAGCTTTTAACAATGTAGACTGGAATAAACTCTTTCGAATTCTGAAGGCAACAGGGTCAAAATATAGGGAGCGAAGAGTTATATTCAACTTGCACAAAAACCAGACAGCGGTTATTAGAGTCGAAGGGGGCATGAAAGGGAGGCAGAGGTTGGAAAGGGAGTAAGACAGGGTTGTAGCCTTTCCCCAATGTTGTTCAACCTGTACATTGAGCAAGCAGTGAAGTAATAGAAGGAGAAATTTAGAGATGAGATGAGATGCTAAACCGATTTGGATCGAAAAAGGATTTCTGGCATTTCCTGACGAAGAGGAGGGATAGATTGGTGGGACATATTCTGAGACATCAAGGAATGTCAACTTAGCATTAGAAGGAAGTTTATGGGGTTAATATCATAGAGGGAGACCGAGGGACGAATACAGTATGCAGACTCAAGAGGATATAGGTTGACGAACGTATTCTCAGATGAAGATACTTGAACAGAACAGGGTAACGTGGAGAGTTGCATGAAATCAGTGTGTGTAGTGAAGACCACAATAACGACAACATTCTGAAAGTTGCAACTTGGGATGAGCATGGGATCACTATCAGAAGCAATTTTATGTTTATAGTTAAAAATAATTTATTTTAGATATTAGGCCTACTTCTCATCAGATGTATGTTTTTGTAAAATGTATATTTGACAAAAGAATATAGGTTTTATCTTTCTGTAGTTAATAAATATAAAATGATAACTTAAAGAAAGGCAGTGGTCCCAGGTTCGAATCCCGGTTCCGTCATACAATTTAATCTGCCAGGAAGTTTCAAAAGAATGGCTGTTTCACTTTCAACAATAGGTGAAGACTTGTGAAAGTATTAACCAGAAATAAAATACTGAATAGATTGCAGACAGTAACACCAAAGAATCATTTTATGTAAAGTCTTTAAAATGAGAAATAGCTTCCTTCTCCCCCCTCTCATTACGTGGTTTTATAGCTACTAAGAAGTAGTTAGCTGCGACCTTTAATAAGCAGCTATTCGTATCAAAAGTATAGCGTGTTGACAATGTAACAAAATCATCTAACACTAATATTTTCATGTGTGGCAAAAATAATAGAAATTCACCAGTCTGACTGTGATTTGTGGAGAATCGTGGCATTTCATAGTGATCCTATGCGCATCGCAAGTTGAAACTTTCAGAATATGTAGATGTAAAGTGTATATTTCACATACGACATTGCTGGATTTACCGAATTTTGAAAAACTGTACTTTCAAAATTCTCAATATATATATATATATATATATATATATATATATATATATATATATATATATATATATATATATATATATATATTGAGAGAGAGAGAGAGAGAGAGAGAGAATTTTAAAAGTACAGTTTTTCAAAATTCGGTAAATCCAGCAATGTCGTTTTTATAAACAATATTTATGTATATATTAAAATAACGATGTTTGATATCATATAAAAACTCTTTAAAACATCTTTCCAAAAAAGTAAATTTCATTGTTCTAGCTTAATTAGAACACTAGTCATAAAGAAAACAACATTGTTTTGCGAGTAAAACATTGTAATTTTTTTTTTCAATTTTTGAAGGTCCATTACTCGGTAAATTTTCGTAAGAAAAATGTGAACAAATTAATTTGTGTTACTATTTATGAGTACTATAGGTATACTTAATTTCATTTTAATTCAAGAGGGCAACGTTCAAAACGATTTTGTTGATTTAACATGGAATGACCCTATGAGAAAGAGTTTATTGACACGTATTAATTCGGTATGGAGTCCAGTGATTCGCACATTTTTAGGCTTCACTCGTCTTTCTTATACGCGCATATTCTTTTGAGTATGATTACTTTAGCTTAAGAAGACAGTAGCTTGAAGATTTTTGCCGTTTGTGTTTCATCTGTAGCAACAATTGTGGAATTGGGTTCTTCAAATGCTCAAATGTTTGTAAAGCTTATGGGACTTAACTGCCTGGTCATCAGTCCCTAAACTTACAAACTACTTATGAACTAACTTATACTAAAGACAATACAAACATCCATGCCTGAGGGAGGATTCGAGCCTCTGACGCGGGAGACCGCGCGATCCGTAACGTGGCGCTCCAGACCGCTCGGCTATTAATTGGGTTCTTCTTTGTTGGAAAACAGTTTGATTGCTTTTTCCGCTTTCTCGGCACATCTGTGATGTTTTTCCTTCAGCTACAGCTGTGGTGGCTGATAGTACTGTAGTAATTGCATTCTATATTCCTGTCCTCCGTTCCACCCTGACCGATTTTCCTGGAATTGCAGTGAAGAAACGTTAACGTTCTTGAGTAGAAAAACGTTGTCTTCCAAGAGCAGGTGTTCTTATGTTTTCTAGTCATTTTTATATTTTAATAGTAAATCATATTATTCAGTAACAGATTGTAGGTTAAAAGATAAGAAAAAGTTGCAGTAATACTCTCACTTTAAAGTATTTCTTTTAAATTTAATCTAATGTCATTGAATTAGAAGAGATTCGTCATTTCTTCACAGTAATCAATGTGTCCTGTTAATTTAATAATACTTGGACCGCACAATATATCAACTATTTTGTTAATTAAGTTGAAATATAATTATAAACAACTTTATGCTTCTGATATCTTTAAGTTTCTGCTTTCTCGCCCCTTGAAGCGTTAGTGTTGCTCCACCTGTCAAACGATAACAATTTTCATTGGAGAAAGTGTCGCACAACTTTGTGTATTAGCCATTGATTATAATTTTGGACGTAAACCAATTATGCACTAATACGATATGATTCTCAACAGCTTTCGAAAAATCAAGGTTCAAAGATTTACGAGGCTTTTGTCTACTATCCGAGTGCGCTGTTGAAACACAATCACCCATGGAGGTGGACGAGAAATCGGGCCACACGGCGTTGTAGTACGGTCACTTTTTTCTTTCGCCTAATATTCCACCACACATCATGTTTCTTTTGAAATGCTATCATTCAGAAAGATCCATAATGGTAACATTCGCGGCGAAGCGCAATCGGAAATGAACATTTATTTACCGAAAAAGTAATATGCATATCAAAAAATTATCATAATGAAGTACTTATACTTACAGTTTAAAAACAAGTCATAATGTCGTGAATCTGCTTCTGTGCCAAAAGAAACAACATTACGGGTAATGTGTTACGAAGTGTTATTATACACTACAGTTAAAATTTCACTTTTCTGACTCTAATACCTTCGGAAATCGAGTATTGTAGGGTAGCTGACTACGTCTATCTCACATCTCTGCAATTTCTGTTTCAGTGCTTTGTAGAGAATACATAGAACTAGTTTGACACGACGTCTCGATCTTTCCATAGCACGTGGCAAAAATTAACACGTAATACTTACATATTCGGCCTGAGATCTCTTATTCTTTTACGGTGATTATATAAGTGAAAGTCCATTTTCGCACAGTAGGGTGAGGGTTAAGTGACTGAATTTTCATGAAAAGATTTACTCGCAGCGAACAACACGGCTTCATTTTAATTAGTGGCACCTCAACGCACTTATCATATCGGTGACACTGTCTCTTCTATTATGTGATTCCCTTGTTTGAACTCTACATCCTCCAGCTGCCCTTCGGGTATGGATGCCGCACCATGCAGCAGAACATAAGAGGACGATCGATCGTATTGTTGATAGTATAGCAGGTTTCTTAGATTTTTCTGAATGTTATGTAAATAAAACGCAGTCTTTGTTCACCTTCGCCACTGTTCCATTTCAAGTTGTTCCTAATTATAATCCTCAGGTATTTTATTGAAATTACAACCTTTAAATTTGGACTAGTTCTCGTGTAATCTTCTTGTACGATATACAACGGGTTTCCGTGATGATGTTGCAAACTTTCGGGGACGACAGGGAAGGTAAATGTATTAGTTTAAGCTAAGGTCCGGAAAGGACGGAGACGAAAGCTTTAATCGAAACTTTGCTAAGTTCTGCCTTAGCCTCGCGTAACACTCAAACTAAGCGCCCCAACTTCCGAACCCTGACCGTGACGTACAACCCCTGCTGAATACTCTCCACTACTCCCAGATAATTTCCCGTGTTGATGGAGTTGTAACAGGGCATGAACTTGATGGCAGAGAAACCAAAATCCTAGCTCTACGATTTAGTAATATTTAAAAACAAGAAATCCATGCATGGAACAAAATCCTAAAATACGCCCCTGCCATTAAATTTGCTACACCACGAAGATAACATGCTACAGACGCGAAATTTAACTAACAGGAAGAAGATGTTGTGATAAGCAAATGATTAGCTTTTCGGAGCATTCACACAAGCTTGGCGCCGGTGGCGACACCTACAACGTGCTGACATGAGGAAAGTTTCCAACCGATTTCTCATACACCGGCATTGCCTGGTGAAACGATGTTGTGATGCCTCGTGTAAGCAGGAGAAATGCGTACCATCACGTTTCCGACTTTGATAAAGGTTGGATTGTAGCCTGTCGCGATTGCGGTTTATCGTATCGCGACAATGCTGCTGGCGTTGGTCGCGATCCAACGACTGTTAGCAGAATATGGAATCGGTGGGTGCAGGAGGGCAATTCGGAACGCCGTGCTGGATCCCAATGGCCTCGTATCACTATCAGTCGAGATGACGGGCATCTTATATGCATGGCTGTAACGGATCGTACATCGACATCTCGATCCCTAAGTCAACAAATGGGGACGTTTACAAGATAACAACCATCTGCACGAACAGTTCGATTACGTTTTCAGCAGCTCGGAGACCATGGCTGCGGTTACCAATAACGCTGCATTAGAGCGCCTGCGATGGTGTACGCAACGACGAACCTGGGTGTACGAATGACTAAACGTCATTTTTTTCGTATGAATCCAGGTTCTGTTTATAGCATCATGATGGTCGCATCCCTGTTTGGCGACATCGCGGTGAACGCACATTGGAAGCGTGTATTCGTCATCGCCATACTGGCGAATCACCCGGCGTGAAGTATGGGGTGCCATTGGTTACGCGTCTCGGTCACCTCTTGTTCGCATCCACGGCACTTTGAACAATGGCCGTTACATTTCAGATGTGTTACGACCCGTGCCTCTACCCTTCATTCGATTCCTGCGAAACCCTACATTTCAGCAGGATAATGTACGACCGCATGTTGCAGGTCCTGTACGGATCTTTCTGGATACGGAAAACGTTCGACTATTGCCCTGACCAGTACATTTTCCAGATCTCTCACCAATTTAAAACGTCTGGTCAATGGTAGCCGAGCAACTGGCTCGTCACAATACGCCAGTCACTACTCTTCATGAACTGTGGTATCGTGTTGAAGCTGCATGGACATCTGAATCTGTACACGCCATCCAAGCTCTGTTTGACTCAATGCCCAGGCGTGTTAAGGCCGTTATTACAGCCAGAGGTTTTTGTTCTGGGTACTGATTTCTCAGGATCTATGCACCCAAATTGCGTGAAAATGTAATCACATATCAGTTGTAGTATAATATATTTGTCCTATGAATACCTGTTTATCATCTGCAGTTCTTCTTGGTGTAGCAATTTTAATGGCCAGTAGTGTAGTCCCTTAGATTTACAAACATTTGAACCTTCAGCGTTCAAAACACCTTCAACATGACTAATCCTGCTGATGCTTGGTTTTGAGTATTTCCTTGACAGGTGAGTTGGTGTGCTGCCAATCCATGCTTTGTCCGTTTAAATCTGGCTCATTATACTGAAACCCAAGTTCAGTCAAAAGTTAAAATTTTGTTGAGGAAGACCTCTTTGGTAACGATCCTTTAGTTCTGTGCACACCGACAGCCACGTTTCCTTGTGTAGCCGCGTCATACCCTTTTTACCCTTTTGCACCAATCTTACACATGTTTTGCGGTACTTCAGCTTGTTACAGGTAATGTTATTAACTGTAGCATTACTATCTTGAACCTTATCAACTATCACAGTCATACGGCGGTCGGCACGAGTAGTGTCATCAAATCGAGTTTCCAGTGAGGGAGTTGACACTGCAACTGGTCGGCCGGAAGGTGTTCCCTTAATCAATGAGTCGTGACTACTTTTGAAGCGCTCTACTCACTTGTAAAATTTTGCATTATTCTTACAACCTTTATAATAAACTTCAGACATTACACAAGATTTAAGCAATGGTTTCTCGCCTTCAGCAAATAAAAGACGAATAACAGAACGTTGTTCAACTAATGTGGAACTTTCAAACGGGCTGGTCAGCTTGAGAATATGACCCTTTCAGGCCCTGCACACAAAATTGTGCGTTTCTAATTTTTGTCGCTTTATTTGTTTGTGATTCACGTTAGGTAGTTCGGGCCTGCATCACACAATCATGGATGGACTGTGGTAACGTGCGCTACTTGTTTATTTCCATGTTTCTACAGTGGATGACATATGAAGCTACGATATCTGACAGCCACGTTATATATATGATCTTGCGACGTTGTCATTTCTTCCAAAGGCATGTTACTGTAAGATGGTGCAGGCCCGTGAAGGCCCGAAATAGACAGCTGTGTGGGTACAAAATTTTTGAAAATAGATTTTCTTTTTTGCAATGCATTACTGTATGTATTTGTATCTTAAACGTCCCTCTCTATGTTAATGTCACATCACCTACAACCTTGGGTGCGAAAGGGATAAAGAAAACAATTTTGATACATCAGCGGATCAGGGATCATCCCAGTGATACCAATTTCAAGCTGTAAAATTACGAAACGTGTCCTACCAACAGTCTTTCCCCAGATGAGTTTGTCTCTTTAATTACCGAATAACCCCCGTACATGTATATGCACTAGCCTTGAAATTCCGTCATCTGAAAGAAGGAACCCTGCTCAGACGCAAATGAAACGTGGAACTTTGCTCGTTGTGCACTCAGAAGTGGAGTGTGCAGGAGGAAATGTAGGTGTGATTGAACGGCGGAGGCAACGGCGGTTAGCCGGGCTGCGTGGGCGAGCGAATCCGTAGCAGTGCGGCTGTGGCCTCAGACAATGGCACAAATCGAACGCGCCCGCTGCCGTCTTTGTACAGGGGGGCAGCCGTCGCCGCTCCTCCATGACTGTTAATAGCTCGTTTTACAAGCGTCTGTGTCGACAGAATCCAGTGGCATGACGATATCACGAAGACTGGACAGTGGAGGGCTCCTCTCGTAATGTACAAGTCGCGGAATCATGTAAAAACTTTACAGCTGAAGGCGCACGAGCACCCCTAGCGGAAACACTGCCATTCGTCACTTAACCCGTATAATTACGCCCACAGCCGGTATCGACCCCGCTGGCGGCAGACAAGGTCGCCTGTGTAGTTGACCCGCACATCACACGTGCTGGGCGGGTACATCGCGCGGCCTGCGGGCTCTCATGTTCAAATGTTTGTATAGCTTATAGGACTAAACTACGGGGTCATCAGTCCCTAAACTTACAAACTACTTATGAACTAACTAATACTAAGGACGGTACAAATATCCATGCTCGAGGGGGGTTTCGAACCCCCGACCGCAGTGGCCGTGCAGTCCGTGACTGAAGCTCCTCAGTCCCCTCGGCCACCCGGCCTGCCTTACCATTAAGCGGAGACGGAAGGCAATTTTATTCCTATTCTGCCAATGCTATTTTACCCTTTGAATAGGTACACTTTTCAAAGGAACTATAAGTGATAAAACAACGAAAGTTTACTGCATTACGAAGCGCGTCCAAAAAGGAAGTTCCGTTTCAATTTATCTCCGCTGCAGCGCTGCGATTGCAGTTCTGCACGTGCCCTGTAGACGATGTGTATCAAGGAGAAGAACGTGGGCCATTTGGAGATCGCTGTCAGTTACGTACGCTTTGTTGTGCTTGTTTGAAATGTCGGCGTTGATTGAAAATCCCGCCGCTTGTGAAATCAGGTCGGTGATTTGGTTTATGAATGCGAGGAAAGTGAAACCAAGTGAAATTTATCGGCAAATTTGCGATGTTTACGGACCAAATGCAATGAGTCATTCGATGGTGAGGAGATGGGTCCGACAGTTCAGTGGCGGGCGTAGTGATGTGCACGATGAAGAACGAAGTGGGCGTCCACCTTTGGTTACAGAAGAACTGGTTCACGAGATTGATGGCAAGATCCAGGAAAACCGCAGGTTTACAATTAGTGCTCTCGCTATGGACTTCCCCCAAATTTCACGATCACTGATGCATGAAGACATAGGCGGCAGATTTCTATGAAGAAGGTATACAAAACCGGGTGCCACTCTATGACAAATGCCTGCAAAATTTCGGCGGTTATGTGGAAAAGTAGTTTAAGAGTTGTAGAATTTTGTGCAATAAAATTTTCTTCTGTATCTGTCCACAATTTCATTTTATTACCAAACGGAACTTGCTTTCTGGACGCGCCTCGTATATAACATATGTCTCAATTTACAAGTAAAATGAACATAATAACTCTAATGGTTTTGAAGGAAAAAATTTTTATTCTTTCACCAGTAAAATTTAACTTTTTTAGTACATTAATTATTATAAAACTGTTGATGATTGTTTCATGGTTCTCAGTTTACTTGTAATGATTTATCACCACCTTCAGTACAAAAAGACCAAATTTCATCTTTCTAACCCCATTAGTTTATAAAATAATGGTACCTGAATGTAAAAAAAAAAAAAAAAAAAAAGTATTGAGAAAAATCAATTTAAAGTTTAATATTGCAATTCTAGTAAATTTATTGATGAGACTTACTTACCACTAATATTTTCCTGCACCATATTGAGCATCATCTGAATCATGCTGATCTTCTTTTTTTCTCTTGATCCCTCTTCTTTTCTGTCTAGCTTCTTTTGTGCATTTTAAATTAGCAATATCGGCTTTGCGGATTTTCTCTTTATCTATTTGCACCAAGGAATTTTGCAGTATTTCCACTAGATTGTATGCCCAATAATTCCTAAACGTCCAATTCTCTAGTTACACCATCATTGAAGCATAAAATAGCACCATAAACACCAAATTTCAGGGTTGTGATCTGAACAAATACAGTTTTTGGTAACCGGGTCCAAATGACAGAATTTACACATTCATTTAAATTTTGAATTTTCCCATGAAGACATTTCTTCAACAAGGTATCTTTAGAAAGGTCTCTAAATATAGGTTTAATTTCATTAATTACTGCTGCAGGTAAAGAATGTTTGTGGTCATATGTGTCACTTCCCTGTACATGCACCAAGCGTCAGGACCATTTGGGCAAAGAGAGTGCACAGGATTTTCATTTGTGGATAGCTTATGGAAATAGATAGCCCATACAGCTTTTTTCATGTTTTCTAAATTCTCTACATTTCTTCTTCTGGCCAAGCCATAATAATTCTGTCTATCGAGATAGAATGGCTGGCCCGTACTTACCTTTGTGCTGTACCGCCGATAGTAACACAAATGAAGAAACAGAAAAAAAGGGACGAAAAGGACAAGCTTTCGGAACACAGTTCCTTCATCAGGTGGGAGAGAAGGGTAGAAGAAAGGATGGGAACGAAAGGGAAAGGTAATTCACGACCTAGGTCGTGAAAGTGGTGTTGCGGGAGTGTGGACGTCAGAGATACTGTATGTATGTACTGAGCCAAGCCAGAGAGGAAAGATCAAGTAGTAATAAGTAGTAAAGAGAAGAGAAGATGAGTGAACTTTCTCTTTGGTTATATATTTCCTCTCTGGCTTGGCTCAGTACATACATGTAGTATCTCTGACTTCCACACTCCCGAAACACCACCTTCATGACCTAGGTCGTGAATTACCTTTCCCTTCCGTTCCCATCCTTTCTTCTTCCCTTCTCTCCCACCTGATGAGGGAACTGTGTTCCGAAAGCTTGTCCTTTTTGTCCCCTTTTTTTCTGTTTCTTCAGTTGTGTTACTCGGCGGTACAGCACAAAGGTAAGTACTGGCCAGCCATTCTATCTCGTTTCAACAATATTTATCATCTCTGAGGAGAATTTTCATCATTAATCGAATAATTCTGTTTCAACATTTGTCAGGCGACCTTCGCCACCAATCTTCTTACCATCTTCCAATACTATTTTGGACTTTTTTGTTAATAATCTTCTTAACCCGGACCCCATTATCTTCTGGACATGCCCAATGCACTCTAATTTAGAAATTGTGACATTAGGACCATAGGGTTGTTCTGCACATACTCGGTCATAAGCCTTGCTGTCACCATCAAAAAATGTTCAAATGTTTGTATAGCTTATGGGACTTAACTTCGGGGTCATCAGTCCCTAAACTTACAAACTACTTATGAACTAGCTAATACTATGGACGGCACAAATATCCATGCCCGAGGGGGGATTCGAACCCCCGACCGTAGTGACCGTGCAGACCGTTACTGGAGCGCCTCAGTCCCCTCGTCCACCGCGGTCGGCGCTGTCACAATCCCCTAAATACTGTGTGTATCTGACTCCTCTGTTTGCCACTGAACGATTAAAAATCCTGAGAACTCCTGCTACTTCCATGACACCACTTGGACCAGTATAATTTTTATTAAAGCACGCGGGACCACCGAAAATACAAATCAAGACGTACTTCACTCACAACAAACTTCACCAAGTTCAACCAATAACGTTCGAAAACAATAACAAACACACAAAATTATCGATAGTAGATGCAGGGAGCGATAATAACAATATAAGCATGAAATAATATACAAGGAGTAAAAAGAATGATGTGTGCATTTTCTCCGCATGGTGCAAAACGGAAGGCGTGACCAGATTGCCCAGAGCGTCAGAAAAACCAACATAACTGATGGAAAAATTGTCGGATTTAAATAAAACAAAAACTGTTTCACGCAGGAAATACCAGGCATTTAAAATACGCTAAAATCTAAAATTGGAATTTTTGAGCCCAGTTGCCTTCCGTCTCCCCTTTAGTTGGATAACTTTGTCCCAAGAGAAGAACGGCGATCTTCAAAATGTTCAAATGTTTGGAAATCTGTCAGACCAAACTGCGTAGTCATCAGTCCGTAGCTTACAAACTACTTAAAGTAAGGTAAACTAACCTAAGGACAACACATACACCCATGCCCGAGCGAGGACTCGAACCTTCGACGGCGAACAACCGCGCGCTCGGCAGCGAGGCGCCTTAGACGGCTCGGCTACTCCACCGCGGCAGCAGCGATCTTCCTTGACGATATTTTTATTGTAATAACAGTCTTTATCGATGAAGCCTACAGGGATAGATGTAACTAAATTTCAGAAATGTCTACGCAATTTTGATACAAGAAATTGCACAGAATAATGTGTAGCGTTTACCGATGTGGCTGGTGTTGGACCCCGTAGGACTGCGGTGGCTGCTTTCTGGCCGTATGTTGGTAACTGCTGACTAGTTAAAAAGTGAGTGAATTTCGCGCCATGTCAGCAGCAGCCAACAGTGACGTCTCAGTGTCATATAAATTACTATGTAAGTAAACAAATAATTAGTCTGCCAATAAAGACATATATAGATAAAATATGAGAGTGTTGCGTATTTAAATGGTGCAAGATAAACCTAATCTACAGGTCAGATACAACCAGTTTGCAAAGAAGAAAAGTGTCACAACATTGTATGTGCAAATATGGCTAAAAAGTGTAGTGACCCTGAGTCATTATATTAAAACAATGAATTAATATATAAACGTAGTCGTATTTTTATGGAATAGTGCCATACAAAGTGTTGTTTAATTGACGCCGTTGTCATGGCAACATGAGGGTCACAAGACGGCAGCCTTGAGGGAAGCCGTCATCATGCCAAGATTTCGTAGACATTATTTGTAATTTAGTTACATCTATCCTTGCAGGCTTTACATTTATTATTTCTGAAGATGACCTATATTAGGTTGAAACCGGTAAAATAAAATTAAAAAAAAAAAAGAATACCTCTGCAATCAAGACTATTACAACACAGAAATCTGTCTAACCATGATTCTGATCAATTAGCACAATTTTATGAGAGGAAGGAGGGAACGACTTGGGATGCACTAGGGCGTTGAAATAACTCAAGGGCGATAAGTGAAACTGCTCCTTATCTTCAACCCATTTCCTCTACTATCTCTTACCTGACGCTATACCAATCTCCTCTTCTTTCTCCCTCTCTATATATCCATGCATTTATTCCTCCTCCCTCTCTACCTCCGCCTCCTCCTCTCTACATCCACGCAACCAACCCCCTGTTTCTCTCATTACCTTTCCCCGTTCTATGGTGATCGGTCAAACAATGCCGAATTCAACAGCAAAGTACCGTTCACCATGCACTGTAGGAAATCTTATGTAGACTACACTGTTTTCCTTGTGTTGAAGGTCAAATGTTAAAATTTTAACCAAGATCGGAATAAAATTCTAGATTAGAAGTCGGTTGTAAAGTACACTCCATTTTTTTGAAGATTAAATTTGCAAATAACCTACTGTGTTCATGGACATCCGTCGACTATGTCATAGCTGTCGTCAGATATAATCAAGACTTTCATTTGCATCAATCAAAAGTTTTCTCTCAGTTGCGGGTATGTTATTGGCGTAAAAACTTTGAGCTTATATATCGTGAAATATGGAAGAGTAATTACTCTGTTAAAGTACTATTTACTCTTTGAATTTTCAACGTTTATCATGTATCTGAACATGGTCCGTTGGTTGCTATTTCTGCGAAATAGAAGGCAACATTGTGTCAAAAGTACAACGCAACTTCGGAAGTATTTTCGGAGATTTCAGATTTTGAACAAACGATAATTTACATTTGTAAATGTAGATGTTCCTAACCGCAAATTTTTGTAAGTCCTTGAGCTAATGCAATGAATTTTTGTCACAACGTTCTGCTAGTAAACACGTACGTTCTTACCTACCTATTTTTTTAAAATATGTTATACATGAATTTATATAAATTTTGTGGTGGGGAAACGTTGTTACAAAAAAAAAAAAAAATCGCAAATTTG
Source organism: Locusta migratoria (assembly GCA_026315105.1). Taxonomy (NCBI): domain Eukaryota; kingdom Metazoa; phylum Arthropoda; class Insecta; order Orthoptera; family Acrididae; genus Locusta; species Locusta migratoria. The sequence continues at coordinate 346,358,607 of CM048751.1, read as the reverse complement.
ACAATAGGTATCAAAATTCCTTCCTGCATTAGAACGCTACGTTGTGTCAACTTTGAGCTAAAATGTTCAAATAACTGTATAGCTTATGGGACTTTACTACGGGGTCATCAGTGCCTAAACTTACAAACTACTTATGAACTAGCTAACACTAAGGACGGCACAAATATCCATGCCCGAGGGGGGGGGGATTCGAACCCCCGACCGTAGTGGCCGTGCAGACATTGTCTGGCGCGCCGCAGTCCCCTCGGCTACCGCGGCCGGCATACTTTGAACTCAATCGGTGCAAAAGGTTTAGAGTTTTTGAAGTGTACACAGACCTACAGAGCATTTTTATCTAGAAATAATTATTTAAAATGTTACATGTCATTTTTGTATGTTAGTGGCCTGACATAGTGAGACGTCGAGTACATTAACGTATGTGGCTCAACGAATGTGTTGCCCTAATTATATATGGTTTTTTATATCAAATGTGTACTATTTCATTACTGCATGTTTATAGAGGTTGTACCCCTCTTCCACAAGACAGATAATGGGATCTTACGTTACCAAAGCCGCGGCGGATTAGCCGCGCGTACTGGAGCGCCGTGTTGCGGTGCGCGCGGCCGGCCGCCGGTGTGGGTTCGATTCCCCCCTCGGGCATGGGAGCTTGTGTTGTCCTTAGGTTAGTTTACCTTAGATTAAGTCATTTGTAAGCTAGGGACTGATAACCAAGCAGTTGAGTCCCATAGATTTACAAACATTTGAACATTACCAAAACCGGGCGTCGTAATAAAAAAAAAAGTTGCTATCTCACCAAATGATTAGTTTATTTTCTCAATTGCTTACTGTATTCAAGTCTTAGTTTTCCTGTATAATTTTCACACCCGCCCTTCCCAATAGGACATTTACCAAGTTGACATATCCTGGAAGTTGCATGACATTCTTCAATACCACACTATATCAAAATTTTTTGTATTTTTCTTGTCTGAATTTCGTATCATCCACGTTTGACTTCTATACAAGGATACACTCCTAGTGTAAAATTAATGTGGAATAAATAACAACCATGACGAAATATTACATTTGCTAGTGTACTTACGACAATTGACTCTTACACAATAGCGTTTCGATAGTTCAATGTAAAGGGGACCTTGGACCCCCTTGAACTACTGAAAACTAAGACTGTCGAAATTCATGCGAGAATAAGATTTCAGACGATATTGAGGAGAATACAGGCGTCAAAATATGAAATTATTTAAACATTGTTTACATAGGAATTTACAACGGCAGATTAAAAGTTCCAATTGAAATCTGGTAAGAATATATTTTCCGAAATAATAGTGAATATTAACTGTTTGGTTATGCTGCAACATTTCTGCATGGCATATCACGCCACCAAATGAATAGGAAGATGTCCGATATTTGTTGCAAATGAACAACGCCTGACCTGTTTATTAAATTTTCTACTTTTGTATAGTTTTCCGTTTGGGATATTCTTTAGATCATTTCTTTCAGTTAAAATTATAAGCCGGGATCCCTGCCGGAAAGGAACAGTAACTTTGCAGAGAGCATGTTTTTTTATTGTTTCTCCTGTGTCATTGCTTCTCACTTAATTTCTTTTTCTTAGTTATTTCACTCATTTTAATTATGTACAAAAATAATAGGAAAACCAGAAAGCTATACTGTACCGTACTACAAACGAAACACGTAAAATACCACTACCAACCACGCTTTCCTTACGTAAGCTGCACGGAAATGGCCGCGTTATCTAAGGCGTCATGCCACGGATTGCGCAGCCGCTCGCGTCAGAGATTCAAGTCCTCCCTCGCGCATGGGTGTATGTGTTGTCGTTAGCGGAAGTTAGTTTAAGAAGTTTCTAATTCTAGGGAAAGACAACCTAAGTAGTTTTGTTCCTTAGAATTACAGAACACTTGAACATATGTATCTTTATGTAAAAAATGAAAAACCGGTAAAACATATGCGTACGCAAACGCAACTAAAGTGAGTGAGTGAGTGGTTCGAAACGTATTGTGATATTGTATGAAAGGGTGGGGGAGAAAATTTAAAATCATTATAGTGGGCTTCTTATTTTATTTTTTGTGAGGGACGTATTTATGGGAAACTCGTAATTCCAAGATTCGAAATATGGAGACCCAACTGTAATGATTTTATGTCATGCCGTGTCTGAACACCTCGGCGTCCAAATGTGAGCCACGATGCTGCATGCTGCTCGTTGGATTGAGGATAGTGCAGTTATTTCAGCTTAACTGTGACCCCTGGCTCGGTACGAGTCTGGCTTTGCCGCGGAAAAGTTATTGAACTGCTGTTTGTGCCGTAACTGTAAATCAGAATGTCAGCTATCATAGAAAATCCCACTTCCAGCGGATTACGCGCTATAATCCTTTTACTGTTTACGAAAAACATGAAAGTTGTGGAGATGCATATTAATATTTGTGTAGTGAATGAAGAGAACATAATGAGTAGTAATCTGTGAAAATATTATACTCTTTGTTTCGGCAACGTCGTAAAAATGTCAGCGAAAAAAAAAAATCACCTTATGTACAATGAGAGCCAAAAAAATTGTCCTGGCCGAATAATTTAGAGTCTACGAACAGAGGACTGCGCATGCCCAAGTTCACAAGCGCCAGTATTTTCAACTTTAGTGGCCTGCGGAGCTCCATCTTAGGGATTAATTCGTCGAACAGAAGGAATGTAACAGTTATGATACAGAATATGTCGATGTTCATTGCAATTTAGCTCATATTATCACTTCTTTTGAAAATAATCATTCGACTACGTAGAAATAGTTTTAATGTAAAAACTCCACGTTGTTATACTTACTACAACGACAAGCGTTTGGTATCTGCTTCCGTGGCGGACGGATAAGCTGACCGTCTCCGAACGGAAAGGATGCTTGTTTCAATCTGACTCGTTTGCTATTTATTATTTTATTCAGACCTGTGTTGGTAATATTTAAACCTTAATTCGCTAAAGGTTGTCCAGTTGCAGTCTTTTCTAAGTTCCGCATTCTTTCATAAGATTCTATTCCGAGTCTGCCTGATCAATTCTTCATCTTGTGTCCGGGTAGTGACTCGTGTTCTTCTAGGTATTGGACGCTTCGCTACCTCACTCGTGTAATACATCTCTTTGATGTGCAAGCATTAACACTATAACGACGTCCGAAGCACCAACACCGTTTTCAGTGAGAGCAATTTTTCGTTCGCGAACATACACATCAACCATTTTGAGCAATTCTGATGACTATGCCAGTGAACTGATACGTTTTTCCTAGCTGAAAATTATGGAGACTTTTAAGTATTTTTACTACGGCCATTTGTCGGTTTAAAGATTAGACTGTTATAAATGGAATCTTTTGAAAGAATCTCGAACTTAGAAAAATAGGCAACTGTATAATTTGTAGCAAATGAAGGTTTAAAATAGTATTTGAACTGGTCTAAATTAAAAAAAAAAATCATTATATAAATACGCTAACACGAAATTGTGGTACAGATTACTAATTTATTCGTACAAGAAGGCCAATGAAAGTTACATAATTCGAAAGATTGTTTGTCGTAGATTTCACGAATATAAATATTATGTGTGCATTTAGCCATTAAAAGTGGTAGAAGGAAGTAGCTTGGATCAAGTTCTACATTCTCCAACAATCAGCTCACTGATTGGCTATTCGCCTGGACCAAAGACGCAGTAATGCAGCGCATCTGCAGTATTAAAAAAACGTATTAAAATGAGTGAATATCGAAACATGGAGTGCTCCCAACTCACTTTCTTATGCCGCTCAAATGCTTCATTTTCGCAGTGATTAAGAGTGGTTAAAGGAAATGGATGTTTTCATATGAAAGTCGATATAAAGGATGATGCGCCGGAGAGGCATCTAGCGGTGCTCGGGTGGAACTACGAAGTCGAGAATGCCGATATAAATGATGATGCGCCATGAGAGGCATGTAGCGGTGCACGGGTGGATCTACGAAATCGACATGTTGTCAGCTCTGGAATTCTGAATATCGCAGTATCGAAATAACATTATTTCTTGGCGTTGTATAAATATACGAACACCGAAAGTGCAGTTCCATTTCAAATATTAGGCTAATGAAAGTTATATAATTCGAAAATGGCATGGGAAGTATATAATTCCGTTTTTATTTGTTGTTATTGTGTCAGGCATTTTCCTTAAAACATAAAAGATAACGTTTCATACCTCCCAGTGCCGGTTAAATTTTACCAAATATCCCAGCGGCCTCCTATGATAATGTTGGCAACAGATGCCGAATAGTGAGAATGCTGTGAGTCTTCATTTTAGCCAATCGCTTGACAATGCTGATGTTTTCTCATGGAATCTTTGCTTTACGAGGGCAATTATGTTTGCTGAGCGGACGAGGGTACACACAAGAACCTGTCAACCATAAGTCAGGAACAGCATTATTTGTTTACTTCACGGTCTGTACGATACACTAATGGAGTGATTCTATGTGGTTAGAACAAATGGGCAAAGATTTTCTATCGTGTTGTTGATGTTGCCAACATAATTACGCGATGCCGCCGACATGATACGTAACATTTTACCCCTAGTGACCATTGTAAACACAATTGTTCGATTTTTGACCACAGGAAATACTAGTAATAATAAAACAACACCAGTCACATTCTAACACACATCCTGTAGAACCGACAATCTAACCACTCCGCCATCGAAGCAGTTGTGCGACGCTCGTCGTTGTAATAATTATACCGAAGCGGAGTTCTTACATATCAACCATTTCTAGGTGGTCGAATAATGATGTACAAAAGAAATTACTCGATGGGCCAAACTGCAATAAATTTCGACATGAACTGTATTCTAGCTGTTACATTCCTTTTGTTTGATGACTTAAATACTAAGATGAAGCTCCGCAGGCCGCTAGAATTTGCAATACGCACTTCTGAATTTGGATATGCGCAGTGCACTCTAAATAATTAACATCAGAATTTCGTAATCTTACAAAATTGTGTTTTGTTTTCAATTACAGATTGTAAAAGAGTGAGTCTTGACATTTCAGGCCAATAAATGTTTAAATTGGCGATGATCATTGTACATATTTGCAGTCCATCGCTTAATGAATATCATACACAACGCAGCTCATCTGGTGTAATGTTGCCAAAGGCTGCCTCAGTACGGTGTTTTATAAACTGTGAGGTCGGAGGCACATCACGGCACAGTTCTCCTTTAACTTATCCCACAGAAATAAGTCAAAAGGTATACGATCAGGAGAACGGGGTGACCAATTTATGCGTCCGCCACGGAAATGTTCAACTGCTGAAGTTATCAGTCCCTCGACTTACAAACTAGTTACAATAACTTATGCCGAGGGCAACACACACACACACACACACACACACACACACAGACACACACCGATGTCCGATGGAGGACTGGAACCTCCGACGGCGAGCAACAGCCCTCCGCAGTAAGACGCCTTAGAACTCTCGAACACTCCACAGGACCGCCCGCCAGTCCTATGAAAGGCCCGTCGAACATTCTGTCAAGGGTCAACCTAGAGTCATTTCCAGAATGTGCATGAGCAGTGTCATGTTGTAACCACATAGTCTAAGAATTTCCAGCAGGATATTTTCTAGCAAAGTTATCAGATCATTTTGTAGAAATTCGAAGTACACTACTGACCATTAAAATTGCTACACCCAGAAGAACTGCGGATGATAAACGGGTATTCATTGGACAAATATACTATACTAGGATTGACATGTGATTACATTTTCACGCAATTTGGGTGCATATATCCTGAGAACTCATTACCCAGAACAACCACCTCCGGCCGTAATAACGGCCTTGATACGCCTGGGCATTGAGTCAAACAGAGCGTGGACGGCGTGTACAGCTTCAACACGATCCCACAGTTCGTCAAGAGTAGTGACTGGTGTATTGTGACGAGCCACTTGCCCGGCCACCATGGACCAGACGTTTTCAATTGGTCAGAGATCTGGAGAATGTGCTGACCAGGGCAGCAGTCGAACATTTTCCGTAACCAGAAAGGCCCGTACAGGACCTGCAACATGCGGTCGTGCATTATCCTGCTGAAATGTAGGATTTCGCAGGGATCGAATGAAGAGTAGAGCCACAGGTCGTAACACATCTGAAATGTAACAGCCACTGTTCAAAGTGCCGTCGATGCGAACAAGAGGTGACCTAGACGTGTAACCAGAGGCACCCCATACCATTACGCCGCAATGTCGCCAAACACGGGTACGACCATTATGATGCTGTAAACAGAACCTAGATTCATCCGAAAAATGACGTTTTGAGATTCGTGCACCCAGGTTCGTCGTTGCGTACACCATCGCAGGCGCTCCTGTCTGTGATGCAGCGTCGAGGGTAATTGCAGCCATGGTCTCCGAGCTGGTGGTCATATGGTGCTTCAAACGTCGTCGAACTGTTCGTGCAGATGTTGTCTTGCAAACGCCCCATCTGTTGACTCTGGGATTGAGACGTGACTGCACGATGCGTTACAGCAGTGCGGATAAGATGCCTGTCATCTCGACTGCTAGTGACACGAGGCCGTTGGGATCCAGCACGGCGTTCCGTATTGCCCTCCTGAACCCACCGATTCCATATTCTGCTAACAGTCGTTGGATCGATCGCGACCACCACGAGTAGCAATGTCGCGATACGATAAACCGCAATCGCGATAGGCTACAATTGGACCTTTAACAAATTCGGAAACGTTATGGTACGCATTTCTCGTCCTTACACGAGGCATCGCAACTACGTTTCACCAGGCAACGCCGGTCAACTGCTGTTTGTGTATGAGAAATCGGTTGGAAACTTTCCTCATGTCAGCACGTTGTAGGTGTCGCCACCGGCGCCAACCTTGTGTGAATATCCTGAAAAAACTAATCATTTACATATCACAGCATCTTCTTGCTATCGATTAAATTTCTCGTCTGTAGCACGTCATCTTCGTGGTGTAGCAATTTTAATGGTCAAGAGTGTATTTAGTTGCTGTTTGGATGCCTTTAGTGAAGTGAGGACCAATGAGATGGTCACTTATTACACCATAGAAGAGTATCATCTCTGCCTTTTCAGCGGTACAATAAACTATTTTCACAGTTCTGACGATACTGTACACATTGTTGTAACTTCGACCTGCTTAAAATGATTACCTACTCTCTTTACAACTGTGCGTACTTCCATTCTTACTTCTACTGTACAGTACAGACCTCTCGCAACACAGTGAAGTACAGTTATTCTGAGTAAAAAGATTAATTTAGAGTAGCAATAACAGCAAGCTCTACAGACAGACAGTGAGACAACTAGAACAAGATAAAACATTGCATTACAGCCAAACTCGTAAACATTGTAGTCTTCGTAAACATACCCCTATAGATGGTGAACGCTGATCATGGATCTTTTTTATTACAACACGCAGCTGATCGTCTGACGTTTCAAGGGTCAACTTTAGGTAACAATCACTCTAGATTTAATTAACATTTTATAATGAAACAAAAGGTATTCATTAAGTTTTTTCTATTTTCTTTTGTGATAAAAATAATACGAGGTTTCCTTTTAAAAAGAAAATACAGGTTTGGGTTAGAAATCGTACTTCCTTGCACTTCAATGGTTTGTATTAAACAGACCGTCTTCCCACTTTTGCACTGTGAAACTAGTTGTTCAGTATTTGTTGTGGTTTACGAAATATTTCCAGTAAGAATGTTAGGTAACTCACTCTGTATACCCGAAAATACAAAATCGAGAAATAAAGACGATACTGTAAATTTTTGTGTGTGGATAAAACTCAACCATAAATTCAATTACTATGGTAATTAAAGCTTTAATTAATATCCATTATACACGCATGCAAATTATACAACTTAAACATATTAATTGTAATTCAAATTCTAATTACATGTGACAGTCATGATTTAATTGACAATATATAGGTCATTGAAATTGTTTAAAAGTTGTAATTTTAAAAACAATTGTTTGAAAATAAACTTACGTTGACCAAAGTTAGGCTCGAACCTCGGTCCCTCGCGTGGTAAGGAGGTTCACTAGAGGCGCAGCCATTTAGTTGTACTGTCTTAGCCCACAATTTGATCAATGAGCAAGGAGGCGAAGTGATAATGTACTGAAGACGCACTCGGGAGGATGGACAGAATTTTTATTTCTTAAGATTCCATTCTTCTACTTATACAGTGTAAAGCAATTAAAAGTGTCTTTCGAAAGATTTGGAAAAATACAATTCGGATTTTTAAAAAAGATGGAATAAAAGTTGTTCACCTCGAAGAGGGACATCCATTAACAAAAATCTGGACCCCCCTGCACCGTACCCGAGGGTGGCTGAAATCTTAAATACGAACCCCTATTTTTTATTGAACTCCTCGTGAAAAAAAATGTGTAACTTCTCTATGAAGTGTTTCCTTCGTTTCGTGATAGATGGCAGTGTAATTGGCAAAAATTAAAATGATCTAAAATGGTTGAAAAGGGTAATATTTTTAGACGTTGGACTCGTTTAACACTTCCAGTTTCAGAAAACAGTTGGACAACACTGCGAAAAGTCGTTGCTCATTGAACACTTCTATCAGGGAACAGATTGGCATACCTTTGTCAAGCAAGGAAATAAAATCTAATCTCTCTGCAACCGTTAACACCGGGGAACAATTGCGTAGAGATCTCCCGACACCCCTCCTGCCGGCCACGACAGCGCCCGATTCTCGGACTCGATTGTGCCGCGGGCGCATACACTGAGTTAAAGTCTAAAAAACATTGCCATCTGAGTAACCTAAGCTTACCTTCATTTCCTTTCTATAGGATTCAAGTCAAGGCCAGTCCATTACAGGGATGTTATTGTCGTGTAACCACTCCGACAAAGACCGTGCTCGTCCGTGTTGAAAGATGCAATCGCGATCCCCTTATTGCTCTTCAACAGTGGGAAGCAAGAAGGTGCTTAAAACATCAATTGCTTTCATAGTGCCACGCAAAATAACGAGGGGTGCAAGCCCTCTCCTTGAGAAACACGACCACACCACAACACTACCGTCTCCAAACTTTACTACTGGCTCTCCACACGCTAGCAGACGACGTTCGCCGGGCATTCGCTATACCCACACCCTGCCATGGGATCGATACATTGTGTACCGTGATACGTCACTCCACCACAACATTTATTTCCTCTGTTCAATCGTCCAATGTTGACGCTCCTTACACCAAGCGAGGTGTCATTTGGCATTGACCTGCGTGATGTGTGGCTTATTGACAGTCGCTCGACCATGAAATCCAAGTTTTCGCACCTTCTGCTGTCGTCGCACTTGTTGTGGATCCTGATGCAGTTTGGAATTCCTTTGTGATGGTCAAGATAGATGCTGCCGTTAACACTGTACGACCCTCTTCAGTTGTCGGTCGGCCTGTACGCTTTCCGCACTGTACGTGGCCCTTCACGTTTCCACTTCACTATCACATGAGAAACAGTAGACTTGGGTATGTTTGGGAGTGTAGAATTCTAGCTTGCATACTTCTGACACAAGTGACGCCGAATCACCTGACCACGTTCGAAGTCCGTGAGTTCCATGGAGCGCCCAAATCTGGTTTCTCCTCATGTCTAATGGTTACTGAGGTCGCTGATATAGAGTACCTGTCAGTAGGTGGCAGCACAATGTACCTAATATGAAAAACTTGTAAATATCAACAAATAATACAATTCCTTGCGACAGCATTGTCTCGTTATACCAAAGGCATTAAACATAAGGAGAGGCATTGAATTAAAAATTATGCTGTGGCCTGGATTCGAACCCGAGTCCTCCTACTTACTAGGTAGGTGCTTTAGACCACAGGGAACATGAGGCAGAATTAAAGTATATGGTGTGGAGGGAGACGTGCTTTAAGGCAGTCCGTGTAGTTGCTTTGGCTACAATGCTGTGTTAGCTGAGTGGTCGTACTCGCTTCGGCGGTACATATACTAAAATTGGAACGATACAGAGAAGATTAGCATGCCGGGCGCCGTGGCTCAGCGCGCCCGGTCAGAGGGCTGAACGGCCTCTGTAATAAAAAAGCTGAGCCAAGAACAAATCGAACAAAAACGAACAAACTCGATCAACGTCCGCAACGAACAGAACTACACATAGAGCAAAAAAAAAAAAAAAAAAAAAAAAAAAAAAAAAAAAAGTGGTCTAAAGCACTTACCTTGTAAGTAGGAAAGCCTGGGTTCGAATCCTAGCCACAGCATAAATTTTAATTCAATGCCTCTCCTTATGTTTAATACCTTTGGTATAACGAGACAATGCTGTCTCAAGGAATTGTATTATTTGATGATATATCACCTCGGCTGAGGAACAATGGGGGATAGTTCCTATTCACGTTCTTTGCTGAGGTGCTATTCCAATGTAGGAGAGCTCTGGCAATTTGATACGCATTTCACAGGGAACCTGAGGCAGAATTAAAGTATATGGTGTGGAGAGTGACGTGCTTTAAGACAGTCTGTGTAGTTGCCTCGGTTATAATGCTGTCTTATCTGAGTGGTCTAAAGTAAAAAGTCCCAGGTTCGAATCCCGGCCACCTCATAAATTTTAATTCAATGCCTCTTCTTATGTTTAAAAACGTATGTTTCTGGGGGGTCCGAATACTTTTGATTACATATTGTATGTATAATTAATGCAGCGAACGGCCAAAAAGTCTTTACATTTCAGAGCGGTTGCACAAGAGGTTTCTTCTCTTTTCGAGAATCGGCTGGCCAAGGTGGCGAGTGTACTACAATAATTGGCAAGGGACTCTACGATAATATTGTAGGATATAAGTTGAGAATTTGCACCGGGCTGGAAGCGTGCCAGGGTAGTTCATGCACTTCCGTGTCCAGGTTTCTTAGTGCTTAGAAGAGCAGCCTGGTAAGCAGAAGTCCCGGGTTCGATCTCCAGTCTGCGCACAAAATTTCAACCGCCTCATTGAATTTAATTCAGTGCCCTCAAAATAGCTAAAACATCTCTGCATTTTATCTACATCTACATGGGATACTCTGCAAATCACATTTAAGTGACTGGCAGAGAGTACATCGTACCAACGTGATACTATTTTATCTCCCATTCCATTCTCGAATAGCGCGCGGCAAGAATGAACACCTGAATCTCACCGTTCGGGCTCTGATTTCTCGTATTTAATTCTGATGGTCATTTCTACCGATGTAATTGGGAGTCAACAATATATTTTCGCATTCGGAGGAGAATGTTGGCGATTGGAGTTTCGTAAGTAGCCCACGCCGCAGCGATAAGCGCCGTTGTTGTAATGATTCCCATCCCAGATCCAGTATCATTTTCGTAACGCTGTCTCCCTTGTATCGTGACAATACGAAACGAGCTGCCCTTCTTTGGACTCTTTCGATGTACCACGTCAAACCCACCTGATAAGGATCCCACATTGTGCAGCAATACTCCATAAAAGGACGGACAAGCGTAATGTATGCAGTTTCTTTAGTAGTTCTGTTGCATCTTTTAAGGGTTCTGGCAGTAAAACGCATTCTCTAGTTCGCCTTTTTCACGACGTTATCTACGTTTTCTTTCCAATTTAAGTCTGAAGTAATCGTAATTCCTAGGTATTTTGTGGAGTTTACGGCCTTCACTTTTGATTGATTTATCTTGTAAACAAAGTTTAACGGATTTCTTTTCGTACTCATGTGGACGACATCACACTTCTCATTATTTAGAGTCAACTGCCAATTCTTACACCATACTGATATTTTATTCAAATCATTCTGCAGTTGGTTTTGATCTTCAGATGATTTTACTAGACGGTAAATGACGGCGTCATCTGCAAACCTAAGAGAGCTACTTAGATTTTCTCCCAAATCGTTTATGTAAATAAGGAACAGCAAAAGACCAATAACATTACCCTGTGGAACGCCCGAAATCACCTCTGTCTTATTCGATGCCTTACCATCGATTACTACGAACTGTGTCCTCTCTGACAGGAAATCTCCTACCCAGTCGCCTATTTGGGGCGATATACCGTAACCACGCAATTTGCTTAAAAGCCGTTTTTAAGGTACGGTGTCAAAAGCCTTCTGGAAATCAAGGAATACGGTATCAATTTGCGAACCCTTGTCGATAGCACACATCACTTCGTGTGAGTAAAGAGCTAGTTGTGTTTCGCATGAACGATATTTTCTAAATCCATGTTGACCTTTCATTAGGCAACAAATAATTTCGATTATTTATTTGTGTTTGTGAAACCGAAATTTATTTTACTTCTGAATGTGTTCCTTTTCTGCAGTTACGTACAAAAACGTTCTAAATGATGAGCTGCCTGTCAAGTCTGTTTGCCTGTTCCGATTTTCTTTCTTCTTCCGCTGCCTGATATTCGTCGATATTCCGTGATGGAAAACACTTCAGTTTTAGTTCCAGTAGGCTATCCTCCGTCCTTAAAGTTTTACGATTTATAGCCATGGGATGGTTTATAGTGAAAGTAGTTAAATTTTTACGATCCATAATACTTTACTTTAACCAAACTTCTTAATTCAGAAGTGTGGTAATAGCCGCGCATGCTGCTTGTTTTACACGCAGTGCCAGAGCCCCCCTCCCCGCCGAGGTATTCCATTGTTCTTTTATCCAGCGCTGTAACACCTACTTCGCGGCAGCTACCACGTAATACCACGCCCTCCGACAACACAATACTTGTTACTAGCAGCAGTGAAACGTATATTGCACGCGGAGCAAAGCGTCCCTGTTGCTGGGAGGAAAGCGCAGTTCATTCCTGTTTTAAAGAAGCGTCGCCGAACCGACGTACAATTTTACAGACGTAAATCTCTGAGGTTGATCTATCGTAGAATTTTGGTACGTGTTTTATGTTCGCTTATTTCAATGAGGTGACAAACGTAATGGGTTAGGGACATGTATAAATACAGTTGGCGATATTACAAGGTACAAAAGGACAGTGTAGTAATAGAGCTGTCATTTGTATTCATGTGAAAAGATTTTAGATTACTATGGATGCATAACAGAAATTTAAAGACTTTGAACATAGAAAGGTACAAGGGCAAACTAGAAAATTTTTGCCCTTATTTTTTTATTACCCAAATTAAGAAACATACAGGTCATTCTAAACACTATTTTTCCACTTAGTCCACACTCCGGTTCACACATATGTTTCTTCGCAGCACTGAAGCCGCGCAGGAATGGCCGAGCGCTCTAAGTCGCCTTGCTGCGGAGCGAGCGGCCGCTCCCCGTCGGAAGTTGGAGTCCTCCCTGGGGTATGGGTGTGTGTGTTGTCCTTAGCGTAAGTTAGTTCATGTAGTTTGTAAGTCTAGGAACCAATGACCACTGCAGTTTGGTCCCATAGCTTTACAAACATTTGAAGAGAATACTTAATTTGAGATGCCTCTACTGATTACGGAAAAAATAGTCGGAATGCAGTCTTGGCTTCATCGTTACTTGCTAAGAACTGTCCTGCCAGGGATTGCTTCAGAGATCGGAAAACTTGTAAACGACTACTTTCTTGAACACAACCACCAAACCCTTCTGAAAACAAAACAGTTTTCCACTTCTGTGGGCTGCAGGTTTCGATGGGCGTTCATCCCTTGCCCCAAAGAAAACGAATCATACTTTGCCTAAATAGATTCAGGCAAATGTCGGAATGGTTCATCTGAAAAATCTCGGGCGATTTTCCTCACATCTTGCGCTTCTACTCCATCCCTGAAGACGTTCCGTCGAAGGAACTCTAAGCTCTTAATCTTCCTTCCTGCTGTTTCTTCAGTGAGTCCTACCTTGTACAGGTCGAAATCCGAGCAATATTGTGATATCAATCGAAAGACGATTTTGTGAGCTAATTCCTTTGTAGCTTCAATTCATTTCCTGAAGATTCTTTCAATGAAACCTTTTATTTTAATCTTGGAATAATTTCTATGCTTACTACTGTGCTTTACAAAAGTCCAATTGTTATAATTTAAAGCTTGGTTCTTCAAGACAGGCTTATTGGTATGACTTCTTACACTATACTCAAATGTTGCTATTAGAAGATAATTCAAAGGTCCATCGAGTTTTGCCGGAGTATGGTCTCCACTCGATCTGCGTAATCACTGACTGCTGACAACGTAGCTAAGCTGCCAAGGTTATCGTCGTCGCCCAGCATCTGCGCTAGGGAGTTACCCTTGGAATGATGTGCAGGATTTACCAGAAGGTGTTGCCTGCGAGGCTATGTAGGCAGTTGTTTCTTGATTCGTCGCGTGTATACCTGTGTCATCTGGAGTGCTGATTTTATTTAATGACATTTTGGCTATAGTCATGTGGTGCTACTATTACCGGGTGAGTGAAATCATGGGCCACTTATAGCGGTCGGCCTCTTCGTTGGGTCGTCCTAGGGTCTGGATGAGCGGATAAACTGATGTCCATAGTCGTTGGTGGAATGCTCTCGCATTATCTTTGAGCCGCGTCATGCATGTAATCCGCGGGAAAGTTCCGATGGACTTCGTTGATTCGTTAGAGTGCCTTGTATTGTAACGTCTGGAGTTTCATGAAATGTGACTTCACATCCCAAATGGAGCAAGCATAATCCATAAGCGGTCTCACATATGTCTGACAGATCTGCAGCCCGCGATCCACGGAGAGACGACTTTTCGTTCAGGAGGGGGTAAACAGCTCCCAGCGCGTCGGATAGTTTTTTGTGGACTTCCCCCACGTGTTGACTCCAGAGCAGTCTAAGGTGAGTCCTAAGTATTTAGCGGTTGGTGTCCGTGGTACGGATGTGTTAAACAGCTTGATGTCTCTGATCTGTGGCGGAATGCGCTTGGTCAGGATCATCGCTTGACTTTTAGCAGCATTGTATCCAACTCGCTAGTCAGCAGCCCTTCGTTGAAGGTCAGAGCATGCGTCTTGGAGGCGGCGGTGTATAGCTGGCCATGGGCTGTCGCATAAAGAGGGACATGTCGGCGTAGATGGATCGCGGTACCCTTGGTGAAGTCAGTAGGTCGGCGGTGGAGACGCTGTGGTAAACATGAGCCCTATGGGACTCCAGGTTGAATGTCTTCTTGAGTAAGATGGCGGGTAAGTTGGTGTAGGAGGATACCTTCAAACGCTAGAGGGTTCTGTCAGCGCCACCTAGATACAAGGCCTGTGCACTGCCTGCCAAGATTAGTCATAACACAAGCAAACCATTTGTCTTATGTAGCGTTGTGCTCGCTTTGGAAATACATACACGTTGCACACTGTGTTCCAGAATGTTATCAATGTTATTTATGTGATTGACATACAAATTTGTTTTGGTATAAGGTATTTATGGACTATTAATAAATATCTTGCCGATATTGGAATTGGACGATTCGAATTAGCCATTTTGTCTCATACCAGCAAATATTTATACGGAGAATCACATAGATAACACGAAAAACATTTTGAAACACAGTGTGCAACGTGTACGTTTCCCCAAATTCAGCACAACGCTACACAAGACAAATAGTTTGCTTGTATTATGACTACTCTTGGTAGGCAGCGCACAGTCATTGTATTGAGGTGGCGTTGGTTCTGTCCAGTCTTCGCCAGATTTCGGGTCCCCTACAATGACAGCACGCTTCCAGAGTGTGGGAAGTTTCTTCTGTCTCAAAATATTATTGAACAGTCTGGTGGCGTAGTGAACAGCTTCAGGTGAGCGTTCTTTTAACACCCGAGCATAATATTATCGTTTCCAGGGGCCTTCCTGTTCGGCAGACCTTTGAGGCATTTTGGACTTCTTCTGTGGAAACGTTATTCCGATCCGCATCGTCGTCGGCGTCAGCGGTGGCGAGGAACACTCGCAACCTGCCCTCCGCGAGCCGGACATTTTCCTGATTTATCGACTGCTGCATGGGACGGATTGTGTTTTTCAAAAACGTCTGCTAGGGCTTTGGTTTATCCGTCGGTTTGTAGGCTAGCCCTGTGGGCATATTCAGTGGTGGGAGGCGAGACTTCTTCTCATTAAAAAAGCGGACGATGTCCCACACGTCGGCGTCTCGTTGAAGGAACGCATGTTTTTCATCCAAGCGTCGGTTTCGAAGTTCTTGAAGTGCTGTCTTAATTTGGCGCTGGAGAAGATTAACGCTGGCCTTGGTCTCCCTCTGACACGTCAATCGCCATTCCTTGGGTAGTTCTTCCTCTTGATCATTTGAAGAATCTCATGGAAGTGATCACTTTCCAATCTCCATTTCCCAACCATATGGAATGGAGCGTGAAAGACACCCAACACCATGGATGCTCAGTACCGCGGACTGGCCAGTTTTCAGCCGACTTTATAACTTTGAACTTCGTGACAGTGTAACGGAATGGGTGCATCGTTTGATTGCCGTGATCCACTGCACCGCTGACGCATCCATTCCACGGTCTTCGGGACGTCCAAAACGGCAACCAGTCCCGTGGTGGAAAGACAAATGCACTCTGCCATCACATCCAGGCGGGCGGCACTACGCTGGTTAAGTGTCGGCCGACTTCAGAGAACCTCGACGCTTTTATACATTTATTTCATGATCATTCATATCTCTTGACGAATGTACTGAGGCATGCAAAGCTAAAATATAATAAGTAATAAGTATTTCATTAATGAAGTTGAAACATCTTTCCGCTAGATGCACTATTGTCGTTCCAAACATGAGACTTAAACTTCCATAGCAGTTGTACGTATACGTTAGACTGTGATATCAGTACTAATTGTATCAGTTTTATACTCATTGCGTTGAATCCTATCTATTAGTTTTCTGGTGCACTACGAAAGTAACAGTGCGTCTATTGGTTCTTTTCTGCATTACGCCGTTCTTTCCTAGCATGAAATACACCTAAAACTTCAAATTACGATATCTGTTATTTTCCAGATTTTATTTTGATGAAGTGAAGCCTATATGTTGCCCCAGGCTATTATTAATTTATCTATCATACCCCATGAATATTCCTTTAGTACTTTTAGATATTTGCCGTACTACACCATGCTTATAAGCATAGTTTGCACATAAAACTTCGAAGTACGGTATCTTTTCTTTCCGTGGTTCGATTCTGATGAAAGGAAGTCTACGTTATGCTTCAAGCTATTCTAAAATTACGTGTGAAGCTGTTTGCGCTTCACAGTTTAAAGATGTTAACAGCACAGTCAGCTTTAAGGAGGAACATTCAGTGGTAGGTATGAGTTCTGTCTGTGAGTTGTCTGGCGTATAAAATTTACAGTGTATAAGTAATAACTTATAACGTCATGTCAATTGCCTTAAATATATATCAGGAACATCGGAAAAATAGTAAGCGATAAACTTTTTTCCTTTCATCGTTTGTTGGGGTTATCAGCGAGAAAAAGTTTCGTAAAGATTTGAAATTATGTTTACAATTTATTGCAAGCCGCTAAGTGCTCTCATTCTCAAATAGTTGACGAATAAAATCACGCTATCACACGCCACAAGATGGACAGATATAATTGTTTATGACGTGATAACGTTTGAACTATGTAACGTATGTGGTTTTTGCAACCACAGCAAATGACTCCTGACCTTAAAGAATATTTGTACGAAATTTAGTTGAAATCGGTCCATTAGTTTAGGAGCAGATGTAGAATATTATCGCATGATGCGGCCGTTTTTCTCGACTGTCATTGTTTATGACGTCATATCTCCTTAGTATGTGTCGTAGGTGGTTGTTACCCCGACAGCGATTGTTGCCTGACAGTAAGGATCATGTGCACAAAGTTTGGTTGAAATCGGCCCAGTAGTTTAGGAGGAGATGTGGAACATACACAAACACACACACACACATAAAGCCTATTTTATAAGATGTTAGTTTGCCACGACTTCGAAATGTATCTTGTAGTGTCTCAAGCACTACATGCTTTCCCTTGCTGGACAAGATGACCAAATGGATTAGTTATGTTTATTTATGGAGTTTTTCTTGCTTGGACTATTACTGTCCTGAGCTATTTCTTTCACGGGTGAAGGCCCAGACAGGGACCTCCTACTTCTCATGGAAAACATATTTAAAGGTCACTGTGCACTAGAGAGAACTCTATGGATACTCAGAGTAAAGAGATGTGAAAGTGGTGATATTGATGGTGTTTTGTTTTGTAATTAGTTACTAGAGTTGATCTGAACTGTTAGTATGTTCTAAGCTTGGCCTCAGGAATTTGTATAATTATATCTGGATTTAAGAGTGTAAACCACATGGTTGAGTATTCTGGTGATGGACAAAGGGTACAATAAATCCCAGTTATTGTTCAAATATAAACGAAGTGTCGTCTCATTTAAGAAATGAGATAAAGTTGGACTGTGATATTTCATCTCTTCTGAGCGTAACTTAGATAGAGAAGAAGTGTGATTGACCTCAATTTTAGAAATAACCGTCATTAGGGGCACTGATTATCAGGACCTCTACCAATATATATATATTACAATAAACAACATATGAAGAAGATGATTAATTATGTGATGGGATTCTGAAATAAGTAGAATCACACGCTCACATCACAAGCTTCATGTTAATATGGTTGCATTTGTTGTTAATCATACTATTAGATTTATTAAAAATTTTCAAATTTTTGTAAATCTAAGGGACTTAACTACGTTGATCATCAATCCCTAAGTTTACAAACTACTTAAACTAACGTAAAGTAACTTATGCTAAGAACAACACAAACACCCATACCCGAGGGAGGACTCGAACCTCCGACGGCGAGAAGCGCAAGGCGCCTTGGAACGCTCGCCCATTTCAAAAATGATGGATCAGTGGAACGGACAACAGCGTACGAAAGCCATAAAAATGTTTTATAAAAACAACGATAGTTTGGTAGCGGTGCACACGGAGTTTCGACGTTTTCATAATTTAGGACCTCACGATGCCATTCCGTCAAAACTCGCGATAAAATGTTGGATTAATAACTTTGAAGAGACTGGATTTGCCCTAAAGAAGAAACAAACTAGATGATCAAGAAGTGTGCCTTCTCTAGCGAACATTGATGTACTCCAGACTGTCTTATGGAGCGCATGACGTTCAGTTCGTAAGCAATCCACAATGGTTTGAATATCGCTGGAGAGAGTACGCAGAATTTTTCATCTTGATTTAAAGTTGCATCTGTACAAACTACAGATGGTGCAACAATTGAAGGACAACGATTACCGGTTACGACTGGGATTCTGTTAGTAAATGATAATGACGACGAATTTCTGAACAAGTTGTGGATGTTAGATGCACATTTTCATCTCACAAGTTATGTGAAAAAACAGAACTACCGTTACTGGGCAAACACAAATCCTATTGGCGTTCATGACCGTGCTTTACACGATAGTGAAGTGACAGTATGGTGTGGTGTTTCATCGCATGGGATTATCGGATCTTACGTGGAGTTGTTACGACCTCTCGTTACACCTGCATTGAAGAACTTTCCAAACGTTGAAGAAGCCTGGTTTCAACAGGACGGGGCGACATCACACACTGCACGGCAATAAATGTGTGCGAGAATTATTCGGGTACCTTACGATTCAGTAATAT
This sequence comes from Locusta migratoria, assembly GCA_026315105.1. Classification (NCBI taxonomy): domain Eukaryota; kingdom Metazoa; phylum Arthropoda; class Insecta; order Orthoptera; family Acrididae; genus Locusta; species Locusta migratoria. The sequence goes on along the minus strand of CM048751.1, from coordinate 346,339,158 downwards.
TCTCTGGCCCCCGAGACCGCCCTATATATCCGTTTGTGATTTTTTTCCCTTTTGTAGCTACCTCAAGAGCAAACTCTACACGACTCGACCAAGAACGCTGTGTTAGTTAAAACATTAGGGAACGCAGTTGAGATGTTGCAGCGCTCAATGAGGAATCTCTGCAGCAGCTTTCCAGAATTTATTCGTACAGGGGCAATGGAGAGAAAAGAGAAATTTGGAAGTGTTTTCTGAAGGCATTTGTGTGGAGTGTTGCCTTGTACGGGAGTGAAACTTGGACGATAAGTAGTTTATAGAGGAGTAGGATCGAGGCTTTTGAAATGTGGTGCTACAGAAGAATGCAGGAGATTAGATGGGTAGATTGAGTAACTATTGAAGAGGTACAGGAGATAATTGGGGAGAAAAGGAAATTCTGGCATACGTTAACTAAAAGAAGCGATCGATTGGTAGGATACATTATTAGACATCAAGGGATCGTAAATTTAGCATTGGATAGAAGTGCGTGGGGGAAAAATCGCAGAGGGTGACTGAGACGAATATAGTAAGCGGATTCAGGTGGATGTGGTTTGCCGCTCTTACGAAGATATAAAAAGGCTTGCGCAGGATTGATAGAATAGAGAGCTCCATCAAACCAGTATCCGGACTGAAGACCACAACAATAACAATTCTTACAGGAGGATGCCATCTAAGCGACGTAATTTTTTAAAAGATGGCATTCATGTTTCGTAAATGGCAAAGATGAAAGATCTCAATTACTATGAATTAAACTTCTTCCTTTTATCGCTTCTAGTATTATTGGATTGTGGAAATAGTCTCATTTGTATTGTCATTCCAAAAATTGTGAGGTGAGAGGAGGATTTCGAAATATATCAAAATGTCTGAGCATGTGATTGCACTGTTGCAAAATACAGTGGTAACCTTAGAAATTATGTTCCAACTTCTTTTTTTATCTCAGAGACATACAGGGTGGTCGGAAATTTCCATTATAAACTTCTAGGACTTGTACAGGGTAGTGAGTACATAGCATTTTCGTTTCCGTTTCATGGCAGTTTCAACTCAGATGTGTAACTTGTCAACGTCTGCTTTTTTTTTTTTTTTTTTTCCTCCTCCCGGGGAGGGCGTTTCTTCATTAGAACGGTCGAATAGGGTCGTTTAAAAATTCTTTGTCTCTTATTTTGACGTAGTGTACATTCGAAGTGTGTCAAAATTGGCGAATGGCACTATAGTCCGTTTACCGAGAGCTGGGACGAAACGTAAAACAATGTCACGTGAGCAAGTACGATCCTTTCCAGCGAAAGCATTCGGTGTTCACGTGATACGAAGGGGTGTACAAAATCCTTGGCTCACGCTTTGCAGCTGGTGGCGTCGCCTGGCTGCCGAGCTGACGTCATAGCGGACCCCGAGAAACCTGGACAACAATGAAACGAAATAAAGCACGACATGGAAAATTTAAAGCCATTTACAGTAATGTTAAAAGTACGATGAAACTAAGTTCATTCTGTCAAAACAGATTTGTTTTCATACAAGTTGCTTACCAAACGCTCCATTCATACACAATTTTTAATAACATTCCCACTAATAATAATGGTAAAGGACGGCGAAGCAAGGTTCATTCTGTCAAACTTGAACTGTTTTCATTGGGTTTACACCAAACAGCTCCTCTCTCTCTCCTCTACAATTTCCACATTTGACTTTCAAATAAAAATACGACACGGAGGACGCACTTGTTCCAAACTTCTGCAGTCACTGCTTTTACTGCTTCTTCTTTCAGTTCTTTAACTTCCGTAGTTTTGTATGATTTTTCTTTCGCTGCAACATAGTCTTTGATTCTGGCCCACAGTTAGTCGATGGCGTTTAATTCACAGCGGTACGGAGGAATTCTAAGAACACTTTTCGCTGCATTCTTCGCCATTTCATCTATCGCGTATTCGTTGTGCGCTGTTCTGTAATCTTGAAATATATCTAAAAGATATTTTTTCAACATACCGTCTTCAAAATCGAGGTTTTTAGATTTTATCCACTCTGATATTTCGTGCTTATTGGAATTCGCACTGGGTACTTTTCCTTTTCTACGATAATGGTACGGCGCTTTATCAACAGCAATAACTGCAAGCCGAGGAAGAATACCTTAGAACCACTTCTCGAAGGTTCAACTAGTCTTTCAAGCGTCTTTAAAGGTGAACCTGAAATCGCCGCTGTGGAACACGCACTCAAATGTTCAAATGTTTGTAGAGCTTATGGGGCTTAACTACGGGGTCATCAGTCCCTAAACTGACAAACTACTTATGAACTAGCTAACACTAAGGACGGCACAAATATCCATGCCCGAGGGGGGATTCGAACCCCCGACCGTAGAGGCCGTGCAGACCGTGACTGGAGCGCCTCAGTCCCCTCGCCCACCGCGGCCGGCAGAACACGCACTAACGAGTTCACACCTGCAATTGAGACGGCCACACTGACTGCGTGCCCCTGCCTTGTACACCCCTCGACGGTATCGCTGTGGTCACGCGCCTTGCCGTGTCTACAGTAGGTCTCTCGTTTCGGTGAATGCAGTATATGTTAGTGTTCTTTGTCAGCCACGTACCACCGTCCGGCCATCCGTTAGTGACCACGGCTACGGCGTGTTCTGTTGTGCTATTGTAGCCTAAGCACCGTGCAAGGGCAACGCTGTTAGCGCATAGAAAGGGAAACTCGCAGTTTCGTCGGACTGGGGGACGCGCGCGCATACGAATAATTGCGGGCAGGCGGTCGGCGCAGATGTAAACATAGCGGCCGGTGTCACTTTCTCGGCGCCGTTGACGCCGCGCGCATTGACGCGAGCAGAACTGCCGCTGTTAACGGCGCCTGCCGCAGCGCAGCGCCGAGCCAATGACATTGGCGGCGGTGCACGTGGCCGCGCAGGCCTGCCAACCTGCGCGCGCCGCGATCGATGTCACTGCGGGCGGGAGCTTCGAAACTGCGCGTCGATACCGCCCGGCCCGCGCTCAGGTTCACCGGAGGTTGCGCGCAAATATATTGATTCCGTGTGGCCCAAGGATGGGCAGCGACGGCCCAAGGCGTCACCGTCTGCCGGCGGGCCCTACCCTTCCCTCCGTGTGTGTGCCACGTCTGCCACCGACTGCCACGATGCTGGTGAAACCTACCGGTGCTATTCAAAACCTGCCCGACCTTATTTTTTAGTGTTGAAACACCAAATGGTATCGGGGGATGTGCTCTCTATATGTTTCCATACACATGTCACTATAACTTGACCCTTGGCAGTTTCAAAAAATAATACAATCACAGAATTTTCCTACGCCTGCCACCAGTCGTGCTATACGATCTTGTATTCAAAATTCAAATGTTTGTAAATCTATTGGACCAAACTGCGTGGTCATCAGTCCGTAGCTTACTAACTACTTAAACTAAGGTAAACTAACCTAAGGACAACACACACACCCATGCCCTAGGGAGGACTCGAACCTCCACGGCGAGCAACAACGCGCTCGGCAGCGAGACGCTTCAGACCGCTCGGCTACTCCACCGCGCCACGATCTTGTAAAAGTCGCACAAGGATACCACATGGGTACCGGATTTTAAATTTTTCTATATTCGTGCTCGTGCCACCACCATAAACCACATACATTGCCGAGGTGATGTGGCTTGCGTGCCTCAACGATGCAGATAGCCGTACCGTAGGTGCACTCACAGCGGAGGGGTATCAGTAGAGAGGCCAGACAAACGTGTGGTTCCTGAAGATGGGCAGTACATTTTCAGTAGTTACAGGGGCAACAGTCTGGATGATTGACTGAGCTGGCCTTGTAACATCAGCAAGCATGACTTTGCCACGGAGTTACTGCAAACTACTGAAAGCAAGGGGAAACTATAGTCGTTTACAGAATGAAACTTTCACTCTGCAGCGGAGTCTGCGCTGATTAGAAACTTCCTGGCAGATTAGAATTGTGTGCCGGAACAGGGACTCGAACCTGGGACCTTTGCCTTTCACGGGTAAGCGCTCTACCGACTGAGCTATCCCGACACGACTCACGATGCCGCCTCACAACTTTACTTCCGCCAGTACCTCTCCTCCTACTTTCCAAACTTCACAGAAGCTCTCTTGTGCATAGTCGTTTATTTTCCCGAGGACATGCAGCCCTACTGTATGAATATGTCAATGATGAAATCTTCTCGGGTAAAATATTCCGGAGGTAAAATAGTTCCCCATTCAGATCTACGGGCGAGGACTACTCAGGAGGATGTCGTCACCAAGAAAAACAAAACAGACATTATACGGATCGGAGCGAGCAATGTTCTATTCCTTAATCGGGTCGGTGAATTTAAAGAGAGAAAGTTTAAACTTAGATATGTTGGGGTTTACTGAAGTTCGGTGGCAGGATGAAGAGGATTTTTGGTCAGGTGAGCACAGGGCTATAAATACAAAATCAGTTGGTGGTAATACAGATGAAGGTGAAATAATGAATAAAAAATTGAAATGCTGGTAAGTTATGAACAGCATGTGAACGCATTATCGTAACAAAGATATGCACGAAGCAAACACGAACCACATCGAGTTGTAGTAGCGAGACTGAATATCGAAATTCCCAAATGCACCAAAAATAAACGAAAAATATATCTATTCAATAAAGCAGATAAAAATTCTCTTCACGCTTTCCTGAGTGATAGTCTCCAGTCCTTCAAAACTAAAAATGCGAGTGTAGATCAGTTGTGGCTTACATTCAAAGACATAATATCAGTAGTAATCGAGAGATTTATACCAAATAAATTAATAAAAGAGGGGGCTGACCCCCCGTGGTACACAAAACAGGTCAGTTCACTGTTGCAGAAACAAAGAAAAACGCATGCAAAATTTAAAAAGACACAGAATCCGCAAGACTGGCAATCTTTTACTGAAACTCGCAACCTAGCGCGGACTTCAATGCGAGAATCTTATAGTTGTTTCCACAACGAAATCCTGTCTCGTAATCTTGCAGAAAATCCAAAGAAATTCTGGTCATATGTGAAGTACACTAGCGGCAAAACACAAACAATACCTTCACTACGCGATAGCAATGGTAATACTACCGACGACAGTACTGCTAAGGCAGAATTACTAAACACAGCTTTCCGAAATTCTTTCACCAAAGAAGACGAAGTGAACACTCCAGTATTCAATCCAAGAACAGCTGCCAGCATGCGAAACTTAGAAGTAGATGTTCCTGGAGTAGTAAAACAACTTAAGTCACTAAACAAAAATAAATCTTCCGGGCCAGATTGTATACCAACTAGATTCCTCTCAGAGTATGCTGATGAAATAGCTCCGTACTTAGCTATAATTTACAACCGATCACTCAGCGAAAGATCCGTACCCAAAGACTGGAAAGTTGCCCAAATTACTCCAATATTCAAGAAAGGCAATAGGAGTGATCCCCAAAATTACAGGCCTATCTCATTGACGTCGATTTGCAGTAGGATTTTGGAACATATACTTTGTTCGAATATTATGTACTACTTCGAAGAGAACGACCTATTAACCAATAGTCAGCACGGATTCAGAAAGTATCGCTCTTGCGAAACACAGCTTGCCCTTTATTCACATGAAGTGTTAAGTGCCATCGACAAGGGATCTCAAATCGATTCCATATTTCTGGATTTCCGGAAGGCTTTTGATACTGTACTCCACAAGCGGCTTCTAATGAAATTGCGTGCTTATGGAATATCTCTCCAATTGTGCGATTGGATTCACGATTTCCTATCAGAAAGGACACAGTTCGTTGTAATTGACGGTAAGTCATCGAGTAAAACAGAAGTGATATCTGGCGTTCCACAGGGAAGCGTTATTGGTCCCCTACTCTTCCTCGTGTTTATAAACGATTTAGGAGATAATCTGAATAGCTCCCTTAGACTGTTCGCGGATGATGCTGTCGTTTATCGGTTAGTGAAGTCAACAGAGGATCAAAAGCAACTGCAAAGCGATTTAGACAAAATTTCTGCTTGGTGCGAAAATTGGCAATTGACACTAAATAAAGAAAAGTGTGAAGTAATACACATGACCACTAAAAGAAATCCGCTGAACTTCAATTACGCGATAAATCAGTCAAACCTAGGAGTTACAATTACGAACAACTTCGACTGGAGAGAACACATAGAAAATATTGTGGGGAAGGCGAACCAAAGGTTACGTTTCATTGGCAGAACGCTTAGACGATGCACCAGCTCCACCAAAGAGACTGCCTACATCACACTTGTGCGTCGTCTCTTGGAGTACTGTTGCCCCTTGTGGGACCCTCAACAGGTGGGACTGACGGAAGATATTGAGAAGGTTCAGAGAAGGGCAGCTCGTTTTGTTTTATCACGTTATGGGTGGGAAAGCGTCACGGAAATGTTGCACGAATTGGGGTGGAAATCATTAAAAGAAAGACGTTATTCTTTGCGGCGTGATCTGTTTGCGAAGTTTCAATCACCGATTTTTAGTTCTGAATGTGAAAATATTTTGCTAGCACCCACCTACTTAGGGAGACATGACCATCCCAATAAAATAAGAGAAATCAGATCGAAAACGGAACGATTTAGGTGTTCTTTCTTCCCGCGTGCTATTAGAGAATGGAACGGTAGAGAAAAGTTATGAAGGTGGTTAATGAACCCTCTGCCAGGCACTTAAATGTGATTTGCAGAGTATCGATGTAGATGTAGATGTAGACAGTAGTACAAGTTTATATGCCAACTAGATCTGCCGATGATGAGGAGATCGAAGGAATGCATGAGGAGATTAAATAAATTACTCAGAGTTTTGTTATTTGGGTACCAAGATAACTTCCGATGGCCGAAATAAAGAAGATATAAAATGCAGTACGGCTATGGGAAGAAAAGCGTTTCTGAAGAAGCGAAATTTGTTGACATGCAATATTAGTTTAAACGTTAGGAAGACCTTTCTGAAAGCATTTGTCTGGAGTGTAGCATTGTATGGGAGTGAAACGTGGATGATAAGGAGTTCAGAGAAAGAGAAGATAGATGGTTTCGAAATATGGTGTTACAGATGAATGATGAAGTTTAGATAGGTAGATCACGTAACTAATGAGGTGGTGCGCAACAGAGTTGGGGAGAAACTGAGTTTCTGGCATATCCTGACTAAGAGAAGGGATAGGTTGGTACAACACATTCTGAAAATCAAGGATTTGTCAACTTAGCATTACAAGGAAGTGTGTGGGGTAAAAATCGTAGACGGAGACCGAGGGTCGCATTCAGTAAGCAGATTGAAAAGGATGTAGGTTTCCGTAAGTTCTCTCAGGTGAAGTGGCTTGCAAGAGACAATGTAACGTGGAGAGCTGCATCAAACCCAAGTTTTGAACTTAAATAACAATTAGCCAAAGCTGTTCGACGCAACTCTCAAAAATTATCGAGAAAAGTTGTGAAGTTTTGCAAGAACGCGTAAGTACCATTAATTAAAATAATTGCAATATCTGTGGGTGTAACTAGGTTGTAGCGTTCTAGTCTCACAGCCAGAGACGTTGGTTCGATTCCCTCCGTAACAGATAATTTTTTCCCGTTTCCGAATGCAATTATATAAAACATTTTGGGATCTCTAATTCCACGGGTTGTGTTATTTTTGTTTTGTTTTTGTGTATGTAGACTAACTGAAAACCTTGGCACCTGAAACGGTGGTTGAGTAGATTAGCTGTTAGGAAAGCTAGGGAGATGACTTTTCAAGCCGGCCGCGGTGGCCGAGGGGACTGAGGCGCTCCAGTCACGGTCTGCACGGCCACTACGGTCGAGGGTTCGAATCCCCCTCCCCCCTCGGGCATGGATATTTGTGCCGTCCTTAGTCTTAGTTAGTTCATAAGTAGTTTGTAAGTTTAGGACTGATAACCCCGTAGTTAAGTCCCATAAGCTATACAAAGATTTGAACATTTTTGACTTTCCAAAACAGCGCCGTACCTCTTAACAAACTGAAGAATCAGATACTACCTTTTCAACCAATAGCGAAGCCAATACTGTAAAATATGTAACTTATGTTTTTTGATTGAAAGTGTCACTATTAACAACCTTTTTAAAATAAATAAAATTAGGAATTTAGAAAAAAAGTGCTTTTTTCGTAAAAATTACCATTGGATAATAAAAGTGTGTAAGTATTCGACCACAACGGAAAAAAAAAAAACTGTCACGGCAGGATTCGAACCGCCGTCCCTAGGTTTGTTATCCCAAAACGCTACCACCTACATCGGCAGATGGTGCAGTTGATATACTTATTGGTACTTGCAAAACTTTAAAGTTGATTTTCTAGAGAATTTTTTAGAGTTGCGTCAAATGGATTTGGCTGATTCTAATTTGAGTTCTGAACTTCACGAATCATAAATATCACAAAATTCTAAATTCGATACCCATGTGGCTTCCTTGTCAGTGGCAACGCCACAGTACAGTTTTCGTCTGAAGATTAGATAATGAGACAATAAAAGTAGTCGATGAGTTTTGTTATTTGGGTGGGAAGAAGAACTTCTGATGGACGGGGTAAGAAAGATGTAAAGTGCAAATTGGCATCTGAGAGACGGAAATTTTTTGTGATCGAATATTAATCTAAATTTGAGGAGGTCTTTTTTGAAGCCATTTTTCCAAGAAGAATGTGGGAATGAACACAATAGATGAAGCAGTTAGAGCGAACAGTTTCACCCCTGGGGTAAGCGAGGTTACCTAAGAGCCTCATGGACTTGGCAGTAGAGATGAAGAGATGTCGAGGCAGACCAAGGAGAAAGTATTCGGATTCGGTCAAGAATGATTTTGAAGTAAGGCGTTTCACATCAGACGAGGAATAAATGTTACATTGTATACAAGATCATGGAGGAACTTTATTATGGGCTCTATGGTGACTGAACGCTGCAAGGCATAATGAGTCTCTACTTATGATGCTTATGATGTCCAGAGTGTAGCCTTGTACGGGAGTGTAACGTGGACAGCAGAAAAATGACAGAAGCTTTTGAAATTTGGTGCTGCAGGAAAATGCTGAACTTCATATGGGTGATGATTTCGTGGGGCATTTTTGGCCGATAGACCCCAGCTAGGGTCTTGTTCGGCCTGCCTGGTGGTAGTCTTCAGGTGACACCACTTGGGCGACTTGCGCGTCGACGATAATGATGACAACACAACACCCAGCGCCCGAGTGGAGAACATCTCCGACCGGATCGGGAATCGTACCCGGGCCTCCTGCGTGACAATCTACCATGCTGTCCACTTGACTACGGAGGCGGATCAGATGGGTATATCGTGTAACGAATGAGGAGGTCTTGGGGGTTCTGTGTCGCTTTCGTGAAACTGAGAGACGGAAACGTTCGTACTTGGGGGAAGATAGTAGTTGGCACCTTGATCACGATAACGCACCCGCTCATTGTTTTCACTTCAGACTTCGGCCAAATCGAGTGTGGTTTGTCAGCCTCCTTATTCCCCTTCCCAGGACAGAGTTATTTAGCACTACAAAATACTCTGAAAAGGTGCATATTTCAGAACAGAGACTACATCATGCAGAATTTGACGGAACAGCTATATACCATACCGAAACTAAAGAGGCTTTCTAGTAATGCTTCCGGCAGTTGCAGCGGCTTTGGAAGTACAGTATTGAAGGTGGAGGGGACTACTTTGAACCTGGCTAGGGTCAAACAGATACATTTGAATAAAGAATAGTTATGTAAATAAAAACGGAATACTTTCAAACAGCTTTTGTAAGACTTATAACCAGTAGGGCAGATGAAGGCGTGTTATTCACTCTCCAGCAACATAGAGATCCAAGAATTGCCCCTCTTCCACCCTTGTTCAGCTTCATCTAATATTCAAAATGTTCAAATGTTTGTTAAGCTTATGGGACTTAACTACGGGGTCATCAGTCCCTAAACTTACAAACTACTTATGAACTACTTACGAACTAGGACGGCACAAATATCCATGCCCGAGGGGGGATTCGAACCCCCGATCGTAGTGGCCGTGCTGACCGTGACTGGAGCGCCTCAGTCACCTCGGCCACCGCGGCCGGCCATCTAATATTGCTGTTTTGTTAGTGGACGTGTAGTTTTCGTTAGTTATCTAAGATTGAGTTCCGTACAGGAAAGTTTCCCAGTTGGAACGCCTAAAAGCCAATAACTCATTTTAAAATAAGGAAATAGTTTGTTCTAACAACTAACCAGGGTCATTTATCTGAAATTTTTTTTCATTTGTGTTCTATCAGTGTATTATGACATTTCTGGACACCGGAAATCTCCTCTGTAAGAATCAGCATGGGTTCCGAGAGCGACGATTGTAAAAAAGTCAGCTGGCTCTATTCGTACAAGAGACCCAGAAAGCAGTAGATACATGTTCCCAGGTAGATGCTGTAGTTCTTGACTTAACTGAAGGCATTCAGTAAGGTTCTGCTTTGTAAGGGCGATTGTTCTGTTTCTGGGAAACAGAATACATCATGTTATTCTCAACGGTGAGAAGTCTTCCTATGTGTAAGTAATTTCTGGTGTTCCCCAATACTGGTGGTCAAATGAAAAGCTACGACTCTACTCTGTGGGTATAATTGAAGCCTTTACTCAAAAGTAATCTCCAGAGGCCTGAGCACAACTATACCCACTATTTGTCGAGCCGATGGATTTCCTGCTCCTAGAATTCATGTGGCTGTGACACGAGCCAGTCCTCTAATATATCGTTCAGTTCGTCGTCTGAGTTTAGACGCTTCCTTTTGAGATGTTTTTTTAGCGTACCAAACAAATTGAAGTGACAGGGTGACATGTCCGGGCTGTAGGGCGGATACTCAAGCTGCTCCCACTTGTACTTGGTACTTGGTCGTGTGGCCCTGGAGACGCGTCGACACGCGAAATCGTGGAGCAGAATCACACCGTTCGTGAGCAGCGCAGGCCGCTTGCTATTAATTGAATTGAGTGGGCCACGAAGTGTCTCACAGTATATGTCCTGTTAATGGTTTTTCCGTGTTCGAAGAATTCGTCTCGTATCGGACATCGAATGCAAGAATGCATAACTAGGGGAAAGATAGATACTGCCTACAGGAAAATAAAAGAGATATTTGGAGACAAGTAAAGCAGCTGTATGAACATCAAGAACTCAGACGGAAAACCAGTACTAAGCAAAGAGGGGAAAGCTGAACTGTGGAAGGAATATATAGAGGGCCTATACAAAAGAAATAAACCTGAAGGCAGTATTCTAGAAACGGAAGACGAAGTTGAGGAAGATGAGATAGGAGATATGATACTGCGACAAGAATTTGACAGATCGCTGAAGGACTTGAGTCGAAACAAGGCCCCTGAAGTAGATGATATTCCGTCTGAACTGCTGATATCGTTAGGAGAGCCAGTCATGAAAAAAATGTATCACATGGTATGCAAGATGTATGTGACAGGGGAAATACCCTCCGACGTCAAGGAGAATATCGTTATTCCAATTCCAAAGAAAGCAAGTACAGTCAGGTGTGAAAATTACAGAACCATCAGTTTGATAAGTCATTGTTTCAAAATTTTAACACGAATTATCTACAGGAGAATGGAAAAGCTGGTAGAAGCTGACCTCGGGGAAGAACAGTTTGGATTTAGGAGAAATGTAGGAACACGGGAGGCAATACTCACATTACGGCTTATCTTTGAAGATAGAATAAGGAAGGGCAAACCTACGTTTTTGGCGTTTGTAGATTAGGAGAAAGCTTTTGACAATGTCGACTGGAATACACTCTTCCAAACTCTGAAGGTAGGGGTAAAATATAGGGAGCGAGGAGTTATATTCAACCTATACAAAAACCAGACAGCGGTTGTTAGAGTGGAAGGTCAAGATAGGGACGCAGAGGTTGGGAAGGGAGTAAGACAGGGTTTTATACTTTTCCCAATGTTGTTCAATCCGTACATTGAGCAGGCAGTGAAGGAATGGAAAGAGAAACTTGGAGAGGGCATTAAGGTGCAGGGAGAAGAAATAAAAACATTGCGGTTTGCCGATGACATAGTAATTCTGTCAGAGACTGCAAAAGATCTGGAAGAGCAGTTGAATGGAATGGACGGTGTCTTGAAAGGAAGATATAAGATGAACATTAACAAGAGTAAAACGAAGGTAATTTCAGAAAATCAGGAATGCTGAAGGAATTAGATTAGGTAATGAGACAATAAAAGTAGTAGATGAATTTTGTTATTTGGGTAGCAAGATAACTTCTGATGGCCGAAGTAAAGAAAATAAAATGCAGAATGGCAATGGGTAGAAAAGCGTTTCTAAAGAAGCGAAACTTGTTGACATGCACTATTAGTTTAAACGTTAATAAGAACTTTCTGAAAGCATTTTTCTTGTGTGTAGCATTGTATGGGAGTGAAACGAAGCTGATAAGGAGTTCAGACAAAGAGAAGATAGATTGTTTCGAAATGTGGTGTTACAGACGAATAATGAAGATTAGGTGGGTAGATCACGTACCTAATGAGGGGGTGCTTAATCGAATCGGCGAGAAAAGGAGTTTCTGGCATATCCTGACTAAGAGAAGGGATAGAGTGGTTGGACACATTCTGAGACATCAAGGAATTGTCAACTTTGCATTAGAAGGAAGCGTGTGGGGTAAAAATCGTAGAGGGAGACCATGGGACGAATACAGTAAGCAGATTGAAAAGGATGTAAATTGCCGAACGTATTCTCAGATGAAGAGACTTGCACAGCGTGGAGAGCTGCATCAAACCAGCGGACTGAAGACCACAACAGCAACGGACCTCGGACGTCGAAAAAGATTGTGAGCATCGCCTTGCCTGCTGCTGGTATAGCCTGTAATTTTTTTAGGGTGGGGTGAAGACGAATGTTTCTGTTCCGTAGATGTCACACTACGTTATCCGAAAGCTGCATATTGAAATTTCAACCGGTTTGGTTGTTAAGAAGTTTCGTACATTTTCATTTGAACAACCCTCGTATGACCTAGTGAATAAATCAGAAGATCAATGAGGCTTTTTGCACATGACGCTGTAGTGTACACAGCGCTGGAAAATTGTGGCGAATTGGAGAAGGATGTGTAGCGTATCGCCTTGATGCATGGAATGGCAGTGCATCATCGACATAAATGTAAGGAATTGTGTATGCATAGCAAGAAAAGAGGCTTTGACTTGTAACAACACAATTTCAGAACAATCCGTGAAAGCAGTTACTTGCATAAAATATCTTAGAGTATGGAAGAACTACAGTAAACACAAGCAGTGTACAAGTGTAGAGAGTAAGAGTTCCAGTTGAACTCGTAATCTGGGAGCGCACAGTTCTCAAATTTTTTAAAAACACTTTTTATAGTTTTTACACAGTAATTGCACACTTGTCACCATTGTAAATAACTTAAATTGCCATATTAAGCCTTTAACATAGGTATGGCAATTACGTTGTGAAAAACCTTTGCAACATCCAACTTGTTTAGTTTGTAGTAATCTGTACATTCCACTATAAATACCTAGTAACTGTGGATTATAAATTGACTCGAAACATCGGTTGTGTTTACATTGCACTGACGTCTATATTTCAGTGTAAAAACTACGAATGTTTTGAGTTAATGTCTACTGTTATGAACATCTTAACTGCTACTGTGTTGCAGGCGTAGTATGGAATTTAATATATAAAACAACAATCGGTTAAGTGCAAACGATACATTCATATACATGAAATAAAGAGACAAGAGGGAAAGAGTACAAGTGAATAGTTCCTGCGGTTCTACAGTTTATGTCTGACAACCCGCAGACTGATACTGAATTGATCTTGGCGAGGTGATAGAGACATTTTGGAGTTGGCGGATGCAGGAATGTGCGGTATTCCACCTCTCGCCAAAATCTGCACGATGAGGCGAATGGTATCGGACTTTCAGGAATGCGGGCGATACGCTCGCGACGCGAATATACAATTGTGCCTTCAGTTTAACTTCTCATCGCCGAAGAGGGATAGTTAAGCGGTTCATGCAGACCATAGAAATGAGGCCTGCGAATGAGCAAGGGGCTCCTCATGTTGCTATACGGATGTACTTTACTGATTCCACAGTTGTTACACAAGTGAAGACAAGCCATTACGTTACTAAAGGTCTCTGTTTATCGATTTTAACATTGGGAGAACATACTTTTACCTTGCAATTTAGGAACTATTACACTTGCATTACTTTATTAGATTAACCTTAATTATCTATTCTACTAACATTGTATTGAATGATGTTATCTATTACTGAAATTACTCATTATTGTACCTTGAAAAATTGAACAGTTCATTCTGCAAGACCTTGCTTCTTGCTGGTGGCCACCTGAGCTAGTAATATTGTTATTATCTACTATGTAGAAGTTACTCGTAGTCTAAAAGAGGTGAATAATTGAATTGTCTGTTCATTCAGTATCAAATTTGGAGCTGTGTGCATCTGTTTTTTAATTTCCTAAATTTCTAGTTGGGTCAGTTTTGCACCTTTTCCTTCTACATGTAAGACTTCTACATCATGGCGTATTTGTGCTCTTGTTCTAAGCAGTGTTGGGCAAAGGCAGGATATGGCTTTTTTAATCTCCAGCTCCTGTGGTGTTCACTCAGCCTAGTACAAATTGACCGACCTGTCTGTCCTATATGCCAGGTCTGGCACTCTTTACAACTGATTTTATAGACACCACTGTTCATAATGACTGGCTGTTTGTCCTTTGAATTGAACAGACTTTTACCTAAGGTATTTGGGACATAGGTCGTAAAAATAAAGTTTGTGAAACAAGGCAATAACAAGTGTTCAATTATTTAATTTGAAATGTTTCACCAAGAACTGACAGTAGAATAAATGAAGATGACCATACGGATGTACTTAGGCACAGCGTGTATACGCACTTGAACAACCGGGAAATCCGAGAAAAACCCGGGAATATTTTCATCAGGGAGAAATCCAGAATATAACGGAAATTTTTACAACTCCGGGATTTTTTTTAAGTTATCAGTTAATTTTTTGTAATTTTAGATAGTTAGATCATCACTTTAGTCCGCTACTGCGCAATAATACTGCAGTAGTAAAACGAAAATGAGAGAACAGTACAATAAAACATTCGTTGAAACGAAAAAGCGTGAAAGTGCGGTTTCTAATAACAGCCGAGATGGAGTAACCGAGCGCATTGTAGCGCTATGCTCCGATGAGCTAGACCGCTCCCCGTCGCCGGTTCGAATCTCCCTCGCGCATGGATGGTTGTGTTGTCTTTAGTATAAGCTAGTTTATAAGTAGTTTGTAAGTTACGGACTGATGACCCCGCTGTTAAGTCCCATAAGCTTAACAAACATTTGAACATTTTCCAATAACACAACACGCGTCTGCCTATAGCAGAATGTATCAAAGGCGTTAGAACGAAGTCTGTGCATTACTTCACAAGTAACTGCTTTCGATGAGTCTGATGTCTCATTTCTTTACGTTTCTACACTACTGGCCATTAAAATTGCTACACCAAGAAGAAAAGCGGATGATAAACGGATATTCATTGGACGAATATATTATGCTAGAACTGACATGCGATTACATTTTCACGCAATTTGGGTGGATATATCCTGAGAAATCAGTACCCAGAACAACCACCTCTGGCCGTAATAAGGGCCTTGATACGCCTGGGCATTGAGTCAAACAGAGCTTGGATGACGTGTACAGGTACAGATGCCCATGCAGCTTCAACACCGTACCACACTTCGTCAAGAGTAGTGACTAGCGTATTATGACGAGCCAGTTGCTCGTCCACCATTGACCAGACGTTTTCAATTGGTGAGAGATCTGCAGAATGTGCTGGCCAGGGCAGCAGTCGAACATTTTCCGTATCCAGAAAGGCCCGTACAGGACCTGCAACATGCGATCGTGCAGTAACATACTGAAATGTAGGGGTTTCGCAGGGATCAAATGAAGGGTCGAGCCCCACGGTTCGTAACACATCTGAAATGTAAGGGCCACTGTTCAAAGTGCCGTCGATGCGAACAAGAGGTGACCGAGACGTGTAACCAATTGCACCCCATAGCATCACGCAGGGTGATACGCAGGTATGGCGATGATGAATACACGCCTCCCATGTCTGTTCACTGTGATGTCGCCAAACACGGATGCGTCCATCATGATGCTGTAAACAGAACCTGAATTCATCCGAAAAAGTCACGTTTCGCCATTCGTGCACCCATGTTCGTCGTTGCGTACACCATCGCAGGCGCCCCTGTCTGTGATGCAGCGGCAAGGGTAACCGCAGCCATGGTCTCAGAGCTGATAGTCCACGCTGCTGCAAACGTTGTCCAACTGTTCGTGCAGATGGTTGTTGTCTTCTATACATCCCGATATCTGTTGACTCAGGGATCGAGACGTGGCCCCATGATCCGTTACAGCCAAGTGGATAAGATGCCTGTCATATTAACTGCTAGTGATACGAGGCCGTTGGGATCTGCATGGCGTTCCGTATTGCCCTCCTGAACCCACCGATTCCATATTCTGGAGGGCAATACGGAACGCCATGCAGCATCCCAACGGCCTCGTATCACTAGCAGTCGATATGACAGGCATCTTATCCGCATGGCTGTAACGGATCGTGCGGACATGTATTGATTCCTGAGTCACCGATGGGGACGTTTAGTAGACAACAACCATCTGCACGAACAGTTCTACGACGTTTGCAGCAGCATGGACTATCAGCTCGGAGACCATGGCTGCGGCTACCCTTGACGCTGCATCACCGGCAGGAGCGCCTGCGATGGTATAAGCAACGACGAACCTGGGTGCACGAATGGCAAAACGTCACTTTTTCGGATGAATTCAGGTTCTGTTTACAGCAGCATGATAGTCGCATCCGTGTTTGGTGACATCACGGTGAACGGAAGCGTGTATTCATCATCGCCATACTGACGTATCACCCTGCGTGAAGGTATGGGGTGCCATTGGTTACACGTCTCGGTCACCTCTTGTTCGCATCGACGGCACTTTGAACAGTGGCCATTACATTTCAGATGTGTTACAAACCGTGGGGCTCGACCCTTTATTTGATCCATGCGAAACCCTACATTACATTTCAGTAGGATATTGCAGGGTCGCATGTTGCAGGTTCTGTACCGGCCTTTGTGGATACGGAAAATGTTCGACTGCTGCCCTGGCCATCACATTCTCCAGATCTTTCACCAATTGAAAACGTCTGGTCAATGGTGGCCGAGCGCAACTGGTTCATCGCAATACGCCAGTCACTACTCTTGATGAACTATGGTATCGTGTTGAAGCTGCATGGGCATCTGTACACGCCATTCAAGATCTGTTTGACTCAATGCCCAGGCGCATCAAGGCCGTTATTACAGCCAGAGGTGACTCTTCTGGGTACAGATTTCTCAGGATCTTTGCTCCCAAATTTCGTGAAAGTGTAACCACGTGTCAGTTCTAGTAAAGTGTATTTGTCCAATGAATACTCCTTTATAATCTGCATTTATTCTTGGTGTAGCGATTTTAATGGCCAGTAGTGTATGTGTTGCCGCGGCGGAGTGGCGAGCGCATTGAGGAGCTATGCTGCGATGCGCGAGGCCGATCTTTGTCGATGGTTCGAATCCCCCCTCCCCTCTAGGGCATGCTGTGTTTAGTATAAGGTATTTCATAAGTAATTTGTAAGTTTAGGGACTGATGACCGCGCCATTAAGTCCCGTAAGCTTCACAAACATTTGAACATTTTTTTTTTAATTCTGACATGTCAGAAAGAACAGACAGCACGTACACAAGACAGGAAGTCGTCTATGAGATATTTGAGTGTCTTTGTGCGTTTGGGGGGAGGGAGTCTACAGCTTCTTAACGGCACTGATCATGACACCCCTGTTGTAACCTCATCAGGAGATTCCGATTGTATAAAAGTTCAAATGTTGATGTAGCTTATGGGTTTTAACTGCGGGGTCATCAGTTCCTAATCTTTCTGACTACTTGTGAACTAGCTTATAGTAAAGATGGCACAAGCATCCATGCCCGAGGGGCGATTCGAACCCTCGACGGGGACGGTCTCGCGCATCGCAGCCTTAATGCGTTCCGCCGCGGTCCGATTGTCTACTACTGGGTCGTAAAATTCCTACTAGTATCATAGTGATAGATTCAACACTAGTCCAAGGTGGCTACAAAATGGGGAATGGTCTGACATGGCTCCAATATTCCTCCAAATCTTCAATTTTTTGTAAACCTATGGGACGAAACTGCGGTCGGTGCATTTGGTATCGCTACAACTTGTAACAGTGAGATGTAAATGCAATAGGATGCGGCTACGTAAAGTTATAAGTAGACGGTGTGTACGACACAAGATAACTTGGACAAAACTTCTTGTTGGTTTGACGCAAATTTTTGGGCAAATCCATTCCATAATTACATCAGTATCAGTAGTGAGCTGCTTGACGCAGGGTCACTGATCAAATATCTGGCGTAACGTAACTGCGCGATATCAAGTGGAACGAATATCTGCAAGGATAGCTGTGAGGAAGGCGGACGATCGAATCCGGTTTAGTGGGTAATTTTGGGAAGATTTATACAACTGTAAAGGAGAGTGAAACATTGGTGCGACTCTTTCTCGAGTACTAGCCAAGTGTTTGCGATCCCCACAAAATCGGTTTCAAGAAAGGCATGGAAATAAGTCAATGGCGGACTTCTACGAGGGTCATTCAGTAATTAAAGAGACAAATTTGGTCTCCAAGAAAAATCATTTATTTTTACGAAACAATACTTTTTCTACTTTTCAACATAATCCACTTCAACATTTATGCATTTGTTCCAACAGGCTGCAAGCTTTTATGTTTCGGTTGCAAACAAGTCTTTATCACGATGCTTGAACCAATTTCCTATAAACGTTATCACGCCCTCGTTGTCCTGGAACCTCTTCCCACGTAATGCCTCCTTTAGTGCACCAAACAAATGGAAGTCACTAAGTGCTAAATTAGGACTGTAAGAGGGATGAGGCAATAGTTACCAGCCCATTTTGTCGATGGTTTCGCGCGTTAGTTGAGCAATATTAGTACGTGTGTTGTCCTGCTGGAGAATGACACCTCTCCTCTGACATCCACGGCGTTTCTATCTCATAGCTGGCTTCACCATGTTTAAAAGCAAATCCGAGTAGTATTGGCTGTTAATTCTACACTGCTCGTCCAGATAATCACAAACAACTGGACTTTCAGAGTGCCAAAACACCATCAACATGACTATTTCTGCTAATTTTTTCTTGGCAGGTGTGTTGGAGTGCTTCCACTCCATCCTTTGTCTTTTTCATTTCGGCGCATATATCAACTATCATTTCCACAGTCACACGGCGGTCGGCACGAATAATGTCACACCTCGACTTTCAAATGAGGGAGTTGCAACTGCAACTGGTCAGCCAGAACGGTGATCGTCAGACACTGAGTCTCGACCAGTTTTGAACAGCTCTACCCACGTGTAAACATTTGCACTGTACATACGACTTTCACCATAAACTTCAAACATATCCTAGCTGAAAACCCCGCGCTGCCCGTGTATTTATTTATCCGTTCTCTGTCCATCTCATTTTTTCTAAGAAGATTTTATATTTATCGGAGAATATATAAGACATAAGATTATCTTCTATAATGTACAAAATAATACGTGCAGTATCCAAACAAAGAAAGATGACAATCAGAATACAAATGACATATAAAATTCGTTCGATCTTATATTTAATGAGTTATTTGTTATACAATTGTATACTTTTTCAAGTGTATATTCATTATTGTAAGTTCTGTATGTCTGTAAAATCTGTTGTTAATACAATTAGTAGTAAGGATGTAATAGCCGCGCGGGAGTAGCCAAGCGGTCTGGTGCGCCACGTTACGGATCGCGAGGCCTCTCGCGTCGGAGGTTCGAATCCTCCCGCGGGCATGGATGTGTTTGTTGTCCTTAGGTTAGTTTAGTTTAAGTAGTTTGTAAGTCTAGGGTCTTATGACCAAAGTAGTTTGGTCCCATAGAATTACAAACATTTGAACATTTGAAGGAAGTAATAGATTAAAACTTGAAAAGTGATGGGGCGTTTTACAAGAACTTACTGTTTATGTGCTCATATCTCATGAACTACGTGTGATACAATTTCGAGTGTGTGTATACTGTATGTAAAATTCCTTGCGGCTATAGTTTGAAGTGTAGAAATTATAAATTGTAATGTCATACGGAATGATGTAGTTTTGGTCCACGAACAGCGGAAAAGTAGTAAGCGAGAAACTCTTCTCCTTTATAATTTTACTGTGATTGTCAGCGAGAAAAAATATAATAAAGGTTTGAAATTATCTTTAAAGTTTGTTGCAAGTCACTCAGTACTCTCATTTTCATACAGTCTATGAATGAAGTCTCGTCGCATTATGTGACAGTTTTGTGCGACTCCTATTGTTTGTTATTGTTGTGGTCTTCACTCCGCAGACTGGTTTGAAGCAGCTCTCCGCACTACCCTGTCCTGTGCAAGTCTCTTCATCTAAAAATAAGCGCTTATTGTATTCGTCCTTCGGTCTTCTACGAGTTTTACCCCACTCACTCCCTTCTAATGCTAAGTTTACGATTCCTTGATGTCTCAGAATGTGTCTCACCAATCTATTCTTTCTCTTAGTCAGGATATGCCAGAAATCCTTTTTCATCCCAATTCGGTTAACTAGCTTCTCAGTAGATACTTGATTATCCAATTAATTTTCATCATTCGTCTTTAGCACCACATTTCAAAAGCTTCTATTGTCTTTTTCTCTGAACTCCTTATCGTCTACGTTTCAGTTCCATACAGTGCTACACTCCAGAAAAATGCTTTCAGAAAGGACTTCCTAACACTTAATTTAATATTGGATGTTAACAAGTTTCGCTTATTCAAAAAAAATGTTCAAATGTTTGTTAAGCTTATGGGACTTAACTACGGGGTCATCAGTCCCTAAACTTACAAACTACTTATGAACTACTTACGAACTAGGACGGCACAAATATCCATGCCCGAGGGGGGATTCGAACCCCCGACCGTAGTGGCCGTGCTGACCGTGACTGGAGCGCCTCAGTCACCTCGGCCACCGCGGCCGGCTCGCTTATTCAGAAAAGTTTTTCTGCCTATAGCTATTCTGCATTTTATATCTTCTTTACTTCGCTCTTGAGAAGTTTTTTGCCACCCAAATAACAAAACTCATCTACTACTTTTGTTGTCTCATTACCTAATCTAATTCCTTCAGCATCGCCTGATTTTCTAACGCTACATTACATTATCCTTATTTTAATCTTGTTAATGTTCATCTTAGACCTTCCTTTCAAGACACTGTCCATTCCGTTCAGTTGGTCTCCCAGATCGTTTGCGGTCTCCGCCAGAATTACTATATCATCGGCAAACCGCAAAGTTTTTATTTCTTCTCCCTGAACTGTAATTCCTTCTCCAAATTTCTCCTTGCATTCCTTCACTACTTGCTCAAAGTACACAATAATAACATTGCAGAAAGGTTACAACTTTGTCTTACTCCCTTCCTAACTTCTGCATCCCCTTAATGCCCTACAACACTAATAACTGCTGTCTTGTTTTTGTATACGTCGAAGATAACATTTAGCTCCCTATATTTTACCCGTGCTACCATCAGAATTCGAAAAAAATTGTATTCCATTCGACATTGTCAAAAGCTTTCTCCAAATCTACAAAAGCTAAAAATGTAGGTTTGCTTTCCTTAGTCTATCTGCTAAGATAGTCGTAATGTATTGCTTCGCGTGTTCCTACATTTCTCCTAAATCCAAACTAATCTTCCCCAAGGTCGGATTCCAAAAGTTTTACTATTCGTCTGTAAATAATTCGTGTTAGTGTTTTGCAACCATGACCTATTCAAGTAATAGTTCGGTAATTCATATATTTTTCTGCACTTGCTTTCTTTGGAATTGGAATTAACAATATTCTTCTTAAAACGGGAAGGTATTTCCCCTGTCTCATACATCTTGCATACCAGGTGGAACAATTTCTTCGTGACGTAATATCTCCTGAACCATGTGTCGTATATGATTCTTAACCGTGCAGCACCTGTTACCTCACGGTAAGGAATATGTGTATCAAATTTTGTTGAAATCGGCCCAGTGGTTTAGCAGGAAATGTGCAGCAGTGTCGCGTGATGTAGCAGTTCTTCTCGCGTCTCAGTTTATGATGTCATATTAGTGAACTATGTAATGTACGTGATCCTTATACTTGCGGCGACTGTCCTCATGGATTGAAGCTTATGTGTACAAAACTTAGATTGGAAGAAAACTGTAGATTCGTATGTAATACGTACACATAAACAAACAAAATCATTCAAATGTTGGTATAGCTTATGGGACTTAACTACGGGGTCATCAGTCCCTAAACTTACAAACTACTTATCAACTAGCTTATCCTAAGGACGGAACATATATCCATGTCCGATGGGGGATTCAAACCCCCAACCGTAGTGGCCGTGCAGACCGTGACTGAAGCGCCTCAGTCCGGTCGGCCACCGCGGGCGGCACATGGATATGCCCTGACCGCTGAAGTAGAGGTTTCGGAGATTGTCAGAGTTGTTGTTGTTGTTGTGGTCTTCAGTCCGGAGACTGGTTTGATGCAGCTCTCCACGATACCCTATCCTGAGCAAGCCTCTTCATCTCCACATAATAACGGCAACCTACATCTGTCTGAATCTGCTTACTGTATCCATCTCTTGGTCTTCCTCTGCGATTTTTACCCCACACACTTCCCTCCAACGCTAAATTCACCATTCCTTGATGTCTAAGAATGTGTCCTACCAAGGTTACGAAGTCAATTTATAGAATTTCGTTGTTCAGTAAATAAACTTCCGGTACTGCATTCCTGTGTACAGAGCTTTTATGCGGATCACCTGCCTCCTTTCTCCGTTCTGCCGCCGCTTGTCAGTGTATTCTCAGGTGTTGCACATCATGACAACTATTTATTTAATCTGCCTATAATAATCATTAAGGGTTCTAATTATTCAGCAGTTAATTGTAAAATTCTATAAAAAAGTAAGGGTGGCTCTCATACAAATTGTTATCTACAGTAAAATTATTATTATTATAATATTTAAAAACTTTGACTATGTAACTCATAATTTTAAAATATTTTTGGCGGTCCAGTTTTCGGAGTTCCGCGGCCACCATTGACGAGACGTTTGCAATTGGTGAAATATCTGGAGAATGTGATGGCCAGGGCAGCAGTCGAACATTTTTCTGTATCCAGAATGGCCCGTACAGGACCTGCAACATGCGGTCTTACATTATCGTGTTGAAATGTAGGGTTCCGCAGGGATTGAATGAAGAGTCGAGTCACGCGTCGTAACACATCTGAAATGTAATGGCCACTGTTCAAAGTGCGGTCGATGCGAACAAGAGGTGACCGAGACGTGTAACCAGTGGCAACCCATACCATCTCGCCGGGTGATACGCCAGTATGGCGATGACGAATACACGCTTCCAGTACGCGTTCACCGCGATGTCACCAAACACGAATGCGACTATCATAATGCTGTAAACAGAACCTGGATTTATCCGAAAAAATGACAATTTGCCATTTGTGCACCCAGGTACGTCGCAGGCGCTCCTGTCTGTGATGCAGCGACAAGGGTAACCGCAGCCATGGTCTCCGAGCTGATAGTCCGTGCTGCTGCAAACGTCATCGAACTGTTCGTGCAGATGGTTGTTGTCTTACAAAAGTCCGAATCTGTTGACTCAGGGATCGAGACGTGGCTGCACGATCCGTTACAGCCGTGCGCGTAAGATGCCTGTCATTTCGACTGCTAGTGATACGAGGCCGATGGGATCCAGCACGGCGTTCCGTATTGCCCTCATGAACCCACCGATTCCATATTCTGCTAACAGTCATTGGATCGCGACCAACGCGAGCAGCAATGTCGCGATGCGATAAACCGCAATCGCGGTATGCTACAATACGACCTTTATCAAAGTCGGAAACGTGATGGTACGCGTTTCTCCTCCTTACCCGAGGCATCACAACAACGTTTCACCAGGTAATGCCGGTTGCATGTCACAGTATCTTCTGCCTGTCCATTAAATTTCGCGTCTGTAGCACGTCATCTACGTGGTTTAGCAATTTGAATGGCCAGAGGTGTATAAATATTCATTAGTTTCTCGCCTTCAGCAAGTAAAATAGATTGTTCAGACACCAACTTAAAGCCTTACCGACAGTTTTTCCCCATACCAATTTGTCTCTTTAATTATTAAATGGCGGTCGTAGAACTGTTAGTGCTAGGTTCGAACAACAGACTAGTTTTGGAACTCAAGATGGGAATTCCTGAACGGATGACGACGTTCTTTCCGAGGAAAACTATTGGAAATATTTAGAGGACCAAAATTCGGATTTGCCTACAGAACGTTTCTACTTACACTAAAATAGATTCTGCGTAAGTACCATAAAGATGAGAGAAATTAGGGCTCTACGGAGGCATAGAAACTGTTTTGTTACATTATTGCCTATATTAGGTATCTAACATCGGCAGTAATTCAATAACCGGCCGTGAAACCTTCATACATTGTTTTGACGTGGTGTCGGAGTTGGGCGTGACACCAGAGATAACAACACCAATAACGATTTTCGTCCAAACCGCGGCTGCCGGAACAACTCATCGTTGGCAATACCACTTATTGGATTCTCGGATTTGCGGAACTATAGTTAAATAGCCGGCACAATACGGCCTGTGAGCAGAAATTGCATCGCTTCTTTACGGGACGACACCTAGAATTGTCGCTGTCTCTAGAGAAATTGCACGTAGCACTCAAAAACTGGAAAACTTTAACAGACTAAGAGTACTGTTCTTTCTTCAACGCCAAAAGATGAGTATTTGTTTTAATAAATAACGCATGTTAGCCCCCACAACCGAAACAATCATTTACGAGGGGCATTTAAAGAGTCCGTGAAAAAATAAAAAGTACTAACGTTGTTTGGGGAAAACCATTTTTATTTTTCGACATAGTCTCTTTTTAGACTGTTCTAATTCGTTGATCCCTACCGAATAATATGAATTTCCAAGACTGTAAAATAGCTATTAGTTTCTGCAACCATCTCCTCGTCCGAATGAAATCTTCGTCCCTCCAGCCATTTCTTCAAATTGGGGAACAAATAGTAGTCCGAGGGAGCCAAGTCTGGAGAATAGGAGGGATATGAAACGAGTTGGAATTGCGACCACAAATGCTGATGTGTGTGCTGGTGCATTGTTGTGATGGAAAAGGACTTTTTTGTGGCCCAATCGCCGGCGTTTACCTTGCAGCTCGGTTTTCAAACGATCCAGTACCGATGAATAATATGCCCTTGTAATAGTTTTACCCTATTCCAGATTGTTGATGAGGATTAACCCTTACGATTCCGTAAAGACCGTAGCCATAACATATCCGCCGGCCGCAGTAGCCGAGTGGTCTGCGGAGCGTCAGTCACGGTCTGCACGGCCACTACGGTCGGAGGTTCGAATCCTCCCTCGGGCATGGGTGTTTGTGTTGTCCTTAGCGTAAGTTAGTTTAAGTTAGTCAAGTAATTAGTGCGTAATCTAGCGAATGATAACCACGAAGTTCGGTCGCATAAGACCTCACACACATTTGAACATAACCTTTCTGGTCGAAGGACCGATCTTCGCCTGTTTTGGTGCAGATTCTCCCTTGGTAACCCATTGTTTAGATTGTTCTTTGGTCTCAGGTGTATAGTAACGTATCCATGTTCTATAAAAGACATTTTTATATATGCACCAAAGCTGCTTTTATTTGAAATGCTGACTAGTTTGGGACTTTGCCCATTTTCTTAAGCCACATTCATATATATTTTTATTTGGATACTGCTTAGGTCACGCTGTTTGTTGTAATTACTATGCTTAAAGTCCTGCGGATTCTTCCTGAACAGCTGCAAACCTTCCTTGCAACTGTTCACACGATTCCGTTTTTGGTAAACCGTGAGCAATCGCGGCATCCATCTTGCGGATAGCTTTCTCATGTCCAAATGTTTATTCAAAATATTTGTACCCGTTCATTCGAGATGCCCACAACACTAGCAATCTCAAGCACCTTAACTCTTCTGTCATCCATCACATGTCATGTATTTTATCAATGATTTCTGGAGTCGTGGAGGGCGTCCAGAACGTTCAGCGTCCCTTAAGACAATATGGACACACTGAAAATTTTGAAACCGCTTATAAATTGTTCTGATCGAAGGTGCAGAGTCACTATAATGTCTATCAAGCTTCTCTTTAGTCCCCTGAGGCGTTTTGCCTTTCATAAACGAAATTCTTTTTCGTCAATTCTTTGAGAATCACTCGACTTCCTTGATTCATACGAATGCCAAATACAAAGAAATAGACCAATATGGCTGAAACTTGGTGTGCGTTATTTCCAGAGATGCTACTAACTAAACATGACGTCATTACGCGCCGGTGGTGTCATCTCCCGGGCTTTGCAGGGAGTTTCAAACGCCCCGCGTACTTCGCTCTGTACGTCTGTAATGGGAAACGAAGTTAATAGTAATGGCGGGAGGTTTTGTTGCGCTACACTTGCGGAGAATGTATGTGGAGATACATTCTTGGTCCTCCTGACCACAGGCGTCCAGAAAAGCGAGGTTTGTGGCAAGCGGCCGCAGAGACGGGCAGTTTTTACGTCGAGAGCTGTCCGCGTGTGCCGGCGCTGACGCCGACGCGAATTGATCGATATTCGCCAGGTAGGCCCATCATGTGCGTCACCTCGCGCAGCAACTGGTAGCAGCCGACAGCCGGGCCGCTGTCACGCCCGTCCGCCAGCTCTTCACCGTCACGCACTGGTCTTTATTTACACCTCCGTATTCCTCTTCACCTGCCACTCTATATTGCTCTTCATCTGCCACTGCTTGAGGACTTGTGCACCGACTCTACATTGCAATACTCTACTATACGTTAAAATTTGAATACCAAGAAAGGTAGCATATAATGAAATTTCACGCTTGTACTGATTGAGAATACTCTGACGGCAGAACAGTACTCCACGGGTATTCTGTGTCATCGTGTGTTACCTCTCGAAGAAGGGGCAAAGATTCTTAACGGACGAAGTCGTTATAAATATTACAGAAGATGGCGTTCGCTCTAAGACCGAAATTTCCGTTTTCCCTGCAACAATCATGTCTCCAATAAACAGCTGACTGTTGCTTACCCGACAGAGATTGAAAAACAATTTACATCCTAACAACTAAACCTACAGAAGTGTCACCCTCCATATTTTCTGAATACATGATTCGATATGTAATTTTTTTTCCATCTTTCATTCCTCTCCCTGATGGAGAGAGGCGGGCACAAAGAGAGCCTATTGCTCTTTGGTGCCTTATATTATCTTATGTTTTGCTTTTTGGTGGGGTGGATGATCTTATATTCTAGAGTATCTACTCATTAATATAGCTTTCTTTCGCGTGGGAGGGTGTTAAGATCCTGGCATATGCCCTAGTGCTGAGGGAAACGTCCATAAAACCTCAGCAAGGATCGGGTGAGCTTGATGGTTGTTGCGATCTGGTGTTGTCTCTTGAATTTGTTGTGCTATCTCTATTGTTCGTTGTCACTTGTTTGGTCTTCTTCTATGTTTCTAAGATGTAGCAATTCGTCGTCTGTGTCTTCTGGTTTTAGAGTTGTGGCGGATGGCGTGATTGTAATTTTCATGCAGGTTTTGATGACTTTTGTAGGGAATGGGTAGTTGAAACTGCGTTGTTTTTTTTTCCTCATTAGATCAGTTGTTGCAGTAGTGTGTTGGAACCTATTTTCTACAATTTTTGCAGCTAATTTAATCCACCTAGTTTTGATCGGACTGTACTGGTGTATTATATACTCTGCTGTTACTGGCTCTGGGTTTCATCCTGGTAGCATGGCGCAGTATCCTTCTTTCTGTGGCCATGATCTTGGCGGCATTGCTCTTTTGTGCCATCCAGAGAGGCGAGGAGTATTCAAGAAGTGATAATACATGTCCACCCCATGAACCACAGACATTACCGAGGTTGGGTAAGTTGCGTGTCTTAATGATACAGATAGCCGTACCTTAGGTGCAACCACAACGGAGGGGTGTCTGTGGAGAGAACAGACGAAAGTGTGGTTCCTGGAAAGGGGCAGCAGTCTTTTCAGTAGCTACAGGGGCAATAGTCTGGATGCTTGATCTGACCTTGTAACGTCAGCCATTGTGGCTTTGCCATACAGTTACTGCGAACGCCTGAAAGCAAGGGGAAACTACAGCCGTTATTTTTCCGAGGACATGCAGCTCTGCAGTATGAATGTAATATGATGATGGCATCCTCTCGGGTAAAATATTCCGGAGGTAAAAAAAATCCCCCTTCGGATCTCCGGACAGGTACTGGTATTAAAGGAATAGGTGGAATATGAATAAGAAAATAGGAATGCTGGGTAAACTACTAAGAGCAGCGCAGTGATCGCATTATCCTAGTCAAGATAGATACGAAGCTAAGGCCGACCTCAGTAGTACAAGTTTATGTGTCCACTAATTCTGACGATGATGAGGACATCGAAGAAATGTATGAGGAGGTAAAGGAAATAAAAATAAATACTGCTTAAATACTAACAAGGTACAATAAATGCTATTGGCGTTCCTCTTAACCATTCTGACATCTTCTGTCTGACTATTCTTGGCGATTATGAATGCCTCTTATCCCGCATCCTTGTACACACAGCAGGGTCCAAAGCCGCCGCTGTCATACACGGTAGGTCAGCAACAAATTCAGTTAGCGTTGCCAGGTGTGAGATGACGTCAGCTGTACTAGGCTAGATAGGCAAATTGACGGACTCTGCAGCATTTCTTTTCGTGTTTTTTCAGGTACCTTCATAATAGTAGTTGGTAACGTAAAATTACAGTGGTCCATTGTTTATGTATTTTTTTTTTTTTTTTTAATTTTTATTTTTGTTTGAGCGTACTCCTTCGGTACAGTAGTATAGAGTAACGTCCAATGGATGGCAGGATTTGCTGGTCCGGATTAGTATTCTGATCTGATATCTTTAGTAGAGGTGGTAATCCTCTCCAGCGCGAATGACAATTTTGGCTGTCTCTTCTCATTGTGGTGTGGATTTGAAAAGCACCACACTTTACGCATCTATCAGGCATGGCGAGATAATGGATAACATGACCTTCACGTGGGCAGTAAAACACATAATGAGGATCGAGGAACACACCTTCTTCACATTCCTGACTTAAGTTGCTGAGTGACGTCAGGAGGAAACCTACATGTGCTCTACAATGTCCCAGAGGATCACCACAGTGTTTAGTAACTTATGATC
This sequence comes from Locusta migratoria, assembly GCA_026315105.1. Lineage (NCBI taxonomy): Eukaryota > Metazoa > Arthropoda > Insecta > Orthoptera > Acrididae > Locusta > Locusta migratoria. The sequence continues at coordinate 346,309,983 of CM048751.1, read as the reverse complement.
TGAAATTGTTAATTTTATTAGTGAAACTGCCCGAGGTACAATATCAACATTTTCGAAGTCTTTGTTCAGTCAGCTGATCACCATCTTCGGTAAGATGTTCTAAATAACAGCTGTAATCAGTCTGTGAGATGCACAACTTGGAAAGTATAACTAGGAATATCTTTCTCCTCAACCGTAGCGAATCTTCAATGCTGGTCCCCTTAATCCGGAAAACATCGCCATGGACGTTCTTTCGCGTAAATGACTACATGTTGGTAGCCTTGAGCCGGTTACTCATTTCACAGTAAGTGTGGTCTTACTGCAGCAAAATTAAGGGTAGCTTTGGGGGAGATTGCATCCTGGTGGTGGAGTCGTCGTGACCAGTGTCTTCTTGGTCTTTTTGTAAACCATCAAAAGTATTCCCAGTCTCAACTGGAGGGCACGCACGTTGCCAACGTTACGTGCTAACTTCACTTTAGTAGGTGTGATAAAGTCTGAATCATAACATCCATTCGAGGAATTGGTTTTTACCCACATATAATAATTTCACCAATTTCTTTTAGTGCCTTTTGTCAGTCGTTTTTTCTTCCACGGGCTCAACAGTAAAGCCGCCATTTCCTCCTTTTGATGAGTTCGCATCTTTGTCCATAGCTATAGCCGCTTCTGTCGGAAGAATATCATCAGATGAAGCCGAACTCAGAGCAAGTTCTGTCAGAAGGCGATTCAACGACTTCGAAGTAGCGACGGCGATCTGCTTTAGCCACACGCGCGCTACATTCCTTTCTCTTACACATCTAATTCACGAACGAATGGGCCGACGAACAAAAGGATACTGCATCACAGAATGTTGTTATCATACGTATATGAAATTCCTAAGGTTGTGTCATCTGTTGAAATAATAGTTACAAAAGCTGCTAACAGATGGCACTGTACGCTGTACAGCTCATATCGGGATACATAAGTGAAATAATCGTATGAAAACACTCTTTGCAAACACGCTTGGCACTGCTGGGAACCTTTTAGGATTCTGAAAATCCCATGTAGAAAGATAGTCACCTTCATCACGCTTGTCAAGAGAGTGTTTGTCGACTGCACAAACTGACACGCTACCCTCATCTGTGAGAAGTTTCGGATGTCCTGGAATCTGCATTGCGAAGGGGCTTCCGGTCGCCATATTACATCAAATATGATTCATGTCATTTACGCCAATAACTTGGCCTCTGATCAAAATGTTCAAATGTTTGTCAAGCTTAAGGGACGTAACTGCAGGGTCATCAGTCCCTAAGTTTAAAAACTACTTATGAACTACCTTATATTAAAGACGACACAAACATCCATGCCCGAGGGGGGATTCGAGCCCCCGACCGGAGCGCCCGTGCAGACTGTGACTGGTGCGCCGCAGACCGCTCGGCCACTGCGGCCGGCGGCCTCTGATCATTCAACTTACGAGGTAAAGCAGACCTATTGCTCTGGTTTGATACACACAACATTTGACAGGCACCATTACCTGCGTTTGACACAGTACAACCAGTAGAAAAGGCCCCAGATCACGATTTCCAGAAGGCTTTTGACACCATATCTCACAAACGGCTTTTAATCTAATTGCGTCGTTATGGTCTATCTCCCCGAATTAGCAATTGTTTCTAAATAATGAGAAGTGTGAAGTCGTCCACATGAGTACGAAAAGAAATCCGTTAAACTTTGTTTACAAGATAAATCAATCAAAATGGAGGCCGTAAACTCCACAAAATACCTAGAGGAATTACTATTACTTCAGACTTAAATTGGAAAGAAGACGTAGATAATGTCGTAGGAAAGGTGAACCAGAGACTGCGTTTTATTGGCAGGACGCTTAAAAGATGCTGTCTATCCTAGTTTGGAGTATTACTGCCCAGTGTGGGATCCTTATCACGTGGGTTTGACGGAGGACATAGAAAGAGTCCAAAGAAGGGCATCTCATTTTGTATTGTAACGATAAAGGGGAGACAGCGTTACCGAAATGATACAGGATCTGGGATGGGAATTATTAAAACAACGGCGCTTATCGCTGCGGCGCGGGCTACTTACGAAATTCCAATCGCCAACATTCTCCTCCGAATGCGAAAATATATTGTTGACTCCCACTTACATAGGTAGAAAAGATCATCAGAATAAAATACGAGAAATCAGAGCTCGAACGGAGAGATTCAGGTGTTCTTTCTTCCCGCGCGCTATTCGAGAATGGAATGGGAGATAGCCGGCCGCGGTGGCCGAGGGGACTGAGGCGTTTCAGTCACGGTCTGCACGGCCACTACGGTCGGGGGTTCGAATCCCCCCTCGGGCATGGCTTTTGTGCCGTCCTTAGTTGTAGGTAGTTCATAAGTAGTTTGTAAGTTTAGGGACTGATGACCCCGTAGTTAAGTCCCTTAAGCTTAACAAACATTTGAACATTTTTTGAATGGGAGATAAATAATATAAAGGTGGTTCGATGAACCCTCTGCCAGGTAATTAAATGTGATTTGCAGTTTATCCCATGTAGATATAGATTCTGTAAATGCGCAGATGCTGTGAGAGCACCAAAGTCAGCCTTGACTCTCGTCCAACAATTATTTAATACGATCCTCCAACTAAAGATGTTTTCCACAACGCCGCAGCGGAACTGCCGAGCGCATTGAGGAGCTTTGCTACGATGCGCGAGGACGTTCCCCGTCGGGGTTTCGAATTCCCCGTCGGGCATGGATGTTTGTGCCATCTTTAGTTTAAACTAGTTCATAGGTAGTTTGTAAGTTTAGGGACTGATGACCCCGCTGTTAGGACCCTTAAGCTTTACAAACATTTGAACATTTGAAACTTTCTGGCAGATGAAAATTGTGTGCCGGAACCGGGACTCGAACCTGGGACCTTCGCTTTTCGAGGCACTCGTAATACCTGTACCAGAGCTGTAGAAAGACAATTGACACAAATGTTACTGACCCAATAGTTATCACCATCAACTCATCAAAGCCTTTGAACAACTGCTCCTTGAGCTAATGCACCAGGAGCTGGACAAGCTCAACATCTTTCCACCAGTAAAGTTCGGATTTCAAAATGTTCAAATGTTTGTTAAGCTTAAGGGACTTAACTGCGGGGTGATCAGTCTCTAAACTTACAAACTACTTATGAACTACCTTACACTAAAGACTGCACAAACACCCATGCCCGAGGGGGGATTCGAACCCCCGACCGTAGCGGCCGTGCAGACTGTGACTGGCGCGCCGTAGACAGTTCGGCCACTGCGGCCGGCTTGGATTTCAGGCCCCTCCAACTCCTAACAGAAATGGCTAGCTTGGCGTATTACTTAAGACAGTAATGTAATGCTTATACGGCTTAACGTCAGGAAAGCAATTGATAGTGTCTGCCCAAGAGTTTACGTCCATCTACTGGCCTGCTATCTACAAGTATGCACCTTCACCTTATACCTGAATGCATATCTTTCCACAGATAGACCAAAGGTAGAGCGAGTCTCTCAGGTTCTTGTGTTGGGATTAGGCGTGTGCTAGAGAGACCGGTGCATGTTAGCCATATTTCTTTTTATTTCTCTTAATATTAATTTATATGACTCATTTAAATTTATGAATTTATTGTTAAATATTCGATAGGTCTTTACTGAATCTGGGTGGCAGTTATTAATCTCGAAAATATTGGTTAAAGTATTAGAAAAAATTAATTCTTGGACTGCCCCTACCTCGGGATAAACTGGCGCAGAGGCTGGGGCACATTGACTCATGTAGTCTTTTGGAACGTGTAACTAAGAAATCAAAATAAAACTAAGTTATCAAGAAATTAATTTAATGTACATAATATCAAGTTGAATATTGATTTAAATGCTTAACATTGAGAACTATGACAACATGACAGGTTAAATTTACTAAGATTTATATTGTCTTAATACAAACCAGTCAGCTTTAATCAATGTCCAGCTCCAAAGGATCAGCACAGTTTTAACAAAAAATAATCAACGGATATCATTTTTCACGCATCTCTAATGAGCCCAACGCTTACAGATTGTGAACTGAATTCCTTGTTCTCCAGTTGACTGTTTCAAAAAGGCACTGTGACTCTTCCTCATCGTCATTATCATCACCATCTTTCCTTTTTGAAAAAGGGCTTTTCTAGCCTGTGATTTAATTTTTCTTCGGTATTTCTTTCCAGTGGTATGGGTGAAAAAATCAATTTCTGTTTCATGAGTTTCAATTATCTGTGCAAAACGACTTGAGATCTGTCTGTACTTAGCACAGTACCTCCAGTACCATTTTCTTGGATCCCAAAGTCTTCGCTAACAGTTCTCACAGAAATTTCCTTTTCTTTCACTTATAAAACTGCTCTTAGCATCGTATATTCAGAAATCATTCCCCTTTCATTCTTTTATAATTTCGGGTCATTTTTATAATATTACAAATAAAGAAAGGTTTAAACCAGAGGCGTAACTCATGTTTTGAAAACAAGGAAATGAACGAGATTCTGATTTCTCAGATCACTGTTAAACATTAAAATAAAATTTACTGGTTGGCGTTTCTTCAACGTTTTTTATCTCCTGAATATGACGATCTTTTGACTTCTGAAATGTATCAAAATATGTTTAACTTCGACAATTATGTCAATAATTCAATCAACTCGTAGAATTATAAACGTTATTATCATTAAAAGTAACAAACCTTTCATCGAGTTTAAAGTAGTACACCACCTATAAGACATGACAGCTTGTCTCGGCTGGCCATCGTGCCCCGTCCTCTCTGGGCAACCTGCCCCGTCGCCATCTTTACAATAAATTCTGTTCTTTAGAGCAATTAAGTCTGTATGTAATATAAATAATCCTTAAACTACTACCTTTAATTATACTACTCACCCCGTTGCGCCTAAAGCAAATAAATGTTAAATAACACACCTTAACCGACGAGTATAATTTTACTGAAACACGTACGAAAACAATTAAGGACTACAGCTTGTCCAAATCTTCGCCGCCTGCGATATTGGTCCTGTATAAGGAGACGGACAGTGCTAAGTACTTTCTGATTGATTCCTAAGACGATCTAGCGTCCACTGTATGAACTAATTCGACTGGTCCATCCTGCCCCTATGGCCAACGTGCCCTGGTCTCCCCTACCTTCTACACAGGTGACCTCCCCAAATACTTCGTGGAACAATGTAGCTGTTTCTGCTATTGATACAGCAATCATCAACTGCAGTCGCTGGGCACTGATTCTCCACCAATGCCTCAACGATGCCTTCAGTGAAGTAGAGTGTTGGGCTATGAAGAAGCGTAACGGCTTCAGCGCCAGTAAAAGGCATCCCCTTATCTTTACGACACCATTGCTTAACCTCATCATGGCCACGATATCCAAATTAGATTTCAGATGAACCACTTCGGCGAAATATATAGGGTTTCTATTGACTGGAATCTTACATGAAGTCTCCATGTTGGGGAAGTTTGGAAAAAATTTAAACTTTCTGAGGTCTATAGCATTTACTTAATTTTCCATCAGGATTGTCATTAGCAATTGTCCTGTGCATCTACAGGGCTTGCATACTTGCTGTTATCGAATATATTTGCCCCTTGAGAAACAATGCAGTCACAGCATCATGGTTGTTGTATGGCACAGGAACCAAACATAAGGGGGAAAAAGTGAATAGTTCTTGTTTACTTGTTAGTTTTCGAGAGAAAAATCTTAGGAGCAATCAAGGAAGAGAAGTCATGGAAACGAAGAAAGAACTAAGAAGTATAAGGCCTGATGGGGCAACCAAATTTCGTGCAAAAACTAAAGCGCTTCAAACTAGACTGGCTGGCCACATTACAAGGAGACCAGACACCACTATGGTAAAAGTCATACTTAGGGTACGACCTCATTGTACTCGTCCAATTGGAAGACCCAGAAAGCGATGGGAGTATGAGCTAAGGAAAGACCTTTGTCAACTAGGAGTCCTGGATTACTGGGTCAAAAGTGCACAAAATCACCATCTACGGAGGAGCATTGTGAGGTCGGCGTATGACCTACAGAGTACTCGATCGCCGATTTAATGGTGGTGGTGGTGGTGGTGATGGGGTGAGAGAAAGAGAGATTGTGAGAGGGGGGGGAGGGAGATGGAGTGATGTGCCTCCTCCATCTCCCGAGCGGTCTAAAGCGCCTCGCTGCGGAGCGCGCGGTTGTTCGCCGTGGAGATTCGAGTCCTCCCTGGGGCATGGGTGTGTGTGTTGTCCTTAGGTTAGTTTACCTAGGTTTAAGTAGTTTGTAAGCTACGGACTGATGACCACGCAGTTTGGCCCGAAAGATTTACAGACATTTGAAAATTTTTTCCTCCATCTCAAAGGCTCAGTGCACGCTTCTACCTCATCGGTAACTACGCAAAGCGCTAATAAACGGATGGCCGGTACGTAATGGATTCCTGTTTCTTCAGCCTACTAATCGTGCGTCATGACCATCGTGACACTTTTAACGTTGTGAGCTCGAATGATAATTTTTTCGAAACGAGAGGTGACTCAAGTGTGGTCAGGAGCAGAGGGCCTTGTTACGAGGTGGTGTGGCTTTGTTGCGAGGCAGGCTAGACCAGGACGCGTATCAGATGCGAGGGTCGGCGAGGAGCCTCCCCATCTATCGATTGCAGAGCCGGCCCGTAATAACCGTGTAATCCGCTCGCTGCCCTATCGACGCCTCTCTCTACTTTTCCAGTTGCCACACAAACCCCCTCGCTGGTCCCTCATCAAGGAAAAGCGCCAGTTTTTCCTAGCCCCTTCAGAGGCGATCGACGTGGAGAGTGCGAAAATCAAATTTTTGTTGTGCCTGTAATCCGCTCCCATTCTCGGTGGATAAACAAAATGTTCATCTCAGATATTTAGTCAGCAATCGCAGGACGCAGTGGCGTAGAATTTCTGATCTCCTGGAACCGAACCTATCCTGGTGTCTCATGAGATGAACGTCTCTGTTGATGGTGATGTGTCCGACAGATGAAGAGTTAAGCGCGGCGATTGCGTCGGCGCCATGTACAGACAGTGGACCTCATATGGCTCCTCCTCTTTCTCACATCTCATCAACAACACAAAGGATACACTAGAATGCAAATGAACTTACCGCACAATAGTTGCCATTCTCAAAAGTTTGGCACGATTGTACCGAAGTAAGAAAGCGAGTCCAACAAGGCTGCTAAACTTATATCTCGGAAATCTTACAACGAACAATACTGTTTAACTCGATGTGTTTTGTGTTTCTCCGCTTTTTGTGGTTTCTATAGGAGGCCACCTGCAACGATAGTCGCAATCAAACCTTCTAAATTATGAACCCAGAGCTCATCCAGACGAGCTAATTTTTAATATAACGACAATCTGCTATTTAGTGCCTTTAGATATTTATTTTCATCACTGCCTCCTTTACTGCATGATTGGTGCTGCCCTCGGGAAACACCTGTATTAAGGTTTCTTCTTTTGAACAAAACAAAATCTACTGTGGTCATGGGAACCCTACTGTAACATGAGGCTGCATAGAAAATATTTTATGGTATTCAGGGATCCCTCGAAAACTTTCCTGGGCGCCAACCAGTTTTCAAATTATTAAACTCACTTATTCCATAAGTAATTTTTTTTAATACGAGTAGCTCGTCAGATCACACATTACGTACAACCACGCGTAGTATTTTGAGCAGTGCTTTAACTATGAAAGATGCTTATCACTGACGCAGCTCCAAGACGTTCCTTACCTGATAGAAATCCACTTAATGCTTGCCGCAATTTCCGTATCAGATAATCACAAATTATACTTCGTCTTCGAGTGCCAGGCGTTGCTCGAGCCACGCTTAATTCACATAAATCCACTCCCCGAATTGAAATCCTGATCAGATAATTACTTGTATGATAGCTCGTTACTACAGGCTTGGAATTAATTCACCCCAAGCCTGAAACTCTCTCTTGCAACCGCGGGTGCGCGCGTACGCACACACACACACACACACACACACACACACACACACACACACACAAACAATAGAAGGTAATTTTTGAGCGTGTGTTGAAAAATAACGTATAGATAGTACCGAAATGAATAGATAAATTTATGTTCCTTTTTTTCTCGCGAACTAATATTCGTAGGGATGTTTCCACATTTTTTTCCTGTAAATACGGCTTTTTTTTTAATTTTACGTGTCGTATCGTTTGTTTAGTTGTTTGGAGATTATAAGTCTAATATTTAATTAATTCACGTAAATTATAATCATTAACTTCAGTTCTAATCACTTTACGAAGACTTACTCAAATGTTTGTAAATCTATGGCACTTAAATGGTTGTTTATTATAGTCCCTACTTAAACTAAGATAAACTGAACTAAGGACAACACATATACCCATGCCCGAGGGAGGACTCGAACCTCCAACGGCGCGAAGACTTATACTCATTACTTCTGCTTCACTTTTATATGTATAATATTGTAAGGCAGTAATCACTCTTACTACAAATATTTCAAGACCATCTTAAACTATTTCTGCGGCGATGCCGTATTCTACGATCCGAAAAACTCTCTCAGCTCTAGAAATGTTTGAAATTATCACATCAGAAATGAGACGTCGTGTGGATCCATTGTCTAAAGTAATCACATTGCTCGCAAAATATTCGTGAAATTTTATCACTGGACGAAGCGAAAGACAGTCGTAACTTTGGACACACGGTACTTCCTGAGGGCGTGGCTGCAAGTGCTATGTGATGAATATGCTTGCATGGGTTTCAAAAGAACAGTAAGAAAAACTTTACAAAATTACCAGCAGATGGTTCTTCATATGAGACTAAACCAATTAATTAGGTTAACAATTGAAATTCAATAAAGACGATGTTATTTAACAACGCCTTTTCGTACACCATAGCAATAACAGCAAACAATTGCAGATTGCTACTCAACCTGTCACATCTTCTTATTCTTTATATTATATCAACCAGAGTGTCCGTGGGTTTGTTTGTGTGTACGTATTGCATTAAAATCTACATTTGTGTTCCAATCCTTATAAAATTTTGTACACGTAAGCTTCAATCCACGAGAACGGTCACCGTAAGTGTAAGAATGACGTACATTACGTAGTTCACAAGATATGGCGTCATAAACAGTGAGATGCGAGAAAAACTGCTGCATTAGTCGACAGTGCTACTCATTATTTCCTAAACCACTGAACCGATTTCAATCAAATTTTGTACACATATTCCTTGCCGCTAGATAACAATTGCTGTAGGGATAAGAATCACATAAGACACATGATCTAAGAGATATGACGTCATAAACAATAGGAATTGGGGAAAAACTGCCACATCGTATGATGAGACTTTATTCATACACTGTATGAGAATGAGAATACGTAGCCACTTGCGACACACATTAACATACTTTCAAACCTTTATTACACTCTTCTCGCTGTCAACCACAGCCAAATGATGAAAGGAAAAAACTTTTCCGCTATTCATGGACTAAACTACGGCATTCGGTATGACGTGACAATTTATAATTTTTACATTACAAATTGTAGCCACAGGAAATTTTACACACGGTATATACACATATAGCTGAATATGCCTTTGCAATTGCATCACAGTACGATACGTTGTTCGTGAGATATGATGACATAATCATCAACGTTCATGAAAACCCGCCCCGTTACGCACCAAGTTTTAATTTATTACTTCTTTACTATTAACTGTATTCGTTACAGATTTTACCGACATGCAGAACTTATACAAATGAATATACACCTACAAAATTCTACAATTTTACAACATGTAATGCAATAAATATGAGATCGTATATACTGCGAGGGGTAAAAACCTTTCACATCATGCACCACGTTTTAATACATTTACGCATTCTAGTCAGCTGAAAGAAATTCCTGACAGCTAAAAGTGCTGTTGACAACTGTGAACCAACTGTGAAGCGTACTCGGCTGTAGGCGAAAGCAAGAGACTTCTTTAGAGCTACAGGAAAAGGAAGAGAATGAAACAGTGTACAATTCTACGAATACCCATTATTGACATGTTATTAAAGAAAAGGAGATTGACAGAGAGAGAAGGGATATGAGAAGTACTAACTCAAAGCTTGAATAAAGAAATAAATACCCTAGCAACGCTCGGTTTTCAGCTACTCATTTATAAAAAATATCCTGATGATATCCTTTCCTCTTATGAAGACTCGCCGTCAAATACATCGCGCTGGGTTCTATTAAAGACGTCTTCGAGCCACTTAAATCTTTGCGAAGTCAGTTTGTAATGTGGCACCATGTCAAACGCTTTCCTTAAATAAAGGAACATGGGTAGTGCCTGTTGCCCATCATCCAGGGTGCGAAAGATATCGCGTGGGAAACGGCATACTGTGTTTCGGACTAATCATGTGATTTATTGGCAGATGCTTTCCGTCTCGAGTAAATTTATTGTATTCCAAATGAGAGTATGTTCAAGAATTTTTCTGCAATGCGATTTTTAGGACATTGGTCTGAAATTTTGCGGGTTTGTTGTTTAACACATTTTCTTTCCCCACCCGGTGAAGTGACCGAACGCTCTAAGGCGCTTTGCTGCGGAGCGCGCTCTTGCTCGCCGTCGGAGGTTCGAGTCCTCCCACGGGCATTTGTGTGTGTGTGTGTGTGTGTGTGTGTGTGTGTGTGTGTGTGTGTGTGTGTTGTCATTAGGTTTAAGTAGTTTGTAAGCCTAGGGACTGATGACCAAAGAAGTTAAGTCCCATTTGAACTTTTTTTTCCCATTCGCTTGGGATTTTGCTCTGGACAAGAAATTCGTGATAAATACAAGCTAAGAAAGGAACCAATGCCAAAAAGTACTCTTTGCAAAATCTAGACCTGGCGACTTTCTCGTTTTCAATTCTTCCTTACACTATGGATGCCTGTTAATATTTCCTCCACTCTGGAGTCTGTGCGATGGCCAAACGTTTGCACGAACGTATTGAGTGAACGATTTCTAACGATTTCTTAAAAGCGAAACATTTTAACATTTTTGTTGTTGTTGTGGTCTTCAGTCCGCAGACTTGTTTGATGCAGCTCTCCATGCCAGCCTGTCCTGTGCAAGTCTCTTCATCTCTGAATACGAACAGCAACCTTCATCCTTTTGAATCTGCTTACTGTATTCGTCCCTCGGTCTCCCTCTACGATTTTTACCCCACACACTTGCCTCTAATGCTAAGTTGACGATTCCTTGATGTCTCAGAATGTTTCCCACGAATCCATCCCTTCTCTTAGGATATGCCAGAAACTCCTTTTCTCCCCAATTCGGTTAAGCACCTCCTCATTAATTACGTGACCTACCCATCTAATTTTCATCATTCATCTGTAGCGCCACATTTCAAAAGCTTCTAGCATCTTTTTGTCTGAACTCTTTGTCGTCCTCGTTTCACTTACATAAATACCCTCCAGATAAATGCTTTCAGAAAGGACTTCCTGACATTTAAACTGATATTGAATTCTTCATAAAAGCTTTTCTTCCCATAGTCATTCTCCATATTGTAAGTTACTCCGGCCGTCAGAAGTTATCTTGCTAACCAAATAACAAAACTCATTTATTACTTTTATTGTCTCATTGTCTAATCGAATTCCATCAGCATCGCCTGATTTTCTGACGCTACATTCCATTATCCTCGTTTTACTCTTTTCAAGACCTTGTCCATTCCATTCAATTGCTCTTCCAGATATTTTGCAGTCTCTGGCCGAATTACTATGTCATTGGCAAACCGCAAAGATTTTATTTCTTCTCCCTGAACTTTATTTACTTCTCCACATTTCTCTTTGTATTTCTTCACTACATTCGTAGGATCACATTATGCATCTTCTGTTGTAGTTTGGAGTATATCTGACCCACTATTTCACTTCATTACTATTTTGTCTAAACATTAAAGTTTAAATTATATACAGAATGCTAAACATAGACCATTTCTGCAATTTATTGGGCATAATGTAAAGATACTGACCCATTCTTCAATTTGTAGAAATTTGGTGAACATAACTGAAACCATTATGAAGATATATGTACCTAATGTTCTGCAAAAGTAGTTTCAAGAAAATGAGAAAAGAATGTTCATAGTGTTTTTGACTCAACGTATGCATCATTCAGAACATTCCAGTGGCACAATCTCGCTGGCCAACTGCTTCTTTATCCTCTGCTGACTTTTTCAGGAGTTTTTTCCTTACTCTGGACTATTTAGTGGTGGCTTCCGCAGTCCTTTCAGCTTCTACTAGTCGCTGACGACCCATGGCAGTTAGATCAGCTATCATTATTTCCTGGTTCCGGTACTCGTTGCCACACGCAGCTGTTGAAACTCTCATTACGATTTTCTGTACGGCCATGTAGACATTTGCTAAGTAATATTTTATCTGCAAGGTCCCTGTATAATGACTTTATTGATTTCATGACTGTGGCAGACATGGAATATTTATAGTGACTTTCCTTGCCTGAAGCATCAGCGTGGCCGGTACGCAGATATTTGTTCAAACGATAATAACTATTTAAAAGTAGATAAATCAGACATTTTTGGAAACTGGAGAAATTTCAGATGGAGGTAAAATTGTTATCGATTTTTCAGTCATTTTCAGTCCAGATCCTCTTAAGCCGTATTCGATGTTACCGAATAGTTCACACGATTTAAAAATGGCCGGACGAAAGTTAAAATTCACTTTCATTCTGAACGTTTACCGACGACGCTGATGTCACGAACTTCGAGGACCATCGACACGCAATCTGTGAAAACCTTCGGGTTGCGCAAATGAAAACGAGAAATTCCCTAAGAGTAACATAACTGCAGGGCAGACGTGGGCCTACGGCTGTGATGTCGAGACGTTGAAAGAACAAAGACTTGTAACGATAGAGGAGATAAAAGAAATTCGCCGACAGCAGTTCGCGCGATCTAGGAAGAGGCGTACCAAGATTGTTTCCGGAAATGTAAACGGCGTTGTGAGTGGTGTATCTGTAATGTAGATGAGACTGTTTCGAATGAGACGATGCAAAATACGTAAAATATTTGTTTGTAATCCTGAGGGACCCAACTCTTGTGGTCATCGATCCCTAGACTTACAAACTACTTAAACTAACTTAACACTAAGAACAACACAAATACCCAAGCCAGAGGGAGGACTTGAACCTTCGACGCGAGCACTCGTGCGATCAGTAACGTGGGGTCCAGACCACACGGAAGTAAAAGGAATTTTGTAGAAGATTCGTACGAGGGGGTCGAAAACATCATCCGGGGCTACTAAATGACGTTGTAGTTGTTTAATCACATGTAACAGATGCAGGAGATGCTCAAGTTTCGTCCACATGCATCGAAACAACACTCCTGACATCGACGCAACATTGAACGGTACACCCTCTCAAAGATATCTGGTTAATATTATCATATGTTCATCATCGACAAAGAGGACAGTAAATGTTAAAAAAAAAGAAAGGACACTTTATGGTTGACGTTATGTGATTTCCAACTTTATTAATAAACCGTGTAAAACTACTCAAAACTAAAACAGTAACCGTCTGTGGTTATTGTGAGACAAAATATTGTACCTTGACAGTTTATTCGTCGTCACAAGTCAGTTGTCTCTTTTTCACTTTTGTACCAACAATGTTGGAGGACAATGAAAACGTTCTCAAGAGCTTTTTTGTTTCTGAAAAACTATTGATAAAAGCTCAGGGATTTGTAATGTTTGAAATTGTGCTGGACACGTTCAATGGCTTTTTGTATTTGCTATTTTAAATCTATTTCTGTCTTTGATCAACTGTGTGTTTACAAGAGAAAACTTACGACTAGATATAGAAAAAAATTACAATTTTCAGCAGTTCGGAATAAGAGACAACACTAAATAACTGACTGAAGTATGCACACCACACTTCACCTGCTGGTTCGTTTTGTTTCGTTTGATAATCTTTCAAAAACGTGCAGCTAATAATATAATTACCTGCATTCAACGGTCGTTATCAATATCAGCGCATCACACTGCTACCGTCGTAAGTAAAATTTAAGATTAAATTTTAGATTGATATAGACCAATGTTAATCCTTAAGGTACTTGCACGTCATAACTTAGTTAACAACGGATATATACGTTTTCCTCTTGAATGATTTCCTTTTCTCCAAGAGCACAAAATAAAACATTGCCAGCAGTTTGTATTTTAGCTCGTAATTTACTTGAAGCAAAACTGCAAAAGACATAGTGATATCTCGAACAAACAACGCAAATTTAACCTCAATCACATATTATACCAAAAGCCAAAACTAAAGAACATAAGACAGAAGACATCGATTGAATACAGGATAGACTACGATGTCGCCAATGACATGGCCTGGAATGGTTGCATGCAGATGTATTCGGAAGGACGGTAGTTGAAATCCACCTCCGGCGATCCAGATTTCCGTGATTTACCTAGTCCACTCCAGGCAAATGTCGGGATGGTTCTTTTGAAAGGGCAAGGCCGATTTCCTTCCACATCCTTAACCAAAAACACCAAGCGTAAGTTACGTCTCTAATGACCACGCTGTTAACGGGAGATTAAACTCAAAGCTTCCTTCTTCTTCCTTCCATGAAGATGTGTCCTCACTTGTCTGCTGATACGTACGGGTGTTCCGTCATGGACATCATTCAGGATATCCGGCAGAACCTCTCGCAGCAATATGAGATGTATGTGACCACGTTGGTCTGGTAGAACATACGATCCTGTGTCTGTCTGGCGATGTTTGTGATCTTCGCGCCTTCTTGGCCGTATGCGATCCCCAATTCATATGTGATTATTGATCCTTGTTGTATGCCAATTGTTCCATGTCATCTTGTGAACGATTTTTCGAAACATCTCGTACAAGCGGTTCGATGAACCCTACGCCAGTTAACTAAAATGTGAATTGCGGAGTAGCTATGTAGATAAGCGACTATCATTAAAGTTTCTTGTTTTACTGCTCGAAAAATAATCATTTTCGGACAACATACCTGACGATGGGGTTGACATTACATGGCGTTCCAGTTAATTTTGTGTCTATGTAATGAAAATGCTTATTTTGCAGTTATCCGTTTTGAGTCGAGTTAGTGTCATGAACCTAAAGTTTTCTCAAAAACTGGGAGGCAGCGATTCATAATATCTTGCAGTCCTTTTCTTTTGTTCGTACACAAGCTATCTGTCCAAGATGAACCGTGTCGATCATATCTGAGGCTCTTTCTTTATAAGAGGCATAGCTAGTCAGTCTGGAAACCTAGTTAAGCATATGACGGATAAATATTGCAAAGAAGAGCAGTACGTTTCGTCACAGTCTCACGCGAAATCCTTTCATAGCTGACCTATGTTTAAGATTCTTGTGGGTGTCCTACAACCAGTGCTACCATTAAATGCTAAAACTGCCAGGCTTTCGCGCGAAATGCTTTCAAATCTGACCGATGTAAAACATTATTGTAAGATTCTGATGATGCCCCAAAAATGCGAAACGCGTTAAATAAAATAAATCATTACAACCAAGACTGTGTGTGGTTTTTTCCCCGTACAGAAACACTTTGGAATACTAACATTAGTTTGCTGCATTCGTCAACATTCCAGTAGATGTAAGCTTAGAGAAAACAAAAACAAAAAATGACTTTAGGTAGTTCATAAAATTCATTCTTATAGTAGTAAAAAGGCTCCAATTAAATAAAAAATTGTGTTGGTTTTGGTTAGAATTACGAAGGATTGCAATGTACATTGTTTATTTACAAGGTAGGTGTTTCAAATGTATATGTTTTATTTGGGTGAAAGTCATATCAGGCTCATTTCGAGTTTGTAATCGCAGTGGTGAACATCCCCGCTATAGGAATTGCCTATTTTTAGAGTAATAAATATCTTGCACAGATTAGCTATATGTATGCTTTGCAAGCAAACTACAGTATTCGTGCATAATGAAGAAGAAACAAATATTAACGCGCACATTATTGTTACCGTGAAAATACATTTTTCCGTTAATATTTACAAAATTATTTTCCCTTACTTTGGGAATAACACTGTCCTTTGCCTGAAAAACGTACACTGCATTGCTTGAAAACTAGACATTTCGTTTTCAGACAACTTGAAATGAGCCTGATAATGGGATTCACTCAAACACAAATCGTACAATTGAAATATCCATCTTGGTTTAATTTTACTTAAATAGCGGCGGCGTAGTATGCTAATGTTGGCAACGAAATGTTATCTTTCGAGGATAGTTAAATTACTGATCGTACAAGGGTACATATAATAAGTTGTCAATCATAGAACAGGAAGAACATAATTAATGTCATGGTTAACAGTACCGATTATTCCCCTCATTTTGATTCAGTTTTTATAGACCACTTAACAGTCGTTGCCAACATCAGCACTCTACGCCGCCGCTGCTGTAAGTAAAATTTTTACTCATAACGTTTTCGAACAGATGATTTTTTTTTTTTTTTTTTTTTTTTTTTTCGCTATTGTTTCCTCGTTTTGAATCTTCTTTGATCAGTTTCCGAATGACTGGCATTTCAATCAGAAATTAATAACAGTTGCATGTGGTATCTTATGGCATGCTGAAAATAGTACAGGTTAACGAGCAGACCCCTGTAGAGGAAACTGGGGTTTATTGCTGCCGCTCATTGAAACAAGCAAATGTAGTGCTTTGCTACCGTCGGTCAAGGCGCGTGCGCTGACGGCCTTCCGGCGTGAGACCCTGTCCGCGCAGGCGCTAACGACTGCGTTATACATTGTACGATGCTCCGGGGACAACTGCTTCTGCGAGAGTATTTCACCGGTGCGCTGTTGGCAGGAGCGGCGGTCGAAGAACCAGACTCCGCTCGTTGCCTAGCAACACGGCTCGTTGCCATAGAGACAGCAGCGCACGGTGTGCCGTCACTGCGCATGCGCCGTCCCACCGACCGTCGATAGACAGGCCGAGCCAGGCGGCTGCTACGTCGCAGACGTCGACACGATACACGCCTCTTCTTTTACACGGAAACACTAGTCGGCCACCACTGACTCAGTCAAGTTCACCTCACCACTATCTCACGGCATCTGTCGCGCAGTAGGTCAAAACCCGCCGAGATTGTCTTGCTCTTCCGGCGACACCGGAATGGCATCCACTTTAGCGAATCACAGTTCCCGCGTTTCTCTCTCCCCTAAGTTCCGACCTGTGGAAAGTGGTAGGGGGCGACGGCTAGGTGGGGGTGGAGCCGAGAGCTGCGTGGTGGGGGGCCGGAACATAGCTGTAAAATCCTTTTCTCTACGGTGGCAGTTAATTAAAACACGTTCCGAGGTGCGCGACCTCTCGTCGCCAAAAATTATGGGATGATGACGCGCCATTGTAATCTCTGCCTTTCCTTCCCCACCGCGGTTGCCGCTCAATTAGTGGTATTTAACCCACTCTTCAGTTGGCAACAGGTGTTCCGCTTTATGCGACAGCTATGAGCGTCATATTTCATGTTCGGACGACGGCGCGCTAATGGAAGGAAGAAGCAAATTGTTGTCTACAACGTCGTAATGTGGCACACTTTTGTGTTCCTGCGTTACTGTTGAAAACTGCTAATTGTATCAGTTACCACAGAAGAACCATTCCTTTCAGCAGAGCGAGAGACTGACGAGATTAAATAATAATTACGCAGATATAGGTAGAGGAACGTTAAGACCATCAGGTTTTCAATTTGACCTTTTCTGTACCACATACTCCAAAATGTCATTTTTCTTATTCGGATGATCGTACAGCATATTTTTCGACATTGAATATGTTACAAGCAAGCAATGTACCCTCACAAAATTATTATTGTTAATGAGCTTCGCAAGCCATGAAAGTTATTTCCTACTGTTCCGAGAACGCTTTTAATTTCCCAGTTCTTTATGAGTAGTGCTTTCATATCTTCTCTAGTGTTGTAAGAGGGAACGTAGTGAAGATCTTTAGAGAAATTTTCGTCCTTCGGGTAGTCCTGTACAGGTGTGATTAATTTTATTTTCTTCGGGTGGGCGAAGTTCGTGTCCAGTACTTATTAATTTTTCATGTGATGTTGCACTCCCTCCTAACCATGAAGACTTATTTATTTATTCATTTATTTTGTTTTCTCTCACATAAAATAATACTAAGATATTGTTGGGTTAATATTCTACTCCAGCGTTCTAATCAGTCAGTAGAACCGTGTTATCAAATAGGGTGATTCAGCCATCCGTTTGGATTCTCGATTTAATTCTTAAAAAGTTTCTTCCAGTAAAACAAGTTGTATACTGGAAGGATTACTCCGTTAAGTCCATACCTATTATGTTTTCTACAATTCCTCAGCTGAACCAACACTTCCTTTAAAATTACATCGTGGTTTTTAAGTCGGCTTTAATTTTTCTCAAGAAAAAGGAAAGTAATATATCTGTGGTTAAAAACATTTAATTACTATCTCATATACCCCTTCAGGCCTCGAGGGTTAGAGGTACCTTCCACATTATCCTGATAATGAGGTATATTAGTACCAAGTTTGCTGACGTTGCTTCAGACATTACATAATTATGATTATCGCATCACCCTTTCCCATACAATGTAATGGCTTCCATGACGAAGAAAACATTCATTTTAAATACTTTTACATGATTATCGCCTGATTTTAATAATTTAAGATGCCTTTAGAATCTACTCATTAAGAGGTAAAATATTATGTGAAGTTCTTCACAGTGACAAAAATCACAATTAGAAGCTGTGTTCCTCTTGAACTTAATGACACTCAAATATTCCAACATTGCTCACACATTTCTTGAACGTAATAACACATGTTCCTCGCTAACATTTCTCATAAAATTATGCAATTAAATAAGTTTATCGCTGATAGATACTTAGACACACCTTCTTCTCACGGTGGCATGCAGTAAAAACTTCATCATCAAGCATGATGTAATTTTTTACTTCTTTATACAGGGCATACAAAGAGAATATCGGAGTTTTAAGGCTTTGCAGACTTTATTACGGTGCCCTTAAGTTTACTAATTATACATGAAATGAACGAGCACTCAAACGGTATATCTTACAAGTGTTCAATGTGAGCATGGTTCGTCTCATGGCACACGTCGAATCAATAGCCAGTTTCGTCCGAAACCTTGTTCAGTGTGTCTGGAGTAATTGATGTAACTGCTGCTCAAATACCTACTCTTCTTCTTCACGTTAAATGTCGGTGCTTATGCTGACTTTTAAAATGAATATTGGAATGTTGCGAATTACCTTTCGCTGTCATCAAGTATTGGGTCATTAGAAGTCCTGCGTTTCTCAGGATTTCTCAGGTTACTCCTTTGCTATGCCTTATCCTGCGGCCCACCACGAGGTTCGAAAATCTTCAAAATGTCCTGCATTTCAATATTATCTGAGATGCATCCAGCGAAATGAGATTATCGCCTTATTCAAGGGAAATTAGTAATCATACAGTTAATGGTGACTGAAACTCATTCACGCTAGACTTTTTTTGGGGGAAAGAAAAGTTTCGTTGGTAGTGTAGCATCTGCCACGTGTGCCGTCTATCGTCATCGCATATGCCAATACCATCATCTTCATCATCATTAGAAACAGATTATACATTTCAGCGTTCAGTCTGGAGCATAGCCCCCTTAAAAAGAATCCTCCATGATCCCCTATTCAATTCTAACATTAATGCCTCGTCCGATGTTAAGCCTGTAACTTGACCGAATCCAGGTACTTTCTCCTTGGTCTGCATTGACTTCTCTTATCCTCTCCTGCCAAACCGATGAGTCTCGTAGGTAAACTTGCTTCTCCCATGCGTGTAACATGACACCAAAAAAATGTTCACATGTCTGTAAATCTATCGGACCAAACTGCGTGGTCATCAGTCCGTAGCTTACAAACTACTTAAACCTAGGTAATCTAACCTAAGGACAAACACACACACCCATGCCCCAGGGAGGACTCGAACCTCCACGGCGAGCAACCGCGCGCTCAGCAGCGAGGCGCTTTAGACCGCTCGGCTACTCCACCGCGGCAACATGACACCACCACCTCAGCCTGTTCGCTCTAACTGTTTCAACTAAAGTCTTCATTTCCGGTTTTTCTTTGACTTCCTTGTTTTGAAGAACATATATATATATATATATATATATATATATATATATATATATATATATATATAATTTTTTTTTTTTTTTTTTTTTTTTTTTTTTTTTTTTTTTTTTTTTTTTTTTTTTTGCAATCTAATGAACTGCATGGAAGCCCACACAATACGAATATAATCCAAAGTGACGATGTCCACACAAATTAATCAATTTCGATGTTCCCTTGAGTTTTTCCTTAATTCTTTTTTTATAAATCATCCCTGTAGTAAAGCAAACAATATATGAAATCGGTAAAGGCATTTCTGAGGTTGTATGAAACGATAATTAATCTATACATCTTATAAAATAGGCTGTATATATGTTCCACAGCTGATCCTAAACCACTGGGCCGATTTCAAACAAACTTGGTAAACATCTTCCTTACTATCAGGCAACCATCGCTCTCGGGGTAAGAACCACCTATGACACCTATGAAGATATGACATCATAAACAATGACCGTCGTGTAAAAAGATAATATTCTACATCTGCTCCTAAACTAATGGACCGATTTCAACCAAATTTGGTGCAAATATTCTTTAAGATCAGGAATCATTTACTATGGTTGCAAAACTTCCTACGATACATAGTTCATACGATATTACGTCATAAACAATGAAAATTGCCCCATCTTGCGGCGCGTAATAGCGTGATTTTATTCGTCAACTATTTGACAATGAGAGCATTTAGCGACTTGCAATAAACTTTAAATATACTGTCATATCTTTACGAAACTTTTTCTCGCTGACAACCCCAACAAAATGAAGAAAGTAAAAAAGCTTATCGCTTACTACTTTTCCGATGTTCATGATGTACATCTACGTCATTTTGCATGACGTTACAAGTTATTACGCAAATTATATTCGAGATACAATTCAGAGGGAGAACACATACATACCACTGAATGTTCCTTCGATACATAAAGTCATAAACAATTTGGTTCAAGAAAAACCGCATCATTACGCATGAGGTTTCGACTTGTTACGTCTTTACTGCTAACACCATTCACGATACATTTTGCAGACATTGGGCACATATACCACTGAATGTACCTTCGAATTTACATCATAATTCGACACATAGTTCAGGAGATATGACGTCATAAACTATGAAATTTCCGAATAACTGCTGCATCATGCGCTATTTTTCCACGTCTCCTCCTAAAATAGTGGACCGATTTCAACTAAACTTGCTACACATATTGCTTACAATCAGACAACAATCGCTTTGGGGTTAAAACTACCTACGACACATAGTTCAGGAGATGTGACATCGTAATGAATTAGTCACAAAAACTTTCCTAACACAAGTATCAATAAAGATTGTTTATAGTCAAGTTGTGAATTAAATTAATTTTATACATCATTTGTAATTTATTGCTTTTTTCTGTCTTTGGATACTGCACTAAAAATTTTGTACGTTACGTTTATTTTACTATTTTCATAATTTCTATGCTGTTTTCATGGATACATGGAGATATAATCTTTTTCAATTTTCATTTTCGTTTTTAATATAAGATTGGAAAAATGGTTATATACGCGGGCAATGCCGGGTTTAGCAACCAGTCACTTATAACATGTAAGGTATATTTGGTACTATTATGATGCATAACCGGGTCGATCCTGCTTTTTTGTCTGAATATAATGGTCATTCTAGTCAAGTAGTAAGTGTGGTTTAAGTTGTATAAATATTATTTTATCATGAAGAGGTAGAAGAGTTACAAGACTGCGAAAATGAAGCCAGTGGTTACTTTAAAATATGGGCGTGATGTTAGCGACCTGTTTCGGGAGCTGCGTATGCAATTATCGGTGGCGGCGTGGGGGCTGGAGTGGGGGGCACGTGCGTAGCGCACGTGGCGCCAGCGGCCAGCGTCGCCATGGCAACCGCCGGCGCTCCCCTCCACGGCGGACAGCCGGCGCCAGGTTACGTTTACGCTCTGCTCCGGGAAGAGTTAATGAGAAGGAAAGCGGCACTTTTTATTACAGCGCACCCGGCAATGCCAGATGCCTGGTTCAAGAGAGCATTAAATTGCTCAATCGAACCTCGTTTGGCCCCCATTGTCTGACGCACCACACTTGTGATTCATTCATTACCGCCACCCCACGAACATACTCCGTGCTGGATTATTTTTTTCGCTGTGCAGCGCGCAAGTGTGATATTTGTTTGTTTGCAGTGTCTCAAAAAATGTCGGTAAATGTACATTCCCATATATCCTCGTTGAAAACCATCAGACAGAATTTCATATGTTCTGTTCCAAACGCAACTGTTAACAAAATATTACTAGCTTTATTCGCGCTGCTTCGCATGCGTAGACTGGATGGTCTGCAGTGGTTCTTTCTACTTGTATATATAAAATTTCACAGATTTATCTTTAAAAGTGCTTTCCTAATAAAGTATTTTAATATTAGTGGCCATCCCCTATTGCACCATTGGTGGCAGAATTCAAAACATCACGAAATACATTTTTTTTTTAATTCTAACCATGGTTCCAAATTAAAGATCAAAATAGTCTTAGTAGCACCCATAAAAGATGCTCCCTTATTTCACCCGCTTAATGGTTGAATTTCCACAAATATCGTAACACTTTTTTTTTTTAAATTCCAATCAAAAATCTAAATCCAAAGTTTTGTAGTTCTTGCTTCAAAATTGCCTTAATAGTAACGTATTTTCAAAAAACCGTTCATTCCCTTATTTGACTCCCTTAGGGATTGGAATATCGAAAAATCGCTTATGCCTGCAATGTTTAAATAAACAACGTCTACAAACTTCAAGTTTCTATCGTCTGTAGATTCACTTTTCAGCTCCGTTTTCTGTCTTTTAAAAACGGATGCGGTTTTCACAGGAAACTTGAACCAAAATCAAATCACGGAAAAAAGATACATCGTAATCTTCAGTAACTGTCTGTTCATCTATTAGAAACACCTAATCTCCTAAACTACTTCTCGGATTTGCATGGAGCAACTTCGTTTCATAAAAGTGAGATCACGGAAAAACATTTAGATAAAGGCTATCCTTGAAGTGTGGATGACATAGTACAGCAAATAAGCAATATAGGCGCTGTAGTGCGCCAAAGAACTAATAGACCCGCTGCCGTGGAATAAGTATGGGGTAGTACAGCAAGGAAGCGAACGTCTGTGACAGAATTAAGCTATCTTATCTCTGCGAATACCAACAAACATTGAACACAGTGTTACTGATTTAGCTTTGTGTCTTAAATACTTAACGACATTCCTTTGCTTCTTTTGGCATGTTTCATTTTGTACCATAAACTTTATGAAGATACATCGTTTCGGAGGATGACTTTTACTTACATTTGACATCTTGGCTAGGACAACTGAACTTATTGATAGAGCGATCCAGTAAGGATTTTTACTGACTGAGGTCTGGAACCCTAAAAAGCCATGATACGCACATGCCTTTCTTTAATAACCGTTGCAAAGCACGGGCATATAAGCTAGTTTTTCATAAGCTGAAGACTTTCAACCACTACATCTTCCACCCTCTTATGGCTATCGACACCGAACTGCTATGGTGTACATCGGGAGACTCTGTATTACAACACAGAGATCGTTCGTCTCCATTGTGTAGTTTTTGCTGAGCAGCAAAATATTAACACCCACACGTAGAATTTTATATAAGTCGGTAATTTTCAATTCCCATATCTTCCACCCTCTTATCGTTATGAACCGTCTACCACCATAGTGTACAATGGGAGACTGATACCTACTACCACATTCAAACACTATTCGTTTGCGATGTGTAGTTTTGGTTGCAGGGTGACTTATAGGCAGAAACACCTCAATTTTTGTATATGTAAAGATTTAGTTATAACCTTTATTTATTTCGTTTCTGTTCATTACTGTTATGATTGGCCTGTCGCATTTTTCTTTGGTACGCATCTCGATGGATCGCGTTAAGCCGCCGTCTGCGAATTTTCTTGTATCTCGTATATCGCTGCAAATCGAAGACTGTTCAACGGAGCCGCGGCCAACTGCTCGAACGCATTGAGGCGGTATGCTCCGATGCGCGAGGCCGTTCCCCGTCGGGGGTTCGAATCCTCCCTCGAGCATGGATGTTTGTGTTGTCTTTAGTATAAGGTAGTTCATAAGTATTTTTTTTAATTTTAGGGACTGATGACCCCGCAGTTGAGTCCCGTATGCTTAACAAACATATGAACATTTTTTTCGTTCAACGGAGTTTTCACCTTTGTAAATTAAAAGAGGTCCGTAAGGGGTCAAGTATGGATTGAGTGATGAGCCGTGGGACGAAATTGGCAGCAACACGATTCATTCTAAGATGTAGTCATGACATGATCCTACTATAATGTCACATTTTTCTACTATCTGTCGGTCAGTCAGCCTTTTGTTGGGACGCATAATTTCACTGACGTCGAAGGGCGTTCTGAACGAGTGTGATTTTATACGGCGTGAACATCGTAACATCGAGTACAGCTTAAGCACACGTCGACGAATGCTTCCTGCATCATTTGGTATATCTCTGTAAAGGTTTTCTTGAGTTTTGCTCAAAATGCAATGGAGACCCTGCCCTCTGCCATCTAGAAATTCGCAAATTGTGCGACACAATAACTAACAAGGAAAGTACTTGGGCTCGAACAAACACACATACATCAAAATCGTACGAGAGATAATGTAAAGATCCCTTATTGCACTAGTGACACTCCCGCATCTGCAGAACTCTATAGTCGTCCGTTAGAGGCCTCTGCGTGTGCCTTGCCGCATTGCACTTTGACCTGCCGGTTCGCCAGTAGGGACGGTGCAGTGTGCCTCCGAAGTTGCGTTTTGTGACATTTGTGTGGTGAAGCGTCAGATGGGGCTGCGATTGCTAATCAATCCTGCTAATGTATTGCGATTAGTTGAGATGAAGTTACGAAGAACCCTTCTTCGTGAAGAGGGTATTGGTGTAGAAGATGAATCATTCGCATGCTTTCTCGTATCTGTTATGGTACAGAAATATGAGCAGAAGTTTGATACTGTTGTAGCACTAACACATAATGATGATAATAGTGGTGATAAATGACGAAGAACTTATTGCTAGCGGTTGTGCTACGGTAAGTGCGGGAAGAGGCGATGGAAGCAGTGGCAGTGAATACCAAGTCTTCCGAGAAGAAGGTTAAAGTTGCAACTATCATGACGGCTTTTGATGACAATTCGCTAGAGAACATATACGACGATTATTACAAGAGTTATAGTTCAGATATCTGCATTAAGTATGGCGACTACAATTACATCTACAGTCTATCTAGAGCATGATTGCAAAGTTTTGCATAAAAACGACACCCGCCAGCACATTGATGTGTACGTAGAGATACTGTAACCAAATGTTCATACAGATGTGTTTGTTCGAGCCCAAGGACTTTGCTTGTAAGAGTCATACAAAAATGAAATTTGCGACAGTTACATATTCAACACAGTCGTGTGCAAGGATGTCAGTCACATTTTGCTCCAACTCTTCATTGGCGCGACATTACGAATGTTCCGGAATTTTTTTAGCAGAACTCGAACATAGAAGAACCGCAGTCATTTGTTGAATTGTCGACCCTGATGGCTTAACGAGAAAATGTGAGTGTAGCCTTGGTGGAATCGCCGAGAGCTCTAAGACGCGTTGATGCAGGAGCACGCTGTTGCTTCTCGACGGAGGTTCGAGTAGGGGGGGATGTTGTCCTTAGGCTAGTTTCAGTTTGTTTAAGTAGTTTGGAAGCTTAAGGACAGATAACTACAGTAATTAAGTCCCATAGATTGTGTGCGGAAATGGTAAGGACACGGAGTAGAATCATCGAGCACAGAGTAACATAAAGAGGCCTTACAATGACTGAAATGAAGCCGGCTGAGAGCGCGACACCCAACCAACATGGCGGCCGAGCGCCAGCCGGCCACAGCTGCGAGCACAGGGTACTTCATTGAGATCGCTCTCTGTTAATTCCTTTCTCATATATTTTATAGCGTTCCTTTTTGACAATCTGTTTTTGCCATAAATACTACAATTTTCAACTAGGGATAGCAAATGACACTATTATATAAAATATAAGCACATTTTTCTTCTGTCTGTCCCTCCTTTTCTAACTCGAGCAGTACCGAACGTGTCGTCATGCAGTTTCTTTTAATTTCTTCTTTAAAATCCTGGGATAATCTTAACCTATATTTAATATCAATATGAATATGTGGGGAAAAACTGAAATAAATATCATAACGTAGAATCGTTACTGCTTCTCCACTTTAGTCAGCTTTGGAGACTAAACTATTAGAGCTAGGTCACTATAAATAGTATAAACTTGCAGAACTCATAAACATCTACAAAGACGCGCTATCATGTGTCTAACTTTTATGAGTGGACCACGTTTATAATTTTTCTTTTGTATATCTCTGGCGCCAGATGGCATCATACTACAGTTAGAGTGATTGTGGGAGATTTGTAAAAGTTAGACATATCATCTCGCAGTCTTTCTTTATATTATTATTATTATTATTATTATTATTATTTTAATCGTCGTGAGTTCCATAATTCTATACCATGTACTTTGGTGCAGGTCTCAGTTTACGCTACAAAGGTCACGAAAGTGCGGAAGTGGTAAACCATTCTAGTTATTATGCTTACTTCAATTATTTATCATTTTCATATTGGCATTTAATATAACCTACGTTATACACAGAATTATACCGAAGAAATTGAAAGAAACCGCATCTAGATATTTTCTGCAGTTCTAGCGTTAATGTAGTTTAAAGATTACCCGAAGAAGCCGGACCGGCTCAGCTCGTTCAAAATGTTCAAATGTTTGTAAAGTCTATGGGACTTAACTACGGGGTCATCAGTCCCTAAACTTACAAACTACTTACGAACTAGGACGGCACCAATATCCATGCCCGAGGGGGGATTCGAACCCCCGACGGTAGTGGCCGTGCAGACCGTGACTGGAGCGCCTTAGTCTCCTCGGCCACTGCGGCCGGCACTTAGCTAGTTAGCAGTAAAATAAATAAAATGTGTTAAACCATAATTATTTGATACCGAAAATTCTATCCCAAATTACAAATTATTTTCAAAATTGGTCACTAAGTACAAGGTGAGTGGACAGCAGAATCTGTTTTCGCTGGTGGGCAAGCTCACTGAAACTAATGAGTAGAATTTGAAGCGTTCCAGCGCTCTATTGTACCCAAATTTAGGAGAAAACCAGTGGAGCTACAAAAAAGTTGTTTAAATAAAAAGAAAAGTTCATTTCATTATCTACAACTTCCTCGCTGACGAAAATTTCGTGACCAAAAAACAAAAAAAGTTGCAGGCGACTAATTTTTTCGTCGCAATTTTTATTTCATATAAAAGTAATAGTTTCAATTATTATTTTTATACAAACACTAGACTTAGTTGCTATGAACACTGTTGCATTCCTTCAGTATTCACCTGTCTACGTGAAAATTTCGGCAATTTCTTTCCTATACTAAGGAGTTCAAATGACAGTGCAATTGAGGCGAGCGCCACTTGAAGAACAACGCATTTATCGGCCCAACTCCGTTTCTCCACCCAACCAAGATGGCTGCCGGGCTGCACAGCCCGTACGCTGATGTAGGTGGTATAGCCTCGCAGTGCCAGTGGCACAATGAAAATTTCCTTTCTGCCTCGAATGTTACTTTCACCTGTCAGCAATTTGAGGAATCGCAAGGAACTGAATGTGATTCGGATTCCACGCTAAACTGTTGATTCCCAATCCCTAAATTGAACACTGGGGCATGCTGGAGCCCTGCAAGTCGCTGAAGTGGTTTCTATTGAAAGACTCGAGACACCTCCATTGTAGACACGCATTAATCATTGTACAAGGTTTTCCGCAACAGGGTGCAAAAGTTTTACAAGACATAGAGAATGCTCCAGTGAACAGTTTGAGATAGGGAACTTGAAGTAGGTATTGTGTCTCTGGTAGGTAGCAAGTTATGGAGGTCAGCAATGCTTAGCAAGGATGTGAACATGGATTTGCAACTAAAGGAATTTAAAGGAATATATTAGTTCACAACAACTTTTATTACAGATGAAGTAATTCACTCCTAGCCAATAAAATTGCTACACCACGAAGATGACGTGCTACAGACACGAAGGTTGGCGCCAGTGGTGATACCTACAACGTGCTGACATGAGGAAAGTTTCCATCCGATTTCTCATACATAAACAGCAGTTGACCGGTGATGCCTGGTGAAACGTTGTTGTGATGCCTCGTGTAAGGAGGAGAAATGCGTACCATTACGTTTCCGACTCTGTTAAAGGTCGGATAGTAGCCCATCGTGATTGCGGTTTCTCGTATCGCGGTATTGCTCCTCGCGTTGGTCGCCATCCAATGACTGTTAGCACAATATGGAATCGTTGGGTTCAGGAGGGCAATACGGAACGCCGTGCTGGATCCCAACGGCCTCGTATCACGAGCAGTCGAGATGACAAGCATTTTATCCGCATGGCTGTAACGGATCGTTCACTCACGTCTCGATCCCTGAGTTAACAGATGGGGACCTTTGCAAGACAACAACCATCTGCACGAACAGTTCCATAAAGTTTACAGCAGCATAGACTATCAGCTCAAGACCATGGTTGCGGTTACCCTTGACGCTGCATCACAGACAGGAGCGCCTGCGATGGTGTACGCAACGACGAACCTGAGTACAAGAATGGCAAAAGGTCATTTTTTCGGACGAATCCAGGTTCTGTTCACAACATCGGGATGATCGCATCCGTGTTTGGCGACATCGTGGTGAACGCACATTGGTAGCGTGTATTCGTCATCGCCATACTGGCATATCATCCGGCGTGATGGTATGGGATGTCATTGGTTACACGTCTCGGTCATCTCTTGTTTTCATCGACGGCACTTTGAACAGTGGCCTTTACGTTTCAGATGTGTTAAGACCCGTGGCTCTACCCTTCATTCGATCCCTGCGAAACCCTACATTTCAGCAGGATAATGCACTACCACATGTTGCAGGTCCTGTACGGGCCTTTCTGGATACGGAAAATGTTCGACTGCTGCCCTGGCCAGCATATTCTCCAGATCTCTCACAAACTGAATAAGTCTGGTCTTTGGTGGCCGGACAACTGGCTCCTTAAAATACGCCATTCACTACTCTTGATGAACTGCGGTATCGTGTTGAAGCTGCATGGGCATCTGTACCTGTATATGCCATCCAATCTCTGACTCAATGCCCAGACGTATCGAGGCCGTTATTACGGCCTGAGATGGTTGTTCTTGGTACTTATTTTTCCGGATATATGCACCAAATTGCGTGAAAATGCAATCACATGTCAGTTCTAGTATAATTTCTTCCTGTTGTAGACATTTACTGCCCAGTAGTGCACTTAACTTTGATGTGCTTGTGTTGGGACAATATTTTTCCAAAGTTTTAAACTGTTCTGCCTTGTATAATTTAGAGTCCTGGCTACTGATTGTTGGTGCGATTTGTGCTTATATTGCTGGCTCTCCTCTGTTGATTTTATGGAACTGTACTATTCCTGGGGCTGCCTCGTATTGATTGGAACTCCCGTGCTGTCTTTATTGCTGTGTTGCTCCGACATATTTAGGCGAGTCCCCTTCTTCCTGTCGGGCGGCGCATGAAGCAGGCAAAGGGGTACCGAGACTGCGGACGCCCCCGGCGGCCGAAGTACTTGTGGAGCGACTTATGGCTCCTTCTTTTCGTGGGGCAGTGATTTACGTGGACCGCCGGCATTGTGGCGAATAGCGACGCCACAGCTGTGGGATAATCCGAATTAAGGAGATATGGAAGTAAAATAGGCGACCACTTTGTCTAGTATTACAGTTCTCCACTTTAGTTCCGACCAAGTTTCTTCTCAAATCACACGAAATACAAACATTCATCAACATTATAGGTCACTTCACAAGTTCGGAGCTCTTTCACTAACGAGGGTGACGTACCAAATACAAAGAGATATGATGCATTGCGAGTGTAACTTATCGACCACTTTCGTATCCTGGCGTTGAATGTCGATACTGAGGATCAGGTATACAATTTCTTGTACATATTTCCATTGTTTACGAACAGTTACGTCCCGAAAAATGAATAAAAGCAAATTAATTAAGCAATAGCAAAGTAACAAATATGCAGAATTTTCAAGATTTTCTGTTAGTAGAAGGTAAAGTGCAAGAAAATTGAGCCCGATAGCCGAAAACAGATTCCATTTTCGAATTTAGTAACCTAGACTTTGCTAAGGACACCATTGACACTCTTTGTTACCAAAATGCTGTTGGCCAGTGTGATTTGTTGCATTGAAGGATGAGTAGTGGAAGACGTAACAATTTTATACGACAGAAGTCGGGAAGTAGTTTAGATATTTTGCAGAAAATACTTTTTTGTGGATATTTTTAATAGTACCAGTGAAGAGTATTCCGTTTTTTACTATTTTTCAACATTTACATTCATATTCAAGCTTCTACATCTCTTGTGCGTAAATCTCTTCTGCCAGTGAGTGTAGTCACCCATCAACGCTGTTCTTGAAGTCTTCATCGTTTGGAAAGTTCATAAATAGAATAACAAATAGTCATTCACAATAGACAGTCGACCACTTAATTCTTCATCATGGACGTTAGTGCTTCTGTCACGAAATGCACGACTCCAACGTTAAATAATACTCACTCATAAAGCTTCCGTATACTTCACAAAAATCCCATTATCCAGGTACCTCATGCTTTGTGAGATACTCTGTTGCTGCACGGCCGTGGTGGAGTAGCCGAGCGGTCTAAAGCGTCTCGCTGCGGAGCGCGCGGTTGCTCGCCGTGGAGGTTCGAGTCCTCCCTGGGGCATGGGTGTGTGTGTTTGTCCTTAGATTAGTTTACCTAGGTTTAAGTAGTTTGTAAGCTACGGACTGATGGATCACGAAGTTTGGTCCGATAGATTTACAAACATTTGAACTTTTGGTACTGCACACAAACATCAGTATTCATGAGAGAGATGGGTGGAGTGCAATTGTAGCGGAAGCTACACAAGGGAACAAAGTTGTCGAAGCACAGTGAACTGCACTGTTTGTTGGTCACTAAATTCGCATTATGTAAACATGATGGAAAACATCTGGAACGTTTCCAGGCGCAAGCTCCGCGCTCAAAAACCACCTGACTATACCACTGCTCGTTATCCTTCTAGCACCATTCTTTTTCGGGAAGGTATATCCCAACAGTTACCCAGTCGTACACCACATAACAATTAATCAGTGAATATCATTCAACTGCTTTTGTTTTTCCCTACCCCCAGTGTGCTAAGGAACAATAAACTGTTGCTTGTTTTGAAGAGAACTCTCTTATTACCGTAGTGAATATTGAAACAGCGGCTTCTTAGGCCCGTTTTACACGAGCGACTTTTGGTAAAAACAGACTACTGGGAGTGCGCCCACCTTTCGTGCCTGTGCGTAAATCAGCAACCAATCACATCGACAGTCCGGCTATGACGTCAATGATCTGTAAATTGTGGCACGTGTGGGTACCAAAAGTCAGACCGCGCGCTACATACTGCGCATGCGCAGAAACAAGGAACAGTAGTTGCATCAACTAACGCGAAATTTAACATATTCTGTATGG
The DNA here is from genome assembly GCA_026315105.1 of Locusta migratoria. NCBI lineage: Eukaryota > Metazoa > Arthropoda > Insecta > Orthoptera > Acrididae > Locusta > Locusta migratoria. Next base: position 346,278,389 of record CM048751.1, on the reverse strand, counting down.
ATCTATGAATATATTTCGACGGAACGACGGCGTATGCTCATTATTTCACCGCATAAGAAAGCATGGTCTATAGGGGCGCTACAGCCGTAGTTTGCGACTTAAGGGAATTAGAGAGGGAATCCAAGGCGAGTGCAGGTAGCCAAGTACCTGCCGGCTCACATTTTCACTTGTTGCCATTGAGAACAAGTGTACCTAAACTCATCATTACCTTCCTCTTCATTCTTCCTTCCACTCATTTAAAATTGTGCAAATAATCTATTCTGGCCCAGCGCATTCCAGCTACAGTTTAACGTGGGTACCGAACCACGGTGCTACCCGGTGTTTTTCACATCAACAATACTGTCAGATGTGAAAGAAGTGGAAAGCGACGGATAAAAATCCTAGGAGCTGGCGGGGATCGAACCCGTGACTTTTGGATTAGTAGTCTAGCACGCTACGGAGTCTCCAAAATAGACGAAATATCAACATGCAGAAAGGTATATTGTATAATGCGTGTCTGTGTGTGTGTGTGTTTGTGTATGTGGGCCGCGGCGGGTTAGCCGTGCACATGGAAGCGCCATTTTGCGGTGCGCGCGGCCGTCCGTCGTCGGGGGTTCGAATCCCCCCTCGGGCATGGATCGTGTAGAAGCGGAATGTGATCTCGGGAAATGAAATTGCTCAAATGTTCAAATGTTTGTATATCTATCGGACCAAACTGCGTGGTCATCAAAATAATGTTCAAATGTTTGTATAGCTTTTTTTAGATTAAGGGACTTAACTAGGGGGTCATCAGTCCCTAAACTTACAAACTACTTATCTACTAGCTTATCTTAAGGACGGCACAAATATCCATGCCGGAGGGGGGATTCGAATCCCCGACCGCAGTGGCCATGCAGACCGAGACTGGAGCGCCTCAGTTCCCTCGGCCACCGCGGCCGGCGCGTGGTCATCAGTCCGTAGCTTACAAACTACTTAAACCTAGGTAAACTAACCTAAGGACAAACACACACACCCATGCCCCAGGGAGGACTCGAACCTCCACTGCGAGCAACCGCGCGCTCCGCAGTGAGACGCTTTAGACCGCTCGGCTACTCCACCGCGCCTGAAATTTCTCTTATTCCCTAACCATACACGGAGGTGACGAAAGTGATGGGATAGCAATATGGACAGGTACAGACAGAGCCGAGCCTAGCTTGCTCGGGGGTCCTGTGCGAAACTTCCGCGCGGTTCTCTCCCGCGTCCTCCCCCCTCTTCCAACACAGATTATAAACCTTCGTCATGGTCAAAAGAGCTGTAACTTTCGTCACTGACAGACCTATTGTTATGATAGGAAAATGATTATCCGGAGAAGGAATCTTAGTAAGTATGACAACAATAGCAAGAGAAACTGGCGTTGTGTCGTGTCTTGTGAGAAACATCTGGTAACAAACGAACGTAATGCATGTATATTAGTCACAACGGTGAGTAGAAAGCTGGCAGAGACACGCTGAGAAACAATGAATCGCGTACCTCTTAATTTGTGCATGAGTAATAGTCGTGTGTTGACCGTGGATATTACTACTGCTTCTCAGTATCATAACCCCTGTTCCTTCGACTGTGATACAGGTATAATTTTCTAAATCTGAGACGTACTCCTGTGGGCATAGACCTGTCGCAGTGGATATGTACTTGGATTACATTAGATTTGAAGGTAGTTTCAGAAACAAAAGTATGGATGACAGTTTTCCAATTACGTTCTAATGTTTTGTGCGGGGCCTCCAGAAGCACGACTGCACACTTCGCACATGCCTAAGGCCGGCCCTGGGTACAGGTGGAGGTAGTATCGCGAGCACAAACTATAAAAGGGCGGTACAATGGCAGAGTTGTCATTTGATACATAAGAAAAGGTTCTACGACGTGGCTACAGCCGCACTACGGAATTAACAAACTTTGATCACGGAATAGTAGCTGAAACTAGACGCTTGGGACATCAAATTTCAGTAGCTGTTTGGGTATTTAGTATTCCGAGAGCCACAGGGCCAAAGGCGAGACGAGAATTTTAAATTTCAGGTATTACCTCTCACCACGAACAAGGCGTGGTCACGGCCTGTACTTACAGCGGTGTTTGCGGTTATCCGTCAGTGCTACTGTGTGGAATAGCAGCAGACACCAATGTGGGACGAATGACCGTAAGCATTAGGACAGTCCGACGTAATTTGGTGTTAGTGACCTATGGCAACATACGGCGGCCGACTCGAGTGCATTTGCTAACAGCACTACCTGGCCTGCAGCGCTTCTCCTCGCGGCCTTTATTTTTTTTTTTTTTTCCTCCACTGATGACTGCAAAACCGTGGCGTGGATAGATGACTCCCGACATCATTTGGTGAGAGCTGACTCTAGGTTTCGAGTGTGGCGTAGACCTCACAAAGCCGCGCCATGTCCAGTTGGGGTACCAATCCGATTTTACAAAGAGCGTTCGCCCCTTAGTTTGCATTTATCGCGAAACTTTGATCCAGTGACTGGAAAAAGGCACTAGGAACTCACGTGTACAAGAAAGCCAAAAGAGTAGACCCACGACATTACAGACCTATATCATTAACATCAATTTGCTGTAGAATTATTTAATGTATTCTCAGTTCTAATACAGTAAACTAGCTTAAACCCGCGGCTCCGCTCGCGAGTTGGTTGATTATGATAGATAAGATATCTCCTAGTAGTGTGCTATGAGACTGGTTTTGAAGGATAAAATGAAATACAATACCTTCTTTAGAAACAAATATTTTAAATCAACATTCAAATAAAAAAAATGTTCAAATAAAAAAAATGTGAAGTGCTTAATGATTTACAATAAATAATACCTACATTATTCCTTAAAGTCTGTGTTGCAATATTTCATCACGTATCGCGAGAGTAATGTCCAAATTCATTTTAGGGCATTCTGGTAAACTACGTAAATTGTAGTATTGTTTGGAGCGTAAATGTAGAGATTTCTTGGGTTGCCCACCCTTGAGCAAGCGACGTATAATTGACCATTTAAAAAATATGAGTGCTGTAAATGGATTCCTGCGATTTTTTAAAAGACATGTATTAAAAGAAATTTATTCTTATATTTCCATATTCGTATGCTTATCCTTACAGAGAAAGCTGAAAACATTGTAGCACACATAGACCAAAGATATGGTCAGTGGCATCACGTTTCGCCGGCCGCGGTGGCCGAGGGGACTGAGGCACTTCAGTCACGGTCTGCACGGCCACTACGGTCGGGGGTTCGAATCCCCCTTCGGGCATGGATATTTGTGCCGTCCTTAGTCTTAGTTCAGAAGTAGTTTGTAAGTTTAAGGACTAATGACCCCGTAGTTAAGTGCTATAGACTATACCAACATACAAAACAAGCATCATGTTTCGCTGTATGTAACCTCATTGCTATAGAGTCGCAAACGTCATCGTTGGCCTTCAGTCCGAATTTTTTTATAATTTGACGACTTTCAACCACCATATCTTCCACCTCCTTATAGCTGTCGGCAATGAACTGCTATGGTGTGCAACGGGAGACTTCGGACAACAATTACACACAGACCATTCGTTTGCGTTTTGTAGTTTTCGATGCACAGCGAAATATTAAGACACACACAAGTAGAATTTTATAGACACCGATAACTTTCCATCCCAATATGTTCTACACTTTTATCATTATCAACCTTCAAGCAACAATGCAACCAATAAAACCATTTTCAAAGAGTAAATGTAATTTTCAAAGAGTAGTTACTCTTCCGCATTTCGCCTTAAATTCTTCAAATTACTAAATATCTATCAGATCGCTATAAAACCGTGTTTAAAACCTTCCTCAGGTATAAATTAGTAACTGTACAAATATTTAAGTCTCTGCGTCTTGTCGTTGGGGCGTGATAAGCGTACACAGAACAGACATTCACATTAATATATACAGATAAAAAGCTATCCGATCGCCATAAAACGGTGCCGAAAGCCTTCCCCGGGTAGACATTAGTAACTGTACAATTTTTTCGCACTTTATGTCTTGTGGTTCATACGTGATAAACGTACACCGAACAGACATTCACATTTATAGATATAGATTTCCTTGAGGCGGAAAACCAGATTTCCTTGAGGCGGAAAACCTTCTGTCCATGCATCAGGAAGCATCGATCACGCGAAACCCAACTTGTCCTCTTCTCTCATGACTTCTTGGGTGCTGTAGATGTTGGCACAGGCAGACAGCATATCTCTCGATTTTCGAAAGGCGTTTGACACTGTACCGCATTACAGACAGCTAACGAAGGTACGAGCCTATGGAATAGATACCCAAATATGTGAGTGCTCGAATGCTACTTAACTAATAGAAACCAGTACGTTGTCCTCCATGTCGACTGTTCATCAGACACTAGGGTATCGTCAGGGGTACCACAAGGAAGTGTAATAGGACCGCTATTATTTTCTATCTATATAAATAATCCGACGGTCAGAGTTATTTGCAATCTGCAGCTGTTTGCTGATGATGTTGTGGTGTACAAGAGGATGTCACCATTGAATCACTGTGGTAGGATACAGGATGATTTGGACCAAATTTATAGGTGGTGTGAGAAATGGCAACTAGCGCTAAATGCGAATAGTCGACTTCGATTTTTTTGGAGAATTTTGGGAAGGTGTGATTCGTCTGTAAAGGAGACCGTGTATAAAACGCTTGTAGGAACCTGTCTTGAGTATTTCTCAACTGTTTCAGATCCCCAGTACATCGGTTTAAAGGACATAGAGGCAGTTTAGAAGCGGGCTGCTAGGTTTGTAACTGGTAGATTCGATCGATGCGCGAGTGTTACTGAAATGCTTCGGGAACTCAAATGAAAATCGCTGGTGGGAAGACGACGTTCTTTTCGAGGAACTCTATTATAAAAATTTAGAGGGCCGGAATTGGAGGAAGACTGCAGAATGAGTCTACTGCCGCCAACCTACATTTCGCGTAAAGGCCAAGAAGATATTATCTACATCTACATGTACATGGGATACTCTGCAAATCACATTTAAGTGCCTGGCAGAGGGTTCGTCGAACCACCATTATACTATTTATCTCCCATTCCATTCTCGAATAGCGCGCCGGAAGAAAGAACACCTGAATATCTCCGTTCGAGCTCTGATTTCTCGTATTTTATTCTGATGATCTTTTCTAACTATGTAAGTGGGAGTCAAAAATATATTTTGGCATTCTGGGGAGAATGTTGGCGATCGGAGTTTCGTATGTAGCCCACGCCGCAGCGATAAGCGTCGTTGTTGTAAATATTCCCATCCCAGATCTTGTACCATTTCCGTAACGCTGTCTCCCGTGTATCGTGACAATACGAAACGAGCTGCCATTCTTTGGGCTATTTCGATGTCCTCCGTCAAACCCACATGATAAGGATTCCACACTGGGCAGCAATACTTCAGAAATGGACGGACAAGCGTAGTGTATGCAGTTTCTTTTGTAGTTCTGTTGCATCTTTTAAGGGTTCTGCCAATAAGAGATTAGGACTCGTACGTATGCATAGAAGCGTTCGTTTTCCCCTCGTTCTATATTAGAGTGGAGCAGGAAAGCAAGTAGCTAGTAGTAGTACTGATTACCCTCCGCCACGCACCTTCGGGTGGATTGCGGAGTATGTTTTTAGATGTAGACTTAAAATTGTCAACGACGCACTCTTTATGTTGGTGGTGATTCCATTATGTTGTCGATTGTTTCTACACGGAATCGACCGGGTATGCATCAGTGTGTACTATGAAATATTTAATATATCAGATTGAAGTATAGTATATTTGTAAGATAGTAGTAGGCCATTATTGCAGGAGCAAGAGCGATCTTAGTAAAGCTTCTACTCACTGGATCCCACAAAAATAGTTTAAGATTTCTAAATAGAGATTGGCGGTGTCCTCTTGCAAAAATAATTTTTTCGAGAAAATTTTTACATTTGTAATACTCAAACTTATCATTTTATCCATTATGGATAGAAAACATCTCAAATGTTTACGCAAATTACATTCTAGAAATTACTGAAACCGGCCACATGCTGTATTTGTGAGTAATATGTAAAATATTTTTCTGTTTTCACTGTTCATGAGTTCACCATTCAAAAGACTGGTTTGATGCAGCTCTCCATGCTACCACATTCTGTGCAAGCCTCTTGATCTCTGAATAAGAACGGCAACCCACATCTTTAAACATGCTTGCTATATTCGTCTTTCGGTCTCCCATCTGCGTTTTTTCTCCACACACTTACTTCCAATGCTACCCATATAATCGTGAGCATTCGTCTGTAGTACCCTATTTCAAAAGCTTCTATCATCTTATTGTCTGAATTCCTGATTGTCCATGTTTTTCGCTTCTACAATGCTACATTCCACAGAAATGTTTTCAGAAAGGATTCCTAACATTTAATATTGAATGTCATTATATTTTTCTTCTTCAGAAGTGTTTTTATTCCCATTCCCAATCTGCATTTTATATATTCTTTTTTACTTCAGCCGTCAGAAGTTATTTTGCTGCCCAAATAACAAAACTCATCTACTTTTATTGTCTCGTTGCCAAATCTTTTTGCTTCAGCATCATCAGATTTTCTTAAACGACGTTCAGTTAACTTTATTTTGATGTTGTTAATGATCCTTTCAGATTCTATCCATTCCGTTAAATTACTGTTCCAGTTCCTTTGGTGTCCTTGACAGAATTACAGTGTCATCAGCGAGTAGCAAACTCCTTGCTTTCCTTCACAGCTAGCTGAATATAAACAATGAATAACATCTCTTAAACCGAACCTTTTGGGGCTTCCTTATCTCCGTCGCTGTAACTTCCGTTCAGTGACTGCAAACTACGCAGATCGTCCGTCTGGTGCCACGAAGTGCGATGAAATGATCTATCTGTAGCAATACTGAAACCAACCGCATGCCGTATTTCCTACTGCGTAGTTTCTAAAATATTGTAGTCGACATAAATCAAGCCTGTATTATTTTCTCACAAAGATCTGCTGTCCTCAGTTTGACGTACATCACTGCACTCACGATCGAGAAATATATACCGACAAACTCATCTGAGGTTATCTTCACAACTTCTTCAAGAAAACGTTCAGATTCGTAAGATTTCGGTCTAACAAATGTACAATCTAAGGTGAACTTCAGAGTGTCCTTTCTATTTGGCTGACTCATGGTTCCATCTTATAATAGTCACACAAACACAAGAACAGCGAAAAGCTACAGCAACACTCCGACTTACAACGCGCGAGAGAGGCGGTCTCAGCACACCGCAGACTTCCTCATAGTACGGCTGTCGCAAGAGGACTACCACCACCTTGAGCTACATCAACAGATTATTGGTACTTATATGTACTTGTAAAACTTCAAAGTCAATTTTCTCGAGAATTTTTTAGAGTTGCGTCGAATGGCTTTGGCTGATTGGTATTTAAGCTCTGTACTTTACGTATCATAAACATAAAGAAATTCTAAAATCTGATACTCATGTGGTCTTCTTGTGAGTGGTCTGCAGGATAAGTAGTTACAACCGCGAGCGCTAGATGGCAGCATCGAATTCAGTGTAATACTTTGACAAAGACTTTGTTATTGTACCTTACTTCGTAGACATTGTCTGGCGTTGGCATCCTTTCAGTTTCATTCGTTCTGAGCGTTTTCGTGTTGATTTTATGTTCGACATGTGTAGTGAACAGGACAAACGTTTGGAGCAAATTATTTTGAAGTGCTTGACGAGTTTTCAGATGGTTAAAATAGGGCTGTCTGGGGACGATTCGGATTCCGTTGGCTAAAAATATCGGTGAGTCAAGAAATGTACATCAGGGAAGGCTGTAAAAAAGAATACCTCATATGAGCGCACCGAATTTAATGTCGGGTTGTGTATCTCTCCCAGCTTCAAAGTTTATCACACCATTGTCCACTATGAACGCTAACTTGCGTACTGAACTTATGGTTATTGTTATTTCTGTTCATGTCAAATGTTTTTGTAAATATTTTGAGAAGAGAATTACATGTTTCAATGTATAAAACAGTACTGCAATTCTTTTACAATTTTTCCGGCAATAAATATCACTGACTTGAAATTTGCCGGCCGCGGTGGCCGAGGTGACTGAGGCGCTCCAGTCACGGTCAGCACGGCCACTACGGTCGGGGGTTCGAATCCCCCCTCGGGCATGGATATTTGTGCCGTCCTAGTTAGTAAGTAGTTCATAAGTAGTTTGTAAGTTTAGGGACTGATGACCCCGTAGTTAAGTCCCATAAGCTTAACAAACATTTGAACATTTGAACATTTGAACATTTGAACTTGAAATTTCTTTGGTGTCTTCATATTTTAAATTATTAACCCCAAAATTAGATAACTTAACGTAAAAAAGTCCAATAAACATAAAATATTTTAGAATTCTAATAACAGTGAGTTTTACAGCAGTAAAAAATTACAAAAACACTGATATTACCCAGTACGCAGGAAACGACAACTACAAACTACATCAGCACTGTAAGTGGTAGTTGATAGAGGTTGAAGTACAGAGATCGAGGGGACCGCAAGTCTAGCCTTCTTTGGACCCAGAAATGGTCCTGTTTTTAATCAAAATTATAAAATGTCATCCTTTTCTATTTGGATAAAATAACACTCAAGCTCGGACAAAATAGTGTTTATTTACCGCTTTTACCCATGTAATGGTCATCCGCAGAATTTACTGCTCATATGGCTGGGTGGCCACATGGATGCACAGGTGTCGGTGGCGCGGTTGCAATTGTAGTTATGGTAAACTACTACTTTTTCTTCAAAGTGCGGAAATACAACACTCTCAAAAACCCAAAATCGTAAGACTCTTAACCTTTCTATCAAGAATGTGATGTTTCTTCCAGACGTTTTTCTTTTCTACGTCGTCGCAGAGCGAGCTCAAGTTACGCTTTCAAACTAAATAACTAGCTGGCATGGAAGTTAACGTAAAATACTATCTACAAGGCAGCCAGTTTTAAACATTAGGTGTGCAACAATGCAATATACCTCGGCTGGCCATACATCTACTAATTCTACCCATCTAGTGAGTGGTTCTCGGTGTATTTTGTATGACACGAAAGTCAAGTTCTTATTGGCTGTGAGAACACAATTCTTGATCGGGTTGATTGGCGAACTCCCACATCCACGCCCACAGTTCAAAACATCCTCTTACAGGCCAACCGGAAATTGGAATAGCTTTCCACCTTCCACCTCAAAAAACTATCCCAACTCCTTGTCACCTACCTCCGGAAAGGCAATAAATACACTCTCCATCAATAACCTCTCCAATAAACCTCAAGCTCCTCTTATTGCACAGAAACCCAGTCTCTCCCATCTACTCAATCTCCCACTTCAAGCTCCACCCCCCCCCCCCCCCCCACAAACCTTTAAATCCTACTCCACACAATCCGGAACCACAACATCCCAATTCAGTAGTCAACCTCTCTCCCAATCTGAAACCTCTTCCTATCCAACTCCTAAACTTTAGCCCTACTCCCAAATTCAACCAAACAGCCCTTGTCAAAGATTTACTATCCTATACTGGTAGCCTTTGCTGGAGATATCACTTTGTCATGAAGAAAAATAATCCTACTCCTAATGACCCAGCTCCCCAAGACATCACTCAAATTGAACCTTGCCTGGAACAGTCCCGTCCTCCGTCACAGCGAGATCCACCCGCTCTTCCTCAAAATCACCCTCTTCAAACCTTCCAGGAATTCCTTACTTACAACCTTTCCTTCCAGTCTTTCCTGAGAAACCTTAATCCTACTCCCAACATTACCGCAGCTGAATCCCGAGCTATTCGTGATCTGAAGGCTGACCATTCCATCGTCATTCTCCCAGACAACGAGGGATCCACAACCGTGGTACTTGATCGGCGGGAGTATGTGGCTGAGGGACTGCGTCAGCTTTCAGACAGCACTACCTACAAAGTTTGTCAAGTCAATCCCATCCCTGATGTCAAGGCAGAGCTTCAAGGAATCCTCAAAACCTTCGGCCCCCTCCAAAACCTTTCACCTGACTCCATTAACCTCATGATCCCACCGACACCCCGCACCCCCACCTTCTACGTACTTCCCAAGATCCACAAACCTAATCATCACGGCCGCTCCATTGTGGCTGGTTACCAAGCCCCCACAGAACGAATCTCTGCCTACATAGACCAACACCTTCAACCCATCATGTGCAGTCTCCCATCCTTCATCAAAGACACCAACCACTTCCTCGATCACATGAAATCCTTACCCAGCCCGTTACCTCCAGAAACCATCCTTGTAACCATTGATGCTACTTCCTTATACACAAACATTCCACATGCCCAACGCCTTGCTGCGACGCAGTATTTCCTTTCACGCCGACCACCCACTTCCCTACCTAAAACCTCTTTCCTTAATACCCTAGCCAGCTTCATCCTAACCCACAACTTCTTCACTATTGAGGGCCAAACATACCAAAAACTAAAGGGAACAGCCATGGGAACTAGGATGCCCCCTCGTACACAAACTTATTTATGGGGCGCTTAGAGGAAGCCTACCTGTATACCCAAGCTTGTCAACACGAAGTATGATACAGATTAAATGATGATATCTTCATGATCTACACTTACAGTGAAAAAGAACTCCAGAATTTCCTCTTCAATATCAACTCCTTTGGACCCATCAAATTCACCTCGTCCTATTCCAAATCCCATGCCACTTTCCTCGATGTCAACCCAGCTTCCTCATCCCCCAAATTCAGAACCTTCCACAGAAGAACTCCAGAAGTGCCCCTCTTGTCATTGGATACATTCCAGGACTGGAGCGGACGCTGAATGTGGCACTCCAGCAAGGATACGACTTCCTTAAATCCTGCCACGAAATGAGATCCATCCTTCATGACATCCTTCCCACTCCACCGAGAGTGTCTTTCCGCCGCCCACCTTACTTCCATAACCTCCTAGTCCATCCCTATGAAATCCCCAAACCACCTTCAATTCAGTCATTTGAGATAAGAGATAGAGTTTACGAACATTTACATTTTCCATTTGATTGTTCTAAATATCAAAGTTCTGAATATTCTTGACCGACTGCAATTTTTAACGCAAAATTGCATTCTTAAACCTATTTTTGCAAAAGTCTACCCGCATCGTTAATGGACGCATGTCGTATTTTAAAGGAAATCTGTAAAATACTTATGCACAACTAGATGTTGTTGCTCACGCACTTTTGTGTGAAATTCCAAAAATACCTAAATACTTTCTTTTTCTTTTCCAATTGGCCAACAGGGCAAATATTAATTTCCGTAGCTCTAGCCTGAAAATCGTCCCAATAGTAACGTATTTTTAAAAAAGAATTTTTGATCCTCTGTTTGAACCTCTTAGTTGTTGAATTTTTACAAACACTGAAACACGCATTTTTAAATCCTGACCAAGAGTCCACATCGGAATTTCCAACCAAGTATGCAAATATCATTTTTTGTAATTCTGGGTTCAAAACTGGCTTAGTAGTAACGTATTTTCAAAAAATGTTTCATCCCCTATTTCACCCCCTAATTGATTAACTTTCTGAAGACACCGAAACACGTGTCTTTTTAATACTGACCAAGAAAGCATATACCAATTTTTGTGGTTGTAGCTTTAAAATTGCCTTATTAACAAAATATTTTCGAAAAACATCATCTCTCCAATTTAACCCCCTTGATTATTGAATTTTCAAAAATACCGAAACACGTGTTTTTTTAAATTCTGGCGAACAATACAAATACCAACTTTTGTAGCTATAGCTTCAAAATTGTCTTGAACAATGTGTTTTCGAAAAGAATTTTTGATCCCCTCTTTTACCCCCTTAGTTGTTGTATTTCCAAAAATAATAAAACACGTGTCTTTTTAATCATGATCAAGAGTCCATATCCTAAGTTTCGTAGTTATAGCTCGAAATTTGAGTTAACAGCAACATATCTTTGATAATCAATTTTTGCATTCCCCGTATTTCACCCCTTATTAGTCTACTTTCGAAAAATACCGAAACACGTGTCTTTTAAATTCGAACTCCGAATCCAAATCCGAAAATTGCCTAAATAGCATCAGATTTTCGAAAAACATCCCCTCTTCAATTTAACCCCCTTGATGGTTGAATTTCCAAAAATACCGAAACACGTATTTTTTAAATCATAACGAACATTACAAATACCAATTTTTGCAGCTATAGCTTCAAAACTTTCTTGACAACAAAGTGTTTTCGAAAATAATTTTTATCTTCTCTTTTACCCCTTAGTTTTTGAATTTCCAAAAATACCGAAACTCCTGTCTTTTTAATCCTGATCAAGAGTCCATATCCTGAGTTTCGTAGTTATAGCTTGAAATTTGAATTAACAGCAACATATTTTTAAAAATCAATTTTTTGCGTCCTCTATTTACCCCCTTATTGGTTGAATTTCAAAAAATGCCGAAACACTTGGCTTTTAAATTCGACCCCCGAATCCAAATCCGAAAATTTGTAGTTCTAATTTCAAAATTGCCTAAATAGCAACATATTTTCGAAAAATACTCCCTTTCCAATTTAACCCCGTTGATGGTTGAATTTCCAAAAATACCGGAACACGTATTTTTAAACGTCTAACCAACTATACAAATATCAATTTTTGCAGCTCTCGCTTCAATATTGTATCAATAGCAACGTGTTTTCAAAAAGGATTTTTGATCCTCTATTTAACCCTCTTACTTGTTGAATTTCCAAAATTACTAAAAATCATGGATTTTTGTTCCTGACCAAGATTCCATATCCGAAGTTTCGTAGTTGTAGCTTAAAATTTAAGTTAACAGGAACATATTTTTGAAAATCATTTTTTTCGTCACCTATTTTACTCCCTTATTTGCCGAATTTAAAAAACAAAAATTCCAAAACACGTGTCTTTTAAATTCTAAATCTGAATTATAATCCTAAATTTTGTAATTCTAGCTTCAAAATTGCCTAAATAGTTACGTATTTTGAAAAAAACGTTTCATCCCCTATTTCACCCCCCAACTAATGGCTTTCCAAGCAGCTGACATACGGTACTCAATCATCGTTTTAGCTGACTTTTTAGGTATTCAGATCGTTTACATATACATATACAAAAACTGGCACAACACGTGAAATTAGAGATAAAAAAATGTTTAATATAACTGTATCCGAAAACAATAAACATCTGCTTTTTCAGTGGGATTCGAACCACCGGCTGTGTGGTTGTGAGTCGAGAACGCCACCACCTGAGCTAATTCGACAATTGCTGTAATTGTTTTAATTATTGGTAGTTACATGTTCTTTGCGAAAGTTCAAAGTCGATTTTCTCGAGGATTTTTTAGATTTGCGTTGAATGGCTTTGGCTGATTGATATTTAAGTTCTGAACTTCATGTACCATAAATATGGAAAAATGGTAAAATCCAATACTCATGGGGTCTCCATGTTAGATCTCTGTTCCTGTAACAGCTATCCAATACTTTGGGGATGCGGTGTGTGGTACCTTGAAGAGCGGTGATTTCAAGGAGAGTTTCTTTGAGTGGGTGGTAGCTTTACAGACAGGAGGTGCACACGTTTACTTGTGAAGTCATAATACGAGGGTAAGTCAATTATTATCCGCACTTTAGTTATGTTTTTGTTTATGGTGGTAGTACTGTCGTTTTACGTTAGTGACGCATGCTCTGTTTATTTGTTGTTATATCTTTGCAATTTTCAAGCTGCTACGTTAGTTTCCTTGTCGCTACCGTGCTGTTAATCATGGCTGCTCCGCTGTCTTATTTGCACCAAAGAAGAGCAACGTTCAGTGATACGTTTTTTGTGGGCGGAAGGTGTATCAGGGGCCGAAATTCATAGAAGACTTTCTGTACAGTACGGGAGCAGTGTTTTGCCACAACGAAGTGTGTACGAGCTGATTGAAAAATTCCGAAATGGTCGCACGAGTGTTAAGCACGATGGAGGAGCCGGACGACCGTTTACCGTCACAAATGAAGTAACCATTGAGCGATCACGTGAAATGATTCTTTTAGACAGACGATTGACTATTTATGAAGTGGCTCATCGTCTCCAAATTAGTCATGGTTCTGCCTACGAAATTATTCACAACAGACTTGGGTTTCGTAAAGTTTGTGCAAGATGTGTCCCAAAACAACTCACACAGTTGCATAAGCAAACGCGCCTCGACATCTGCAAAAAACATTTGGATCGCTATGGTAACGACTTAGACAGAAGCATTACTGGTGACGGAACATGGATCCATCTTAAGAGCCGGAGAGTAAACGGCCGAGTATGGAATAGAAACATCCAAATTCGCCGTGCAAGAAAAAGTTCAAGACCCAACCGTCCGCAAGAAAACTGATGCTAACGGTTTTTTTTGGGATGCACGAGGTCCTGCACTGGAACATTATGGTGAAAGGGGCACAACAAAAAACAGTGTACGTTACAGTAAGATGCTTACTGACAGGCTAAAGCCTGCAATTCGAAGCAAACGCCGAGGATTGCTGTCAGAAGGTGTTGTGTTGTTGCACGACAATGCCCGTCCGCATACTGCTGTCCACATTACTGAAACGCCCCAGAAACTCAAATTCAAAGTACTGGATCATCCTCCATATAGTCCCGATCTTGCCCCTTCTGACTATCACTTGTTTGATCCACTTAAACAGGCATTAAGGGGCCGTCGATTTGACTCGGACGAAGCAGTGAAGGAAGCGGAGCATTCCTGGCTCGCAGCTCAACCGAAAATTTTCTTTTATGAGGGCATAAGGAAGCTTGTAGAGCTATGGACGAAGTGCTTTGAAAAGCAAGGTGACTATGTCTAAAAATGATGTTCTTGTAAGTTTCGTAGCCTGCCTTGATTTTATCTGACAATGCCTCTATGGCTGACCGAGTTTTAGGTTTTATAGGCGCAGCTGGATTTTATCATTCTATTTAGTGGTGGGCTTGTGCCTGGTGTCTCAGGCTCCCACCTCTCATATTTTACTGTGATGTTTTTCTTACTTCTACCCAGTTTTTACCTGAGTTGTTAGTCTGTGCAGGGTGACTGGCTCATCTTGTATTTGTTTGTGATCAGCCAGCCACTGTTCCCTGCTCTATTTTAGCTTAGTTCAACACTTGGTCTCTGTTATTCCCGTCTACTTCAGTGTTGTTCAGAGTATCAAGTTCATTGGCACTGTGTGCCCTTACGCTTCTCTTCTTGGTATTGAACTATATTTTACTTTTACCCACTTGGGTGTATTGCCTTGTAAGGAACAGGGGACTGATAACCATGTAGTTTAGTCCCCTTTACACCCACAACAACAACAACAGCAATATTACAATAAAATTTTAAACAACTTTGCGGATAATAATTGACTTACCCTCGTATTACGTCGGCCACACGCCAAGTGTTAAATTTGGAATGCCGTAGTAAATAAAATTTTTAATTCGAAAATGAAGGATTTTACACCTTAAATCGACCTATGTGGTACATCTTAGATGTATGTTTCTGGCCTCTCTCCAGTACTTGTGGGATACTGGCGGTGTGTGGTACCTGGAAGAGTGACGACTTGGAGGCGAGTTTCTTTGAGTGCCTGTCAGCTGTACAGAGGGAAGGCGCCCGCGTTTGGCGCGGCATTGTTGCGGGCAGGGAGCGGCCGCAGCGCGCCCGCGCCCGCGCTGGGTGGCAGATGATCCGCCCTGATTGGGCCCGCTCGCCGCTCGCCCTATCGATTGGCGGAGCGAGGGCGCGCGCCAGTATTGAACCCGGCGCCTCGCCTCGCCGCGGCCACTGACGCCCAGCCGCACTTTCTCTGCAAGGAGCGCAACCGGTAGCCGCCACCGACCTCCGCACTGGGCCGGTGGTCTGCGAGGGAACTAACCTCCTCCGTACGTCGCCTTTCCAACGGAAGGAAGATTACGGTTTATGTCCTGTCCACGGCGTGGCCATTAGAAACGCAGCTCACGCTCGGATTGCTTGGGTAAGGTTGGGGACGGAAATCGGCCGCGCACTTTGAAAGGAACCATCCTGGCACTTGCCGGGAGTGATTTATGGGAAACACGGAAAACATACATCTGGATAGCCGGAGGTGGATTCGAACCTCCGTCCTCTGCATTGCGAGTCCAGTTTGCTAACCATTGCGCCACCTCGGTCCGTTGTTAAGAGCACAATTCTACTTCTTTACATGAAGAAGGGTGCAGATATTTGCTGATCCAGAGGATCGTACTTACGAGGGTGGTTTGGTAAGTCTGGTAAATTTTTTATGAAAGACCAAGAAATTTTCGGAACCTGCACAGTTGTTGGTGACCCTGCGACAAATTTAAAGATTTATTATAGGTTATATGTTGTACAATTGTAAAATTTTACAGGAATATAATTGATTTGTATAAGTGCTGTATGTCGGTAAAATCTGTTGTGAATAGATTAAAATGTGATGCTTTGATGAGGCGGTTTTCCATGAACGTTACCTTTACTTCCTCATATCTCATGAAATACATATCGTACTGTGATACAATTTGGAACGTACATCAACTTTAAGTGTGTATACTGTCTGCAAAATTTCCTGCGAGTTCAATTGATAGTGTAGAAGTTATAAATTTTAACGTTATACGGAATGCCGTAGTTTTGCTCCATGAACAGCGGAAAAGTGGTAAGCGAGAAACCTTTTTCCTTTCATTATTTTGTTGTGGTTGTCTGCGAGAAAAAGTTAAATAAAGGTTTGAAATTATGTTTAAAGTTTGTTGCAAGTCGCCAAGTACTGTCATTCTCATATAGTGTACTTATAAAGTCTCGTCGCATTATGAAGCAGTTTTTTTGCGATTCCTGTTGTTCATGACGTTATATGTCCTGAACTGTATGCCGTATGTGGTTCGTACTCCAACAGCAATTGTTATCTCACGTAAGGAATATGTGTACCAAATATGGTTGAAATCGGTCCAGTCGTTTAGGAGGAAATGTGCAGCATTGTCGTTTGACGCAGCAGTTTTTTGCGCATCTCATTGTTTATGACGTCATATCTCCTTATGTATGTGTCGTAGGTGCGTCTTACCCCGACAGCGATTGTTGCCTGATATTAAGGAACATGTGTACCAGCAGTTTAGGAGGAGATGCGGAACACACACATACAGCCTTTCAACTGCTTTCTCAACTTCTTTCCGATCTCAGCCAGCCTCAAAGTTTTATTTGTGCTCAGTGAACTTAATTCCTTCTCCCAATTTCATTGGCTTCATTGTCGTTCTCGGGTATTTTGACTTGGAACCACAGTACTCGATCAAGCAGCTCCTTTGTTGGCTTGACGAGGACGAGAGCAGCCCATTTCTGTTTCTCCCACCAACGAAAAATCTCTAGCTGTAACAGGAATCGAACCCAGGTCTTCCCCCATGGGACTGAATGGCAGTGACCACTCAGCTATGGAGACGGACTTGGGACGACTAGATTTCCCCAAATTACCAGGGGTTTTTAACCAGATGTATTGCATACAACACACCCCAGTAAATCTGCTAGAGTAATTTTCAACAATAAAACCTTAGAATGAGTGAGTCTGAGTGGGAGAAGTGGTTTTAGGAGCAAATTGAACACTTTAATATTTCTCAGCGTAACTTCTCTCGCGAGGTGCAGTTGACTGGATCGTAGGCAACACACATTGCATATGTGTGACGCGTAATGCCTACAATCAGGCATTTCTCAGAGCATAACAAAATATGTTTGTAATTCTTATGGGACCAAACTACTTTGTTCATAAGTCCCTAGACTTACAAACTACTTAAACTTAACCTAAGGACAACAAACATCCATGCTCGAGGGAGGATTCGTACTCCCGACGCGGTGCTCCAGACCGCTTGGATACTCCCGCGCGGCAGGGGCGTGTCAAGTACAAAAGAAAGGCTGGTGTTGCGTAGGAAGCAGCAACGAACATTTTATCTTTAACAAAAGTTTTTCCCAATGACTCGGTCTACCACTTCAGATTTTTTATGCAAATACTTCGAAACAGCATGTATACAGGAAGTTGGGAAATTGCTTATAAACCTTGGTGACTTCCAGAGGGAAGTGAGTAACCTATTAACATTTTGGTAAGAAGCCCACGTCCGGAAATGTCATTCAGTGACGCCATGGCATTTCTCTATCTTCTGACAGTGCGAAACAAAATTGTCTTTCGCTGCAAGCTTGTGCTTTCTACGTTTCAAAAGGAGGTGATATTGATCAAACAACAACAAAATATCTACTAAACATGAACGCTAAAATGCATATATTTAGACCAATGAGCACGTGACTGGTAGAAGAGTCTTGTTCATTTTATTGAAGATGATGATGTGCCCATAACCCTTTAAAGTATGTGTTTTACAAACTATGCTGATTACAGCTTTTGTTGTTGTTTTCGTCCATATTACATCCTGCCAAAAAGTGATAGCGAAGAACTTGCAGTTGACTAGATTAGTCGCACAGTGTCCAAGGTAAAGAAGTACTCATAGTTTCACGGGATGAAATTTACGGACATGGGTTTCATATCACAATATTATGCACTTACTCCATTCTACACTGCAATTCCCGAACACACAGAGCAAGACCACCTGAATACGTCAGCTGTTTTTAGAGACAATCTTTCAAATTTAAATGTTTGTTAAGCTTAAGGGACTTAACTGCGGGGTCATCAGTCCCTAAACTTATGAACTATCTTATACTAAAGACGACACAAACATCCATGCCCGAGGGGGGATTTGAACCCCCGACCGTAGCGGCCTTGCAGATTGTGACTGGCGCGTTGCAGACCGCTCGGCCACTGCGGCCGGCTGGAAAATCATTTCGACATAATTTGTTCTCCTGGAAGCCGCGGTGGAGTAGCCGAGCGGTCTAAAGCGTCTCGCTGCGGAGCGCGCGGTTGCTCGCCGTGGAGGTTCGAATCCTCCCTGGGGCATAGATGTGTGTGTTGTCCTTAGGTTAGTTTACCTAGGTTTAAGTAGTTTGTAAGCTACGGACTGATGACCACGCAGTTTGGTCCGATAGATTTACAAACATTTGAATATTTGTTCTCCTCGAAGACCGTATAGCCAACAACGCTAACTTCGAACCCCGTGTCAACATAGGAATCGGTAGGGAGATCAACATCAAAATTTTGAATAGGAACTCTTTGTTTTATCGAGATTCAGATTCTCCTAAATAAAAGCGAAACTTTTTTATTTAAAATTTTTCGTTTCATAATAGCTGCCACGGAAATAAAAAAAAAGGTTAAAACCCGTGGATATGAAGGCAGTTATTCCAAAATCTGAGTAAAAGGATTTACAGCAAAAAGAACTAGGTTCTCTAGAGCATGATACATTATTTTTGGAGTTGCAGCAGTTACCCGTTCCCCGTCCCCACAATTTTAATAATTGACCTGCAAGAATTATCTATCTGTCTTTTGTTTGTTTGTCAATGATTTAACAACGTACTTTCTGCATTAGCCAGAAACAACCACGTGAATGAGGTAGTAGTTTGTTTCCTTCAGAGTTCTTTAATGTGGGTCCTCTTACCTCTAAACATTGGCGTGCTTATATTAGGTGAGTCCTCTTGCCTGTCAGTACCGCAATACTTATACCAAGGTACCGATATGGCAGAAAGTGGCTTATCACTGTTTCATAGGTTTTCAACCAATTTTTGTTTTATGGTGATTACAGTCCAATCTGTCAAGAAACAAAAAAAGGTCAAATATGACATAACCAAAAGTAAAAAATTTGAGTCCGAAACCACAATAAATAATGGAGATTTCTATTTAAGATTACGAAGCTGACCTTACGTGTTGGTGTAGGGGGGATCGAGTTTGGCATTCATGGATGTCCTTACTCTACATCTACACCTACATAAATACTCTGTTAGCCACATTGATGTTCAAGGCAGAGAGTTCATCGAACCGTTTTTATGATATATCTCTACAGTGCTATTCTCTAATAGCTCTCGGGAAAACAGAACACATAAAAATTTCTGTTTCCGATCTGATTTCTCCTATTTTATTATGATGATCATGTCTCCCTATGTAGGTGGGTGCTAACAAAATAGTTCGCATAGAGCCCCTAGTGTGCACTAAAGGTACACTAAGCAGATAGCGTTGCATCTGAGGTATTGGAACCTGTTTCCTCCCATACCTTCGAAGTTTGCAGACGGCCAAATTGCAAAAGGATAACGCGCGATCACATGAAAACGTCTGGGTGATGAGTGCAGAAAGACAGTCCAATGATACACCAGCTCATGTAACAATGTTGACCATCGTCTGGAGTGAAACAGACGAGAAAAGACGCTGCGAGCGATGTCGAGTTGTTTGCAAAAGCGTTCGAGTCGATCGTATGCTACCATATCTCATCAACGCTGTTTTGTGTCGCGTTTCCCTATCGGATTGATACGTTGTACGTTCAACTTTGCTTTCTGCTGTTATTTAGCCCGGTAATTATTGTATGTTAGCACTGGTTAATACAATCAAAGTTAAATTAGTACATATAGGAGGGTATATATATGAAAAACAAATCTGTCAATAGGGACGTTCGACATCAAATTAAAAAACAAGCATATCTAAAACCAACACACTATAAAATTCATATCTCGCTCATCCAGAATTCGGTATATAAAGCAGCAGTCTCGTTATATCTCATAAGATGTTCCTGGGAGAATTCTCTGTACGTATTCACCAACGGACACCTCAGAAGATGCTCCATTGTTTGTGTCTCCTCGCATTTACATCTGTGTCCGTATAAACCCATTTGTTCATTAGTTGTTTTCGTCGGCCCATGCCCATGCGGAGTCGGTATAGAGTTCTCCAATGTTGCAAATCCAGGTGAGAGCCCGGGGGAAGAGCTTTCTCATAATTGTCCGTGGTTAGAGGTAATGAGTGAATTTGGTATTCTCGGTACACTCTTGAAACTATGGATCTCGGAGTATCGAATTCTCTAAATGTTTACGAAGTGGAATCTGCCATGCGTCTGACTCCACTACCTTCTTGCTGCCATAATCACGTGAAAACCTTTTCCCATTGCTCACCGGACTGAAATGATGTGTGTGCTGATCATAGTCAAAGGTGATCCATCTTCAATGTATAAGGTAACGAAGTTTTGGGGTTGGGGGTTTTGCCGCGCGGAAGTAGCCGAGCGGTCTGGAGCGCCAAGTTGCGGATCGCGCGGCCACCCGCGTTGGAGGTTCGAATCCTCCCTCGGGCATGGATGTTTGTGTTGTCTTTATTATAAGTTAATTCATAAGTAGTTCGTAAGTTCAAGTTATAAGTAGTTCGTATGTTTAGGGACTGATGACCCCGTAGTTAAATCCCTTAGGCTTTACAAACATTTTAACATTTGCAGGGGGTCAGTCGATTTCTCTGGATTAATTTTCTCTTGTTGTGGCGGCACCATCCATTATCTTATTTCCATAATAGACAGACAGACTTCGGGACTCGGAACCTATGCCGGGGCTGCGGGTCGATTGTTCCCATGTCTTGTGAGTGTCGGTTTGTTCATCGTAGGTGGTCGAGTTTGGTGTGAAGTTTCCTGGATCTTTCTCGAACTAAATCGTCCAACACAGGAATGTGCAGTTCCCGGTGCATATCTAATATGCGTGTAAACCGGGAGGCTGGCAGTATCCACCGAAGACATTTTGAACAGCTTGGAGATGTCGGCATTGGGTGGGGCTAGCCACTCCCAAGGATGTGCTGTCATAGATCAATTTAGGTTCTACCGTTTGTCGGTTGAGGCGGATTTTCATAGGAATAGGGAATTCCCCACTGAATAAGAAGGGGAAGATTTCCTTGGCCATCCCGGTCGCTTCGTTGCGGATGTCGGAGATGTGATGATGGCAGAAGATGCCACTGTCCATCAACTCAAGTCAGCGTACTGACGGTCTCCAGGGGATGTTCCCATTGTGGAGTCGCAAGGTTTGTCTGATATTCAGTTTCTTCTTGACGAATTACACTGCCGTCGGTTTCTCTGGATTAATTTTCTTCTTGTTCCGGCACCATCCCACTAAGCTGTCCAGTTGAAGCCTCTTGATGTTCGTTTTGTAGCGACAGCCTTTGGTAAAGAAGGACTTATCGTATGCGAATTGAGAAAGTTGGACGGTAGCTATTTTCGGCATGTCATTTACAAACAAGGCGAACACCTGCCTGAATCGCTCGGGAAACAGATCGACAGCCATAACCCATGCATGGATGCCGCGATTGGTCAGGAAACTGGCCTGTAATTTGATATAGCACTAGGGAATTGGGGTGTAGCGTCGCAACTTCTGTAATAAGTTCTCAATCCACACAGTGCCGTGCGCTTTTTCGATATCCTTAAACACACCGGCTGTCGATTGCGTTAGGCTAAAATCGGCGGTGATGTACACTACTGGTCATTAAAATAGCTACACCAAGAATAAACGCAGATGATTAACGGGTATTCATTCTACAAATATATTATACTAGAACTGACATGTAATTACATTTTCACCCAATTTGGGTGCATACATCCTGAGAAATCACAACCCAGAACAACCACCTATGGCCGTAATAACGGTCTTTTACGCCCGGGCATTGAGTCAAACAGAGCTTGGATGGCGTATAAAGGTATAGATGCCCATGCAGCTTCATCACGATACCACAGTTCATCAAGAGTAGTAACTGGCGTATTGTGACGAGCCAGTTGCTCGGCCACCATTGACCAGACTTTTTCAATTGGTGAGAGATCTGGAGAATGTGCTGGCTAGGGCAGCAGTCGAACATTTTCCGTATCCAGAAAGGCCCGTACAGGACCTGAAACATGCGGTCTTGCATACCCTACTGAAATGAAGGGTAGTACCATGGGTCGTAACACATCTGAAATGTAACGGCCACTGTTCAAAGAGCCGTCGATGCAAACAAGAGGTGACCAAGACGTGTAACCAATGGACCCCATACCATCACGCCGGGTGATACGCCAATATGGCAACGGTGTGAATACACGCTTCTAACGTGCGTTCACCACGATGTCGCCAAACACGGATGCGTCCATCATGATGCTGTAAACAGAACCTGGATTCATCCGAAAAAATGACGTTTTGCAATTCATGCACCCAGGTTCATCGTTGCGTAAACCATCACAGGCGCTCCTGTCTGTGATGCTGCGTCAAGAGTAACCGCAGCCATGGTCTCCGAGCTGATAGTCTAAGCTGCTGGAATCGTCGTCGAACTGATTCTGCAGATGGTTGTTGTCTTGCAAACGTCCCCAACTGTTGACTCAGGGATCGAGACGTGAGTGAACGATCCGTTACTGCTATGCGGATAAGATGCCTGTCATATTGACTGCTAGTGAGGTTGTTGTTGTTTGGATGTTTTAGGGGGACAAAAATGCGGAGTTCATCAGTCCCCCATTCCATTATTGGGCGTCACAATAAGAGGCGTGAACGTGTAAAAGAGCTTAGAGTTGAGAACAGTTAGGGGGATGAATATCCCCCAAGTCTGGAATAAGACAACAAAGTCGGCGAGAGACAACGCAAAATGTTACAATCACACAAAGTCATCAAGCAACGACAAGAAATGGAATGTAAAAGCCGACGTCTGTGGTTGACCGACCGTGAGACTAAAAATAGGAAAAGTCAACCACACGGAAAAACATTGATACCTCAGGACATGAGAGGACGAACACAGACAGAATACTGAAGAAAAGCTTTAAATGGAGAGGTAAAAACCACAGGCCTGAATAAAACTTAAAACAGTATCAGCCATTTTGGCATTGTCACTTAAAACATTGGATAACAGTGCAGGAAAAGTAAAACTCCGCCACAGAGTGGCAAAAAACAGGGCAGCCCACCAAGATGTGGGCCACCGTCAGGTGGGTGCCACACCGTCACTCAGGTGGGTCCTCGCCACGAAGGAGATGGCCGGTTGTCAGCCAAGTATGGTCAATGCGGAGCTGGCACAGGACTATGAAGTCCCGGCGGCAGGCCTACATGAAGGGACGCCACACAGCCGTCGTCTCCTTTATATCCCTGAGTTTGTTGGACGTTGTCAGGCTACGTCACTCAGTAGACCAAAGGTCACGCACTTGATGTCGCAGCACTATCCGGAAATCAGAATCCGGGAGGCCGATCCCTTAAACAGGCTCATCGATAGCCTACTTAGCCATAATATCAGCACGTTCGTTGCCCGAAATACCGACATGACCACCATAGGAACACCACTGATTGACCGGAACTGTCAAGGGCAGATAGGGTCTCCTGAATTCCTAACACCAGAGGAGAGTGTGGATAGCACTGGTCGAGGTCTCTAAGGCTGCTCAGGGAGTTACTGCAGATAAGGAAGGACTCAACTGAGCAGGACCGGATGTGCTCGAGAGTGCGGGAAATTGCCACCAGCTCTGCAGTATAGATGCTTCAGCAATCCAGCAAAGTTGTCATGAATATATTTAAAACCCACCCGGCTCTCAACCTTCGAACCATCCGTGTAAACCAGGTCGTGTCCAGGGAATCGAGCTATGATCGCTAAGAACTGGCGACAGAGAGCTTCAGGAGGAACTGAGTCTTTGGGTCCACAGGCCAAGTCCAGACAAATACACTGCCTTGGCAGGCACCATGGAGGCGTGCCTGTGTGGGCCCGATACAGAGATGGTAGTGGGTAAGACTCAAGTTCTTGCAGCAGCCACTGGACTCTAAAGGTGATCGTATGACCCGATCTACATCGTCGTCGGTGGTCATGGACGATCATGCGAGAAAAAAAGGACATGATAGTTTGGATGGCCTGGCGAACTATGCATGTGCGCTGCATAGCCTGCAATCAGTTGTTGGCGGCGGATCTGCAAATGTAGTACCCCAGCCTCGACAAGTAAGCTGGCGACAGGGCTGGTGCGAAAGGCTCCCATCGCGAATGGGGTCCAGCAAGCGTAATGCCAGAGCTTGACTGAACCGTAACAGAGATGGCGCCAACACTCCTACTTCAGCTGACGGATGTGGGGAAGCCACGTCAGCTGGGTGTCGAAGACCAGGCCTAAAAACCTATGGGTTTCCACTACATTAAGTAAGTGGTCGTCAAGGTAAAGTTAGAGTAGAGCGTGAACAGTCCAACGCCGACAGAAGTGCATAATATTAGTCTTGGCCGCAGAAAACTGGAAGCCGTGGGCCAGAGCCCAGGCCTGCACCTTCCAAATGGCTCCCTGCAGTCTGCGTTCAGCGACTTGGGTGCTGGAAGAGCTAAAATAGATGCAGAAGTCGTCAGCGTAAAGGGAAGGGGGTACAGACGACCCAACTGCTGTCGCTAGGCCATTAATGGCTACTAAAAATAAGGTCACAGAAAAGAGCCCTGAGTAACAACGTTTTCCTGCACTTGAGAGGTGCTTCAGGAAGCACCAACTTGAACTCGAAAAGTTGTTGTTGTTGTGGTCTTCAGTCCGGAGACTGGTTTGATGCAGCTCTCCACAATACCCTATCCTGAGCAAGCCTCTTCATATCCACATAAGAACGGCAACCTACATCTGTCTGAATCTGCTTACTGTACCCATCTCTCGGTCTTCCTCTGCGGTTTACCCCACACACTTCCCTCCAATGCTAAATTCACAATTCCTTGATGTCTAAGAATGTGCCCTACCAATCTGTCCCTTCTTTTAGTCAAGGTATGCCAGAAATTTCTTTTCTCGCCAATTCTGTTCAGTACCTCCTCATTAGTTACGCGATTTACCCACCTAATCTTCAGCATTCTTCTGTAACACCACATTTCAAAAGCCTCAATCCTCTTCCTGTCCGCATTGTTTATCGTCCATGTTTCACTCCCATACAAGGCAACACTCCATACAAATGCCTTCAGAAAGGACTTCTTTAGGCTCAAATCAAAATTCGAGGTTAACAAATTTCTCTTTTTCAAGAACGCTTGCCATTCTGCATTTTATATCCTCTGTACTACGCCCATCATTTGTTATTTTACTGCCCAAGTAACAAAACTCATCTACCTGCTTTATTGCTTCGTTTCCCAATCTAATTCCTTCAGCATCACCTGATTTTCTTATACTGCACTCCATTACCCTAGTTTTGCTCTTGTTAATGTTCATCTTATATGCACCTTTCAGCAGACTGTCCATTCCGTTCAATTGCTCTTCCAGGTCCTTTGCTGTCTCTGACAGAATTACTATGTCGTCGGCAAAACGCAATGTTTTTAATTCTTCACCCTGAACTTTAATTCCTTCCCCAAATTTCTCCTTGCTTTCCTTTATAGCTTGCTCAATGTACAAATTGAATAACATTGGAGAAAGGCTACAGCCCTGTCTTAATCCCTTCCCTTTCATGCCCTTCAACTCTGACAACCGCTGTCTGGTTTTTGTACAAGTTGTAAATAACTCTCCTTTCCCTGTATTTTACCCCTGCTGACTTCAGAACTTGAAAGAGTGCATTCCAGTCAACATTGTCAAACGCTTTCTCCAAATCTACAAAAGCTAGAAACGTAGGTTTGCCTTATCTTAATCTGTCTTCTAGGATAAGCCGTAAAGTGAGTATTGCCTCCCGTGTTCCTACATTTCTTCTGAACCCAAACTGATCTTCCCCGAGGTCGGCTTCTACCAGCTTTTCCATCCTTCTGTAAATAATTCGTGTTAATATTTTGCAACCATGACTTATTAAACTGATGGTTCTGTAGTTTTCACACCTGTCTGCACCTGATTTCTTTGGAATGGAGATTATAACATTTTTCTTAAAGTCTGAGGGTACTTCGCCTGTCTTATACATCTTACACACCAGGTGAAACATGTTTGTCATGGCTGGTTCTCCCAGAGACTTCAGTAGCTCTGAGGGAATATCATTTACTCCAGGGGCC
This sequence comes from Locusta migratoria, assembly GCA_026315105.1. Taxonomy (NCBI): domain Eukaryota; kingdom Metazoa; phylum Arthropoda; class Insecta; order Orthoptera; family Acrididae; genus Locusta; species Locusta migratoria. The sequence continues at coordinate 346,251,719 of CM048751.1, read as the reverse complement.
TTGTTTCGACTTAGGTCTTTCAGTGCTCTGTCAAATTCATCTCTCAGTATAGTATCTCCTATTTCATCCTTATCTACTTCTTCTCCCCTTTCTACAATATTGCCGCTAAGTTCATTTCCTTCATAGAGCCTCTCTATGTACTCTTTCCACCTTTCAGCTTTCCTTTCTATGCTGAGAACTGGTTTTCCATCAGTGTATTTGATATTCATAGAGCTGTTTTTCTTATTTGCAGTTTTTCTTCTCCCTAAATGTTTCTTTTATTTTCCTGTAGGCTGTATCTATTTTTCCCCTATTTATACATTCTTCTACATCCTTGCATTTGCCTTGTAGCCACTCCTGCTTAGCCATTTTGCACTTCCTGTCAATCTTATTTCTTAGTCGTCTGTACTCCATTTTGCCTCTTTCATTTACTGCATTTTTATATTTTCTCCTTTCATCGATTAAATTTAGTATCTCCTGTGATATCCAAGGATTTCTTGTAGGTCTTGCCTTCCTACCTATTTTGTCCTCTGCTGCCTTCACTATTTCATCTCTCAATGCTACCCATTCCTCCTCTACTGTTTTATTTCCCCTCGTTTCTGTCAATTGTTGCCTAAAGCTCCCTCTGAAATTCTTAAGAACTTCAGGTTCCTTCAATTTATCTAGGTCCCATCTCCTTATTTTCCTACCTTTTTGTAGTTTCTTGAGTTTCAACCTACAGTTCATGACCAACAAGTTATGGTCAGAGTCTATATCTGCCCCTGGATATGTTTTACAGTTTAAAACCTGGTTCCGAAATCTATGTCTTACCATTATAAAATCTATCTGGTATCTCCCGGTGTCTCCTGGTCTCTTCCACGTATAAAGCCTTCTTTTGTGATTCTTAAACCAGGTGTTTGTTATAAATAAATCATGTTCTGTGCAAAATTCTACCAGGCGGCTTCCTCTTTCATTCCTTTTGCCCAGACCATATTCACCTACTATCTTCCCTTCCCTTCCTTGTCCTACTACCGAATTCCAGTCTCCCATAACAATTAAGTTTTCCTCTCCCTTAATTGTTTGAATAATTTCCTTTAGCTCCTCATATATTTCTTCAATCTCCTCATCATCTGCAGAGCTAGTTGGCATATAAACCTGTACTACTGTGGTCGGTGTTGGCTTTGTATCTATCTTGAGAACGATAATGCGATCACTGTGCTGCTCATAGTAGTTTACCCGCATTCCTATCTTCTTATTCACTATCAGACCTACTCCTGTAATACCCCCAACTGATTTTGTATTTATAATCCTGTACTCGCCTGACCAGAAATCCTGCTCCTCTTTCCACCGAACTTCACTAATCCCCACTATATCTAACTTTAACCTATCCATTTCTCTTTTTAAATTTTCTAGCTTTCCTACCCTATTAAGGGATCTAACATTCCACGCTCCGATCCGAAGAATGCCAGTGTTGTCTTTCCTGATGATCACATCCTCCTGAGTAGTCCCCGCCCGGAGATCCGAATGGGGGACTATTTTACCTCCGGAATATTTTACCCGTGAGGATGCCATCATCATATGTTCATACAGTAGAGCTGCATGTTCTCGGGAAAAGTAACGGCTGTAGTTTCCCCTTGCTTTCAGCCGTTCGCAGTAGCTGTGTGGCAAAGCCACATTAGCTGATGTTACAAGGCCAGCTCAGTCAATCATCCAGACTGTTGCCCCTGTAACTACTGAAAAGGCTGCTGCCCCTCTTCAGGAACCACAAGTTTGTCTGGCCTCTCCACAGATACCCCTCCGCTTTGGTTGCACCTACGGCACGGCTATCTGTATCGTTGAGGCACGCAAGCCACCCCACCTCGGCAATGTCTGTGGTTCATGGGAGTGGTCTCGAAAAGTACGGACAGCTAAAAAGTTTTTAATAAAAGTCGGAAGGGAGCCCTGCAGGCCCCACTCATGTAAAGTAGTGAGTATATGGTGTCACCAGGTGGTTTTGTATGCCTTGTGCATATCAAAGAAGACGGCTACAAGATGTTGGCGGTTGGAAAAGGCTATGCGGATTGCGGACTCGATGTACACCAGGTTGTTGGTGGTGGAGCGACCCTGGCGGAACCTGCCCTGGCATTGAGCCAGTAAGCCCCGAGTCTCGAGGATCCAGCACTACTGCCTACTGACCATGCGCTCCAAACAGTTTACAAAGGAAATTGGTCAGGGTGATGGGTCGATATCTATCCAAATGAACCACCTGGTTTTATCACCGGTATCATTATACCCTTCGCACCTGATCCAGTTGAAGACAGCGAGGATATAACCCAGGCTTTCTGTGGAGAGGTCTCAGCATTTGGGAATGGATGCTATCAGGCTCAGGGGCCATGTCAGGACATTGTGTGAGAGCACTAAGTAACGCCCATTCACTGAATGGAGCGCGGTAAGTCTCAGTGCGGTGGGCGGTAAAGGAGATAGGCTGGGGTTCCACCCGCTCCTTTAACGGAAGGCCGGCAGGTAGTTTGCAGAGGCAGAAGCGCGAGTGTAATGCTCAGCAATCATTCATTCATAGAGATCCCGGGGGTTCCTGCTGGTGTTGGGTATCCCTGTAAACGCCTAATCCTGCTCCAGACCTGGGAGGTGGAGGTACCTGACCCAACAATCCCGTTTCCGCCTTCTAATTAAATGGCGAGCACGAGCACGTAGCCTTTTAAATGAAATGAGGTGCACAAGAGAGGGGTGTCGCTTGTATCGCTGTAGGGCCCGCCTCCGGCGACCACCACGGCAAAGTCGTACGCCGTGGGCGCCCTGAGGAACGTGGAATGGTAGCTTCCGCAGCAGAAACAATGGATGTGTGGCGCTCCCGACCACCCCATCGATGGTATTGACTGTGGGAGGGTCACCGATGGCCACAGAGGTGTAGCCTTCCCAGTTAGCCCTATGTAGAACCCACCTAGGATGGCATGCTGGGGACTGACGTTGTGGGAGTGACAAAAAAATCGGAAAATGATCACTGCCATGTACACTCCAATGGATAGATGGCGGAAGGCTGCGGCTGCAGATCGACAGATCAGTGGTGGAAAATGTGCTATGCCCACACTTAAAATGTGTGGGGGCACCTATATTCAAGAGGGAGAGGTCGAGTTGAGAAAGCAGGCCCTCAACAACTCTGTCACAGCCAGAGATTGTGGAACCGTCCCACAAGGGATTGTGGGCATTAAAGTCCCCCAACAGCAAGAAAGGTGGTGTGAGTTGCGAGAGAAGAGACAGGAAGAGACATCACCATCTGGAGGGAGGTAGAGGCTTCAGACAGTGATCTCTTGTGTTGTCCTTACCCTGACAGCCACTGCTTCTAACGGTCTGAGTGGGCACAGGTTCACTATATACAGAGGTAAGGACATAAACACACACTCCACCTGACACCCTGTTATACAAGCTACGATTGCAGAAGTATCCCCTATAACCCTGAAGGGCAGGAGACCGTATTGCCGGAAATCAGGTTTCCTGGATGGCAATGCAGACAGCAGGTGTTAAATGCAGAAGTTGTCGTAGCTCAGCCAGGTGAGTGAAAAACCCGCCGCAGTTCCATTGGAGGATAACGTTGTCCGATAGCTGGGAAGGCATGAATGAGGATATGTTACAAATTACACCTCAGCATCGTTCGCATCCACCGGTAGCGATGCATCTGCTTCAAAGTCCATTGCATCTGGTGCATTCAAGAGACGCGGTCCTCAGGGGATGCAAGTATCTCTACCTCGTGTTCAAAGGCGGAGGGGGCGGGTGGCATGGTGGCCACTGGTGTATCCTGAGGCTTGTCCTTCTTCTTGCGAACCCTCTTATTCCTCGGGGGCTTCGCTGGAGGGAGGGGCTTTGCAGTCTCAGCCACAGTCTCAGGGACTGAGAGAGACCGCGACGCCCTGCAGCCAGCAGCCTGCGACTTTGCCTACTGCTGGCTACTGCCGGTATCGGCAGTGGCGGAACCCAGAGAAGGGAGTGTCCCTAGGGGCCCCTTCCGAATGAAGGCAGCCGGAGAAGATTGTTGCTTCTCTGACAGAGGGTTGGGAACTGCTCCCGAACCAATTGCCTTGGGAGCAGGACATGTGGCCGAATTTCCAGCATTTAAAGCATCTCATAGGGGGAGGAATATGAGGTTTTACGTCACACCAGTAAATGATAACCTTGACCTTCTCAGGCAGGGCATCGCCTTCGAAGGCCAGGATGAAAGCAGCAGTGGCAACCTAGTGATCCTTTGGTCCCCTATGGACACGCCAGACGAAGTGGACTCCTCAGCGCTCTAAGTTCGCGCGTAACTCGTCGTCAGACAGTAACAATAGATTTTTGGAGAAGATAATGCCTTGGACCATATTCAGTGACTTATGGGGAGTGATGCTCACAGGGACATAACCTAGCTTGTCACAGGCAAGCAGTGCCTGCGATTGGGCCGGGGATGCTGCTTCAATGAGCACTGCGCCACTTTGCATCTTGGACATGCCGTAAACTTCGCCTTACTTGTACTCAAGATTTTCAACAAAGAAAAGAGGCTTTGTAGATGTAAATGACTCTCCATCAGAACGGCTACACATAAGAAATTTAGGGGAATATGGCTCATCTTTAGTTCTAGATCGACATTCCTCCCACGGTGAGGCCAGGGAAGGGAACGTGCGTGGGTTATAGTGGCCGCATTAAAGTCGACTCTCCCTCTCTTAGAGACGGTGGTTAAAAGACCACCAGCGTTGCTCTGAGATCTCTTCATGGTCTTCCCACGAGCAGATAGGGAACTATACGTCCACCCAGGCAGAGCCCCGCTTGCCGGGGTAAGCCTTATACAGACTGAGGTGCGGCAGGTTCCTCAGAGGTAGCGACTGTTCAACCTCAACAGCCATGCATCTCCTCGGCACGTAGCACACCTTGAGATTGAGTTTTTTTATAGAGGTTTATACCGTCCTCGCGACCCGAGCGATTAAGCAAAGTTCCCGAGGCTCTGAGACGTACAACGATCTACCGTCGCTCCGAACGATGGTCGTTGAAGCACGCACAGAGCTTACGGTGTGGCGGGCTATTGGCGCGACACAGCCACAGCTCGGGACCCCGGGTTCGCCAAGCCCGTACTCAGCAAATTACTGTTGAGCTCATGAGAGGGACTGCTAGTGATACGAGGCCGTTGAGATCCAGCAGGGCGTTCCATATTGCTCTCCTGAACCCACTGATTCCAAAGTCTGCTAACAGTCATCGGATCGCGACCAATGCGAGTAGCAGTGTCGCGATACGACAAACCGCAATAGCGATAGTCTACAATCCGACCTTTATCAAAGTCGGATACATGGTAGAACACATTTCTCCTCCTTACACGAGGCATCACAACAACGTTCCACCAGGCAACGCCGGTCAACTGCTGTTTGTGTATGAGAAATCAGTTAGAATCTCTCCTCTTGTCAGCTCGTTGCAGGTGTTGCCACCGGCGCCAAACTTATGTGAATGCTCTGAAAAGCTAATCATTTGCATATCACAGCATCTTCTTTCTGTCGGTTAAGTTTCGCGTCTGTAGCACGTCATCTTCGTTGTAGCAATTTTAATGGCCAGGAGTGTATTTCGTCAGTCGGAGGACCTGCACTTTCTTTCGAAAGCCATATAGCTCATGTCGAATGACGTCTTCTCTAATGAGTGGTTCCTCGATGCTCTTCTTTATAACCCGTTCGAACTGACAGCTCTGCCTGTACCGCCCTTTTTACTTTATGTACGCGATACTAACGCCCTCCGTATCTGTGATATCGCTGTTCCACGACTGTTGTCAACTAATTGTACCCTTCGACCTAAAGGCAACAGTAGGGAGCGACAGCTTCGATCGGCAACAAACAATCAAATATTTGTGGAAGAGTCACAGATGAGGAACGTTCGATGTGCTGCCTGTCACCACTACGACTGGCGACTTTCGAATTAAGACTGGAATGCACGCACCGAACCATATGAAATACTTATCAACCAATTGTAAGAAAGCTATTTCGTGGAAAACTATAATTTTTTCTCTCTCTCACATTACAGCTAGATATTTTCACTGTCTAAAGAATTGAATGTATTTGCATTATTCGGCATAGTTATTGTGTGTACTAAGTAAAGGTTGGTTTCGTAACCAGTACATGTCAAGTCATAAGTTGCTGCGTGTTAAATTAGCCAACATATCGAAATTGTATTTAAAGTCAAAAGCAGAATGATTTTTTGTTGTTCCCGATATTGTTGTTGTTGAGGTCTTCAGTCTTGAGACTGGTTTGATGCAGCTCTCCACCTTACTCTACCCTGTGCAAGCCTTTTCGTCTCCACATAAGAAAAGCATCCCACATCCATTTGAATCTGCATACTGTATTTGTCTCTCGGTCTCCCTCTGCTATTTTTTATCCCCTCACACATTTCCTTCAATGCTAAATTGACGATTCCATGATGTCTAAGAATTTGATCCGCCAATTGATCCCTTCTCTTAGTCAAGATTTGCTTATCTCCTCAATTTAGCGCCTCCTCATAAATTACGTGATCTACCCATCTAATCTTCAGCATTCCTCTGCAGAATCCTCTGCTTAAATGTGAGTTGCAGAGCATTTATGTAGATGTAAATTTCAAAATCTATCATCTTTCTGTCTGAACGCCTTGCCGTAACGTTTCCATCAGAAAGGACTTCCTAACATTTAAATTAATTTCGTATCTCAACATATTTCGCTTCTTTGGATATGCTTTTCTTCCCATAGCCATTCCGCATTTTACTGGGGTGAGTTAGCAAATACCTCTCAAACTGAGATAGACACGCCAGTTCTGCGTTTACAAGCCTGAAAATTGCTTTACTTTTCAGTTGACTCCCACCTGTAAATATAAACACTCGTCCCATCGAGAAGGCTTTAAAAGCCTCCAGCTTGGAATTTTTGTAGAAGAATTTGCATCCTTTAAGTGACCCTCTTGGGCTGTAACTTTATTTGGTTCCTTTAACTGTGTCGTAGTGGTAGAGAAATAGCTCTACACAGAGCGCAGTACTGGAGTGTCTACCTCAGTTCGCGACTTATTTGCTGACTCGCCCTGGTAAATCTTCTTCTATTTCGGCCATCAGAAGTTAGTTTGCTGCCCAAATAACAAAACTCATCTTCTACTTGTATTGCTTCGTTACCTAGTTTAATTCTCTGATTTTCTTATAATACATCCATTGCCCTTGTTTTGCTCTAGTTATTGTTCATTTCAAGACACTGTCTATTCCATTCGGTTTCTCTTCTGGTCCTTTGGTGTCCCTGACAAAATCTCAATGTCATCGGCATACCGCAAAGATTTTATTTCTTCTCCCTGGCCTTTAATTCCTTCTCCAAATTTCTACTTCCATTCCTTCATAGTTTGCTCAATATACAGATTGAATGATATTGCGGAAAGTCTAAAACCCTGTCTTACTACCTCCCTAATCACTGCTTCCCCCGTTCATGCTCTTCGGATTTTATAACTGCTGCCGCGGTTTTGAACAAGTTGCATATAACATTTCGTTCCGTATATTTTACTCCTGCTACCTTCAGAATTTGAAAGAGTGTATTCAATCAACATTATCGAAGGCTTTCTCTAAATCTACAAAAAAACTATGTTCCAGAATAAGTTAAATTGTGAGTACTGCCTCGCGTGTTCCTAAATTTCTCCTAAATCCAAACTAATCTTCACTGAGTTCGGTTTTTATTAGTTTTTCCATTTGTATATAAATAATTGGAGTTAGTATTTTGCAACTGTCACTCATTACACTCACAGTTCTGTATTTTTCACGCTTGTCTGCATTTTCTTTCTTTGGAATTAAAATTATTAAATTTTTCTTGAGTCTGAGGGTATTTCTCCACTCTCATAGGAAGGAAACTTGGAGTTTAACCTTTTGCGGCACATCAAATTAAATTTTCCTCAACATCTGTAATTTAATTGTTCCCCAAAAAAAAAAAAAAAAAAAAAAAAAAAAAAATAAATAAATAAATAAATAAATAAATAAATAAATAAATAAATAAAAAGACCAGTAAAGTTTATATGTCAATTTATTTCACATAATTACAAAACTATGGGCGGTATTTTCACAATACCACGAAGACATTAAAAGGCGGAGAAGCTAATAAAATAGTGGTATTGTGAAAGTATCATTGTGGAGCAAAGTCGACAACGTGGTCATTAGAGACGGCCAGTCTCATACATCTTACACTTAAGGTGGAACAATTTCTTCAGGACTAGCTTTTCCAATGATGTCGGCAGTTCAGAGGGCATACATCTACTCTAGGGGCCTTGTTTCGATATTATGGAACGTATATCTGCCTGACGGGTCGTGCTCGTTTCTGTCCCTGCGCATCGACAATCGTCGTAAAAATTGTCATATTATATGAACGGTTCGAGATAAAGAAACGAGATTTTTTTTGTCAATAGAAGCACTTGATTAACGGCTCGAAACATTTCGCTAAAATGTTTAGCGAAGCGTAAACAAGTAATGTGTTTCTGTCCAAATTTTCACGGCGAAACGAAAATTGGAAAATAGACAAATTGGGTAGTAAATTAACCTGCGTGAAGGGCACATCGGAAGAGGAAAAAAATGATATTTTGAGTAATTGGAACACAAGAAAGTCAAATTAGGTGCAAGTAAGGTTATATTTATGAATAGATAGGTCATATTTAGTTTAATTGAAACAATTACATTGATTGCTGATTAAATTTGTTCCGAACAATCAGATATTAGTAAAATGTCTTGTTTTTTTTTCCCATTGGGAACGTAATATGTAGGCAGTTCTTTAATAAGACGTTAAAAAGTTAGTTTTCAGTGCAATGAAAAGGGCATAGATAAAACGTTTTAGACACAATAGGTGAAAGAGTTAGTTAAAAGATTTAAAATATGAAACACAACAGTATTCGAACCGGTGGCGTCCCCGGCAGTCGCAGGACTGTGGCGGATAGAGGGAGTGACTTGATCTCTCCTAATAAGACTAACACCTCAGTACTTACTGATTGTTGATAGTTTATAGTCTCGATAGAAACGCTCTTCTTCCATCTGTGTTCGTCGTCGCAGTTTCTAAGTATGAGATAGGTGATTTTCGTAGTCGTAGATATAAATGAAATTTCATGGACACCGTTCCGTTTTCGTCTTTGCTCCGTCATCATCATTAGAGACTGATTATGCCTTTCAGCGTTCAGTTTGGACCATAGTCCCCGTAATAAAATGCCTTCATGACACCCTATTCAATGCTAATATTGATGCCTCGTTTGATGTTAACCCTTTATTCTTCACCGAATCTAAGTACTTTCTCCTTGCTCTACCTCGACTCCTCTTACCCTCTGCTACCCAGCCCATGTGTCTCTTAGGTAACCTTCCTTCTACAGGCGTGTAACATAACCCCACCATTCCAGCCTGTTCGCTCTAACTGCTTCATCTCTGGTGTTCATACTCAGTTTTTCTTTGATTTCCTCATTACGGACACCCTCCTGCCACTGTTATCCTCTATTAGTACCTGCAATCATTCTTGCTACTTTCATATCTGTAACCTCAACGCCGCGGTGGAGTAGCCGAGCGGTCTAAGGCGCCTCGTTGCGGAGCGCGCGGTTGCTCGCTGTCGGAGGTTCGAGTCCTCCTTGGGGCATGGGTGTGTGTGTGTTGTCCTTAGGTTAGTTTGCCTTAGTTTAAGTAGTTTGTAAGCTACGGACTGATGACCACGGAGTTTGGTCCGATAGATTTACAAGCATTTGAACATTTGTAACCTCAACCTTATGAATAAGGTAACTTCTGTCCAGCCAGCTTTGTTCCTTAAGTAAAAATTGCATTTCCTTATTTACAAGATATCAACTTACTACGGTTTTTTTCATCCAAATTTTAGAACCAGTTTTGTCGGTTGACTTAGCCATCTTGTAGCGGTAATTTGGTACGCACAGGACATACGCCCATACCCCGCAACGTTGTAGCTGCAGTTTCGCGTTTGTGGATGTCGCCCGCTTCTGTCGCTCAGGTAGGACGTATCCCACACTGCAGCAATATGTGTAGATTGCTATACCATAACACTTGTCACCCATTGTAGTCTTCGAGATAAAGACAACAGCAGCAGCCTAGGGTTAAGATCTGTGTCAAATTAAGAAGCACATTTCTTGTCAAATTTTCCTGGCAGCAGGAATTTGAAGGTTCAATGTTTGGGAGACAGACACGAGTAGCAAAATAGAGTGGGCAGGTGGGCGGGTTTGGGCTGGAAGGAGCAGCAGCAGGCAGCGTGTAATTGGGAAGATGGCGTACAAGGCCCGCCGGCGGCGAGGGTATCCTGGACGGAGGCCCTTGTCAGTGGGCCGCATATTGATCACGTCCTTAGCCGGGAATCCACGCGAGACCAGACCCGTCGCTGCCACCTCCATCGGCTCTGCCTTTTGCTCGCTTCTCCGCAGACACGCAAACTCCCGCAAGTCGCGTTGCTTTCCTGGCATCTGCAAAGAACTCACCACGAATGAGATAATTTCGCGAGCACTGCTCAACTACATCCAGCCTTGCTACTTCTTGTTAGACGTAAAAGTATGCGTAGTACGGTGTTAGAAGGCAACCCTCGTGCGGAACTCAGCTTGACCTTTCTTCAAGTGGCATCTCGGAACTACGGATAAAGAGTAGCAGGCGGACTCCGTATTCCTGAATTTCCGAAAAAATACTTGATACTGCGCCTAACACTAGACTGCTAACGAAGTTACGAACGTACAGGAAAGTTGCCAGATATGTGAGTGGTGAGTCCGCTTGAAAGTTCCACACTAGTTGAACTGAATGGACAGTGATTTGAACATTAACAAGAGCAAAACAAGGGTAATGGAATGAAGTCTTTGAAAATCAGGTGATGCTGAAAGAATTAAATTAGGTACCGAATCAGCAAAGGTGGTAAATGAGTTTTGTTACTTGGGTAGTAAAATAACATATGATATTAACACGAATTATTTACGGAAGGATGGAAAAGCTGGTAGAAGCCGATCTCAGGGAAGATTAGTTTGAGTTCAGGAGAGGCAATACTCACTTTACGGCTTATCCTAGAAGACAGATTAAGAAAAGGCAAACCTACATTTCTAGCTTTTGTAGATTTGGAGAAGGCTTTTGACAATGTTGATTGGAATAAACTCTTTCAAGTTCTGAAGCAAGCAGGAGTAAAATATAGGGAGCGTAAGGTTATTTACAACTTGTACAAAAACCAGACAGCGGTTGTCAGAGTTGAAGGGCATGAAAGGGATGCAGTGGTTGGAAAGGGAGTAAGACAGGGTTGTAGTCTTTCTCCATTGTTATTCAATTTGTACGTTGAGCAGGTTATAAAGGAAAGCAAGGAGAAATTTGGAGAAGGAATTAAAGTTCAGGGTGAAGAATTAAAAACATTGCGTTTTGCCGACGACATAGTAATTCTGTCAGAGACAGCAAATGACCTGGAAGAGCAGTTGAACGGAATGGACAGTGTGCTGAATGGTGCATATAAGATGAACATTAACAAGAGCAAAACTAGGGTAATGGAGTGCAGTGTAAGAAAATCAGGCGATGCTGAAGGAATTATTAGGTAAAGAAACAATAAAGGAGGTAGGTAAAATAACATATGATGGTCGCAGTACAGAAGATATAAAAATGCACAATTCCAATGGGAAGAAAAGCGTTTTTGAAAAAGAGAAATTTGTTAACATCGAATATTAATTTAAGCGTAAGGAAGTTCTTTCTGAAGGTATTTGTGTGCAGTGTTGCCTTGTATGGGAGTGAAAACTGGACGATAAACAGTGCGGACAGGAAGAGGATAGAGGCTTTTGAAAATGGTGATACAGAAAAATGCTGAAGCTTAGGTGGGTGGATGGCGTAACTTATGAGGAGGTACTGGACAGAATTGGGGAGGAAAGGTATTTCTGGCATACTTTGGCTATAAGAAGGGATTGATTTGTTGGACACATTCTTAGACATGAAGGAATCGTGAATTTAACGTTGGAGCGAAGTGTGTGGGGTAAAAGTCGCAGAGGAAGACAAAGAGATGAATACAGTAAGAAGATTCAAATTGATGTAGGTTGCAGGTATCATGAGGAGATGAAGAGGCTTGCTCAGGATAGAGTAGGGTGTAACTACAATTACGATCTTGCCAGCAACACCTGTAGAATGTTAAAAGGTTGAGGTGAAGATTGTATGAGTCATGCAAATTTTTACAAGTGGGTAGAGCAGTTTGGTCGCGACTCAGTGACTGACGAACAGCGGTCTGGCCGACCAGTAGTTTAAACACCCTCACTTGAAAAACGAATTGATGACATTCGTGCCGACCGCCGTGTGACTGTGGAAATTCTAGTTGATAATGTTCAAGTTAATACTGATACAGTTTATAAGATTATCTGTAATAAGCTGAATTACCGCAAAAGTATGCAAGATGGGTACCAAAGAAGATGACGACGCGGTTACACAAAGAAACAAGGTCGACAGTGTGCCCAGAGATAATGGAAGGTTATGAAAGAGAAGGCAAGCACTTCCTCAAAAATATTTTAACTTGCTACGAAACCTGGGTTCACTATTAGGAGCCAGAATTTAAGAGGCAAACTATAGTATGGGAACGCACAACCCACCTGTCAAGAGAAATTCAAAACCTAAGCATCAGCAGGATAAGTCATGTCGACGGTGTTTTGTGACCCTGAAGGTCAAGTTTTTTGTCATTAACTGGAAGAGCAGCGAATAATGAACAGCCATGAGACAGAAAAGTCATGAGTTCTCGATATTCATACAGCTGCTTGTCTTGTCTCCAAATATCTCTTTTACTTTCCAGTAGGCGGTATCTATCTTTCCCGTAGTTATACATTCTACTACGGTTCTGCATTTGTTCTGTAGCTACTCCTGTTTAGCCAGTCTGCACTTCCTGTCAGTTTCATTTTTCAGACGTTTATACTCCCTTTTTCCTGCTTCACTTGGTGAATTTTTATATTTTCTCCTCTCATCAATTATCTTCAGTAGATCCAGTATTATCCAGGGATTTTTATTAGGCCTTGTCCTTCTGCCTATATGATCCTCTGCTGCTTTCACTACTCTATCTCTTAGAGCTACTCATTCTTCTTCTACTCTATTACTTTCCCCCGTTTCAGCCAATCCTTGCCTATTGCTCTCTCTGAAACTCTCAACAAACCTCTGGTTCCTTCAATTTGTCCAGGTTCCATCTGCTAACTTTTCTACCTTTCTGCAGTCTCTTAAGTTTTAATCTGCATTTCATAACCAATAAGTTATGGTCAGAGTCAACATCTGCCACTAGATATATCTTACAGTTTAAAACCTGGTTTATAAACCGTTTCCTTACCATTATAAAGTCAATCTGGTACCTCCCAGTGTCTCCTGGTCTCTTCCATGTATACAGCCTTCTTTCATGCCGATTAAAACAAGTGTTGCTGATCATTAAATTGTGCTCTGCGGAAAATTCTACAAAACGATCTCCTCTTTTATTCCTTATTCCCAGTCCATATTCACCTACTACATTTCCTTCTCTTCCCTTTCCTACTACCAAGTTCCAGTGCCCCATGAAAATCAAGTGTCCATCCCCCTTAACTTTATGAATGATTTCTTTTATCACCTTATACATTTCTGCTGTTCATAATAACTTACCCGCATTCCTATTTTCTTATTTTTTATGAGACCTACTCCTGTGTTACCACCAACTGATTTTGCATTTATAACCCTGTACCCATCTGACGAGAAATCCTTTTCATTCTACCACCGAACTTCACTAATCCCTACCATATCTAACTTTAACCTATCCATTTCTCTTTTCAAATTTTCTAACTTACCTACGCGATTAAGGCTTAGGAGATTCCACGCTACGATGCAAAGAATGCCTGTTTTGTTTTTCGTGTTGACGACATCCTCCTGAGTAATCCCCGCCCGGAGATCCGAATGGAGGACTATTTTACCTCCATAATATTTTACACAACAATACGCCATCATCATATATTCATACAGTAGAGCTGCATGTCTTCGGGAAAATTAACGACTGTAGTGTCCCGTTGCTTTCAGCCGTTCGCAGCAACTGCATGGGAAAGCCACGTTAGCTGATGTTACAAGTTCAGCTCAGTCAATCATCCAGACTGTTGCTCCTGTAACTACTGAAAAGGCTTCAGAAACCACACGTTTGTCTGGCCTCTCCACAGATACCCCTCCGTTGTGGTTGCAGTTACGGTACGGTTATCTGCATCATTGAGGCACGCTAGCCACCCCACCTCGGCAGTGTCTATGGTTCGTGGTGGTTATATCTAATCAGCACAATACATTAGATATAAACAGCAATCTCTTCAGTCTTCATGGAGCCGGTAAAGGATGTACTTGAGTATTTTGGGGGAAATCGAAATTTACACACATTTAGCAAAATATCCAGATGGAATTCTTAACAACCAAAGGCACTCACAAGTAAGAAGTAAATTGGAAATTACGACAAAATTCCTATCGATCGTAGATGATTCAGAACAAAAGACAGATATAATTTTTTCGAAAGGTAGCTGAACCCCCGCTGCTTCGCATGCGTAGGCTGGTTGGTCTGCACCAGTTGTTTCTTTTTAATGCTGATGAAGAATCCATATCTTAAGTTTCGTAGTTATAGCTTGAAATTTGAGTTAACAGCACGATATTTTTGAAAATCAATTTTTGCATCTCGTATTTCATCCCCTTATTGGTCGCATTTCCAAAAATACCGAAACACGTGTCTTTTTAATTTGAACCCCTAATCCAAATCCCAAAATTTGTAGTTCTAACTTCAAAATTGCCTAAATAGCAACAGATTTTCGGAAAACATCCCCTCTCCAATTTAACCCCCTTAATGGTTGAATTTCCAAAAATACCGAAACACGTATTTTTAAAATCATAACGAACAATACAAATACCAATTTTTGTAGCTATAGCTTCAAAATTGTCTTGACAACAATGTATTTTCGAAAAGATTTTTTGATCCCCTTTTTTGCCCCCTTAGTTGTTGAATTTCCAAAAATTCCGAAACACGTGTCTTTTTAATCATGATCAAGAATTCATATCCTAAGTTTCGTAGTTACAGCACGAAATTTGAGTTAACAGCAACATATCTTTGAAAATCAATTTTTGCATCCCGTATTTCACCCCCTTATTAGTCTAATTTCCAAATATACCGAAACTCGTGTCTTTTAAATTCGAACCCCGAATCCAAATCCGAAACTTTGTAGTTCTAACTTCAAAATTGTCTAAATAGCAACATTTTTTCGAAAAACACCCCCTCTCCAATTTAACCCCGCTGATGGTTGAATGTCCAAAAATACCGAAACACGTATTTTTTAACGTCTAACCAACTATACAAATATCAATTTTTGCAGCTCTAGTTTCAAAATTGTATCAATAGCAACGTGTTTTCAAAAAGAATTTTTGACCCTTTATTTAACCCTCTTACTTGTTGAATTTCCAAAAATACTAAAAATCATGGAATTTTAATCCTGGCCAAGATTTCATATCCGAAGTTTCGTAGTTGTACCTTAAAATTTGACTTAACAGCAACATATTTTTGATAATCAATTTTTTGCGTTACCTATTTTACCCCCTTATTTGTCGAATTTCAAAAAATGCCGAAACACGTGTCTTTTAAATTCGAACCGTGAATTAAAATCCGAAATTTTGTAGTTCTAGCTTCAAAATTGCCTAAATAGCTACGTATTTTCAAAAAGGCGTTTCAACCCCTATTTCACCCCTTTACGGACGGAATATCAAAAAATCGCTTCTTAAAAGACGCCTACAGAGTAAGATCAACACCCTCCACAAATTTCAAGTTTCTATCTTCAGTGGTTTGGGCTGGGCGATGATGAGTCAGTCAGTCAGTCAATCGGGACACTTCCTTTTATATATATATGACGGTCACTCCAAAAGAAATGCACACTATTTTATTTTAAATACAGTTTTTTTTCTACATGTTTGAAAGTTTTACAGTGTGTAGATACATCCTTTAAGAACAATATTTTCATTTCTCCACATAATCCCCATACCTCTCAACTGCCTTACGCCATTTTGGAACCAGCGCCTGTATACCCGCACGGCAGTATGAGGCCTGCCGCTGCGAGGACAATCCTCAATATTGCCGTGCCCGCTTTCATCACATAACCTACTTGCCCACCGACTAACTGTACAGCGATCGACAGCAGCATCTCCACACACCTTGCTCAACCTCTTGTGTATGTTTCCCACTGTCTCGTTTTCACAGCACAGCAATTCATTAACAGCACGTCAAGTGTGACAGCCATCTTGAAGACATGCTGTGACGGCGCCACTCACATGAACAGGATGAACTAAGTTTGAAGACAGCGGGAAGGATGTATCTACACACTGTAAAACTTTCAAACATGCAGAATGAAAACTGTAAAAAAGAAAACTTCGTTTTTCATTGGAGTGACCCTTCGTATACAGGGTGTTTCACTAAGTGTGTTTGCCTCTGTAACTTATAAAATAATAGGCGACGGGAAATTTTAATGCGGTAGGTCAACACAAGAAATGTTACACTTTCTGTGGAGCTATGAAAATAGTTTATTGTATCATTTTCCAAAGAGTTACACCACAAAGATATATATATTTTTTAAATGCAACAATAGTTTTTTTTTCTATCGTGCAATGGATTCGTTTAAACCAGCTGCGTCCAAATCAATTTAAACTACAGTCCTATCACTGTTAGTTTGGGAGCTACAACCCTTCAACGTTCCGGGGGCGGAGACTGCGATTGCGTAGCTGACTGGCCGAGTGGCTACCCCCTGGGGCACGGCCCACTGTCTCATGACCACCAGCCAGTCAGCTACGCTGTCGTAGCCTCCGCCCCCTAAACTTTGAAGGGCTGTAGCTCCCAAACTAACAGTGATAGGAATGTAATTTAAATTGATTTGGACGCAGCTGGTTTCAACGAATCCAATGCACGATAGAAAAAACTATTGTTCCATTTAAAAAATTATATCTTTGTGGTGTAACTCTTTGGAAAATGATACAATAAACTATGTTCATAGCTCCGCAGAAAGTGTAACATTCCTTGTGTTGACCTACCGCATTAAAATTTCCCGTCATCTATTATTTTATAAGTTACAGATGCAAACACACTTAGTGAAACACCCTGTATATGAGCACTAAATTAATAAATAATATTTACTATCCTATTGCGTAAGTAAGAACTATAATAAGGCCAAATATTATTACATTTTATACATAGTATGTATAGATTTATGTACTTATAACAACTTGTTTATAGTTACCGATTGAAAACGAGCAAAGGTTGAAACCAATAGCGCAAGCAATAGAAAAACTATAATTAACTCAGCTCATTTAATTACCAAGCATTTCAATTAATTATTAATTCGTCAAAATTAACTATTCCTTTAACACCACTAAATTAATTTTCCATATCCTCAGACTCTATCACTATGTATTTTCTGCATAGAGGAACATCAGTTGGATTGGGTAATTAATATTGGCATTTCCCATTTGACTAATATAGAAGACGACGAAGATGGCGATATATTGCTCGGTTCCAGGGCCCTTATTCCAAATCATATTTATAACCAAGGGTTCGCGGAGTGAAAGAAGTTTACCGGAGTTCCCTGTTCTTGCGGATATCAGTTTGAAAAAACGGTTAGTTTGAATTATAGTGGGCAGGGTAAAGTTGAGAACTTGTATCTCACGGGAGGCGTACTTGAGTAGGCCATGAATGTGTGCCTACCGCTGTTTCCTCAGTGTTGTAGGGGTCAGCACATCTGCCTAAAAAGCAGCAGACCCGGGTTCGAATCCCGGCTGAGTACAAATTTTGAACTTTACCCATTTGCATTTAATGTCATACATTCCGTGAATATGAATATACACTCCTGCCAATTAAAATTGCTACACCACGAAATAACGTGCTACACACGTGAAATTTAACCGACAGAAAGAAGACTCTATGATATGCAAATTATTAGCTTTTCAGAGCATTCACACAACGTTAGCGCCGGTGGCGACACCTACAACGTGCTGACACGAGGAAAGTTTACAACCGATTTCTCATACACAAACAGCAGTTGACCGGCGTTGCCAGGTGAAACGTTCTTGTGATGTAAGGAGAAGAAATGCCTACCATCACGTTTTCGACTTTGATAAAGGTCGGATTGTAGCCTATCGCGATTGCGGTTTATCGTAACGTGACATTGCTATCGCGATCCAATGATTTTTAGCAGAATATGCACTCGGTGGATTCAGGAGGGCAATACGGAATGCCTTTCTGGATACCAATAGCCTCGTATCACTAGCAGCCGAGATGACAGGCATCTTCTCCGCATGGCTGTAACGGTTCGCGCAGCCACGTCTTGATCACTGAGTAAACAGATGGGGACGTTTGTAAGACAACAACCATCTGCACGAACAGTTCGACGACGGTTGCAGCAGTTTGGACTATCAGCTCGGAGACCATGGCTGCGGTTACCCTTGACTTTGCATCACAGACAGGATCGCCTGCGATGGTGTACTCAACGACGAACCTGGGTGCACAAATGGTAAAAAGTCATTTTTTCGGATGAAACCACGTTCTGTTTACAGCATAATGATGGTCGCATCCATGTTTGGAAATATCGCGGTGAACGCACATTGGAAGTGTGTATTCGTCATCGCAATAATACTGGCGTATCACCCGGCGTGGTGGTATGGGGAGCCATTGGTTACACGTCTCGGTCACCTTTTATTCGCATGGCGTTGACCAGACGTTTTCAATTGGTGAGTGATCTGAAGAATGTGCTGGGCAGGACAGCAGTAGAACATTTTTCGTGTCCAGAAAGACCCGTATAGTACCTGCATCCTGCTGAAATGTAGGGTATCGCAGGGATCGAATAACGGTAGAGCCACAGGTCGTGACACATCTGAAACGTAACGGCCATTGTTCAAAGTGCCGTCGATGCAAACAAGAGGTGACCGAGACGTGTAACCAATGGCACCCCACACCATCACGCCGGGTGATAAGCCAGTATGGCCATGACGAATACACGCTTCCAATGTGCGTTCACCGCGATGTCGCCAAACACGGATGCGACCATCATGATGCTGTAAACAGAATATGGATTCATAAGAAAAAATGACGTGTGGCATTCCTGCACCCAGGTTCGTCGTTGCGTACACCATCGCAGGAGATCATGTCTGTGATGCAAAGCCAAGGGTAACCGCAGCCATGGTCTCCGTTCTGATATTCCATGCTGCTGCAAACGTTGTCGAACTGTTTGTGCAGATGATTATTGTCTTGCAAACGTTCCCATCTGTTGACTCCGGGATCGAGACGTTGCTGCACGATCCGTTACATCCATGTGGATAAGATGCCTGTCATCTCAACTGCTAGTGATATGAGGCCGTTGTTATCCAGCACGGCGTTCCGTATTGCTCTCCTGAACCCACCGATGCCATATTCTGCTAACAGTCATTGGATGGCGACCAACGCGAGTAGCAGTGTCGCGATACGATAAACAGCAATCGCGATAGGCTACAATGCGACCTTTATGAAATTCGGAAACGTGGTGGTACGCATTTCTCCTTCTTACATGAGGCCTCACAACAACGTTTCACCAGGCAAAGTCGGTCAACTACTGTTTGTGTATGAGAAATCGGTTGGAAACTTTCCTCGTGTCGGCACGTTGTAGGTATCGCCACCGACGCCAACGTTGTGTGAATACTCTGAAAAGCTAATCATTTACATATCACAGCATCTTCTTCCTGTCGGTTAAATTTCGCATCTGTAGCACATCTTCGTGGGGTAGCAATCTTAATGGCCAGGAGTGCAAATGTAATTACGTTATCAGATCCGTAAATAAGGAGCTACAACAGAATTCCGAAACATGCCATGGTGTATGGAGCGCTACCCTTGTGTTCACAGGATACACGATTAATCTTAGATGGACGAGTAAACCGAATGGTACGTTTGCATAACAACCACGTTGTTGATACTGCAGCCACTGTTTACTGTTATTGTCTCCTGTTGCAGTACACTTTGAGATGCCGTAAAGGTTTTCATGTCAGGAGTGTGGAGAGATGGTTTACCATTTTGGCTTCTGTGATGATAGTGCGAAAGGTGCTGTTGCCGTATATTACCGGCGGATTCCTAATCGTAGGATTTAGTGGAACAAATCGAACATTGCTAGGAACTGGTATTCTCCCCAGTATTCGTATTCACTCCTAAAGACACCGTGACTTTGAAGAGAAAAACATTCTTAATACAGTAGAGCGCAGTCCTCATTCGAGTACTAGACGCCCAGCTACAGTACAGAACGTTTCAAAAATCAATGTACGTAGGATTCATCATGAGAATGGGTTGTATCCTTTTCATGTGCAGAAAGTTCGCCATTGAGATCCACATGTTTTTGCCTTCCGTTTGAACTTTTGTGACTGGTTAAATGGAAAGCGGCAGGTCTATCGCTTCATAATGTACAGTGATGAGGCAAAATTTACATGATATGGAATCAACGGCATGCATGTCTGGGCAGGCGAAAATCTCCATACCACGGTAGTACCTAAGTTTCAACGCAGAATCAGGGTCAGTGTATGGTGTGGTAATGTGGTAATGTGAGTGACCAGTTACTGGGGCGGTTTATTCTCCCAGGAAATTTAAATTCCCAGATGTACGGTAACTTTTTACGAGAAGACTTACCGCGGCTTCTTGCAGATGTTCCTCTGGAAACAAGACGCCATATGTACGTTCAACATGAAGGTGACCTGCACACTACCAGTTTGTGGTAACAGCTTATCTTTATCAGCAATTCCCACATCGATGGATAGGTCGCGGGGACCCTATCCACTAGCCTGCCAGATCCCCAAATTTAACACCCCTAATTACTGCACCTTGGAGTAGAAGAGGGACATTGTGGACCAACCTAAGATGCAAACACCTGAAGAATTGATACAACGCATTTTGGTGCTGCAACTTCAACAAGGAATGAGCATGTGAAATTACGAAGTGCTACTCGCGAGGTTCACTCCCGTGCGTTTTGAACACTTGCACTGACAAGGAAAGTGCTTGGGCTCGAACAAACACATATACACCAAAATCCTATGAGAGATAATGTAAAGATCCCTTATTGCACTAGTGATTCTCCCGCATCTGCAAAACTCTGCAGTCGTCCGTTAGAGGCCTCTGTGTGTGCCTTGTCACATTGCACTTTGACCTGTCTTTTCGCCAGTAGGGAAGGTGCAGTGTGCCTCCGAAGTTGCGTTTTTTATGTTATTTGTGTGGTGAAGCGTCAGATGGGGCGGCGACGTGTAATCAATCCTGCTAATGTATTGCGATTGGTTGAGATGAAGTTACGAAGAACCCTTCTTCCTGAAGATGGTATTAGTGTAGAAGATGAATCATTCGCATGCTTTCTCATATCTGTTATGGTACAGAAATATGAGCGTAAGTTTAATACTGTTGTAACACTAACACATAATGATGGCAATAGGGATGATAATGACGAACAACTCATTGCAAGCGGTTGTGCTACGGTAAGTGCGGGAAGAGGCGATGGAAGCAATGGCAGTGAATACCAACAGTCTTCCGGAAAGAAGGTTAAATTTGCAACTATCATCACGGCTTTTGATGACAATACGCTAAAGAATATGTACGATGACTATCACATAAGTTATAGTTAAGGTTTCTGCATTGCGTATGGCGTCTACAATTACATCTACAGTGCTATCTAGGGCATGATTTCAGAGTTTTGCATAAAAACGACACCCACTAGCACATTGAGGTGTACGTAGAGATCCTATAAGTAAACGTTCATACAGATATGTTTGTTCGAGCCCATGTACTTTCCTTGTGAGTGCAAAAGACCGTTACAAATTTTTTTCAGTAATTATGATGTGCATATCTGATGGTGAAATCCTACAATAAAAGTTTTTTCTGACATTTACCTCAGTTTTTCAATTACTATAGCTGCTTAATTATGGATCTGATCCGATTACTTTATTTAAATTTTTGTTTCAAATAACCTGATCAATACCCTCCAGAAATCGGGGAAAACCTCGTTACTCACCCTGTATGTGGCTGACGAAACGCAGAGTAGCGAAAGCCTACATAGTACAGCATGCCCTAGTTACCGAAAACTATACGTAATTACGTACAAAGCAACAAAATTATACGGAACAGTTCTTTCTTTCATAAAACAGGTTGCGTATTATTATTATTATTCGCACTGGCTACAGCTGTATAAATTTGTTCACAATCATAAGTTATAAAGCAGTCGCTATTTCACAATTCCTTGTTTAGCTGAATCTAGACATTTATGAACCCAAGTCTTCCCATGAGCCACTACTGCTTCAGGAATCTCGACTGACTTCCTGTAGATGAAATGCAACAGCATCCAGGCTATCCTCTAACTACCTAAACCCGATGTTGTACAATTAAACAGCTCCAGTTTTCGTAACCATGTAGTCAATTGCACTATACACGGTAACAGTTGTAGGACGTGAACGTCCTCATACACGAATGAATTATCACTGCGTTATAAAACGGTGTAAACGTGGCGTCATCCTGATATTTGAATTCTCTGAGTCCTGACATTTTCAGCTTATCGTATGTAGGGTGTTCGGAAAAGGTGGTGTACTCATCTACGATAATGTGTGTGTGTGTGTGTGTGTGTGTGTGTGTGTGTGTGTGTGTGTGTGTGTGTGTGTTGTACTTCGTGTTAAGTTAGTTTAAGTAGTTTGAAGATCTGTGGACTGATGACCAAAGCAGTTTGGTTCAATAGGTTTACAAATATTTGAACATTTTTTTAAAAAGCGTTTTCGGCCACATATACTATTAAAAATTCGATCCTTTTGCTCTGTAGTAAATATTGTAACATTCTTAAAACTACCTACATACTGAGGCTACAAAGTTTTTGATGGAAGAAAATGTTTTAACATCATTTAAGAAATTTGTAGTGTAATATTTTAGGGATGCGATTCGTATTAAAGTTTGCAGTGAGAAGTGTTACAGAAAGAGGAAAGTACTGTGCTAAAAACAAAGATAGTCCTTACAGCGATGATTCACACTCATTGCCCCATAAACAGAAAATAGTGGGCAGAAATAGCTTAATGCCCGGTAAACGTGATCTTCACCCATAACTCATTTACGACGTTTTATACAGCAAGTGTTAGAGAAGGCTCTAAACTTCTCTTTTCACAAGACCTCAAAAGCCGTTAAAACCTCATTGCCATCTCGATGGTATCTCGGCAGATAAAAATTTTGTAAACAATAACCGCAGTGTGTAATAAAATTTTATGTGCAGAAAAGACTCTATAACTAGGCACTGTTAATTATACTACATTTCGGAGAAAGATATTCTTTACGGGGTATCATTATGGTCTTTCATCCGTGCTGTTATCTACCACGTCAGCGCTGTATAAATTCTGTACATTGATGGCAATTCGAACGATATGTAACCAGTCATCACGAAAATTGGGTTGATATGATCATCTGCAGAGAGAGCTACTTGTTATATTGGGCACACTGGGAGGTCAATCTGCACTAGGCTCAGAGGATACCAAAATCTAGAAACCAGAGGAAGAAATTCATTCATATCATTGCCTAAAGACAAATTATAAGTACATAATAGATGTCGTAGTTCAGTACATAGAAGGAAAGGGTCCAAAACTTAGCAATTAAGAAACACATTTATCTAGCCCCACATTCATTTTTTAATGATCAAACTCATATTATTTACCCCTTTTGGACCACATAACAACCCCTACATAGAAGAAAAAGAAACTTAATTTCTCATCAATTTTATAAATCCATATGTAATTGGGTAGATTTATCAAAGTTGCTGTGATTGCTGCTATAATGAATTTAAAATCCGTATGTGATTTACAGTCACACTGTCAACTGTCTATAACTTATAAAGTTTATATATTTGTTTTTGCCTGGCTCCTATCTGTGACATCAGTGATGCATTAGAAAACGGGCTTAAACCCGAAAAACAAGCTCGTAATGTAATAAAACAACAGACATTAGAAGTTCTTCACCTGAAACCAGTTCGGCAGATGTAGAATGCAGCTTGCTCTACCCATCTAATCTGAAACGTGAATTTATTTTACTGTGAATCATGCTCTCTCCTGGCGAATCGTTCTCTCGTTGCATTTATGCCTTGATAATGACTTGTTCACATGTCAAAATATATGTGATCGTCAAAAAACATTGTTTGAATACCAATTACTATTGGTTAAAGGTTTCAGGTTCATTTAGTAAGCGCAAAAGCGTTAGGGATGTGATTGGCTAACTCCATGGGCAGTCGTTGCAAGACGCGTTTTGCCTCATACTATGAACTGCTGTCAAAATTCTGAGAGTCAACTAATACCATCTATTGCTTCCTACAGATATAGCTACATAAAACATCTCAATGTTTACTGAGATTCTACCCCACAGTGAGTATTACGGGAAATCTTTCTTTTACACCAACCATACGTCACTGGAACAGAAAAAGAAGGAAGTGACGAAATTACTTTTTATATATGTATGACAGTGTCTCGCAAGGTTCTATTCTTGTATATGACTGGAAATCAGTAGAGCATGGAAGATTACGAACCAGTAATACACGGACTGTGTGATTGACACTTAATACTAAGTTGCACAAATATATTGAACGAAGTTTCTATAGGTTAGATTACAATGTTTTGCAATTGGGAATTATTCTAATTCAGACCAGACGAGTTACGATTTATTAAAAAGCATCTTAAGTGGTTAAGTTTTTGTGTTGCCCTCTTCATATGTTATTTGAAGCACTGACATTGTCACTTATGATGTCATTATTTTCAATTTCACTAGTTTGCAGATTTTTTTTTTTTTTTTTTTTTTTTTTTTTTTTTTTTTTTTTTTTTTTTTTTAGCCTCTCGCTTTGGGGTCTCCAAATCTCGAAAGATATTTTTTATTTTGGAGTGTCCCGTGCCTCTCGTCCTGGGGGGGGGGGGGGCTTTATTTTGTTTTGCCGCCGCCCCACGCATCCGACAGCCATTGGGCAGAGGCGATTTCGATAATAGTATCGCATAAATGTGGTTCCAACGAGAAGTTGGAAGTTGATTGAACTGAAATATTTTCAAGTATTGTTCAGTAGATCGAACTGGGCTATATAGGGTAGTCAGCAAAATGAAAAGCCGGTCGCGACGGCCGAGTGGACTGAGGCGCTCCAGTCACGGTCTGCACGGCTGCTACGGTCGGGGGTTCGAATCCCCCCTCGGGCATGGATATTTGTGCCGTCCTTAGTATTAGTTAGTTCATAAGTATTTTGTAAGTTTAGGGACTGATGACCCCGTAGTTAAGTCCCATAAGCTATACAAACATATGAACATTTTTTTAAAATGAAAAAGAAACAGACGGGAAAAGTTGGTAAACTGTCAATTGTTTCGAAAATAAAAGCCGTAAGTGTTGACAGATTTATCTGACTGTGAGGTAAGGCGGTTAGTGCTCTCAAGGTTTTTGTTTACCTGCGGAATTATAAACGTACTCAGTAACTTTTTTACGGTGTTTATTAGTTGAAAACCCCACCCGAAATCAGATCCTGGCTGCGCATATGTTCGAAAGAACAAAAAAGCAGGAAGGAAGATTGGGATTAACGCCCATCAACAGCGTGGCTACTACAGATGGTTCGAAAGAACAGACACCACACCGATACCGATTTATATACAGGATGTTTCAAAAAGGGCTTTACAGCTTAAATGTTCAAATGTCTGTAAATCAATCGGACCAAACTGCGTGGTCATCAGTCCGTAGCTTACAAACTACTTAAACCTAGGTAAACTAACCTAAGGACAACACACACCCATGCCCCAGGGAGGACTCGAACCTCCACGGCGAGCAACCGCGCACTCCGCAGCGAGGCGCTTTAGACCGCTCGGCTACTGCATCGCAGCTTTTACAGATGATTATTACATTATTCATATTAATTAATTCATTCATACTAAATACAGAGATCATTATAGAGTTAATTTGTAAGGAACTACATCATGTTTTGGACTCGTGTAGTTCGCTAGTGTCGCACCGTAAGGAACGCTGACGGTAGTTACGTTAAAGATGGCTGCCTTCACTGGACCCGATCGTGCCAGCCGAGGAGGTTAAAATAAGGGTAGACAGCGCTACTATGAAATGCTTATCTGAAGATTGAAGCCAGTCCGCCATCTTGCGGAGCGAAGGAAATATGTTTTGGCTTAAAGCACTTTGAGGTTCTTGCCCAGTTAACATTTAATTGACTGTAATTTCTCAATAAATATTTAATGTTGTATACTTTTGTGGATAAATATAGACCTTCCTTATATCTTAACTGTAACGCAATATTCATTCGATAAGTATGACTTACATATCGGTATATTACCCAAATTCTTTACAAGAACTGAAAGTGTCAGCTGTAGTAGTTCACGGGAAATGTATAAAAACATTTTCCCAGTAACAGATCCAAGCTGCATCATTTTCGTAAGTTCAGTACTGAAGAGACGATTTTTATGGCCGGTCGCGGTGGCCGAGGGGACTGAGGCGCTCCAATCACGGTCTGCACGGCTACTACGGTCGGGGATTCGAATCCCCCTCGGGCATGGATATTTGTGCCGTCCTTAGTCTTAGCTAGTTCATACGTAGATTGTAAGCTTAGGGACTGATGGAGTAGTTAAGTCCCATAAGTGCTACAAACATTTGAACGATTTTTATGTTGAATACAAACGAATATTGTTTCTACGTCATTAAATATTCATACAAAAATTCTGTGCCACCGGGTCTTTGACACTTCAAGGATACCTATATCTTGTAAGAAAGAAAATTAGAAGTCACTGAGAGAAAAATACTGGAACAAATAGTAGGTATTAATTTAGCAACAGTTTTTTTCTGTGCAAAATAGCAGAGCCTTAGGTAATGTGGGTAACATTTATTTCTTACTTTTTAGTAAAAGTACCACTTTCAACTTAGCAATGAACACACAGTCGTCACCACAAATGTAATTAGCTCCGCAATATGGCGACAGTGGCTTCACCTTGGTGCCAGCTGTGTGCTTTGATTTGAAGAATCGAAGTCGGCGACAAAAGTTCAGCAGCGTAATTTCCGTACCAAGTACGCTATATATCCTCCTAGTGCACCTACAATTTGTGAGTACTATAAAGGTTCTGTAGAATCAGGGTGCTCGTTAAGACACGGGAAATCATCAGGTCGTCTAACCACATCTGTCAACGTCGTTGAACGATTGAGACAACGTTTTATCAACAACCCTACGAAATTGACCCGACATGCATTTCGCGAACTGCAAATCCCACATACGGCTATTTAGCGTGTGTTGAGAAACCGTTTGCATTTTACACCTAACTGTAGGATTTGGGGCAGTGAAAATCCACATAAAACATTTCAACATGTTCGTGATAGCCCTAAACTGGACGTTTATTGGGCATTGAGCACGAACGAAGAGTACGCCCCCTTTTATTCCGTGAGAGAACCATCAGATATTGATACTACATATTGATGTGGATGTTTGCCATGGTGCAGTGGCCGACCGTTGTAAGGCGTCACGCTGCGGAGCGCGCAGTTGCTTGCCGTCGGAGGTTCGAATCCTCCCTCGGGCATAGGTATTTGTGTTGCCTTTAGTATATGTTACTTTAAGGTAGTTTAAGTAGTTTGTAAGCCTAGCGACTGATGAACAACGTAGTTAAGTCCCTTAGATTTACAAACATTTGAATTTTGTTTACTTCATGCAAGATGGTGGACCACCCCACTACCTGGCCGACGTCCGGGATTTTCTCAGTGACCACTTTGCAAGACAACGCTTGGCCCCCAATTTTACCAGCTTTCATTTAGGAATTCGTCAAGGATATCGTGTTTGTACCTCCCATGCCGGTTTCTCTATCTGAATTTGGGGCAAGAATTTGCGCCGTCACTGCGCAAGTTACAGCGACGATGCTACAGCGAGTTTGGGAAGAAATTGATTTCCGATGGGATGCAGGTTAACCAACGGGAGCCGCATACATCTTTAGTTAAAAAACTACTTTATACGTTTCCCTACAAAATAACTCTAAGCCTTGCTCTATATCATATTTCAATAAATGCATTTGAAGTTTTAAAGTTGTAAAATCCTTTTGGTACAACCTGTATATGCAATTCTACGCGACGACGGCATATGGTTTATTACTTTACTGCAGATGCGTAATAATATTCGACATCGTGTGAGAATCCAAAATGGCGAGCATAAGAGGGTATGGGCTACAAGAGCGCTATAACCGTAGTGTGGAACTAGTGGATACTTACGCACGGAAGGCGAGCGCGCATAGCCAAATAAATGGTCGGCGAGGTGGCTCAGTGCGTTCGGCGAGAGGGCTGAATGCGCTCTCTAATAAAATAAGTGAGCCAAGAACACAATGCTCAAAAGAGAACAAGGGCTGCCCCTCGTCCGCACCGGACCAAACTACCCGCAGAAAAGGCAGAGCAGCTAAAGTCTTTCCTTCCTCTCGTTGAAAGTGTGCATGCTCTTACATTCATTTCCATAATGCCTGCTAGATCTTCTACATGGCTGTTGTTCAAACTTCAAGGATCGTAACTCGCCACTAGATAACATTGGAGTTTGAAATTCCACACATACAGCCCTAACATAACTGAGCACTCTCTGCAGAACGGAAGCAGCACTCGAATCACGATTCTTACTGATTCCATTTATATTTTCATTCATCAAAATAGCTTGACAAAGGGATGAAAAGGATTCCCAAGAAAAGGAGAAAAGCAAACTGAAATTGCTAAAACTCGAATATTTGCAATCAGGAAAGTTCCTATGTTGACACATAATGAACTTTGAATCATCGAAAATAATAGAGAAGAAGAAAATAAATATCACTTTGTTAACAGAGACTAGTTATGACGTTCAGAGATTGATGAATGGGATAGCTGCATGTCAATAGAAGAATATGTAAGGGGCCTGATTTACAATGTATACTGATGATAAATTAAAGACGCTGCATTTTTATTTACTAACTAGCAACCCGTCCCGGCGTCGCAGGGAAATATGATTCTTATGGAAATGATTCATTAGGAAAGCTGTTTGAAGCTAAATCGATGAAAGTTTGTATTTAGCTTCTCTCTGATGGTGATTACCGTCACCGTCGCTCAACGTCACGTTCTCGGTCATGGTTTCGTTTTAGAGATAGGGCTCCAAGGAACAAACCACAATTGGCTGAAAGGCCCCCTATTACATAGGCTGACTTGAAAGGAAAGAGTCCTGATGAACAAGAAATGATGAAGATAATTGGCTTCTCTGCAGAACAAAAGGCAAAAAGGTATCTGAAAATGATGTAGGTTCAGTCCATGTAATATTAAAACGCAAATATCGTCAATACACGAATCGCAAAGGTGGATTCAACAGGCCCCTTGACTTTGTTGCTTGATTATACATCAATGTGAATGAATTTTTTTGCTTGATTCTTCTCGAGGTATGTTAATATTAAATTCTGGCTGAAAACCCGGCGTTTCCCGGGTATTTCCTTATTTATTTATTCAAGCCTTGAGCTAGTGCTTCTCCTATTCCTTCTCTCTCTTTCTCTCAGTCCAGTTCTCTCTCTCTCTCTTTTCTCTCTTTCTCTCTAAAAACATGTTTAATTTATGGCGGAAAATTTCAGAAAAAGGCTGTCTTGGACAAGTATTTATTGAATTATATGTTGTGCAATTGTATAATTTTGCAGGCATAGGTCTATATGCATTTGTATAAATGTTATATGTCGGTAGTCTGCTGCCAATACAGTTCGTAATAAAGAAGTAATAGATTAAAGCCTGATGCGTTACTGTTTATGTCCTCAGATCTCGTGAACTACGTGTCGCACTATGATACAATTTCGAAGATACGTTCAGTGTATGTGTGTATACTGTCTGTAAAAGTCCTACGAGAACAATATATAGTGTGAAAATTATAAATTTAACGTCATACCAAATGCCGTAGTTTTACTACATGAACAGCGTAAAAGTAGTAAGCGAGAAACTTTTTCCTTTCATCATTGTTCTGTAGTTATCAGCGAGTAAAAGCATAATTAAGGTTTGAAATTATGTTTAAAATTTGTTGGAAGTCGCTAAGTACTCTCATTCTTATATAATGTATGAATAAAGTGTCGTCGCAATATCTGGCAGCTTTTTACATCTCCCGTTGTTGATGGCGTTATATCTCCTGAACTACTTGTCGTATGCGGTTCTTACTTCTACAGCAATCGATACACCACGGTAAGGAATATGCTTACCAAATTTGGTTGAAATCTATCGAAGAGTTTAGGAGGAAATGTGCAGCATTGTAGCTTGATGCAGCAGTTTTTCTCGCATCTCATTGTTAATGACGTTATAGCACTTGAACTATGTGTCACAATACGATATTATTTCGAAGGTACATCCAGTGGTGTATATGTAAAATGTCTGCAAAATACGTCGTCAATAGAGTTAGTAGGAAAGACGTAATAAATCAAATGTCTTTCGTGCTAATGCGGTTTTTCATGAACCTAATTGTTTGTGACTAAATATCTCATGAATTCTGTGTTGTACTATGATAAAATTTCGAACGAACGTTGAATGGTATGTGTATATACTGTGTGTAACATTTCTAGCGAATAGAATTAATATGGTACGAGTAATAAATTGCAACGTCGTAATTTTACTGCATGAACGTCGAAAAAGTAGTAAGAGAAAAAAACTTTTTTCCCTTTCATCATTTTGCTGGGGTTGTCAGCGAGAAAAAGTTTCAAGCCGGCCGCGGTGGCCGAGGTGACTGAGGCGCGCCAGTCACGGTCAGCACGGCCACTACGGTCGGGGGTTCGAATCCCCCCTCGGGCATGGATATTTGTGCCGTCTTTAATCTTACCTAGTTCATAAGTAGTTTGTAAGCTTAGGGACTGATGACCCCGTAGTCAAATAGGTTTGAAGTTATGTATAAAGTTTGTTGCAAGTCGCTAAGTCCTCTCGTTCTCAAATAGTGTGCTGATAAATTCGCACTATGACGTGCCGCAAGACGGGGAAGTTTTCATTGTATATGACGTCATATCTCTTAAACTATCGGCCCTATCGCAAAATCCCTTCTTAGCTGATGTCTTCTCCTATAAAATATATTCCTGCCAAATTTTAGCTTCATAGGTGAAGTAGTTTTCGAGATTTCGTGTTTAGTCAGTGAGTGAGTGAATGAGTGTCCTTTTGCTTTTAGATAGATAGAGATTGATGTAAATTCTAACGTACTGCCCCCTTTTACATTCAGGGGAATGTGCGAAAGTTTACAGTATACAGTAAAAATCTGCTCTGTAATTTTGATCTAGGAAGGCTGTATTCATTTTCCATCAACAACAACATCATAATATTGGTATTGCTACGACAAATGAGGTGTGAATGCACTCAAAATTTCGCCAGTTTTAGGAGGCTCATGTATGAGAAACTCTTTTTATACTCTGTATGTTTTTTGTGCAAATAAACATTTTCTACAGCTACATGTTCATGCACACACAAAAAGGGTGAAATAAAGGTTTCCGCATTGAAATGCTTCTAGTACTTCACTCGCTTAACTGTTGAATTCCGAGAAACAAAGAATAATTTTTTAACGAAGAATCCAAATACAAAATTTCATTGATTTTACATAAAACTCTCCATATCTTTAATTCACCACTTGGTAGTTGAATTTCCCAAAAACACTGGAGAACCTGTTATTATTTCCAACTAAAACGTGAAATACCTGTTTTCGTAATTTTGTCTTCAAAACTGAATAGAAGACAAGGCCTCACAACTGGCCGTGCCTACGTCACACTTAAAGGCCGCGAACGCTAGCTGACTGGTCTCCCGCTTCGCAGGGGTGGGCGTGCTCCAACGGCCAGCCAGTCAGCTGGCCGCCGCGGCGTTTAGGTTTGACGTAAGCATGGCCAGTTGTGAGGCCTTGTCTTCTAGTCCGTGTTGTGTCACACGGTGCCCATCTACCACCACGCATACATTTTGAGGAGAACTAAAATCTTAATTTTAAATCCAATGCAATGTTCTCCGTCGTGTTTATGTGTTAGACAAAATCTATTTTGCTAACCTGATCTCATGTCGGTTTTAGAGTATCACTTGCCTAATTTTGTGTCCCATCCTCGAGTGTATATACCGCAGTAGCTGTATAATACACGAATTATCTGCTAGCAACAGTCATATTTACCAGACGCTTGCCACTATCATGGCGGCCGACCGAAGGTTCAAATTATCAAAAATGTTCAAATGTATGTAAATCTATCGAACCAAACTGCGTGATCATCAGTCCGTAGCTTACAAACTACTTAAACCTGGGTAAACTAACCTAAGGACAACACACACACACACACACACACACACACACACACACACACACACACCCATGCCCCAGGGAGGGCTCGAACCTGTACGGCGAGCAACCGCGCTCTCCGCAGCGAGACGCTTTAGACCGCTCGGCTACTCCACCGCAGCGTTCAAATTATCCCGCGACAATCCAGTTATTTTTGTCTTTAATGTGTACTTTGTGCAGTTACGCGTCGGGACCTTCAGCTGCGAGCCGCGCGTGCTGTGTTTACAAACAGTAGGGTGTAGGGCAGCTGGCGCACACGGACAAAGCCTTTACGCGGACTACAGAACTGTTATTGCGAATGCGACTTGGGAAACAAGTGCACTCGGCCGCGTGTGGAGTCGCAGACGTTGCGCAGGAATGTCAATGAGCGGGGGTTGAATGGGGCAGGGAGAGCGGCGCATTCCATTGGCCGCGGTGGAATGCGGCGCAGGTGTGGCCGCGCGCACCGGCGGCTTTCCAATATTAATTGGCAGCGCGCTCTCCCGCCAAGTCTGTGATCTAACAGGTGGCTAATATGTTACTGTCGCCGGCGGCGGCGCTGCCCGCCATTGTAATTGTAAAAGAAGCGCCGCCAGCCACTTATTTGAGGTCGCTAAGGAACTGACGCGGCGCGCTTGCGGTTTACAATGCTCCCTGGCTAGCCATTTCCAGGTATAGCGGACCTGAAGCTACGATCTAGGTTTCGTAATACCATAGGATTTTCTTTTATATATTTGATTTTTGTGGCGAGTGGAAAAGGGCGGATTTAGAGGTGTGGAGGCTCCTAATCATTTTTAAAGAAATTAAACCATCATTCTCTTTCCAATGTAACAATTATGTACTGCGAGAAATATAATAAAACTAGAATGAAACTTTCACTCTGCAGCGGAGTGTTCGCTGATATGAAACTTCCTGGCAGATTAAAATTGTGTGCCGGAACCGGGACTCGAACCTGGGACCTTTGCCTTTCGCGGGCAAGCGCGAGCTGGTAGAGCGCTTGCCCGCGAAAGGCAAAGGTTCGAGGTTCGAGTCCACTATTTTAATCTGCCAGGAAATTTCATATCAGCGCACACTCCGCTGCAGAGTGAAAGTTTCATTCTGGAACCATCCCTTAGGCTGTGGCTAAGCCATGTCTCCACCATATCCGTTCTTCTAGAAGTGCTAGTCTTGCATGTTTCGCAGGAGACTTCTGTGAAGTTTGGAAAGTAGGACGCGAGGTGCTGGCGGAAGTAAAGTTGTGGGGTGGCACCGTGAGTCGTGTCGGGATATCTCAGTCGGTAGTGCGCTTGCCTGCGAAAGGCAAAGGTCCCACATTCGAGTCCCGGTTCCGGCACACAATTTTAATCTGGCAGGAAGTTTCATATCAGCACACACTCCACTGCAGAGTGAAAGTTTCATTCTGGAAACATCCCTTAGGCTGTGGCTAAGCCATGTATCCACCATATCCTTTCTTCCAGAAGTGCTAGTCTTGCATGTTTCGCAGGAGAGCTTCTGTGAAGTTTGGAAAGTAGGAGGCGAGGTACTGCCGGAAGTAAAGTTGTGAGGCGGCATCGTGAATCGTGTCGGGATAGCTCAGTCGGTAGAGCGCTTGCCCGCGAAAGACAAAGGTCCCAGGTTCGGGTCTCGGTTCCGGCACACAACTTTAATCTGCCAGGAAGTTTCATAATAAAACTAGCTAAAAACCCGGCGTTGCCCGGGTATTTATTTATTTGTTCCTGGCTTGAGTTATTACTTCCCCTATCCATTCTCTCTCTGTCCATCTTCTTTTTTCTAAAAACATGTTATATTTTCGGAGAATATATAAGAAATTAGGCTAACTTGCATAATGTACCAATTTATTCGTGCAGTATCCAAGCAAAGAAAGATAGCAATAAAAGTACAAATGGCATATAAAATTTGCACGATCTCATATTTGTTGAGTTATATAATTTACGAGGAATATATTCATTTGTGTAAGTGCTTTATGTCTGTAAAATCTGTTGCAAATGCAATTAGTAGTAAAGAACTACTAGATTAAACTTGGTGCGTGATAGGGTGATTTTCTATGAACGTTACTGTTCATGTGCTCATACCTCATGAACTATGTGTCCTACTGTGATACAATTTCGAAGGTACATTGAGCTATATGTGTGTATACTGTCTGTAAAATTTCCTGCGGCTACAATTTGTAGTGTGAAATTATAAATTGTAACGTCATACCGAACGCCATGACTAAAGTCCATGAACAGCGCAAAAGTAGCAAGTGAGAAACTTTTTTTCTTTCATTGTTTCGCTGTGGTTGTCAGCGAGAAAAAGTTCAATAAAGGTTTGAAATTATGTTTAAAGTTGGTTACAAGTCGCTAAGTACTGTCATTCTCATATAGTGTGTGAATAGTTGGTTTTGATCTTAAGATGATTTTACTAGACGGTAAATGACGGAATCATCGGCAAACAACCTAAGAGAGCTACTTAGATTTTCCCCTAAATCGTTTATGTAAATAAGAAATAACAGAGGACCAATAACACTACCCTGTGGAACGCCCGATATCACCTCTGTTTTAGTCGATGCCTTACCATCGATTACTACGAACTGTGTCCTCTCTGACAAGAAATCCCCTATCCAATCGCAAATTTGGGGCTATATACCATAACCACGCAATTTGATTAAAAGCCATTTGTGAGGAACGGTGTCAAAAGCTTTCTGGAAATCAAAAAATACGGAATCGATTTGCGAACCTTTGTCGATAGCGCCCATCACTTCGTGTGAATAAAGAGCTAGTTGTGTTTCGCATGAACGATATTTTCTAAATCCGTGTTGACCTTGGGTCAATAGATCGTTCTGTTCGAGATAATTTATAATATTTGAATACAGGATATGTTCCAAAACCCTGCTGCAAATTGACGACAATGAAATAGGCCTGTAGTTTAGTGGGTTACTCCTACTGCCTTTCTTGAATATAGGTGTGACCTGTGCAACTTTCCAATCTTTTGGTACAGATCCTTCTATGAGAAAGCGGTTGTATATGACTGTTAAGTAAGGAGCTATCGCTTCAGCATAATCAGATAGAAATCTAATGGGTATACAATCCGGACCAGAAAATTAAAAAATGCTCAGTCTCTGTTGCAGAAATGTACGGACCAGAAGACTTGTTCTTGTTAAGTGATTTTAGTTGCTGCACTACTCCGATGATATCTACTTCTACGTTACTCATTACGGCATCTGTTCGTAATTCGAAATCTGGAATATTGGTTTCGTCTTCTGTGGTGAATGAGTTTCTAAAAGCTAAGTTTAGTAACTCTGCTTTAGTAGCGCTGTCATGGGCAGGATCGCCATTACTATCACGTAGTGAAGGTATTGTTTGTGATTTGCCCCGAGTATTTTTAACATATGACCAAAATCTCTTTGGGTTTTCAGTCAAATTACGAGAAAGAGTTTCGTTGTGATAAATATTGTAGGCTTCTCGCATTGAAATCCTCGCTAAATTTCGAGCTTCTGAGTACGATCGCAAATCCTGGGGATTTCGTGTTCGTTTAAATTTAGTATGCCTTTTCCTTTGCTTTTGCAACAGTGTCCTGACCTGTTTTGTGTACCAAGGGAAATCGCCTCCTTCTTTTATTAATTTATTTGGTATAAAACTGTCAATTGCTGTCGATACCACTTCTTTGAATTTGAGCCACATCTGGTCTACAACTACGTTTAGTGTTAGAAACGAGTGGAAGCTGTCTTTCAAGAAGCAATGTATTTTGTTTCCATCTGCTTTCCTGAACAAATATACTTTGCGTTTATTTTTGGTAACTTTGGGACTTTCGATATTCAATTTCGCTACGACTACTCTGTGTTCACTAATATCTGTATCCGT
This sequence comes from Locusta migratoria, assembly GCA_026315105.1. Taxonomy (NCBI): domain Eukaryota; kingdom Metazoa; phylum Arthropoda; class Insecta; order Orthoptera; family Acrididae; genus Locusta; species Locusta migratoria. The sequence continues at coordinate 346,215,705 of CM048751.1, read as the reverse complement.
TTTGATGCTCGTTATGAGCTCAGGATTATTTGTTGCTAAGAGATCAAGCGGATGCTCGTTATGAGCTCAGGATTATTTGTTGCTAAGAGATCAAGCGTGTTTTCACATCCATTTAGAACTGTAGTTGGCTCATGAACTAATTGTTCGAAGTAATTCTCAGAGAATGCGTTGAGTACAATTTCGGACGATGTTTTATGCCTACCTGCTGATTTGAAAATATAATTTCGCCAACAGATCGAGGGTAAATTAAAATCACCACCTACTATTATCGTGTGAGTCGGGTACGTTTTTGTAATTAGACTCAGGTTTTCTTTGAACCTTTCTGCTATTGTATCGTCAGAGTCGGGAGGCCGGTAAAAGGAACCGATTATAACTTCTTACGATTTTCGGGTACAACCTCTACCCATAATAGCTCGCAGGAACTATCAACTTCAACTTCGCTACATGAAATACTACTTTTGACGGCGACAAACACGCCCCCACCTATTTTGTTTAATCTATCCTTTCTGAACACCGATAGATCTTTTGCAAATACTTCTTCTGAACTTATTTCCGGCTTGAGCCAACTTTCGCTGCCTATAATGATGTGTGTTTCGGTGCTTTCTATTAACGCTTGCAGTTCTGGTACTTTCCCGACACAGCTACGACAATTTACAACTGTTATACCGATAGTTTCCGGATCTACATTTCTCCTGTCATCCACCTGCACCCTTTGAGATTGCCCAGTTTCTATTTCCCCGAAGCTCTTTATCCAGTCCACGCCACACAGCCCCCGCTACCCGTGTAGCCGCTTCCTGCGTGTAGTGGACTCCTGACCTATTCAGCGGAACCCGGAAACCCACCACCCGATGGCGCAAGTCAAGGAATCTGCAGCCTACACGGTCGCAGAACCGTCTGAGCCTCTGATTCAGACCCTACACTCGGCTCTGTACCAGAGGTCCACAGTCGGTCCTGTCAACTATGCTGCAGATGGTGAGCTCTGCTTTCATCTTGCAAGCAAGACTGGCAGTCTTTACCACTTCAGTTAGCCGCTCGAAACCTGAGAGGATCTCTTCAGATCCGAAACGACACATCTCATTGGTACCGACGTGAGCCACCACCTGCAGTTGGCTGCACCCCGTACCCTTCAGGGCATCCGGGAGGACCCGTTCCACATCTGGAATGACTCCACCCGGTATGGACACGGAGTGCACGTTGGCCTTCTTCCCCTCCTTGGCAGCCATCTCTCTAATGGGCTCCATCACCCGCCTAACGTTGGAGCTCTCAACTACAAGTAAACCCAACCTCTGTGAAAGCCCGGATCTTGCAGGCTGGGTGGTGACAGGTTGAGAGACACCATCCGACTCAGGAACACCGTCCTGAGCAGACCGCCTCAAACCTGTTCGCAAGACGAACCGGGGAGGCCTCACGATCGGTCCCCCGGAATGTCTTGCGCATCCTGCCACGCACTGGAACATAGGCACAGACAGGAATTCTCTGTTCGATTCCTCATTGAAATTACCCTTCTTTCATTTTATAATAGTGAACACAAACAATTATATTCGATCAGCTGATAACTTCGTTTATTAAACAAATTGTATGCCGTGTTTATAATTACATTTTCCCTATTTAACACGTTAGAGCTCGGAAACTAATTACCGCACGAGTAGCAAACTAATGTCAAGGACATTGGGAAGAGAAAAAATGAAGAATCATTTCAATTGGAACGCTTTTAATGTGCTGCTGCTGTACATCATACCATTACATGTCGGTAACGTTGCTGCTACAAAATGGGCTCATTATGGCGCCCGTCAGTGTCGAGAAGAGTCTGAAAGTGCAGGATTGGATTCTGCTCAGCAGAACGAAGCATGTCCGGAGATAGGCTGGATACCTCTGTTGATATGCTACGCTTCAGATCAGCACATAATTATTTGAATGTTCCCTTGGCAAACCCTGTCCTTCAGGTAGCCTCACAACCAGAAATTACAGGGAGTAAGATCAAGTGATCGTGCCGGCCGAACATTTAGTAACGATCGGATGATAATTCGTCCGTTTCCAAATGTGTTTCGGAGGAGCAGATCAAGTTCACGAGCGATGTGCAGTGGTACCTCATCTCTCCTGCAGCTCGGATATGACCAGCACCACCTAGAGAAGAGGCCTCACAACAGCCCGTGCTACGTCACAATGACCAGACCGGTAGCCCAACACCTCCTAGAAGGCAAGGCCTCACAACAGGCCGTGCCACGTCACACCGAGAGGCCGCGAACTCTTGCTAACTGGCCGGTATCTGGGACACGCCCACTGCCTCGTAGCGGCCGGCCAATCAGGTAGCGTTCGAGGCCTTACCGTGTGACGTAGTAGGGCTTGTTGTGAGGCCTTGTTTTCTAGGAGGTGTTGGCTAGCCGCTACGAAGTAGTGGGCGTGCCCCAGTGGCCAGCCTTTCAGATGCCGGCCGCGGCCTTGTCAGTGTGACGTCTCACGGCCTGTTGAGACTCCTTGTCTCTAGGTGGTGTTGGTATGACATGCTGGCGAAGCATTGACGCTTGGCAATCTCACTGCACGTCTTTGGTCCTTGAGCGCCAACCGCTTGAAAAAAGAATGGGCCAATGAGGAACGTAGACGTGAAGCCACACCATACGGTAACACGTTCACCATACAGAGGAATTCCGAGCACAGTGATTGGAGGCGAGGCTCCCCACACTCGGAAATTCTGTGCGTTCATCTCACCCGTCAGGGAAACATGAGCTACATCATAAGATGGACTTGGGGCCTGCTCTCATCAACTTCAGTCCATGTGAGATAGTGTACAGCGAAGTCAACACGTCGTTCTGAGTCCTGTGGTGCAAGCTGCTGTACGATATCGATCTTGTATGGATACTATTTGAGGGCAGTTCAAAGCACCTTTCGTACAGTGAACCACTGGATGTTCAACTGTCGGGATACAGCACGCGCACTGCATGACGAACGGAAATTACGCTTAGCATTGTCTGCCATAGCAACAGCGATTTAATCAACCACCTGTGGTGCAAGCGTTCGTCGGCCTTTGCCCGGAGCTACGCCCTTTCTCCGATTGATAAGAACTTAGCCTTAAATAGCAGATGTAGAAAGAGGACCCTTCTGTAATTCTTTCATCCGGCGATATTCTCGAAGTGTAGATGCAGCATTTATGTTGAAACTTCCTGGCAAATTAAAATTGTGTGCCGGAACCGGGCTCGGATCTGGGACCTTTGCCTTTCGCGGGCAAGCGCACTACCGATGTGCTATCCCGACACGACTCACGATGCCGCCTCACAACTTTACTTCCGCCAGTACCTCGCCTCCTACTTTCCAAACTTCACAGAAGCTCTCCTGCGAACCATGCAAGACTAGCACTCCTGGAAGAAAGGATATGGTGGAGACATGGCTTAGCCATACCCTAAGGGATGTTTCCAGAATGAAACTTTCACTCTGCAGCGGAGTGTGCCAGGAAGTTTCATATCAGCGCACACTCCGCTGCAGAGTGAAAGTTTCATTCTGGAATCATTTATGTTGTTTTGATAATAGAGCTTCACCAATATGCCCTGCTCCTATTTTACAAGCCATTGTCGACACGTCAACAAGTGCACTGCGACTGGTCAGCTGTGTGAGACTAGGAGACACTACGACTGGTCTCAGCACCTGGTAGCCATATTTGGAAATGGACGGTGGACTCTGTGACACATGGAAATCATTCACATCATTACCCGGACATTACTGTTACCAAGTTTGGTTTTCGTACAGTAATTATTTCCATGTTATAACATATTAAATAGGGAAAGTTTAATTATAAAGTTCCAGTATTTCTTGTTCTTCTTCTTTCGTTTCGGCCATCTTAGGACCACGTTAATTCATATTAGCTTCGTTTCTTCTGTACTTCCTCCATTTCCAATATTCTTTCATTCTCACACTTTGCTTCCTTCTTCGCTCTTCTGTCCACGGCGACTTCTTTATCGGTCTAGTTCTGTCCTCGAAACCTGCAAAGGCCTGCATTTGTTATTTAAAAATCACCTTGTTGTGTATTCAAATGTTCAAATGTTTGTAAATCTATCGGACCAAACTGTGTGGTCATCAGTCCGTAGCTTACAAACTAATTAAACCTAGGTAAACTAACCTAAGGACAACACACACACCCATGCCCCAGGGAAAACTCGAACCTCCACGGCGAGCAACCGCGCGCTGCGCAGCGAGACGCTTTAGACCGCTCGGCTACTCCACCGCGGCTTGTTGTGTATTTCTGGTTCCCGGACTCGTTGTACTTTTTGGATCCACCGTATTTTGCTTCTCTTGAACAACAAGAATTATATAATTTTTGCGTTAACCTCCTCTGCTCCATTTCCAAAGAACATTCCTTCTTCTCCTGATGACATTGGATATTTTTTCTATCTTGGAATACAGTTCCTGGTTGGATCGCTTTCTAAATTGGCCATCTTCTGTTCTTCGAGGTCCTATTATTTGTCTGATAATCTTCCGTTCCACCAGTTCTAATCTCCTGATCACTTCAGTTCTTACTAGGCTGAGTGTTTCTGCTGCATATAAAGTTTCAGGGTGGAGCACTGTCTGGTAATGGTTCCGGTATTTATTTATCTACTAACTTATGTGAATAATTGATGCAGCCGCAACGGAGTGACCGAGCGCATTGAGGCGCTATGCTCCGATGCGCGAGGCCGTTCCTCGTCGGGTGTTCGAATCCTCCCTCGGGCATGGATGCTTGTGTTGTCTTTAGTATAAGGTAGTTTATAATCAGTTTGTAAGTTTAGGGACTGATGACCCCGTTGTTAAAGTCCCGTAAGCTTAACAAACATTTTGAATTGATGCAATTAAATTTTTGAGTACCTCACTAAATATACAAAATAAGTCAGTATTACTGTTAAAACTATTTTCGAGTCAGGAATAAAATACTGCCTCATTTTGCCACTGGCGTACTCTTGAAAATAACGGTGAAAATGGTACCTAGTTATCAGGGCTGCTTGGCATAATAATGGATTATGGAATAGCAGTTAGAGTACTGTGGTTCAATTGTTTTTCCAACTGATCTGATTCCATCTCATCTGACTCATGCTTATTAAATGAAAAAATAATTCGTTTTTTGAAATAAAAACGCCATTTTCTTGCTGCAATGTATTTATCTTTCTCCTTTTTCACTTTAAGACAATTGGATTTAGAAATTGCAGTTTCGTTTTTAGAGCAGTGTTTAAAAATGATAAACAATTCGCGTCTTTTTTCCAATGTAAATAAATTGTTAATTACAGTTTATCTTCTTTCAGTTTTGGATTTTGCTGTTCTTTCCATATCGTTAGTCTAGTGTCGCACAATTGTTCCACATAACGTACGTTTTGTGCGTTTTCCGCGTATTTTGAACGTGTTTTTCCTCTATGTCTCACAGTCGTAACTCATCTTGTATCTTTTCATATTTTTTTGTTTTGTATGCGCTAGCAACTTCATGGGCTGAATGTTGACTATAAATGTCAGGTGTGATGTGTGTCTGTACGAAAAAATGGGTTAATGGTGTGTGTGTGTGTGTGTGTGCGCCCGCGTTTCTTGTGTGAGTGCAATATCTATAAGAGATTAATGAAATTTTTTGTGTTTAGATGAGTTTCGATTTAAATGTTTTGTGGAGAGGATAATGAGATATGGGAAAGGGCTTTGTACTACGTTAGCTAGCAGCGTAAACAGTGAGGGGTTTGATGTGTGTACTTTATCATTTAAGAGTATTTGCTTTCTACTTTGGGTTTTTGTAAGTGATAATTTTCTTGTAGCGTTAGAAGGTGATTTTTGTTGTTTATCGATATGAATTTAATACTCATACTATAAGAAATTGAGTACCTGTAATATTAAGTTCAGTGGTGTTGGCCAAAAGATCTCTGGTAGATTTTTTATTTACAAATGTGATTTCGACGTCGTCAGAAAATTCTATTGTGGTTCGTGGGGGCTCCTCTCTTGCGTAGGCCCCGGGTCGATAGCCCCAGTTGCTCTCTCCTAAATCCGTCCATGCACATAGACAAATTCAGAAAAAGAAGCAGGTGTTAAAATGAGAGGTAACACAGAAAGAATTTAAAACGCTAGCTGCCAAGAGACATTGAAATAAATCGATGGGGAAGTTGAAAATTTTTGTCCAGCCGGGTTTCGAACCCATGTCCTCCAGTTTAACTAGGCAGTCGCGCTGATCGCTACACCACCAGCGAAACAGTGATCACAACGGCAGAGCGGGCTACCCTTGCACACCTTCCGTCGGCCTAAAATTCACAACTCATTCACACACCACGAACGTAGTCCTACTCCCATAATCAATCACCATTCGCGGCATTTCGCCGATTTCTGTAAGAGTTCGGGGCTAGTGTATATCCGAACTGAAGAAAAGATCGAGGATCGTCTCTGTGGTGTGGTTTTTCTTTCGAAAGAAGGAACACAAGATATATAAAATCAGAAGTGTTGGGCGACGCTAAATCGAGCAAATATTTCCAAGTAACAACAACGGCCATAAAATTGCAAGCGAGCAATTTGTCTGGCAGTGCGGTGTTGTTTCACGAAGGTTTTGCTGTTTTTCTCAGTTGGTACGCCAGACGCCAGTCTCTTTTCTACGGCGTCAATTTTCTAACGATGTCGGAGCCAGCAATTACGAGCATTTGATACAAAAATGATACCTAAAATTTAATCTCTCTGTCTCCCTTTTCTTTATTTATTTTTATTTTTTCGTTGTCCCCGTCCTCTCGAATGCGAGTCCAGTGTGTTAGACTGCACCACCTCGCTCGGTAGGTCTGTAGACTTCGTCATAATTAATATAGCGCGCTACAGTATCACGCATCGGCATTGACAACGCAGTTTCTGTAATCCACCTTACTAGATTAACAAATTAATGGTATTATAATACTTTTAGCTCAGCAAATTAAAACGCGAAGCTTTACCCAGTAATTAAAACAGAAATAGCTCGTCTAACGTAACAATTCATTGATAGGTGTTAAACGTCTGCCTAGCTTTGAATGTTCACCGGTAACCACAATGTTGTGCTAATTTAATAGCAACTGAGCTCTTTAGCGGAGCAGGTCCTAGCTGGAGCTAATTAGTTCAAATGCGCACACATCCAAGCTCTCGTAATTGATAGTCCTTTTATAGTAGTAGCTCAACAACAGTGCACTTCCGAACTAAAGTAACCTGGAAAATTTTGACCTATTACATGTACCCTTTCGTTTTTCAGTGTTACTATCGAGTTCTTTTATTCCACCTTATAAATCACTAATGCATTTGCATACATTGTTAATAGGATAGATATGAGAATTACAACAAATTTATGTTGGTACACACCAGAACATGCAGTAATTAATGATTACTTGCTGAACTCGACCACGTTTCACTGAGGCTCGTCTGATGTGCATTGAAAGCGAAAATAAAAGAAATCTTGCGAACATAGACTCACCGGAAAATACATCATGAAACACGTATCTTGTTTCGGATCCTGTGTCTGTATGGAATGAAAGGAAAGTTAGAAAAATATGATTGTATTTTGTAAATCCAGTAGAATTTTGTTTGTTTGTCCGTTTTCTGCGTAACATACAGTTCACGCGGCTTACAGGTTCTGGAGCATGAGACTTGGGAAAAGCAATCGTTTTCTACATTCTACTCTTCACTCTTTGCCATGCCCCCTCCCTCTGTGTCCACCCCTATTTTCCCTCCTTACCTTCCTTCTGTCTTCCATCTCGTCCTCCTCTCTTTGTCCAGTTCTCCACCTACATCAGATTTTGTTGTGACGGCAGATGACCACATACTTATTCTTACAGAAAAGTAAACGAAATAACGCCACGAAAAACTACGTCATTTACAGACTTCGTAACCATTGCTGACAACTTAGTCACCTAGACGTTGTGGCTTTGTAGCTGCCGGGTTGATGTGTATTATTGCAAAAGAACCACTTTCGTGTGGCATTTTACCGTAGCAGCTGGTAGGTAAGCTGGGCATAAATTGGTGCATCTTTAATTTTCAATGTTCGCTTATCATGACAGTTGAATTATTTAATACTTGATAGGAAAGATAGACCAAAAATAGCACTGACTGACTGAGCGCCTGAATAGATGGTAGAGCGCTTGCCTACGAACGGCAGAGGTGCCAATCCCAGTTCCAGCACCCAGTTTTAATCTGCACAAATAAAAAATGTTCAAATGTTTGTTAAGCTTATGGGACTTAACTACGGGGTCATCAGTCCTTAAACTTACAAACTACTTATGAACTAGCTAATACTAAGGACGGCACAAATATCCATTCCCGAGGGGGGATTCGAATCCCCGACCATAGCTGCCGTGCAGACTGTGACTGGCGCACCGCAGACCGCTTGGCCACAGCGGCCGGCTTTTAATCTGCCAGGAAGTTTCATATCAGTGCACACTCCGCTACAGAGTGAAAATATTATTCTGGATACCCATATACACACAATGATTTCGATAGATCTATATACTTATAGTGTCTAATGCCTCGAACGTGTCTGAAATAACAGATACCACATTTTATAACAAGTGCAAAGTCAGGGATGGTACAATGCGTCCCACACCCGACCGCGAATGATTCAACACTTTCATTCCCACATTATGCATTCAGATTTGGAAAAATTAAAATTCTGTATTTTCTGTGTTATTACAGTGCACTTAACATCGAAAGATGTGTTTTAAATTTTTTTGATGGGACTATTGTATTTTATGTCATATATTTTATGCAAAACACAGACGCTTGTATCGAGATATTTTGTTACTTGGGGCGTTATTTTGTTGATAGTTAATACTGCCAGATCAATAATGCCATAGCACCAGTGACAAGACACTTCACTGCTGAAATAAAATAACATGAACCACACCCACGCTCACACTCACAGCCACGTGCAGGTGGCAACGTAACACAGCCTTCAAGATGGATAGATTAATGTCTCAAAAGTGGCAGGACGCCGTACCAAAAATCAAAATGTACTAGAAGCTTGTTGTTCATCAACAACAATGCGACTTTAAGGATTGGTACAAAAAATACGGTATCAATTTGTTTTTATTACATTGTTGTCGAGGAACAACAGTGGTAAAGAAAGGTTTAATTATTTAACAAATATTACAAAGAGACCGCCGTTTTGATCGTCGCCGGTCCGCTATGCGCCAACAGTCGACCGGTTCTCTCTGGAATAGGCCGGCCGGCCGCGGTGTCCGAGCGGTCTGCGGCGCGCCAGTCACAGTCTGCACGGCCACTACGGTCGGGGGTTCGAACCCCCCCCTCGGACATGGATATTTGTGCTGTCCTTAGTATTAGCTAGTTAATAAGTAATTTGTAAGTTTAGGGACTGATGACCCCGCAGTTAAGTCCCATAAGATCTACAAACATTTGAACTTTTTTTTTTTAATAGGCCGAATCGTCTGCAGCAATCTCTGTCAATCAAATCACGCCGCAGTATTACCTGACATGCGCGAATTCAAGCTATTGGAGCTGCGGCTGAAACGCATCACTCTCTTCTGTTCAGAGACACCTACCAGAACGGACGCTTTCATAGTTTACTTCCGTTATCGTTCCATTTTCCCTTATCTTTCATCTACATCTACATCTACATACATACTCCGCAATTCACCGTAAGGTGCGTGGCGGAGGGTACACTTTACCACTACTAGGCATTTCCTTTCCTATTCCACTCCCAAATTGAACGAGGAAAGAAAGAATGCCTATATGCCTCCGTACGAGCCCTAATTTCTCTTATCTTGTCTTTGTGATCTTTACGCGAAATGTAAGTAGGCGGCAGCAAGATCGTACTACACTCAGCTTCAAATTCCGGCCCTCTAAATTTACTTAACAGAAATTCACGAAAAGAACGTCGTCTTTCTTCCAGCGATCCCCAATTGAGTTGCCGGAGCATTTCCGTGACACTCGCGCATTGGTCGAACCTACCGGTAACAAATCTAGCTGCTCGCCTCTGAACCGCCTCTATGTCTTCCTTCAAACCAATCTGCTGCGGGTCCCAAATACTTGAGCAATACTCAAGACGTGGTCGTACAAGCGTTTTATACGCGGTCTCCTTTACAGGTGAAGTACATCTTCCCAAAATTCTCCCAATAAACCGAAGTCGGCTGTCTGCCTTACTCACAACTGTCCTTACATGCTCGTTCCATTTCATATCGCTCTGCAATGTTACGCCTAGATATTTGATCGACGCGACAGCATCAAGAAGCTCACTACTAATGCTGTATTCGAACATTATGGGATTGTTTTTTCTACTCATGCGCATCACCTTACATTTTTCTACATTGAGAGCTAGCTGCCATTCTTCGCACCAACTAGAAATTTTGTCTAAGTCAACCTGTATGCTATTACAGTCAGTTACAGACGACACCCTCCCATACACCACAGTATCATCAGCAAACAGCCGCAAATTACAACTTACTCTGTCCATCAGATCATTTAGATAGATAGAAAATAATAGCGGTCCTATCACACTCCCCTGGGGCACGCCTGACGATACACTCGTCTCTGATGAACACTTGCCGTCGAGATAGGTCGCTTTCGAGATAGGTCTGGGGTCACTTCAGCTACGGTAATCTTCACCAAGTTTTCCCCCTCAGGAAATAAACTTATACGGTTTCTTCTTAAAAATCTGAACGCTATTTCAAGCCCACACCGCTTTCTATTCCTGGATACATCGCAAGTGGGGTGTATACACGCTAACCTCCACCTGGGTGCCTGGACACCACTGATCAGATCCCATACCGCGGTATGTACGCAGAAACGTATGTGAGCTGGTCAGGAGCGTCGCGGTCAGCAACAGTTCCTCCGTCCCTCTTGTGTAAGGTCAGGTCCCTCCTTTCCCAGTGAACTCCACTTAGCGACAAGCGGAACGTGAGCAGTAAGGTTAGGAGCAAAAGAAACTCGCCACGTCAGCGCGCCTGTCACAAAAGCCAGCGCGGTTCCTTCCGGCTCTCCGGATTACAAAAAGAGAAAATAAAAGGAGACAGTGCTCGAGCAGCCTTTAAAAGATGCCGTCTGGCTCCTCGTGGCGCGTGATGCTGGCGGGCAGAAATCAATACGGCAAGGCCACGGCACGCAGCAGGTGACGGAGGAGCCGATGCCGAGGCCGCGTTAAGAAGTCGCGCATCGATCCGCGTCAATTACCTCTCCGGCGCTCATCTCGCCGCCCATTCGCCCCGTGATTGACTGCCGGATAGACAAGCTCCGAGCCGGCGCGTCGCACAATGTGACGGCCGCGCCCGACAGCGGCTAACCGGAATGGAGCGTGTAGCCGCTTTTAAAGCGCTCGCCCTCACGTTTCTCTCGCGTCATCACTCCACTTCCGCGGTACCGCTCTAGCGCTCCACAAGATGAATCTACTCAGCCGTAAAAAAGTACACCGGGAAAGACCACTTAGATTTTGATCGATGACGGCAGATGCCACGTGGGGGATAGTTGGTGAACCGAGAATGTTTTCATCATAGGCCGAAAACAAAATGTTCAAATGTTTGTAAATCTATCGGACCAAACTGCGTGGTCATCAGTCCGTAGCTTACAAACTACTTAAACCTAGGTAAACTAACCTACGGTCAACACACACACCCATGCCCCAGGGAGGACTCGAACCTCCACGACGAGCAACCGCGCGCTCTGCAGGGAGACGCTTTAGATCGCTCGGCTACTCCACCGAGGCGGCCAAAAACAGATGGCGTGGTGAAATACAGTATGTAATCAAGAGTATCCGCACACCTGGCTGAAAATGTCTTAAAAGTTCGTAAAAAAAAGAGAGAGAGAGAGAGAGAGCACATGCTCCAGGAGAGATTCTCAGAGCAAAAGAACGTTATCTGAGTAAGTTCTCAATTTCGTAAGAATAAAAACTTCGTAGCATATGGGTAGGTAATTCATTCTCGCTACCTCCCCTCCTTCTTGAGTAAGTTCTCCGCGTGTCATGTCCAGCACAGAACTTCTGATCTCTCGTGTTTTTCTTTTATGAAATAGCCATTTACGTATTCAGGAAGAACTGTACTACGTTTAGATATTTGTTTGTTGTGAAGGAGCATATTATTAAGACTTTTTACGAACACTAGTATTGCCTATAGTCGAAAATCGACCCGTAAGGCCCGTACAGGACCTGCAACATGCGGTCGTACATTATCCTGCTGAAATGTAGGGTTTCGAAGGGATCGAATGAAGGGTAGAGTCACGGGTCGTAACACATCTGAACCAAAGTGCCGTCGCTGCGAACAAGAGGTAACGAGACGTGTAACCAGTGGCGCCCCATACCATCACGCCGGGTGATACGCTAGTATGGCGGTGATGAATACACACTTCCAATGTGCGTTAACCGCGATGTCGCCAAACACGGGATGCGACCATCATGATGCTGTAAAAGAACCTGGACTCATCCGAAAAAAATGACGTTTTCCCATTCGTGCACCCAGATTCGTCGTTGCGTACACCATCGCAGGAGCTCTCGTTTGTGATGGAGCGTCAAGGGTAACCGCAGCCATGGTTTCCGAGATGATAGTCTATGCTGCTGCAAACGTCGTCGAACTGTTCATGCAGATGGTTGTTGTCTTGCAAATGTCCCCATCTGTTGACTCAGGGATCGAGACATGGCTGCACGATCCATTACAGCCATGCGGATAAGATGCCTCTCATATCGACTGCTAGTGATAAGAGGCCGTTGGGATCCAGTACGGCGTTCCGTATTGCCCTCCTGAACCCACCGATTCCATATTCTGCTAACAGTATTTGGATCGCGACCACCGCGAGCAGCAATGTCGCGATATGATAAACCGCAACCGCGATAGGCTACAATCCGACCTTTATCAAAGTCGTTAACGTGATAATACGCATTTCTCCTCCTTACACGAGGCATCACAACAACGTTTCACTAGGCAACGCCGGTCAACTGCTGTTTATGTATGAGAAATCGGTTGGAAACTTTCCTCATGTCAGCACGTTATAGGTGTCGCCACCGGCGCCAGCCTTAAGTGAATGCTCCGAAATGCTAATCATTTGCATATCACAGCATCTTCTTCCTGTCGGTTAAATTGCGCGTCTGTAGCACGTCATCTTCGTGGTGTAGCAATTTTAATGGCCAAGAGTGTTATAAGCTGAAACTGATTGACATAAAACGTTTCGTATACATCCTGTTAAATTCTCCGGCAAAGTTCTCCGGTCGTCCTTGTACCAAACTGTTGGTATCGAAATTTCTCAGCCGCACAGCTTCTATTGTGTTATTATTACCACCACGCCGCTACTTTCTAAATAAGTGTTTCAACTTCTCTCCGCTCTCGTCAATCGACGGACCACGGCCTCCCTTTACGTGGTGAATGTATCTAAAATTTTGTATTACCAGTCTAAACTTGGTCGCTTTGATTAAATGCCCCGTACTTTTGACTACAGTTGTAACTGTACGAACTGTGTTCATTACATACTTTTCTAGTGACTGAAAATTCAGGTCTCTTTTGTTTGATTTGTTTTATGGTCTGACGTTTAGATTTTTGATTGCTTTTGTTTTACAACCCCCCAAAAAGACGCAGATAACGCCGAGAGCTACAATAAAGTACCTATAATTCGTAACGTTACAATGAATATTCACCAACTTGGTTTTTTTTTTCCTTTATTAAACCTAACTAGTACGGGGTCCACATTTTCAGGATTTGATTTATCTTTTTAGTTCTAGGGTGTTCCCCCTTGGCTTTGCACACATGGTGCAAGTACTTCATCCTGTGATGGCGGTCGCGACCCACAGATTGAAAAACACACTGGTCTAGGTTGCCTAGCAAGGCAGGTCGATAATGCAGGTCAGTACTATTCTCCGCACAAAACAGCTGTTGTGAAGGACAGCCTGAATGGATGAGGATCTAAAGACAGGTTTTTGCAGTGTCTCCATTCCTGGGGTTATAAACCTCACAATGCTGATTAATTTGGGGCAAGGAGTGTGCATATCAAATTTGGTTGAAATCTATCATGGATTTACATATACATGCATACATAAATACATACATACAGTCTGCTTTCTATGTACTTTTGGACATAATCTGAGTCGAATACCATGAAAATAACAGTACGGATATAATGTGCACCATTACACACAATACGAACTAAATAATAATAATAATAATAATAGTTTTTTTAAGTGCCACAGTTTAATAAACGAAAGAAAGTCAAGTCTGTTTCTCCACGATATAAGTGGCAGGCAAAAGTAACAGATCTGATAAACCTCTGTGGAGAGCATAGTTGCCGTTGACGGTAAGTACATGCTGAGCAGAGTGAACTAAAGTTGCTTCCTACAAGCTCTGAAACAGTGGCTAAGTCCAAACGTGTTTAGATGGTCAGGTCCGGTCCCTAGACTCATCTGGCATCGGTATCCATTTTTTACACCAGCAACATAACCGTGTACGCGAGAAAACATTGTAGTTGATGCAACTGCCAATATTGATTATAATTTACTATAGAAATGACGTAGTTGACAGATTTTCATTTGCACGTTTGATCTTCAGAACAAAGAGGGATGGCACTGTCTACATAATAGGTCCAGCCAATGATGATCGTATTTTGTCAGTTGATTATTGTTTCGCTCTTTACATGTTAAAGATGGTTAGCAGTACATATATTGTCGTAGCGTCGTATCAGCCTGTTGCGTCGAACTTGTTGGTAATATTAATGTCATATTCTCTTCCCTCTTCCGTTGCGATTTTCATCTATGAGTCTGTATTTATTTCTTTTAATACCCTGGTAACTCTGTTGATCAGTCAATATTACAGGACGTCATGTCTTAATCGTTAATAAAGTCTGAATACGAAATCGCGCAAGCGTCGTATAATGAAACAATAAATGCATTTTTCCATGTACGGTAAAGATCGTAAGAGTATTTAACGATCTATTTCCTTTGACCATAGATAATGGTAGACTGGCCAAGGCACAAGTAGGTTAGAATACCTCCTTGGCAACACATTTTCAGGGCACCAACATTTCTACCCCTCTATCACGATGTTGACGGGGCGTGGAACCATATCTTCCTCCTTCGACATTGCGTGACATTTTGGAAAACTGTGGTAGTGTACAGCTGTGCTTATGCTTATATAGAGCTTTTTGTGAAGGAAATTGACAACAGATTTCACGTTTAACTATTATTGGTTTAAAATAATGACATTTTTTAAAAAAACTGCCGTTCTGCGTCGGGGGTTCGAATCTCCCTTCGGGCATGGATGTTAGTGTTGTCTTTAGTATAAGACAGTTCATAAGTAGTTTGTAAGTTTAGGGACTAATGACCCCGCAGTTAAGTCCCACCAGCGTAACAAACGCTAGAACATTTGAACTTTCGAAAACTGCTATGCTGTTGTTTATAACCAGCTAATGTTTGGAAACAGTCATTTGCTTCTGTGTGTCTACTAAACCTTGTGTATAGCCCAATGATCCTTAATATAAACTACACAACTGTAGTGCTTTGGATTTGTGAAGATCTTGACGGTCTATTATTCTTAGATTGGCAACTTCGTACGTATAGGTCGTGTCTTTCGTGCTTTGCGTCCTTTGATTGTAAGTTATGAACGATTGACTGATGTCATAAATACATAATAGTGAAGTACTGTGGTTGTAGACAACTCAAAGGAACGGGAGTAGAGTTTAAATAGATAGGTGAGCTATATTTTGAACCAGAACTCGAGTTTTTATCACATTTCATTTAATGACTACATTGCAGCGCTGTAGATGGTATTCCTCGGGTTCAGTTTTATATTTCCCTTTAGTTTATACTGATTTCCGGTTTAAGCTCACTGACTGGATATGCACACTGTATGGAAAATCAAGCTTATGTTAGACGCCTCGAGAATCAGTTGTTTTTACATCTTTGTTTTGTCTACAGTAGTACAATTTATTCATTATTTAGTTATATAATTTTAGTTTCACTACCGCTAAAAGTACCTTAACTGCCAACATGGAAATTCTGGACATATACTTCAGGAAATGTGCCTCCGCCTAAATCTTCAGAAAACTCACTTCAGCATTTCACCTACGAAATCGGCACTCTAACTGTAAACCAGAAGTAAAACTCAGATGACAAACCTTGAAGTACTGCAGCACACCGAAATACCTTGGAGTAACACTCGACAGATCCCTAACACCTCTCCAACGTGGCTGCTAAAGTGAAGACCCGTAATAATATCCATCTAGAAACTTGCTGGTATCTCCTTGGGTTGCAGTGCTCAAACCCTACGATCAACTGCTTTGGCACTGTCATACTCTGTCACTGAATACTGTTTTCCAACTTGGATGAATAGTGTTCACTCCAAGAAAATAGATGTGCAACTCAACCAGACAATGCGACTTATCGCGGGTTGCATACATAGCACTCAAACTGCTTGGCTACCAGTCTTAAGTAACATCCAACCTCCAGCTCTACGTAGATCAGATGCTCTTCTGAAGATATGGAGGAACATTCAGAAGAACCCCCATGTACCCATACACAGCGATACATCAACAGCAGAATACCAGCGTTTGAAGTCAAGAAAACTATCTTGGAAAACTGCACATCATCTTGATGTCACCAACATTGACATCAATGAAGCATGGAAAAGCTACTGGGAAGAATCGTTGCTCAAATAAGAACCGAGCACTAAGATCCCGAAAATCGTCATTCTCCACGCAAGTGTTTTGAACATACACCATTTAGGAAGTTTAAGAGCTACTCATACACTCCAGGCCATCCGAGGTATAACACTAAGGGCCGGTTTGTCAATGTCTCGTTAAGTTCCTGTTACGATTTTAACTTGTCGTTAGCGGAGAACTGCGTTTGTCAATGTTTCGTTATGAGTTAACCAGACGTTAAAAGACCTCAAACTGGCCGCTAAGTTAACGAGTAGAAATATGCTCGTTACAAGGCATAACTGGACCGCGTTATGCATCACAAGATGTGAGCGCAATTAGTGCTGTTTAGTAGTTATTTACAGTGAGACTAGTAAGTGAAAGAACACTAACCCTTCTTTGGTACAAAAAGTTGAGAAACATTCACAAATAAATATATTTTAAGAACATGTAAAATTTAGGTTCCATTATGTCAGTTATGACATATGGCGCTTGGACTAGTGATGCATAACACCGTCCAACTATCAGTTAAGTGAGAATCTGTATGAAAATAGAAAGATTCCAAAGCGCTAAAATACCACAATATATTCACGTGATAAGACCGATTTATCGAACAAAATAACAGAAGTACTACATGTATGGAAAACTAGTGTGGAAAGCAGCTTCATTGAAAAATTTTATCGTCATATTTCTCGCCCCATCCATGTCAGTAGCTAGCCCATGATTTTGATATATTGCAGATACGCAACATAACCTTAAAATTATTGTTGCGATATCAAAATACAAACGTATGGGTAACGACTAGTTCTGTGAGAATCGAAATGATGAAAATGGTTGGAATAAGAGATTTGGTTGACAATGAAGACGATGTCAATATTTAGACGATCTAGAGGTCATTGCTCCTATAATGCGACCTAGACTTATTTATGTTCGCCCAAACCATTTTGAATGCTGAGATGATGCAGAATTTGTTACGCTATTTCGTCTTGGAAACGCTACATGAAAAACTCCACGACCATCTCAAGAGTCCAGCACATAGTTACGTATTTTGTAATTTATCTGTCATAATATAAAACAGAATACATTATTTATGCCTGCAAGCTTATTGATTCAGTATTTGGTTAAATTGTACCGCGCTTCTCGCCGGGCTGCAGTGGTTATATTGGCATATTGGCACCAATGGTAATGTCGGCAACTCAGACGACCAATACATGTTGTTTTTTTTTTTTTTTTTTTTTTTTCGTGACAACTTCAATTAAAACGAAACTTATTTTTTTTTCTGAACGGACAAGGGTACATACAAGAACCTATCAACCATAGAGCAGGTACAGTATTAATTTTGCTGCCTGTGAAACGAGCAGCAATAACATTTACTCTGTAGCTCGTGAAAAATATTAACACAATTCTACAATTCATTGTTTATCTGTTGCCAACATAAGCACTGGAGCCCGGCGAGAAGCGTCGCAAAATTTTACCCACTATTTACTTATGCTTGTTGCGGCTAGTGTGAGGCCTAAAATGTGATTCCTTCCTCCGATCTAAAGGAACAGTATACTTTTGCCTATATGCAAGCTTGCACTAAGATATTACGCACTTGGTATGTTATCGTACTAAGCCCTAAGCATTTTTAGTGTCCTACATTTTCCGTGGAAAGCACTGAATTCATTTGCCACACCTGATCATGTCGCTTTTTTTTCTCCTTCCATGTCATGGCGTCCGTTTTTTTACATTACAATGCACCCTAATATTTCTCTATTGAGGACAACACACTCGCACTAAATTATAATAAAATTTAAGCTTCTTTCACGTTTGTTTTCCATAACGCCAGTTAACAACTATCTGCTAACCTCTTCCCTGATAGTTAAATAAGGGAAACAGCTGTTTATTCAGACGGCACTTTCATTTGTTTCTATTGCCAACCCAGTCGAAATATATCGTATCTTCTCGTTTTCTCCAGGTTAGCGAACAAGAGATGTATCTGGCAATGACAAACGCAATGCACTTAACGAGCACATTTAACTAGACGTTAAAGGCATCTTCTCGTTTACTAACGAGAAGATTAACGAGAGATGGACGAACCGGCCCTAAGAAAGACTAAATATGTCCCACCGAAAATTATCCTCTACTTCTTCCGTCATGCATTAGGCTTTCCCTTGGCCTGTTACGGCTACATCTGGTCCTTCCACCGTTTTGCAGGTCTTACAACGCATCTTTTTTCCTTGCGGAATATATCGTTAAAAATGTAGTGCTAATCTTGATTCGCCCATTCGTAGCAGATAGGATATCCATTTTCGTCGGTATTCGTCAACCATACTGTTTATATAAGAATTAAAAACATTGCGTTTTGCCGACGACATAGTAATTCTGTCAGATACAGCAAAGGACCTGGAAGAGCAATTGAACGGAATGGACAGTGTGCTGAAAGGTGCATATAAGATGAACATTAACGAGAGCAAAACTAGGGTAATGGAATGCGGTCTTAGAAAATCAGGTGATGCTGAAGGAATTAGATTGGGAAACGTAGCAATAAAGGAGGTAGATGAGTTTTGTTACTTGGGCAGTAAAATAACAAATGATGGTCGCAGTACAGAGGATATAAAATGCAGAATGGCAATGGGTAGAAAAGCGTTCTTGAAAAAGAGAAATTTGTTAACATCGAATATTGATTTAAACCTAAGGAAGTCCTTTCTGAAGGCATTTGTATGGAGTGTTGCCTTGTATGGGAGTGAGACATGGACGATAAACAGTGCGGACAGGAGGAGGATTGAGGCTTTTGAAATATGGTGCTATAGAAGAATGCTAAAGATTAGGTGGGTGGATCGCGTAACTAATGAGGAGGTACTGAACAGAATTGGGGAGAAAAGGAATTTCTGGCATACCTTGACTAAAAGAAGGGATAGATTGGTAGGACACATTCTTAGACATCAAGGAATTGTGAATTTAGCGTTGGAGGGAAGTGTATGGGGAAAAAATCGCAGGGGAAGACGAAGAGATGGATACAGTAAGCAGATTCAGACAGATGTAGGTTGTCGCTCTTATGTGGAGATGAAGAGGCTTGCTCAGGATAGGGTATTGTGGAGAGCTGCATCAAACCAGTCTCCGGACTGAAGACCATAACAACAAACTGTTTATATCGAAAATGTTTTCTTCTTTCCTGATATCTGTATTTCTTTTGTAGTCTAGCTTGGTGTGTCCTGCTATGTAAATGAGCAATTTCATTTCATTGGCTTACAATCTTGTTTTATCTTTCGTTTTCATTAACCAAGATTCACTTCCATATAGTAATGTTGGTACACAATGAGAATGGGCATACACAGCGAACAAAACTCGATACCGAATAGTGAGCTGGAATTAAAGGAACTGAAACAGAGTGATCGGAACAACAGGACCGGCCACACGTCCTGCTTGGAACTGTACAACGTCGGCCAGAAACAAGGCCTCAAAAGCCTGTGACACGTCATAGCGATAAATGCAATCGCTAGCTGACTGACTGGCCGCTACGAGACAGAGGGCTGTGCTAACACCACCTGCATACAAGGCCTCACAACAGCCTGTGTCACGTCACACCGACTGGGCTGCGACTGCTAGCTGATTGGCTGGCCGCTGGGGCACCAGCCCACTGCCTCGTAGCAGCCAACTAATCAGCTGAAATAAGATGTTAGAGCGAAATGCGGTTTGCCTGTGTTAAATTGTAACTGACAAAAATTTCATTACTGTATGTCTGTTAGTTATTATCAATGCAGTGTTGGGTAGAACGTTATGCCACACAGCTTACTAATTTTGGGATGGCAAAGTTAGAGGAGCAAATTAAATTTTTGCGTGAAGCTCAAGAATTGTATCCTTTTTTCCCTCCTTTATTGGTATTTTGAAGCCCAGTGTGGGCAGGCTGGCAGCAGCTTGATACGCAACTCAGCAGCCAACGTGATTGTACAAAAGTGCCAGAGGGTAGAGGCTAAGACTCCTAAAAACCCGAGCTGAATTGTCCGCCATTTGTTCCCCAAGCTGTGGGGGTTGCCGCATTCCGGACGAAGCTCGCGTGTTATCTTGCGTTTCGATCAACTCGCAAACTACTGATAATATGAACGTGGAACTTTGATCAATGTGTTCTTTAAGAACAACACCACATTTTAATTTTAGTTGTATTTGAGGCAGTAATTTATTAAGAGGATATACTGAAATTTTATGACCACGTAATTTCTGACAACGTTACGGAATTTTCTATATGCGAGGAACTTTTTTTTTTCTATTGAAGTTAGGTGCACATGTTAAGCGAAAGAAATATTCAAAATACATAAAATTTTCATGCACTCCAAACAGGAACTTTGTGAGAAGTTTATAATTTGAGATACTGTCAGTTAAATATTACGCACTGGAATCCGCTCGTCCGTCTAGGAATAGCTCGTCTTCAGTATTAGAGCTCCAAACAATTAGGCACAGGATGTTAGTGCATAAATGGTTAACCAACTAAATTTAATAGTTGCAAACTGCAAAAATGTTGCGTCTACATGACTGTAAGATTCAGTTTAAATTTTTCAGTTATTTGAAAAGGACATTCTAAATATCTCAATACAGAGTACGTGAGGATATGGGAACAAGGCATTTCATTAGCTAGAGATGTCGTTGGTATATGTCATTTTCTAGTATTCTCGCATAAAATCCTCGTTAAATCTAGTAACTTTCATTCTGTTAGTGCTAGGCTATAAACTAAAGGTAATGTAATTCCTTTTAGATTTTGAAAACGGAGTTGTACCTTCGAAACGAGTTTGACAACAAATAAAAAAATATTTGTGACCGATTTAGGAATAGTCTACCTGTACATTAATTAATAAATCCCTAAGTTCACCTTTTTCATTCAAAATATCTACACTTCCTTGAATAACGAGATAGTTAATGAAGTTTTTCACAGTAACCATGTGCCAAAATACGCACCTCTTTTGCATATTATCATTTGCCAAAATATCATATTGATACCTCTAGCCGTGTATGAGATACGCGTTATTTCACTCTGGCCTTGTCACCATCGGAAATGAGTTCGGTACATAAAATAAATCTTAGCTATATGGATGAAAGGTAGAGATCTGCTCCTAAGTCAAAAATAAAATTCAATACGTTAGGAAAATGTCATCTGCAACAACAAATCGTGTAACACGCACCAAACGGAATATCATAGCAACCCCTATTTACCACTGCAAACTTTTCATAACTTAGCGCAGTCTCTTACTTGAGAACCAATATCTCACTAACTGTAACTATTAAAGAAATGATGCACACTTCTTCACAATCTTGTCATATACAGATTTAAGTAACGTAAAAATTAAATTTTTCTCTCTATTAGTTTTTGTGAAAGAGGGCAGGGCATGCGCCTCTATGTTGTCAGCGCAGTGTGATTTCAACCATATTGAGGAACAAAATGGCGGACGATTCAGCCTGGGTATTTAGGAGAAGCTCTAGAAGAGGGCATGACGTCACAAAATTGAAACGATCTTGAAGCTGACTGAAACCTAGCTTCGTCATTACATTTTCTTCAAAACATTATTTTTCTACTGAGCTGCTGTGTAGAGTTGTCGAAGATTTGCAATTGATCATGCATGCGTACATTGATTATGGTTGTACTAACCATTTTAAAAGCATTAATAAGTTGAAGGGAATCACGTTCCGTTCGAGCCTGTGAATGTTGAACAAAACAAACATCTGCATCTACATCTACATCGATACTCTGCAAATCACATTTAAGTGCCTGGCAGAGGGTTCATTAACCACCTTCATAACTTTTCTCTACCGTTCCATTCTCTAATAGCGCGCGGGAAGAAAGAACACTTACATCGTTCCGTTTTCGATCTGATTTCTCTTATTTTATTGGGATGGTCATGTCTCCCTAAGTAGGTGGGTGCTAGCAAAATATTTTCACATTCAGAACTAAAAGTCGGTGATTGAAACTTCGCAAACAGATCACGCCGCAATGAATAACGTCTTTCTTTTAATGATTTCCACCCCAATTCGTGCAACATTTCCGTGACGCTTTCCCCCCCGTAACGTGATAAAACAAAACGAGCTGCCCTTCTCTGAACCTTCTCAATATCTTCCGTCAGTCCCACCTGGTGAGGGTCCCACAAGGGGCAACAGTACTCCAAGAGAGGACGCACAAGTGTGATGTAGGCAGTCTCTTTGGTGGAGCTGGTGCAACGTCTAAGCGTTCTGCCAATGAAACGTAACCTTTGGTTCGCCTTCCCCACAATATTTTCTATGTGTTCTCTCCAGTCAAAGTTGTTCGTAATTGTAACTCCTAGGTATTTGGTAGAATTTACGACCTTAAGGTTTGACTGATTTATCGCGTAATTGAAGTTCAGCGGATTTCATTTAGTGGTCATGTGTATTACTTCACACTTTTCTTTATTTAGTGTCAATTGCCAATTTTCGCACCAAGTAGAAATTTTGTCTAAATCGCTTTGCAGTTGCTTTTGATCCTCTGTTGACTTCACTAACCGATAAACGACAGCATCATCCGCGAACAGTCTAAGGGAGCTATTCAGATTATCTCCTAAATCGTTTATGAACACGAGGAAGAGTAGGGGACCAATAATGCTTCCCTGTGGAACGCCAGATATCACTTCTGTTTTACTCGATGACTTACCGTCAATTACAACGAACTGTGTCCTTTCTGATAGGAAATCGTGAATCCAATCGCACAATTGAGGAGATATTCCATAAGCACGCAATTTCATTAGAAGCCGCTTGTGGGGTACAGTATCAAAAGCCTTCCGGAAATCCAGAAATATGGAATCGATTTGAGATCTCTTGTCGATGGCACTTAACACTTCATGTGAATAAAGGGCAAGCTGTGTTTCGCAAGAGCGATACTTTCTGAATCCGTGCTGACTATTGGTTAATAGGTCGTTCTCTTCGAGGTAGTACATAATATTCGAACAAAGTATATGTTCCAAAATCCTACTGCAAATCGACGTCAATGAGATAGGCCTGTAATTTTGGGGATCACTCCTATTGCCTTTCTTGAATATTGGAGTAATTTGGGCAACTTTCCAGTCTTTGCTGAACAAAACAAATGTAGCTGCCAACCGGCTTCAAACAGAAGTACAGCAGACGCCTGTAGTGACATCTCCAGTTCTTTTACCTCCATGGCAAACACTGATGAAACACCAAGAAACTCTGATGACATTTCAAACAACACTGACGGTACGTGATAAAACATTGGCGCTGACAATTGTACTGCCTGTTTCGCCGGGCGCAAACAATTAAAAGGTTCAAACTTCCTGGCATATTAAAATTGTGTGCCGGAACCGGGACTCGAGTGCGCTTGCCCGTGAAAGGCAAAGGTCCCAGGTTCGAGTCTCGGTTCCGGCACACAATTTTAATCTGCCAGGAAGTTTCATATCAGCGCACACTCCGCTGCAGAGTGAAAGTTTCATTCTGGAAACATCCCTTAGGCTGTGGCTAAGCCATGTCTCTACTATATCCTTTCTTCCAGGAGTGCTAGTCTTGCATGGTTCGCAGGAGAGCTTCTGTGAAGTTTGGAAAGTAGGAGGCGAGGTACTGGTGGAAGTAAAGTTGTGAGGCGGCATCGTGAGTCGTGTCGGGATAGCACAGTCGGTAGTGCGCTTTCTCGCGAAAGGCAAAGGTCCCAGGTTCGAGTCCCGGTTCCGGCACACAATTTTAATCTGCCAGGAAGTTTCATATCAGCGCACACTCCGCTGCAGAGTGAAAGTTTCATTCTGGAATTAAAAGGTTAACACTGATGACATCACTGAAGCACACACAAACACTGTTGATAGGAAAGGTAGTTGTCGGGGTGGAGTGCATCATCAGGAATGGTAAAGGTTCGGAAATTGCCATGGAAGAGGATATGAAGGGTACCGGTATGGAGATGCAGAGGGATACAGTGATGAAGGGGTGGCAAACTCCAGGGGGTTGCTGGAGACAAGTTTGTGGTGAGTGTAATGGGTACGTTTGCTTTCAAGGAATTCTAGGATGTGTGGGGGGGGGGGGGGGAGGGATAAGGTCATACAAGGATCCACATGGGGGACGGGAGACGGATGTGGTCTGCAAGGCAGAGTTCGTGGCATTAGAGAACCTGAAGGCTTTGTAAAAGCAGGGGGTAGCGGAGATACGGGCGGGATTGAAGCTGTAACGGACGAGACACATCAGGGAGCGGTAGATGTAGAGGACGTCGGAGGGTGGAGGCCCTATGTTCAGCCGGAAAGCAGTTTAAGGAGGTGGAAGCGTATATGGGCTTTCTGTTCTAGTGTGTCCAGGAGAGGGAGCGATCCAGGGTGATGCCACTTGTCTGTGGTGAGGCCGATGTATTAAAGGGTTGGGGTAAGGTGGATAGGGCGATCGTATATGGTGGACACAACTGGTTGCACCAGGAGGAAAATGGAAATGGAAAGGTGTTGTTGAAGGTGTCGTGAGCTTCAGAGGGAGGGCGCGAGGGCAAGGAAGGTGGTGTCATCAGCATGCTGAAGGAGATGGATGGGAGGTGCGTGTTGGGGCATGTCTGCAGGATGCAAAAGGTAGAGAAGGGGGGACAGGACGGAGCCTTTGAACACACTGTGGATGGGTAGAACAAACGAGAGTCGGAGTAGTATACAGTGATGTTGAATGGGCAGCTGGAGAGAAAACATGCTATGAGATGGTCGTATTTAATAGGAAGGTATAGGTCTAGAGTTTGTAAAGGAGAGCAGAATGTCATATGTGGATATAGGTTTTCTCGATATCAAGGGAAACAAAGAGGGTGAACCAGTGGGAATTCATCTGCAGAAAAAGGATGTGGGTGAAGCGAAGCAGCTGTTCATCGGCAGAGAAGGATGGTCGGAAGCCACATTGCGAAAGAGAAGGAGTTATTGTTTATGGAGATGCTGGCGAATCCGGCGAGACAGGATAGTTTCCAGGACCTTGCTGAACACTGAGGTGAGGCCGATTGGGCGATATGAAGAAGTGGCGGATGGGGCTTTATTGGGTTTTAGGAAGATAAAGATGCTGGAGGTTTTCCGTTGGCGGGTGTGAAAAGTAGTATGGAGGGGGACGTTGTACAGGATGCTGAGGGTGGTGTGGAAGGAATGTCTGGCCCGGAATTGCCAATAAGTAAGGTGGTCATGACCAGTGCAGTGTTGAGTTTGGTGCAGAGTGTAAATTGGATCTCTATGGCAGTTATAGGTGTGTTGAGTTCTGAGAAAGGAATATTGTCTAAGTACTGGAACTGGGGGCGAGCAGTGGGGCAGAGGTATCAGTGCACTCATGAACGTCAGGGAAGAGAGAGTGGTCAAAATGAGGAATGTTAGGGATGGAAAAGGTGTCCGTGAAGTAGGTGGCGAAGTGATTAGCTTTACTAGGGTTGGCAGGAAAGGGACAGTCGTTGTGAAGGAGACGGTACGGAGTTGAGGGTCGACTGCCAGTAAGGTGATGGAAAGTTTGCTAGTACTTGGAGGAGTTTATGGAGAGTGTGGCATTAAAATGGTGCACCTCTGTTATCAGTCACGGCGTTTCTTCACGATTAGGAAATTTCCGGAGTGTTGTAGTTGTAGTTTGTCCTGGTCACAGTAAGAGGGAAGGATTGATATAGGCAACAAGATTCGCACAGGAGAAGGACAGCCTGTGGACGATGGGTGGAGTGAAGATGTTGGGTGGCCTTGGTGGGAATGTGGGACTGGATTGTGTCAGTCAAGGTGTGATGAAGGAAAGTGTGAGTATTGTTGGAAGTGTAGTAAGACAGGGATAGGATGGCGATTCGGGTATCAGTGGTGTGACAGTAGGCATCCCAGTAATCCCAGGCACGGGAGTGATCATGAAACAGTTTTGGGAGAGGAGCAGGATGAGGGGCGTGGTGGTCAATGGTGAGTGGAACGGGGATATCATTGGGGGTGGTGTTGCTTTCAGGGCAAGTGGGGTTTGGGAGGGGCACAAGGTCACCCTAAATGGTTGTGATTAACTGATGCAGCCGCCAAAGCTCAGGGGTGGACCGAGATGAAAGGTTCAGGTCGTCGGCTACCAGATAGTTCGTGAAGGAACAGTCAATATGGTAAATGAAATCGTTCCAGGAAAGAAGTAGATAGTGACCCAGGCGAAAGTGAAAGACGAAAGGAACAAACTGGGGATGTTGAGTGGGGTCATTTAGTAGGGGTGTAGTCGGACAGATGGTGGCAGAGATGGCCAATCGCAACTCTGCCCCTGCAATAGGCCAGGGACTATCTGTGCGGTAAAAGGTGTAGGGAATGGTATTGATGGAATGGTGGGGTTGCAGAAAAGCTTCATTGAGGAAGACGGCATCCACGCTGTGAGAGGGAAGGGTATCGGTTGTATCATGTCATGAAATCATATGAGAAGGAAATAGCCAGAAATGTGGAGAGAGAATTTATGGCTCTTGGCTCACGATAAGACACACGCACATTTATCCCTGTTTCTTCGTAACTATTGCACAAAAAATAAAATTACTGTGTCGCCTCATCCTCCATATTCTCCAGACCTTTTATTTCAAAACTTGAAAACCCCTTTGAAAGGACGAGATGGCATTTCATGCAATCCAGCAAGAGGGGTTCCAACACTTCTTCCAGAAGTGGAAACGGCGCAGTGTGTCAATTGTGGAGGTGACAATATCGAAAGAAGACTATGCTCAATAAATAAAAAGTTAGCGTAGAAAATTTCAGGAAATTTTTGAACAGGCCTCATGTGACTCTGAATATGCTTTAGTGTACAATCTGAAATCCCCGAAATTCTGACTCAGTGCTCCATTCGAAAACGCTCGTGATTACAGTTCAGTAAGTCAATAACGAGTTGGTCCACCTCTGTCCCTTATGCAAGCAGTTATTTTGTCTTGGCACTGATTAAAAGAACTGTTGAATGCCCATGTGGGCCTTGCCCTTAATACTTTAAAATTTTTCAATTGGGAGAGATCTGGCGACAAGTTAGAGAAACTCTCCTGCGCACTTGTTTTGCTGAAATGTAATCTCAGAGTGGATTTACATGAAGGATACCAAAATTTCATCGACGAACCACTTGCTGTAAGGTTGCCTTGGATGACAACCACACTGGCTGCCGACTATGTTACTACTGCATCACTGTCAGTAGTCAGTGTCGGATCTACATTTTTCAACTGAGGCAAAAACCTGAGAGTGGCGTCCCATCCCCCGCTTTGTGGCCGAATTTTGGTGTCCCCGCTCGTCAGGGGCACATCACTTGTCTTATAAGGGAGGCCACATGAGTATCGGATTTTTTATGTATGGTATGTGTTGTTGAGATCTCAAATAGTAAACAGCCAAAAATTTTTGAGACAATCTACTTTGAAATTTTGTAAGCAAACTTAAATATTTGTTACGGTGCCAATTATTCGAGTTATTGGGGAAGCTCATTTGGTAACGTTGTAGATTGTCGATCGAAGATAAGTAGGTTCTGATGTTTGAAAGCTGCCGAAATTCTATTTGCCACGGGAAAATGCCGTCCGCCCTAAGGCGCCTTGCTGCAGAGTGTGCGACTGCTCCTCATCGGAGGTACTACCTCAGACAAGGGTGTGTTGTGTTATCCTAAGCTTGTTAATTTAAGTACTTTGTGAGTCTAAGAATTGATGACCATTGCAGATTGGCCCCATAGCTTTACAAACGTTTTATTTTTGAAATCCTATTTACTTTATTTATTTTGTTGTGTGCTTATCTGATGAAACAAGGGCGGGAAATTAGTGCTTGAGGGGATTGCTGAACGTAAATGAAGTTCATTTTTCAGTTGATATATCGAGGAAAAATTGCGACTTTAAAATGCAGCAGTTGTACTATGTGCAACTTGCCGTGAAAATTGTTTACCGCATTTTTGCGATGCTCATCACTGTGATGTAAAACAGCGAAGAAGCCCAAAGAAAGCGTTCCTGATTTTACGGTATTGCCGCAAAAATGTATGTTGCTATATTTCAATTTTTTTCTACTGGAACCATCCTCAATAACAACCTTTTATTATATATATACGTAAAAAATAGATAAGGTACACTTACCAGGCGAAGGGGCACAGGCAGTAATAGCAACAAATAAACACACAGACACACACACACACACACAAAAATGCTAGCTTTCGCAGCCTAGCTGCTTCATCAGGCAGAATGATGAGGGTTTTAAGGAAGGGGGTAAGGAGCCATTCCAATCCCGGGACAGGAAAGACTTACCTTGGGGGGAAAAAATGGAGGGTAAATAAATGCACACACACCCACACATTTACACAGACACAAGTACACTTAGGCAGACATACTGTAGAACTGTAGAAAGCAAAGAAGTTAGAAGTTAGACAGAGACGCCACTTGAGGCAGAGGCTCTGTCCAGAGAACCAAGGCAAAGATGTTTAACATCTTTGCCTTGGTTCTCTGGACAGAGCCTCTGCCTCAAGTGGCATCTCTGTCTAACTTCTAACTTCTTTGCTTTCTACAGTTCTACAGTATGTCTGCCTAAGTGTACTTGTGTCTGTGTAAATGTGTGGGTGTATGTGCATTTATTTACCTTCCAATTTTTCCCCCAAGGTAAGTCTTTCCTGTCCCGGGATTGGAATGGCTCCTTACCCCCTTCCTTAAAACCCTCATCATTTCCTTTTCCCTCTCCTTCCCTTCTGCCTGATGAAGCAGCTAGGCTGCGAAAGCTAGCATTTTTGTGTGTGTGTGTGTGTCTGTGTGTTTATTTGTTGCTATTACTGCCTGTGCCCCTTCGCCTGGTAAGTGTACCTTATCTATTTTTTACGTATATTTTTCCTGTTAGGAATTTTTCCTCTATAATATATATATATATATATATATATATATATACACAGTGCTCTTTTTCAGGGGGGGACGTGGGGGGACGCGTCCCCCTAAACTTTTTATGTCCGAGGGAGGGATTGAAAACCTTATGTTGTCGTTTTGGTCTTCAAGAGAGAGTGAGGATTTAGAGATTATTTGATGGAGAACAAAATGTCAGCATCGCTCCTTCCTCTTCTCAATGCAGTGAAATGTGTTCCCATTTCTACTAGCGAATGTGAAAGTGGGTTTTCGCAAATAAACCTCATTATCCACACCTTCAAGAGCTTCACTCAATCTCTCTACTGTCAGCAATCTGATGTTTGTTAAATTGGTTGGTCGTCCATTGCAGGTGTTTCAACCCATTGGCTTTCTACACTCGTGTTGACTACAGCAGCCATGAACTGATGTCCATTTGGAAACTGCTAGGTGATGTCAAAGAAAATGTTCAAATGTTTGTAAAGGTTATGGGACAAATAAGGGGTCATCAGTTCCTAAACTTACAAACTACTTATGAACTACCGTATACTAAAGACACCACAAACATTCATGCCCGAGGGGGATTCGAACCCCCGACGGGGAATGGCATGGCGCATCGCAACGTAGCGTCTTAATGCACTCAGCCGCGGCGATGAAAATTACAATGTGCCACTAGTTTTATAGTTAAGGGGGAGTTTACTGTCTCAGGTGCGGCAGTTGCAGTAGCCTACATTTGAGGAGTCCAGAGTATGATGTGTCAGGAAATGGGAATTAAGGAATAGTAATGTGAACAGCTGCTGTGATACCAAACGTTGTTACAGTAACTAGATGGTGTTTTACAAATAATATTAAATATTAGGCCACTTTATTACAATTTCAACTACAGAAAATGAAATCCTTCACATGTAGACTCATTACATAGCATGTCATTAATAGTCAAACTCCTCATCAATGTTTTCGATTGTATCAAACCTACCGTCAGTTATCAAAGACTGATAAAAACTTGTATATATTGGAGGCACAAATTGCAGTACGCTTTGAAGGTCCTTGAACTTTTCTGCCTTAATTTTACATCCATTTGGATACTTAGGAACTAGCTGTCAGTCTGCAAGCTTTGTAAATCATTCACGACACTTCTGTAAACTAACTCCCACAGGTTTCTCAGTTTGATTGTATGAATATTTTATATATACAGAATGTTCACCACTCACTAATCTAACCACCATTGTAATCCTGAAGTCTGCAGACTTTTTGTCAACAGTAACGTTATGTTTGACGATACGTTCATTATAGAGGACAAAGACACGAAGTCGTTTTCCTTCATCTCAACCACAATGGGTTCGTTTGCCTGCTCTTTCTTATAAATTAAACCCATTTTGCTGGAGTGTTCACGCCCTATGTCTTTCTTTTCAGTTTCTCAATAACTCAAAAATCTCTGAAATTTATCGAACGTGTGACGAGGGAGGAAAATTGGTGCTCACCAACATAAAACCTTTTTTTATCTAGGAGGTACAACCACAGACCCAGGATAATATAGTTTTTATTTTGCCCAACACACGAATCAGAATAAATGATGAGCCTCTAATGACATTCTTCCTTCACCATGTCTAAAGCCTTTAAAGCGCAGCTAGCTACTTCATTGGCCCCTCTAGATGCAACATTCTCGGACCACAAACACTTCTCATCACTACAACGGTGAATACAGAAATTATATGTCCAAAGTCGAAATACAGTATATGGTGTTGGCAGTACTTGTAAGTCCATGCACAAAACGAGTGCATCCCAAACACCCTGTTTTGCCTCATTTTTCAGAGCACTGTATGCAGATTCAGCTTTCTCAAGGTGTAGTTTGATGTCTGTGGATTCGGTGACATTATGTGCCTTAGCAGAATTACAATTACGACATGTATCACTCGACGGCAATTTAAAACCAATATTATGTATGACCTGCTCGGATTCTGCGTGATGTGTACCTTGGCACATTTCATTGTGATTTCTAACCTTATTTTTTCTCTCGTTATCAATGGCATGAGATCTGTTAGAATGCTTACCTCTTCTATCCTTTCTAGGTTCATGTACAGTTACATGTGTTGTAGATTCATGACTCTCAGTGTCACATTCTGCTACGGACAGTCCTCAAATGTTTAACAGAAATGGCATGAACAGCTAAAAATGCAGTTGTACACACTTCAACCTCAGTAACTGGAGTGTCAAGAATAAAATACCCGAAAGAAACCTCCCTCTGATTTACTGTTTGAACCTTCCTTTTCTTTGGATGCACTTTGTTGCAATTATTAGGCTGCACTAAACCAAATAAATAAGCATTTTGCTTATTACAATCTCCCAACCGATAAAGCTCTATAAATATTACCTCCTTCTGATCTTCATTCAATGTTGACTATTTGCAGAAACTAGTTTTGCAGCTTGTATCATTGGCAAAAATGTTCAAATGTGTGTGAGGTCTTATGCAACCAAAATTAATGGTTATCAGTCGCTAGACTTACACACTAATTACTTGACTAACTTAAACTAATTTGCGCTAAGGACATCACAAACACCCATGCCCGTGGGGGGGATTCGAACCTCCGACCGTAGCATATCACTGGCACTACGAAACACTTTTCCACTGGGAATGTGTCAGTCCTAAAAAAAACAGCAAATATAATATGCTCTATTTTTCAATGAATGGGCACATGCTACTGTGCTGGAAACAAAATGATTCCACAGTGGCATGTGCCCCTTTTCCACTTGGCCCCTAATTTTTCAACAGTAAAAACGTAAAGAGAAATGTAGAAATAGAAACAAATTAAAAATTGATTAGTGATCGTATGAACAGTTGTTTTAACTTCTATTTAAATCTGAATATCAGCAGTTTACAATGTGAGGTGATAATAGTCTTTAAAAATTTGTCATTGGTGGGACAGCAAATGGACATAGTATTGAATGTCCACCAACATTTTACAAGAATCTTGTGAATTTTGCTTTTTTGTTAGTTTTGAAAACATTGAGTTCCCACTGATAAAACAGTTTTCTGCATGATGAAACACCAATAAATGTTACATCATTAAAACTTATAAAAACTGCAATGAAAGAGCGTCATGGATGGGACAAGGAATTGTCACACGTGGGACACATGTGAAGTACAATTTGTTTTCATAAGTTAAAATTTATTTTAGTTTATCAATTTAGGATGAATAAGTAATTAACATATTTAGACCTTACTTCCTATTTAAATAGGGAAGTTTTGTTACCAATAAAAAAATTTCAATACAGTATTACAGTCCTGAGTACGTAATTATTTCACTTAAAAAATCCACCACTATTAATGTAAGGTACAGTGTAGTTTATTAGTTAAATTTTCAGCTGTATTAAAAATTGATTCAGTTGAATCACGGGACACCACCCATCTTTACTATTTCTGGAGCCAAACAAGTTTACAAAAGATTTTTAGTGTAGTTTTTATTGTTGTTGATAGGTGTGGATGGTTTTTGTTCTATTGTGTCTTTTAGTGGTGTTTTATAGGTCAAAATATGTGTAATAAAATCAACCGAAGAGTCTGATACCTTTTTTTCCGTAGTTAGACATGTTGATGATGTCATGGGTGAAGGTCGACGGATGGTATCCCATGATTCAGTTATGAGTCATTTTCGGTTCATTATATCTGATATAATGAACTTTTTTTTAGAAAAAGAGCACTGTGAAAATTTAGAAAAAATAAATATGCATTGTATTTTTCATAAACATAACGATTACACATGTGTTAATTACCATGTAATTGATGGTTTTTTTTGTTAAAATGGTTGTAGTATTCGGGCACAATAGAAAACGTAAAATTACGGTGGGTTTCGCACAACTGAACCGTTGTTGTCTTGATCGCCAACCAAATGCACTACGCCGATTTTCACAAGATCAGCTTTGGCTGATTACTATTCGATTTATTTGAATTTCACATACCATAAATGTAAAAAATTAGAAACATCCGATATCCATGTGGTTTCCTTGTTATTGATCATTTGGCGTATCGTCTGGGCAGACACTACAGTTTACTGCCCCTGGAGCCCTTGCACAACAGTGAGCGACGATGCCACTTTTTATTTCTTCCTCATGTTGCTCGGTTCCTTGCAGACTTTGTATTGAGCTTATTCTGTGGTGATTCTTGAGTTCTAGGGTCAGTTTTATTTATTAAGAGAGAGCACCCAGTTCTCTCACTGAACACGGCGAGTCACTAAGCTTTGAAGGCGGACAGTATTGAAATGTCCCCCTGCTTAAAACCCTTGTGAGCGGCTCTGTGAAATTGCCCCACAGCGTCACATATTCATCCATTCGCCACTGAAGTATGCAGTTTTGCATTTTCTGACGATATCTGAATGAATATCAATTTTCAATACTCCTTCGTGATGAGGGTTTTTTTTTTTTTTTTTTTTTTTTTTTTTTTTTTTTTTTTTTTTTTTTTTTTTTTTTGTGTGTGTGTGTTAGTGTGTATGAAAATGTATGTAGTATACAGGGTGACCCAACTATCTTGCTCACCCAAAATATTTGTGGAACAACAACAGCTATTGTAAAACGCCTTTCACCAGAAACGTACCACTGTAAGGCTGGGGCTCATGAATGTACATATTTTGAAACATTCTAAAACGAAAGCATATGTGTTTTTTAACACAAACTTATATGTTTTAAATGGACACACTACATTATTTCATGAGCAATCTATTGCATGACAAATCACATAAACAATGGCATTGATTGCAATGCAATATGTCAATTACATCCTGAAATATTGCGATGAAAAGTTGATGCTTGAAATACACACATGCCCTGAGACTCAATACTGCTAGTCTCCAAACATATTCGTAAGTTCTATCTGGAATTTTTATCAGCTATCGAACTTGATCTTGTTATTTTCAAACCACTACTGGGACGTCCCATTCAGGTAGAAATATATGTTTACCAAGCACATAATGTGATCCCAACTATTACAGTTGGCAACTCGGGTGAATCCATTCAGCCATTTGTTTGGGTCATGTACAGCGTCTTCAGAGAACACCGATGGGTGTCTTATGTTCAGCTGGCTATCCACTGTTTTTGTATCTGTGGAGGTAGTCATCCATATAGGCGATGGGTCTTATGCTGCCTAATTGGACCCACAATGATGCAGATGTATTGCGCCTCCACCAGAAAGTGTCACGTTGAAAACTGCAGGTGGTCTGGAATTCGAATTAATAGAGCACAACACTTTAGACTTAGAAAATGTTTATTGCTAACACAAGCATACAATCAGTACAGACTGCCTCCTGCTTGGAGTGCTCCACTATTTATACATAGAAAGAAGTTTCTTGTGGTGTCGAACAAGTTCAAAGTGCGCGCCACCTACTTTCGCCGCGCGCCGCCATGCACGCACGGCGCGGCGTTCTTACGACGACAGCCACGAGCGCCCTCTGCGGCAACTCCGCTCGTGGCCACCAGTGAACGACATCGTTCACTTGGGACTGAGATAGCAACCAGTTAAGACCTTCGGAATCTGATAGGCACCAGTGAAGACTTTGCTATCGTACAGGCACTAGGCAGGCCTCTAACAACTATGTATCAGCATTCTGCAGTACTGATCTCTGTAAAAGCTAAGTATTGTATAAATTCTGTTCAATATATATATATCATTCTAATTTACTCCAGTGTTTCTAGTTTCTGGCTGCTCCCCTCCGTACCTGCACCAGCGTGCTATCTTTATTCCTGTGTCGGTCTCATTCCACTCGGCCACCGACACCTACGACGGAAGCGAGACACAAAAGCGGCGACGAGGCTGGGACACAACATTTCTGAAACTTACAAGCACATCAAAAATAAGAAACATGTAGAACATTCTAGAAATAGTAAATACAAATAAATAATTTTTTTTTTTTTTTTTTTTTTTTTTTTTTTTTTTTTTTTTTTTTTGAACCGGGGACCACCAGCACAGCGATCTGCGTTGCTAACCACTGGACCATGCATTTTCTTGGAAGGCTTGCGGCAGTATTCGGCCTCAAGTGTAATTGTAGTTCTAACTAATGTAGAGAATGTTCAGGGTTCTATGGTCCCAAAACTGTTTGTGTCATCATTTACTCTCAAATATATTTACAAGCATCACTAATCACAGTAAATTTTACCTGTGATGGAAAATTTTACAATTTATTATGGTTATTTGTCACAGATCACTGTACAATGTTCCTGCAATGAAGATATTTTTTTTTTCTTCATGAGTATATATGTCACAAGTTATGTAATTAAGATGGTATACCTGTCACATGTTTATGTTGATTGATGCTGTATTCAAAAATTTTGATGTTTCGATTATTGGTATACTCATAACGTATTACCTGATTTATCAAAAGCTGCAACAAGAGAAAGGTTAAATGGACAGAGAGATGGTGGTTGAAGACAGAAGGAAGGGGAGGGGGATATGTAGCAAGATGGTGAATGGATAGAGGGGGAGGAGATCAACGAAGAGTAGGGAGTAGATGGATAGTATGTATTAAACAATTGCTTTTCTCAGGACCAATTATATACTACAGACACTACAGTCGGTAAATCATGTGTATATATGTGGGAAATGGGCAAACAAAATTGGTCAATCACAAATAATGATGTCCTAAAAAACTATTTTCTAACTTTCCTTTCATTTCACCTAGTCACAAGAACACCAACTTCTAATGGAGTAAGAGTAATTGATTTATGAACATGAATTATTTAAGTAACTATAATATACACATTGTTTTACTTGTCAACTTAGTCACCATGAAAATTTAATCGTTTGTCTACTTGTGGCACCAGCTTTTGTATCCTAGCATCAAAGAATTCTGCTGCCTGCCCGTCACATTTTTTTTGTAATTTAGTTTGTCAGTATGCATATGATGATTCTGTGTGACATTTATGATGGTTAGACCCCAACTGTGATCTTGTTTGGCCTGCCCGGTGCAAGTCTTTTTAGCTGATGCCACTTCAGTGACTTGCACGTCAATAGTGATGAGGACGACACAACACCCAGTCCACAAGCAGAGAAAATCTTCGACCCAACCGGAAATCGAATCTGGGCCTCCTGCATGGCATCACACCAATGCAGTCAACTGGACTAAGGAGGCAGACAGTATCAGTATAATAAACTACTGATCTTGAGATGGAATCCAGAATTTGGTGCCAAGATTTGACAAATATATACATTTTTTTTATTATGTTTACTCCATATTTGAAGTTGGCAGCCAGAGATGATGATTGTGTGTTTGTGAAGTGTGCCTGTATGATTGTGTGAGAGATGTCTTTTCTGATGAAGGCTAATGACAAAAGCTTGAGCTCTGTGTGTATGAGTGTCATTTTTTGTGCCTGTCACAACTCAATGAACATTTTCATTCAGTTGTAAACTATCCTCATAATATTATTGAGTCACAGCTGGACTTACCATTTTTTGATCTAAAAAATCTTATATGTACGACATCCTTCCTCCTATAGCCATGCAACTCTTTAGAACCAGTTTTAACTAAATAGATGTTAAACAATGTACACTATTAATTTATTGTAAATATTTGCCATAGCCTGCAATTTAGATGTTTGAATTCTCGGTTACAGCTGGAATGTCCAGACGAGCTGCGGAAATCTGTGCGGGAGCAGGTGGAGCAGGGTCTGCTCAGTGGCTACACGGAGCAGTTCCTCGACTTCGAGACCATCACACCATACCCCGTGGGAATTGTGGGCATGCCCGACTACAATTTCTTTCCAGAGTTTAGCGGCCATATGTGGTACAACCAAATGCAACAGGTATGTAGCTGTACTCACTGTTACAGAGGAATCAGAATTATTGATTTCCTAGGATGATAATGATACTGATGGTTTCATGTGGCACTTTTGGCTGTTAGTCCCAAGTTGGGATCGTGTTTGGCCTGCCTGGAGCAAGCAGAATGATGATGAGGACAGCAGAACACCCGGTGTCCGAGAGGAGAAAATCTCCAACCTGACCGGGAATCAAACCCTGGCCCCCTGCGTGGCAGTCCACCACACTGTCCTAGGATGACATATCGTGTCAAACTATTATACTTGAATAAAATCTTCTCAGTATACCTAACTGCCAGGGATGACAGTCTCCTGCTAGTATAGCTAAGTCTGGAATCTTCTGGAGGGCCTTGACTTCAGATGGTACCAAAGTGCAACATAACTGTTGAGATTGCTTTCTGTGCTCTGTCTTCGGCTCTCCAGAAGGTTCCAGGTGTAGCTATTGCAACCGTATAAGCAGAACACTGTGCCAGCCCTGACAGTCAGTGGCATTTCTCCAGTGACGGAGTTTGTCATCAAAAGCTTGAAATTATTTTATTTTTTAATCTTTATTTATTTTATTTGACATGACACAGCTTCTATACCATGAAGATTTTATTGAAGAATGCCACTTTGATAGGCTGAGTGGGCACAAATGCCTGATAATACCTGATAATCATGATACATGAGACCAGTTTAATTCCTCAGATTTCAGTAAGAAGTCAGTAATTACATTTCCAAAGAAAATAGGTGACAATATTTTCAGAGAAAAATACAAATTATTCACAGAATAATTGTAAGACTGATAGAGGCTGAATCCATGGAACATCATTTCGGATTCAATTAATCTAAGGGAAATTCTCCATTGACATGCAAAAATACCATTCGAAACGGATAGAGTGGCTCGCCAGTACTTACCTCAGCTCTGTACCACCAGTAGTAGACTTCTAGGAGTACAAGTGAATTCCAAAGAGAATTAATATAAATTTTGAGGTTTGCTACTGACTTTTAATTCTGTCAGAGATAGCAAAGGTCTTAGTAGAGGAGCTGAACAGAATGATTACTGACTTGGAAAGAGGGTATGAGATGAAAAGCAACAAAATAAATCAAGAAAAATTGAATGTATCTGAAGCAAACCATGTGAGGTCAAATGAATTACATTAGAAAATGAGAAACTAAACACAGTAGCTGAGTCTCTCACTTTGGGCTGTAAAATTTTTCTTGATGTAAAAAAATA
This sequence comes from Locusta migratoria, assembly GCA_026315105.1. Classification (NCBI taxonomy): domain Eukaryota; kingdom Metazoa; phylum Arthropoda; class Insecta; order Orthoptera; family Acrididae; genus Locusta; species Locusta migratoria. The sequence continues at coordinate 346,177,420 of CM048751.1, read as the reverse complement.
TTATCTCAGTCCTGAAAGAGTAACAAAAGCTGTCCAACCCCCAGTGTGCCCCACTACTAACACAACTACTAGAGAGAGAGATGCCACCCTTGTTTCTTTCAATTGGGCCAGATCGTTGGAACCTGCTTTCTAAAATTGGTAGATGCCAAAACCAAGCCAAGTAGTCAATATTTTAAATGTTGCAAAGTTAGATGGTAAATGTACTGAAACATGTAAGATACTTTCCCTGTACTTAAGGAGTATGGGTTGTTCTTTCCATGGCTTTGAGATTAGCATCAATGTATATGAAGTATTAATGAAATACTTGTTGATAATTTTTGTAAACTCATTTCTCAATAACTTCTTATAAATTTTACTTTTCATTAATTCAATTATTCTTATGGAAATTCTTCACTGATGTTCATTAATTGTTTGTTCTCCACATGTATCAGAGTAATAAGGTTTCACAAGCTGACCCCAGAAAATAGCTGGCAATAATAACTACCCATTCGCTGAGACTCTCACTGGTTCTAATAGTCTGTGGTAGTCTGCGTCATAGATTCTGTGCAATCAGCAAATTGGTGTGATGGAGATTGAAATACTATCACATCATAAATGAGGCTGTATGTGTGAATAGGCAGGACACATAGATAATGACAAACAAACCAATGATAAAAATTCCTGCAGAAGAAATCCCATCACCCATAAGTCTTGCACACATAACAGTAATAGATGTATTACATTGATGAACAAGAGCATTACGATCAGTCCACCACAAGATTTAGTGGTACTTTGTGTTGTTGAGGCATGTGACACTGTTGTCTAAGAATTTAAGCTGAGCAGAGGTGAGTTGATAATTCTGCAAATGAAAAAATTCATTGACATGAGTGATTTCGTTAAATGTATTTTATCATGGCCTGTTGTCTGCAGTGGCAGACTGAGGCTATTCGAGGTCCGGGACGGCGGCAAAACAAAATGAGGCCTCTGTCCATTTGTAAATAACATGTATTACTATAAAAAAGTAACTTTTGAGATCCGGAGGCCTCCCCCCCAGTACGAGAGGAATAGGTCAATCTAAGAAAAATAGCCTCCGAGATTTGGAAGCCCCAGAACAAGGGGCCAAGAGCACTCAATTTATCGCAGCCTTTGCTGGAGATATCACTTTGCCACAAAGAAAAATAATCCTACTCCTAATGATCCAGCTCCCCAAGACATGACTCAAATAGAACCTTGCCTGGAACAGTTCTGTACTCCATCACAACTAGACCCACCCACTCTTCCTCAAAATCACCCTCTCCAAACCTTCCAGGAATTCCTCTCAGTCTTTCCTAAGTAACCTTAATCCTACTCCCAACATTACCACAGCTGAATCCCAAGCCATCCATGATCTGAAGGCTGACCATTCCATCGTCATTCTCCCAGGCGACAAGGGATCCACAACTGTGGTACTTGATCGGCGGGAGTATGTTGCTGAGGGACTGCGTCAGCTTTCAGACAACACACTCACATTTGTCAAATGTCTGCCTAGGTGTGTTTGCATGTGGATATGTGTGAGTGTGTGTGTATTTGTTTACCTTCCTTTTTGTCCCCTAAGGTAAGTCCTTCCACTCCTGGGATTGGAATGGCTCCTTTTCCACTTCCTTAAAACGCGTATCCTTCCCTTTCTCCTCTCCTTCCTTCCTCTTTTTCCCGAAGAAGCCACCAGTGGTGGCGAAAGCTCGAATGTTTGTGTGTTTTTGTGTGTGTTAAAAAGTTTCTGTCGACGAGCCTGTACTTTAGGTAAGTCAAAAATCTTTATTTTATACCTATCTTTCCGACCTGGAAAGTCTATATATATATATACACACGTAAAAAATAGATGACGTACACTTACCAGGCGAAGGGGCACAGGCAGTAATAGCAACAAATAAACACACAGACACACACACACACACAAAAATGCTAGCTTTCGCAGCCTAGCTGCTTCATCAGGCAGAATGATGAGGGTTTTAAGGAAGGGGGTAAGGAGCCATTCCAATCCCGGGACAGGAAAGACTTACCTTGGGGGGAAAAATAGAGGGTAAATAAATGCACACACACCCACACATTTACACAGACACAAGTACACTTAGGCAGACATACTGTAGAACTGTAGAAAGCAAAGAAGTTAGAAGTTAGACAGAGACGCCACCCGAGGCAGAGGCTCCGCCCAGAGAACCAAGGCAAAGATGCTAAGATGGTGGGTGGGAATTCGAATTTAGCGGAGGTTGAGACCAGGTGGGCAACGGGAAGAGAGAATATGCTGAAGGGCTAGTTCCCATCTCCGGAGTTCTGAAGGATTGGTGTCAGTGGGAAGTATCCAGATAACCCGGACGGTGTAGCACTGTGCCAAGATGTGCTGGCCATGCACCAAGGCATGTTTAGCCACAGGGTGATCCTCGTTACCAACAAACACTGTCTGCCTGTGTCCATTCATGCGAATGGACAGTTTGTTGCTGGTCATTCCCACGTAGAACGCTTCACAGTGCAGGCATGTCAGTTGGTAGATCACGTGGGTACTATCGCAAGTGGCTCTGCCTTTGATCGTGTACACCTTCCGGGTTACGGGACTGGAGTAAGTGGTGGTGGAAGGGTGCATAGGGCAGGTTTTACAACGGGGGCGGTTACAAGGGTAGGAGCCAGAAGGTAGGGAAGGTGGTTTGGGGATTTCATAGGGGTGGACTAGGAGGTTACGGAGGTTAGGTGGGCGGCGGAAAGACACTCTCGGTGGAGTAGGAAGGATGTCATGAAGGATGGATCTCATTTCGGGGCAGGATTTTAGGAAGTCGTATCCTTGCTGGAGAGCCACATTCAGAGTCCGCTCCAGTCCCGGAAAGTATCCGGTGACAAGAGGGGCACTTCTGGCGTTTTGTTGAAGGTTCTTAAATTGGGGGGATGAGGAGGTGGCTCTGGCAATTTGCTTCTGTACCAGACCAGGAGGATAGCTGCGGGATGTGAAGGCTGTTATCAGGTTATTGGTGTATTGGTTCAGGGATTCAGGACTGGAGCAGACTCGTTTGCCACGAAGACCTAAGCTGTAGGGAAGGGAACGTTTGATGTGGAAAGGATGGCAGCTGTCATAAGGGAAGGATATGGGTTTTAAGGAAGTGGAAAAGGAGTCATTCCAATCCCAGGAGTGGAAGGACTTACCTTAGGGGACAAAAAGGAAGGTAGACAAATACACACACACTCACACATATCCAAACACAAACACACCTAGCCAGATATATATATATATATATATATATATATATATATATATATATATATATATATATATATATATATGTGTGTGTGTGTGTGTGTGGGTGGGTGTGGGTGTGTTTTTGTTTACCCTCTTTTTTTCCCCCCCAAGGTAAGTCTTTTCTGTCCCGGGATTGGAATGACTCCTTATCCACTCCCTTGAAACCCTCATCATTTCCTTTTCCCTCTCCTTCCCTTCTGCCTGACGAAGCAGCTAGGCTGCGAAAGCTTGTATGTGTGTTTGTGTGTGATTTTATTTATTTTATTTGTTTCTATCGACGAGCCGGTCCTTTTGGTAAGTCATCTGTTTTCTATATATATATATATATATATATATATATATATATACACACACACACATGTGCTTTTGAGTATTTGGAGCCCCCAAACGAGAGGCCCAGTGCAGTCCACCCTCTCTGAACCCCCTCCCCCTTAGCCCACCACTGGTTGTCTGAGAATGAGAGCGGTGAAGCTGTTCAACTGTTCATGTCTTTCTGTTGTGAACATCAATGACAGTGACTGAAGGGTAACTTGATAACAAGGTGTTTGAAGTCCACTTCTTCTCACAGACCACTGAGGTCACTCTGTAAACCAGGCTTGATTATCTTTGACGGTCTGATGACAGAGTACAATGTTCATGCAGGCACAATTGTTTGGTGGATCACTGTTGACAGTACGTTCTTGAACATGGTACTCATCAATAGATAACACCTATGTGTTCCCATGCTGATGTAATAAGATCCTCAATTATTATTTAAATGAACATGGCGTCATCAGGATTGAACATGGATCAGTGGAATCACATCCCTCATTACACTAACAAGGGGATGCCGCCAATTGTGAAATTCAGATTCAATTCATATTGCGTATGGCCAGAGGTGTAATTTGACAAAGCACCAAGATGCACTTCTCAGCCGTTGTCAAGAAAATCGACAATTAAAAAAAGCCGTTACGGTGAAATACTCTGTGCCATCTCTATGATTAGTAATATTGTACAGAGGCGTGGCGCAGAGATAAGCGCTCGGGTTGATAATCCGTAAGTCGCCAGATCGAATCATTAAAAAATAATAATAATAATAATAATAATTAAGTTGCATGCCACGAGATTCGATCTGGCGACCTACGGATTATCAACCCGAGCGCTTATCGCTGCGCCACGCCTCTGTACAATATTACTAATCGTAGAGAGTATTTCACCGCATGAACCAGAGTGATAGTTATCATAGAAATGTCGAAAGCAGTTCGTAATCCGAAGGTCAGTGGATCGAATTTCGCGGTATGCAACTCTTTTTATTTTTTGTTTTTTGTAATGTGTGTGTGTGTGTGTGTGTGTGTGTGTGTGTGTGTGTTTACATTTGAATTACAAAAAACAAACAATAAAAAAAAGTTGCATACTGCAAAATTCGATCCGGCGACAAATAAAAACACACAAACATTCAAGCTTTCGCCACCGCTGGCAGCTTCTTCAGGAAAAACAGGAAGGAAGGAGAGGAGAAAGGGAAAGATACGGGTTTTAAGGAAGTGGAAAAGGAGTCTTTCCAATTCCAGGAGTGGAAGGACTTACCTTAGGGGACAAAAAGAAAGGTAAACAAATACACACACACTCACACATATCCACACGCAAACACACCTAGGCAGACATTTGTAGAAACCAAAGAAGTTGGACAGAGATACCACTTGAGGCAGAGGCTCTGTTAACAGAACTGAGGCAAAGATGTTAAAAGCCCTACACCTTTTCCAAACGGAACAATCCACAACCCTTGCCCGCCTAATCCTTAATCTATACATCAACTCCGCCAATGAACACACCTGTCAACTCCTATCCCTAATCAAAATGCTCAACCTTCCCACCCCCGCATCCACACCCACAGTTCAGAACATCCTCTTAAAGGCCAAACGCAAATTGGAACAACATGCCACCCTCCACCTCAAAAAACTATCCCAACTCCTTGTATCCCACCTCCGGAAAGTCAATACACTCTCCCTCAACACACTATCCCTGAACAACCACTCCAATAGACCTCAAGCTCCTCTTATTGCACAGAAACTCAGTCTCTCCCATCTAATCAATCTCCCACTTCCTGCTCCGCTCCCCTCCCCCCTCCTACTCCACACAATCCAGAACCACGACATCCCATTTCACTAGTCAACCTCTCCTCTTAACCTCTCTTCCAATCTGAAACCTCTGTCCTATCCAAAGGCCTCACCTTTAGCCCTACTCCCAAATTCAACAAAACAATCCTATATCCGTAGCCTTTGCTGGAGATATCACTTTGCCACAAAGAAAAATAATCCTACTCCTAATGATCCAGATCCCCAAGACATCACTCAAATAGAAACTTGCCTGGAACAGTTCCGTCCTCCATCACAGCTAGACTCATCTGCTCTTCCTCAAAATCACCCTCTTCAAACCTTCCAGGAATTCCTTACTTCCAACCTCGCCTCTCAGTCTTTCCTAAGAAACCTTAATCCTACTCCCAACATTACCACAGCTGAATCCTGAGCCATCCGTGATCTGAAAGCTGACCATTCTATCGTCATTCTCCCAGCCGACAAGGGATCCATAACCGTGGTACTTGATCGGCAGGAGTATGTCGCTGAGGGACTATATCAGCTTTCAGAAGGCACTACCTACAAAGTTTGCCAAGACAATCCTATCCCTGATGTCCAGGCAGAGCTTCAAGGAATCCTCAAAACCTTAGGCCCCCTACAAAACCTTTCACCTGACTCCATTAACCTCATGACCCCACCGACGCCCTGCACCCCCTCCTTCTACCTACTCCCCAAGATCCACAAACCCAATCATCCCGGCTGTCCCATTGTGGCCGGTTACCGAGCCCCTATAGAACGAATCTCTGCCTACATAGACCAACACCTTCAACCCATCATGTGCAGTCTCCCATCCTTCATCAAAGACACCAACCACTTCCTCAATCACCTGAAATCCTTACCTAGCCTGTTACCTCCAGAAACCATCCTTGTAACCATTGATGCCACTTCCTTGTACACAAATATCCCACATGCCCAGGGCCTCCCTGCGATGGAGTATTTCCTTTCACGCCAAACACCCACTTCCCTACCTAAAACCTCTTTCCTTAATACCCTAGCCAGCTTCATCCTAACAACTTCTTCACTTTTGAGGGCCAAACATACCAACAACTAAAGGGAACAGCCATGGGAACCAGGATGGCCCCCTTGTACGCAAACTTATTTATGGGACACTTAGAGGAAACCTTCCTGGATACCCAAGCCTGTCAACCCAAAGTTTGGTATAGATTCATTAATGACATCTTTATGTTCTGGACTCACACTGAAGAAGAACTCCAGAATTTCCTCTTCAACCTCAACTCCTTTGGTCCCATCAAATTCACCTGGTCCTATTCCAAATCCCATGCCACTTTCCTCGACGTGGACCTCCATCTGTCCAACGGCCAACTTTACACACCTGTCCACATCGAACCAACTAATAAACAACAGTACCTTCACTATGACAGCTGCCATCCATTCCACATCAAACGTTCCCTTCCCTACAGCTTAGGTCTTCATGGCTAACGATTCTGCTCCAGTCCTAAATCACTGAACCAATATTCCAATAACCTAATAACAGCTTTCACATCCCGCAGCTATCCTCCTGATCTGGTACAGAAGCAAATTGCCAGAGCCACTTCCTCATCCCCCCAAATTCAGAACCTACCACAGAAGAACCCCAGGAGTGCCCCTCTTGACACCGGATACTTTCCTGGACTTGAGCAGACTCTGAATGTGGCTCTCCAGCCAGGATACGACTTCCTTAAATCCAGTCAGGAAACGAGATCCATCCTTCATGACATCCTTCCCACTCCAACAAGAGTGTCTTTCCATAACCTCCTTGTCCATCCCTATGAAATCCCCAAACCACGTTCCCTGCCCTCTGGCTCCTACCCGTGCAACTGCCCCCATTGTAAAACCTGCCCTATGCACCCTTCCACCACCACTTACTCCAGTCTAGTAACCCTGAAGGTGTACACAATCAAGGGCAGAGCCACTTGCGATAGCACCCACGTGATTTACCAACTGACATGCCTGCACTGTGAAGCGTTCTTTGTGGGAATGACCAGCAACAAACTGTCCATTCGCATGAATGGTGACAGGCAGACAGTGTTTGCTGCTAATGAAGATCACCCTGTGGCTAAACATGCCTTAATGCACGGCCAGTACATCTTGCCGCAGTGTTACACCGTCCGGGTTATCTGGATACTTCCCACCGACACCAATCTTTCAGAACTCCGGAGATGGGAATTTACCCTTCAGCTTATTCTCTCCTCCCGTTGCCTACCTGGTCTCAATCTCCGCTAAATTCAAATTCCCCCCACCATCTTTAGCATCTTTGCCTCGGTTCTGTGGACAGAGCCTCTGCCTCAAGTGGTATCTCTGTCCAACTTCTTTGCTTTGTACAAATGTGTGTCTAGATGTGTTTGCGTATGGATATGTGTGAGTGTGTGTGTATTTGTTTACTTTCCTTTTTTTCCCCCTAAGGTAAGTCCTTCCACTCCTGGGATTGGAATGACTCCTTTTCCACTTCCTTAAAACCCATATCCTTCCCTTTCTCCTCTCCTTTCTTCCTCTTTTCCTGTGAGTTCTACAGTATGTCTGCCTAAGTGTACTTGCATCTGTGTAAATGTGTGGGTGTGTGTGTATTTGTTTACCCTCCTTTTTTTCCCCCCAAGGTAAGTCTTTCCTGGCCCGGGATTGGAATGACTCCTTATCCACTCCCTTAAAACCCTCATCATTTCCTTTTCCCTCTCCTTCCCTTCTGCCTGACGTAGCAGCTAGGCTGCGAAAGCTTGTATGGGTGTTTGTGTGTGATTTTATTTGTTTCTCTCGACGAGCCGGTCCTTTTGGTAAGTCATCTCTTTTCTATTTTTATTTTTGTTTATTCCACCGGGAAAGTTTCCCTCTATAATTTTCGTTTTATATATATATATATATATATATATATATATATATATATATATATATATATATATATGGAAGGACTTACCTTAGGGGACAAAAAGGAAGGTAAACAAATACACACACACTCACACATATCCACATCCAAAATATATATATATATATATATATATATATATAAGTGTGTTTGGATGTGGATATGTGTGAGTGTGTGTGTATTTGTTTACCTTCCTTTTTGTCCCCTAAGGTAAGTCCTTCCACTCCTGGGATTGGAATGGCTCCTTTTCCACTTCCTTAAAACCCGTATCCTTCCCTTTCTCCTCTCCTTCCTCCCTCTTTTTCCCGAAGAAGCCACCACTGGTGGCGAAAGCTCGAATGGTTGTGTGTTTTTGTGTGTGTTTAGTGTTCCTATCGACCAGCCTGTACTTTAGGTAAGTCTAAAATCTTTATTTTATACCATTTTTATATATATATATATATATGAAGACAATTAATAACATTTGATGTTCGAAGTCGCCAGTTTTTCCACGACAAACGACTTTCAAACAACTTATTATATGCAATTGGCGACCTCTCAATGATTGTGTTTTCTGCAAACTAAGTTGTATTTCACAAATGTTATTAACTGTCTTATCAATGTTTACCACGTATAGTTAACAAAAGAAGTATAAACGATATTCCGAAAAGAATACGTATAGTGTAAGTCAAACGTGACAAACGATAGAACCATTTTTAGAATGTTAATCAGGTGTGTTTCCCAACAGATAATTAAAAAAACAATTCTTCTTGTAAAAACACATCATTTATCAGATGTGCTCGATGTCGTGCTGTTTTCTGCTTTTGATATTTCTATGATAACTATCACTCTGGTTCGTGCGGTGAAATACTCTCTACAATCTCTACGATTAGTAATATTGCACAGAGGCGTGGCACAGCGGTCTGCGCTCGGGTTGATAATCCGTAGGTCGCCAGATCGGGTCTCGCGGCTTGCAACTTCTTCTTCTTCTTTTTTTTTTATTTTTAATTCGATCTGGCAACTTACGGATTATCAACCTGAGTGCTTACCGCTGCGCCACGCCTCTGTACAATATTACTAATCGTAGAGAGTATTTCACTGCAACGGCTGTTTTTAATTGTCGATTTTCTTGACAACGGCTGAGAAGTGCATCTTGGTGCTTTGTCAACTTTCACCTCTGGCCCTGAGCTTTTATTATGCACAGTATGAATCGAATCTGAATTTCACAATTGGCGGCCTCCCCTTGTAAGTCTGTGGTCACATCTGGGTACAGCTACTTGAAATGAATGTTAGCAGCTACTTGAAATATGAACCACACTCCAGATGCAGGTTGGTGAGGGCATTATTATTAAGTTATGATAAACATTCATTGGTAGGCTGAGCTGTAGCACAGTCCAACATATACTGTCACGACACTTCCACTGATCTTTGTTATACGTCACAGCAGCAGCCCTCCAAGTGGCTGGCAAGGTAGATTTCTGAACATAATACCAGCTGAGTGTGAATACTATAATTTAAATTGATATTAACATACTTATTACAATAGGGAAGGTATAAAGTAATAACTGCAAAATTACTCCACGCTTGTCTTTATTAGGTTACCTAAGAACCATTGAGAGGTATGTAATGGTTCATTGCCAGGAATTTATTGAAGATTCACTTGAAATCTAAGACTTTTAATGAATAATTTAATTTTCTGTTAAGAAAAAAAAACTGATAAACAACAGAAGACCTTACCTTTTTCAGAAAGGCCTTGGTTTCCTACTCAGAAATTTCAAAGTTTCTTCACTCCTTAGTCTCTGTACAAAATTGTTTCACATTTATGGAAAATTGAATTTCAGATTTGTTATTTGTTAAATGCGCCTTCCTCAAATCACCTTAATATTCTCCCATTCTTGTGTCTACTTTTTCCTCTGCTCTAGTTTGCAGAAACTATACTATATGTTCTTTTAACTTTTTGCTATGACTATTTCAAAATTCATTTTTATTTTAAGCAATCTGTTGTATTTTTATTGTTTCCTCTTTGAAGTATGGACCTAATGCCACAGGGTTGTCAGTAAAATTTTTTCTCCTCACTTGTTTTTTTTTTTTTTTTTTTTTTTTTTTTTTTTTTTTTTTTTTTTTTTTTTTTTAAAGAAAAATATGTGTCCCTTCAAATTTATTGTGAGAATTGTACTGAAGACAGTTAGATCAATTAAATCTATTACTACGTCATTTTAAGTAAAAATTACTGACTTTCAGTAAGTGGTCAATTGTATCACTGGTATGAGTAGGAATCTGATAAATAATTTTGAACTACTTGTTTGTCAACAGGGATCTCAACATGGAGGAGCAAACTATTTGAGGCAATCAGAAGATAAACTCCAACCATTTGGGTCATGGAATGTATGCAGTAATGACAGTCGAGGCCACCAAGGTAGGCACAGCTTTTCTAGTGCACTGCTCCAATAAACGGTTATTTGTTACAGTACCTAGTGGGTTCTTATATGACCTGCTTGGTAACTAATAACTTGCCAACCATTACAAATTTAGACTAGTTTTCTCTTATCATTTTTCAAAATTCCCATTTATGTTTATTTCATTCTTCTGCTAGGCCATAGGTCATTCTATTTATTTATTTGTTTTATTTCATTTCATTTCATTTTTTTTTCCTCAGAATTTAAAAAATCTTAAGATGTAGCAATTGAACATCAATTCTAACTAAAATATAAGGAGTAATTAATAAATTCTCCCAAAATAACAGACACTGCAGTCCTTAATTGTAATCCACCTTGTCGAGATTTGATGCTTATTTCAGTGTGGGTGCATATGAAGATAAGACTCCTATTGGGAATATGGGTATTGTTGCAACCCATGGAGTACAATGATCAAACTAGGAGGACATAAGAGAGTTTGGGTTGGATGAGGTATGTGATTGGTTAGTGGTGTTATGTCCATGTGCCTGGACTGTTACAGAGTCTTAGTGCAACTGCTTAGTAAGCGGGAGGTTCCAGGTTCGAGTCCTGGCCCCACCACCAGCACAAATTTTTGTATGTCCCTGTTGTAACATACAACACCTACTAGGAGCTAAACACACACACACACACACACACACACACACACACACACACAAAGCTGACACATTGTAAACAGCACCCAAGCCAGGCTCGTTTAATGGTAGTTAGTCAGACAGCTGAGACCCGAGTCTGACTCTTGCAATGCTAAAAAATTTGTAGCTGCCATTGCTCAACCTGCCCTCTGCTGGTAACAACCTAAAATGAAGGAGGAAGTTTCTCTGCATTGTGCTGCCTCATAGTGAGTCAAGTTCTTACTATTTGTATGCAACAAAAGGGCTTTGTATTTCCCACTCTCTATTGAGCCGAACATGGCTTTCATCAAACAGGCCTCCCAGTGTTACTGTCTGCTGAGTGTTCGCACTGTGCGTATTCTCGACATGGCGAATTTAGATGATAGCGATGTTCTCAATGTCCTGCAAGAGAAAATAGATAATTCTGGTTCAGATGGAGAGGCTGACTATATGTAAGAATCACATGTAAAAGTTTTTCTTTGGAAATAAAAACATGAATTAATAAAAAAATAAATAAATAAATTGTGTATCTGCTAATTTTAATATTCAATAATATTTTTTTATAAAGATAAAAGAAGTTTCATTGTTTCAAGTGAGACAGCAAATCAATTACTGTAATCATAGTTAGATAGCTTGTGTTAAAATGTATATTTACAACACTTACAGCGTCAGATAGCGATATCTGTTGTTTTGGACATGTCTGAAAGAATAGACACCACATTTCTAAATTCTTTTCATTCATTGTCTGCTGCTGTTCATTAATTGTGTTTACAGTGTAAGAAAATTAATAAAATGTTTTTGTACGATATAACTCACCATAGCAGAAGAGTTGGTTTCTTGGTAGCTTAACATTTGCAACTGACAATGTTGTTGTTAACTGCAGAGCGCTTCTGTGACTGTTAAACAGAGCAATTAGGCAAGGTACAGCCTGTGAAAGTTAGCGGCCAGCCAAGTCGCGTCACAGGAGTATCAGAGAGTGCAAGGAAATGAAAGCAGGTGGGAGAGGAAGAGGAAGAAAATGCCAGGATTCTATTGTATTACTGTGAAATGATATACAATGGTAGTAAAAAATACAATAATTAATATAAATAAATGGAAATAAAATAAAAAAAAATTTTTTTAGGCCTGGGGGATGAAAAGTCTTAGGGTGTTATAAAAACGGGTGTCATTTTGGTAAAAGATGGTTGCATTATATCATAAAAAGTTTAATTTTTTGTAATAAGCTGTTCATTGAGGCTATGTTCTGGGGACAATTTCATGAACTTGGTAATTTACAATTCTTCCAGAAGTGTGAGCTTTTTTTTCCTTTGGAGGTATAGTGAAGAATTTGCAGTTTGTCTAGAAGGGGTTGAATATGTTTGCTTCTAATGAGATACTCAGAAAAGGCTCAATTGTTTTTGGCAGCGCCCTTCTTTGTTAAGAGATGTTCTTGAAATCTGGTTTTGAAGGCTTGTCCAATTTGACCAATGTATGATAAGGGTCACTGTAAACATTCTATTTTACAGATGCCCGATAAACTAAAAGGGACCTTAACTAGTCATTAGCTGTGGTGAAAGCAATTCTCAACCTCAACATTGATCGTGAATGCTACTTTTATTTTACATGGTTGCTTTTAAAATTATCAGTGAGCTTGTAAGATTTCCTATGAGAGGTAAGGAGACACAGACGAGCTCAGTAATGATAATCCTAGGTAGGAGGGAGTTGTTGTTTTTAGAGATTTTTATGTTGTACAATCGGTCTACCAGGGCAGCCTGGTATCCATTGGTTCTAGCAATGTGCATAAGGTTACCAAGTTGTTGCTTGACTGTTTTACTGTTTAAAGGGAGGTTGCATAAGTGGTCGATCACAGATGAGAAAAAGCTTGTTTTGTAACTGTAGGGATGGCAGGATGTTGAGTGGATGACAGCATCACTAGTTGTGGGCTTTCTGTGTAAATCCAAAATACAATGTAATTGTTAGATAAGGTGAGTGTTAGGTGCAAGTAATTGATGGAGCAGTTGGATGACATGAGTTGATGGGTGGAAGTCATTTTTAGATGCAGATTGCAAAATTCATTTGAGAGGAATGGTACTTCACTCATGCATAAAATAGCAATTTTAACAAATGAGGACTGTTTTTTCAAAACTTGCTTTCTGCAGAAAATGACCAAAAGGAGTTATTTACAGCTTTTATTATTTGAGATAGCTGCCTTTCTTATTCTGAAAAAAGTTCTTTAAAAACTTAGTTATTTCCATTGTTACCAAACTTACTCAGTTATATCAAAACCCGCATTCTGCAATGAATCTGTTATAACAAAACTCACTTTTTGGAGCTACCTTCTGAAAGCTGTGTGGTCTTTGAATTTTATTAGCGCCGGTTTAATAGTTCGTGTTGGCAACATCTGTGGAAGTAACAATACTGGGTCTAGGCAACTGATTTCTGTCCATTTGCATTATTGTCAGTTTGTCGGGCCCGGTGATCTCGCTGTAAAGCGCTCAAATGGAAAACGAAGGGTCGCGGGTTTGAAAACCGGTCGGAACTCGGATTTTTTCAGTCTGCGTTTCAACCCATCCTTCACCTCTCAATGATGTGAGGAGTCACCAGAAATGTAATGTGGTTCGGATTCCACGTTAAGGTGTAGGTCCTCTTTTCCCGCTTGGATAACTGGGGTAGGCTAGGGACATGCAAGTCACCCAAGTGGCGTCCAATTGAAAGACTTGCACCAGGCCAATGAGCCACATGTTAGTATTATTATTATTGTTGTCAGTTTACTGTTGGTTGCACCAGTGCCTGTCTGAGACAACAAAAGTGCTGTAACTATTTTTAGCCCACATACAGTAGTTTATATTAAATAAAATGGCAGAAGAATATTCTGAACCTTAATACAAGTTGAAAGGAGCAGGAAGAGAAGAAAAATGCCACATATAAGCACCAATGGAAGATACCATGAAGAAAATGCAGGGCGTTTCAATGCCAGATGTGGTCATCTTACAAGCGATTATACTTCCGTGAGAGCGCCGAGGGGCTGTTATGCTGCTGAATTAACCCATGATGACATGGACGGTAAGAACTGAAAAATACTTATTAATAACATTTCATTCAGTGGCTGAAACAGACTAGTATTGCATTCGCTGTATTTGAAATTAAGTGAATTTTATTTTTAAGTCCAAATTGCCATTCAGTGTAGCCAAAGCCCAAGATATTCGATTTAAAAAAAAAAAAAAAAAAAAAAAAAAAAAAAAAAAAAAAAAAAAAAAAAGGGGGGGGGGGGGCAAATGCAGTGTTTAGATTTCTGTTAGATATACATACTGTGGGGAGTCAACTGTAGTGAAAATCCTCAAGAAAGGACAAAAATCTTTCAGAACCATGGACGCAGCCCAGAAAACGGAAACATTGAATCATGTCAGTAAAGAAAAGAGTCGCAATGTGGCAAGGTTGATGAAGTTCATTGAAATACCCAATGATACCAGGGGGTTCTATGAAGTTATAATTGCCGTGGCGCACCCCGCAGAACCATGTCGTCGCGCCGCAGCGCAGCCTTGCTCGTGCCAGCTCAAGGGACGCACACGCTGCGCACCGATAAGTCGGCAGCGACGGACGGTTAGAACCGCGCGCCACGACCAAGTCTCGACGCCTTCCGGCAGGCGACACTGCACCACCCGAAGTCTCCAGGTCCGCTCACCGCGCAGACGTGAGAAACCTCTTCACACCTCACAAGTAGACAGTATGTCCGCCTCAGCGACCAATCAGCGGTTGTGGGCATGCAAATAGCGGCGCAAGGACACTAGTTGCCGTAGCTTTAAGTAGCCGCATCACAGCTAAGACGAGCGTCTTCTGACACCGCGGACCACGAGGGAGCATCGCTGGAGCCAGACCATCGCTGAAGCCACATCTCTGCTACGCCTGGCCACCGACTGCCGGACTCTGCCGCTGCCGCTTCCTGCCGGACTCTGCCGCTGCCGCTTCCTGCCGGACTCTGCCGCTGCCGCTTCCTGCCGAGGTCCCAAAGCAGAGGACACCGAACTTCAAGGAACATAACAAAGGCTAACATCTACTTTGTAGAATAGTCAGAGTTAGTTATCCAGGAAGAGTTGCTTCTAGGGAATTATTTTAGTTAACTGGCCTATCCAAAGAAGTTGTGTTTGTTTTGGTTATTGGTAATTGAAATATTATTTTTAAAGTCGTTGTACTGTGGAAGTTAAGCCGAGAATATACTCGGAATTATAAATAAAGAGATACCAATCATCTCGTGTTTCTGTTGTATATAACAATAATGAAGGGAAATTGCGTTGTGGAAAGTGAAAATATAAGTGATGTGATGGAAAATGTAGATGTTGGGAAAACTGAGTGAAATGTTGGACCTTAAATCTGTTAATTGCATTGACTTAAAATATTTAAATGTTTATATTAATATAATTACTGCAGTCTGCTTCAGTAATGCAGTTAAAAATGTAAGATACTTGTTTGGTGTGTTTCCTTTATTAATGGACAATGAGAAACAAAGTTTTACTGATATTATTCATGATTTTCAATGTTACTATTTAAATATATATTTGTGTATTATTCTTTTGATTGTTCTATGTATGAATTGCTGTTTGGAAAATAAATCTTTACATGTATGGTTGCAAAATTTTGATTAATACATAAACCCCTAAACAGTTTTTTTTCATTTCCTGAAAAATTACAATTATGCAGAAAGCAAGTTTTGAAAAAGCAGTCCTCAAATATATCAGCTAAAAATCATGCAAGGCAGTGTCCCATTACAAGGCAGTCTATTTGTTTATATAGGCTGTTGTTGAACGAGGGGTAACTGTATGACATAATGAGGCTGAGGAGAGAGATTAGCTCATCAATTTAACCAGGCCTTGTTGCAGGAGCTGCCAGTGATCTCGGGGCTGCTTGGCTGTCTGAATAGATATAAATGCTACGGTCTTTGTAGCACCTACGCAAACTACGCCCTGATGGCAGTGATTTTGGCCTGGAATACTGAGGGCAGTTTCCCTAGAGAGATGACGCCCTCCAGTCTTGGCTGCACCCCGTATACCCTGGCCCCAACGCCTTGGTCTGATTTTGACCCGTCAGTGAACCAGACAGTATCCCCCGTACGGTGTCGAACTATTTCTTCCCACTGCTCCCTACATCCAATTGTTTTATTGAAAGGCTTGTTGAAGCAGTATGGGGTTATAATTTAGTCGGCTGGCATTTCTCCAACCTTTCCTATATTTACCTCACTCACTATTTTAGTGTGTGATTCTGGATATCCCAAAGAGTTCCAGTTTTTGCCAGTTTTGAGTCTGAATGCACCAGCCGCTGCCTCCATCTTGACCCAAAGGTGTAATGGGGGCACATCCAGCATGGTTTCCATCCCAGCAGTTGGTGTGCTGCTAATTCCACCTGTTATGGCTAAGCAGGCTAATCTCTGCACCTTACCAAGCTCCTTAGCAGCAACTTGCTGTTTTACCTTCTTCCACCACACGACCGCCCCATAGGTGATCCTGGGTCTAATGACCGTAGTGTATATCCACTGCATACCCTTGGGGCTCAGGCCCCACTTTTTGCCACAAGCTCTTCTGGTACTTACCAAAGTACCGTTTGCCTTGGAGCTAATAGTCCTAATGTGAGGGGTCCAGGAAGATACAGAGGGCTATTTTCTGAAAGTGTAGTGCTTTCTCCACCTTCCCAACGAGTTGGTGGAGAGCTGTCTCACATGATTTACCTGGCTGATATGCATGTTGGTTTGAATGTAGAGAAGCCCTACTTAACCTCCTTTCTCCAACATGCACATTAACCAGCTTTTCCAATGTCTTAAGAATGAAGGAGGACAGGCTGATTGGTCTCATATCCTTAGCCTTGGTATGATCAATTCTCCCTGGTTTTGGAATGAAGACAACCTTCACTGCCCTCCAGGCATTGGGAATCATTCCTGCTGCTAGGCTAACCCTGAATAACCTGCATAGGAATCTAATAAGATTATCTCCCGCTTGTTGCAGGAGGGCAGGAAAGATTCCATTGGGGGCAGGTGACTTGACGGTTTAAATGTTCCCACCACCCATCGGACCTTACTGAAATTGACCCACTCCTTGGCCAAATCCCAGTCCTCTTTGCGAATTCCTGAGAACCGTTGTCTCTCAGGAATCGCATTCTGGTCTGAGTTATCCACCACAGTATATTGAGGAAAGTGAGTCTTGAGGAGCAGTTTCAGCATTTCATGTCTTTGTATACTCCCCATCCTCCTTCCTCAATGTTCCTCCTGGATTAGTTGGTACCATAGTGAGGATTTTATTAAGTCTCGCTTGAGCAGCCGTGCCCTCCACTTCCTCACAGAATACCTTCCAGGATGCCTCCTTTGCCCATCTGATGGCAAGGTTGTAATTGACAATCGCCTCACGATACTTTGCCCATTGTCCTTTGCACATCGCAAGGTTAAACAGTCTTCGTACCTGTTTCCTTTGCATTTCCAGGTTATTATTCCACCAAGGCTCACTCCTATTTGTGCACTTCTTGGTGATTGATAAGTTGTCCTGGTATGAGGTCACTATAGTATAGGTTACAGCCTCTGCTACTTCCTCAAACTCTGCTGGATTCCTTGCCGAAGTTTTAATTTCCGATAGGCTGAAGTCAAGGTCTCTCCTATATGTCTCCCAGTCCGTTTTACTGGGATTCGTATAGGACATGGTCTGTTTGGTTCCCATTCCAACCTTGAATCTAATATACATGTCATCTGATGAGGATGGCTCCAGGACCACATGCCACTGTTTGACGTAACTGCCCATCATCATGGAACCAAAAGTTATGTCAATTACTCCTTCCCTTCTACTATTCCTGAATTTAGGTTCATCACCCCTATTCAGGATCTCCTAGTTGTTAGATAGGAGAAATTCAAGAAGGTGATCCCCTCTACTGTTGGTGTCCTTGCTGACCCACAATAGATTGTGGACATTGGCATCACATCCCACCAACAGTTCGTCACCTTGCCAATGGCAGGCTTCCGTCAGTCTCCTCACTTCCAAAGAAGGAGGAGAGCTGTCTTTGTAAGGAAGGTATGCTGAGGCCAAAACAATTTCCCTCGTGATACCATCCTCACGTTGCTGCATCCTGATGGTCACCAGGTCCCTGGAACAAAAATCCATCATTGGTATGAAAGGGATTCCATTTCTAACATAAATGCATGTTCTGGAGTTTTTTAGATTTCTAGCATAAATCAGCTTACCTCCAGTACCATCGAGGCCCGATACACCCCCTTTGTATAGATAGGGTTCTTGTATCAGGGCCACGTCCACCTCCTGTCTCCCCAGGCGACAGCTCAGGGCAGCAGTGGCCCCTTTCCTGTGCTGCAGGTTTATCTGCAACACTTCCAGTCCCCATCTTGCTGCCATTATTGCCTTTAAGGTCTTTGATTACTCTGACGGCGACCTGCAAGAACCCTAAAAACAGTTTCAGGCCTTGCTCCGCATTGCCTTCAGGGACTTCTCTCCGACCTCCACCACCAGGGTTCGTCCTTCCGGAACGACGTTTTGGTTAATTACCCTTCAATCCCCTGTCAAGACTTGTGGGTTCTGGACCCTTATTTTCTCTAACACAGTCTTTGGAGAGACGTCCTTAAGGATCTTTGGTACCCATATTGATACCTTTGCGGTCTTCAGGAGTTCGGCTGCTGTCTTGACCAGCAGGTTCATAGACAAAAATGAGGGCACCGCGATCTAGATAGACCCTCCTGAATTTGGGTCCTGGACCAGCGTCCCCCCCAATCTCTTCAAAGAGGGCCATCTGCATGAGCTCCTACTGGTGCGAGGTGATGCTCACCAGTGGGTATCCTTCTTGGACAACCACCATTCTATAGACCGAGACTGCAGTACTATAGGTCTGTTTCCCTATTTCCTGCCTCAGCCTTTTGGGATCACACTTGTCCATAGAGGAGGGAGTGTTAGATTCCTCCCTAACCCTCTTGCCACCTGTCTTTGACATCGAGGGTGTCTGTTTATCCCCTTTGACCTGAGGCAGTTTCTTTTTGGGAGTCTTGGGCTCAAGTCCTATTGACTCCCTCCTCTTATGCCTAGGAAACCATTATTTTCCTTCCTTTTTATCCCTGAGGCTCTGTTCGAGACACATCCACCCATGTGCCACATGCCGCTCGACACGGATCGCGTCACACTTTGGGTTTGGAAAGGAATTGGGAAAGTACTGGGAGAGGATAAGGAGGACGGGACGTGGAACACGCTTAGTCTGATCCATCAGCTGAGGCCTTTCGGCAGTAGGTTCTCTACCTTCGATATAGCCCCCAGCTTGCCACGGATGCGCAAGCCTCTCCATCTGCAAGGACAGTGCTTCGTCAAAGTGGGGTCTCCCGGAGAGGAGCCGATATATTTGTGATCACCATTGAAAACTGATATTTCATGCAAGCCTCCTTTCTTGTGCAAGAAAATACTCTTTTATTGCATATACATGGACAACATTTTCATTACAATTAATGCACCCATGGATGAAGTGTCATCCCTCTCAAATGAATACATACTGTAAGGCGAGTTTCTTTTTCCAATAGAAATCCAACAATCACATCATATTTGGGATTTACAGTTTTGTGTCTCATCCGCCGGTTGTCATAGGTGTCGCTGGCCGAGTAGAAAGAGACTGACACAGGAATAAAGGATGCACGCGTGTGCAGGTACGGAGGAGACCAGCCAGTGGGACAGCAGAAACTAGAAACACTAGAGTAAATTAGAACGAGGTATATATTTCATAGAGACTTAGTAATACTTAACTTTTACATAATTCAGTACTGCAGAATGCTGATAAATAGTTGAAGTATATAGAGGCCTGCCTAATAATGATTCCTAGTGCCTATCCAATAGCCAAGTCTTAACTGGTGCCTATCTGATTCCCAAGTGTTAACTGTTTCCTATCTCAGTCCCAAGTGAAGGATGCATCAGTCGTGGCCACGAGCGGAGTTGTAGCAGAGGGCTCTCGTGGCTGACGTCGTAAGAACGCCGCGCCATGGCGCGCACTTCATACTTGTGCGACACCACACCCCTCCCTCCCCAAACCGTCGTGCCGTCATGGCGTAGGGCTGAGGGCCACGGCGACGGCACCGGGAGGAGGGCCTGGGCGGGGACATTACTGGTGGGACGGGTGTCGTATCAGAGGCTGGCATCTAGGCGCCGTTGGCACCCCGGTATCCACCTTGCGATCCCCCAGGAAACCCACCAAAACGAGGGGAAGGGCACACGCCTCCGCCCAGAGGGAGCAGGTCATCTTCTTCTGAGGTGCGTGGCACAGGTGGCGGGGGCACGCAAGGTCCTGGAGTCCCTCTTAGTGATGCTGTCAACTGCGGCGGCGACGGAGGTGGGGACGTCTGCGTCGAAGGCGCGTCGACATCCATGGGGACTGTCTTGTAGTCCGGGAATGCTGGACCCAGCAGCGAACGATGTGGCTGTGCTCCCTGGCGGTGAACTGGGTCTGAAATGAAGAAACCAGAGACAGGATCGCGCGGCCTGTGCAGGCGCAACTGGTTTGCGTGGCGCCGCAGCTCTGACCCTTTGGAAGAATGTACAACATACATATTGCGACCGAGCACTTGCTGAATGGTGCCCGGCATCCATTTTTTTGTCCGGCAAACACCTTCTACAGCACTGGCGTCGAAACCTGAAAACGCAAAGCGCTATACGAACCGACTCGGTGCATGGGAAGCTGCAGCAGGTGAAGAAGAGTGCGGTGACGGCGGCCGTGTAGCAGCTCGGCAGGAGACGGGCCATCACGTGGCATGCACCGATACGTAGACAGAAAAATTTGAAGAGCTTGCTGCCTGGAGTGCTGACCTTTCATCTTTACCACGTGTGACTTGAATGTTCGAACGAAATGTTCTGCTTCACCATTGGACTGAGGGTGAAAAGGTGCGGTGGTGATATGCTGAATGCCATTCACACGACAAAACTGTTGAAATTCCGCACTAACAAACTGAGGTCCATTGTCACTGACAATAGTTTCAGGCAAACCTTCGAATCCAAAACAGTGACGTTAAGGCACTGATTGTACTAGATGCTGTCGTTGAGTTCATGGCAATCACGAAGGGAAACTTGCTGAAAGCATCTACAACAATTAACCAGCGCGTATTCCAGAAAGGTCTGGCAAAGTCAATGTGTAAACGTTGCCATGGTCCCTTGGGGTGTGGCCAGTCTGAGAAACGTTGCGGAGGAGCCGCCTGATGCTCCGCACAAACAGTACACTGTGACGTCATGCTCTCTATCTGAGCATCCATACCAGCCCAGGTACAATGACGTCTGGCCAGTTGCATTGTCCTAACAATACCCCAATGTCGTTGATGCAGAAGGCGTAATACTTCTCGTTGCAGGGAACGAGGAACAATCACTGACTTAAAGACAATGCATGACGTTGTGCAAATCACATCGAACCAGAGGCCGATCAGTGGCTCTGGCTCTGGCAGACCACCCTGCGCGAACAAAACGTGCTACCACACTTAGGTCCGCATCCACAGCTGTTTCCTGTGCAACCCGACGAAAGTTTAAAGGGAAGTCTGCGACAGCGGAAGCATCTCTGGAGTCTATCTGACAACATGCTATTTCTGAAGTGTCAAATGACACATCCTGGCCAACTAGAAGTCGGGAAAGTGTGTCCACGTTGGCATGTTTAGTGGTAGGTCAGTACAAAATCTCATACTGATAATTAGACAGTATCAAGGACCATCTCTGAAGGTTTTGTGCCATTCATGGTCGAATTGGCTTTGTGGGTGGAAACAACGACATGAGAGGCTTGTGGTCTGTCAACAAATAGAATTTTCTACCATAGAGATAATGATTAAACTTTGTGACGCCGTAAATGATTGCTAAGGCCTCCTTTTCTATCTGACTGTAATTCTGTTGCGTTGGCATCAGTAGCTTGGATGCAAGGCAATAGTCAGTAGCTTGGATGCAAAGGCAATAGGACGATCGTGAGAACTAATACGATGTGACAATATTGCACCCAGACCATATGACGAGGCCTCCACTGCTAGCACTACAGGCTTCTTTGGGTCAAAGGGAATCAAACATCCATCACTGAGTAGAGCAGACTTTAATTTGTGAAAGGCAACCTGGCAATCTTTAGACCATACAAAAAGAACATTCTTCCTATGTAAGTGATGCAGTGGAGCTGCAATCTGAGACGCATTGGGAATAAACCTGAAATAATAGTTAAGCTTTCCCATTACTGTTTGCAATTCGTGCACATTCTTAGGAGGAGGCAAGTCTTTGATTGCTCGAAGATGTGACTGTAAGGGATGGATTCCTCGGGCATTAATCACATATCCTAGGTACACTATTTCAGTTTGAAAAAATGAACCCTTTGCTTTATTACAACGTAGACCTGCTGCAGTCAACACTTTGAAAAGGCACTCCAGGTTTGATAAATGTTCTTCAACTGTGCGCCCTGAGACCACAATATCATCTAAATAGTTCGAGCAGCATGGTACAGAAACTGTCAGCTGCTCCAAAGAACGCTGAAAAATAGCGGGGTCGGAAGAACTGCCAAGGGATAGGCGTTGAAATTGAACAAGGCCCATGTGAGTATTAATGACGAAAAACTTTTTTGATTCCTCATCAAGCGGAAACTGTAAGTATGCCTCTGCTAAATCAATCTTAGAAAAGAAGCGAGTCTGTCCTAATTTGTCCATAAGTTCCTCAGGTCTGGGCAGGGGATAAGTGTCTACAATTGTTTGACTGTTCACTGTTGATTTGAAGTCCACACAGAGACGAAGTTTTCCTGTCGGCTTCGTTAGAATCACTAAAGGCGAGGCCCACTGTCTTGCCGAAACAGGAGAAATCACCCCACGATCCTGCCAACGTTTAAGTTCTTCGGCAACTTTATCACGAATTGCGATAGTCACTGGTCTAGCTTTACGAAATTTTGTACTGCCGATTCTTTTAAAGTTACATGTGCCACGAAGTCTTTTGCACAACCTAGTTCCGGCGGAAACAAGTCACTATATTTTTCACACAATGTATTGATTTTGTCCTGAGGCACTACTGACAGAATCTGAAGCACATCTCTTTGAATTGATAATCCAAACAAATCGAATGCATCTAGTCCAATAACGTTCTGTGTAGATTTGGCCTGAAGAACAAAAAAAGCAACTGTTTTTGTTACACCTTGAAAAGAGGCAGGCAGGCTACACGTTCCTAGCACAGGAATATTTTGACCTGTATATGCTGTTAGAACTTGTTGTGACGGCGACAATGTTGGCGCACGCAAAAGTATGTAAGTGTCTATATTTATTAATGTTACATCGGAACCAGTATTGAGCTGAAATTTCACAATCTTATTGTCTATAGAAAGAGTCACAAAAAGTTTTTGCTTGTGGTGCTCAAAAGGAGGGCGAATGTGTGCAACGTCTGCTACAGTTTGTTTGCTACATTTGCGCATGCGCGGGCTGTGCAGTGGAAGAAGCAGCACAGAATCAGCACACAGCAGATTAATATCACTATCCTTAGATGGCACTACCGCTGGATCGGTGCCCGCGCAATGCGAGGCTACTACAGATTTACCCGCTTCTGCACTAAAATTACTTTGAATAGCTACATCAAGTCTACTGTCACTAGCTACACTGTACTGGGCACTTTTACAAGGAGAAGTTGCACTACATTCACTACACAATTGCACTGTACATAGTCATTTTGGTTTTCCCAAACCCTTTTCCGTTGCACAGTTTTACATGCTCGACAGCGCTTGTGACGTGGCTCACTACATATTTTTGCCGTAGGCGCAGAAGAACTTTCTTGCATTTGAGAATCAACAAAAGCACTGTTCAAGTCCACAGCGTGTATGACATGTACTGCATGAACTGTTCCTGCATTTTGCAAAGCACTGTTCCTAACGGCATCGTTCTTTGAATTTTTGTTTTGCATGCACACTGTCTGGACATGTCCTGATTTGCCACATTGGTAACATATTGCGGCACATGTTTGTGGTGAGATACACACTGGGGGCAAGATTTACGAACATTTTTCTGAAAAGAGCATTGGCGCCCGTTATTTAAATTACTTTGTGTAACACGACAGGGCGACCTTTGTGTCGCACTTTTACACTGGCTACTGTTCACTCTCTGTTCAGTACGGCTGGTAGAATTATAAGAATCACTAGGGCGTGACTGAAAACTGTGACTAGGAAAGCGTCCATTGTAGCGCACTGAATTTACACTGTGGCTTTGCATTTCTACATCTGCTAAGTCAAAGGTATCATGCGCTTCTATAAGCTGCAGTACACTATCTAATGAGGGGTCAGACTGTTTCAAAATCGCTGCCCTAATTCTGGGGTCCTGAAAGGTTCTGCGTAATTGCATCTCTCAACATCACGTCACTATAAGAATGTCCACAAGAGCAAGTGAAATTACATTTTCGGGTTAAGCCCTTCAATTCCGTAATCCATTCTTGGTGTGACTGCTGTGGTATTTTTTTTAGTCTGAAAAATCGGTACCGCGCAATGGCTACAAGAACTTTTCTGTCGTAATGCGCATTCAGTGCATCTACAATTTGATTGAATTCTAGATCACGAGGAGATGCGTGGGGGAAAAGTTTCTGCAGTAATACAAAGGTTTGAGTGCCCACCACTGCTAAGAACAGATGCTTAACCGTCTGACCTGTAATTTGATGAGCCGCGATGAGTTCTTGAAATTGCGCCAGGTAATCACTCCATTCTTCCTCACGTTTGTTGTACTGGCGGAACGTAGGAAGCAGTGTGGCGGCAGATCTTGGCGGCAGATCTTGGCGGCTGTTGTTGTTGGCAGTGTGGAGTCTGTCCCATCAACTGCGACACTGCTTGGAGTAGTTGCGTGATTTGCGCCGTCTGTAACTGAATAATTTCCATTAAGTTTGGGTTCGGGGTAGTGGCCATGCTGACCGATTAGGCGCCGCGCATACAAGTAAATGATAACAAAACACAAATGCAATGTGAAAGAGGACGCTCTGCAACAAAAAAGTCCACAAAACACGAAACTGAATGTTCCCCCAAAAATCTTATAATAAGGGTGGGTGGGCGGGAGTAATTTCTGTGTGCTCCGACTGCTGCTGTCTAGCTGCTGCAAGCGGGCTGGTCCACGGTTCTTCTATCACTCCTCGTCGCCACTTTTGTGTCTCGTCCGCCGGTTGTCGTAGGTGTTGGTGGCCAAGTAGAAAGAGACCAACACAAGAATAAAGGATGCACTCATGTGCAGGTACGGAGGAGACCAGCCAGTGGGACAGCAGAAACTAGAAACACTATAGTAAATTAGAATGAGATATATATTTCATAGAGACTTAGTAATACTTAACTTTTACATAGTTCAGTACTGCAGAATGCTGATACATAGTTGAAGTAGATAGAGGCCTGCCTACTAATGATTCCTAGTGCCTATCCAATAGCCAAGTCTTAACTGGTGCCTATCTGATTCCCAAGTGTTAACTGGTTCCTATCTCAGTCCCAAGTGAACGATGCATCAGTCGTGGCCATGAGCGGAGTTGTAGCAGAGGGCACTCGTGGCTGACATCGTAAGAACGCCGCTTCGTGCGTGCATGGCGGCGCGCGACGTAAGTACGTGGTGCGCAATTCATACAGAAAGGCCACAACTCTTGATGAACAGTGAAACAGTCGAGCAAGAACTTCTTAAACATTGGTACATCGCTATAACCAACGGATACCAGGCTGCCCTGGTAGACCAATTGTACAACAGAAAAATCTCTCTAGGACCATCACTACTGAGCCCCTCTATGTCTCCTTACCTTTCATAGGAAATCTTTCTTACAAGCTCACTGATATTCTTAAAAGCAACCTTGTAAATGCGGCCTTCACAATCAACGACAAGTTTGAGAATCACTTTCACCACAGCGAACAACTACTTAATGAGCCTTTTATTCTATCATGGATGTGTAAAATAGAATTTTTACAGTGCCCCTTATCATACATTGGTCAAACTGGACGAGCCTTAAAAACTAGATTTCAAGAACATCTCCTAACAAAGAAGTGCACTGCCAAAAACAATTTGGCCTTTTCCAAGCATCTCATTAGAAGCAAACACACTCAACCACCTCTAGACAAACAATGAGTTTATTTTTTAAAAGAATACAACATATAGCCAGAAAGGAATGAGACTCTTTGGTTCATAGTTTGTGAACACTTACATCAAAACACAAAACTTTTGTCTGTGTGTATGTGTGGGTGTGTGTGCATTGTTTACCCTCCATTTTTTCCCCCAAGGTAAGTCTTTCCTCTCCCGGGATTGGAATGACTCCTTACCCCCTTCCTTAAAACCCTCATCTCCTCCCCTTCTGCCTGAAGAAGCAACTGGGTTGCGAAAGCTTGCATTTGTGTGTGTGTGTGTGTGTGTGTGTGTGTGTGTGTGTGTGTGTGCTCCTTCGCCTGGTGAGTAATCTTCGTCTATTTTTTATATTTAATTTTTCCTGCTAGGAATTTTTCATCTTAATATTCGTATCATATATGTATATATATAGTGATTTGGTTTTAGTCCTTTTTGTTTCCTCTGATCCTCTTCATTTACATCATAATTTTGATATTTGTATGATACTATTTCTTTTAAATTACACTACTGATTTAATGTCTGTGGTAGAAATGTGCAGATTAATAAAATGTATAACGGTACCAGAATATCTGATGGAAGTGTAAGGTGACAATTCATGCAAAGCTGACTGATTAGTGGATCATACCAATACATCATAAAACAAGTCATACTAGCTTCCGACATTATTATTTCAGCTGAAGTACACACATATAAACATACAGATGTACGCTCCTGTGACAACAGAAAGAGTCTTCTGCTAGAGAAAGAGTGTATACTCGAAAGCTAGTATGAATGCTGTTTTCTGTTAAGAGTTGCTGTACACTGGACATCAGTCTGCTTTGTGAGTAGTTGCCTTTGCCTTGTTTTACATATACAATTAAGAAAAATTTTCCTTTTTATTTGTGCTCAAGGTTCATCAGTGATGGTCCGACAGACAGTTTTGGGTGGGACAAACCAGTTTGGAATAGCTCAAAATGGGACTTGTGCTGGTCAGAATGCTGGACGCATAGGTTCTGCACAGCTGCAACACTCTGGGCTATTCCAGAAAATGGAAAACTCTGTGAGTATATACCTTATAACAATGCTGTTTCTAGTTTATTCATTTTAACACTAAGTTTTGAAGTGTGAGTGCTATCTTGGCTTATCTCATGAATTAGGTCTCAAGAAATGCATGAAACTGTTCTGTCCAATTAGTAGTAATTTTATTCACCAATTTATTTCAGTTACAAACTATATTTGTGGCAGGAAAAAATATACCAGGCCATCACATGTCATACATATCTTGTATTGTTATAAATGTGAAAATGCAACTGTGATAATTTTACAGATGAAAAGGTCAGGAGAATTGTATAAACACATTGTTTGAAGAATCAGAACATGAGTTCATACACCATTTTGTGTTACAATCAAACTCTGTGTTTGTACAATTATCTTGTTTTGGCTTGAATTTTTGGTCTGGCAAATTGATCAAAGAGACATTTACCACATTTGTAGTGAGAGAAAATACGTATGATATGGGACACTCATGCATATTTTGTTCCTGCTATGGGGATTACTTATAACTGAAACCAGTTGCAAATAAAATTAACTGTACAGTACAATGTTATGCATCTCTTCAAACATTTTCATGTTGTCAATTTTTGACTAACCAAAGTATATCAGAATGAGGATTCTATTTGGTTTCAGTTTAATACCACAAAGACATATTTAGTCTCCAGTCCAGAAACTAATTGAGTGCAGCTCTCAGTGCTACTACAGCTTGAACATGCTTGTTCATATCTGCACACCTATTGCAACAATTTTTACTGTTCTTATTTCTTTCTGCTTTCAGATTAAATAATCCTTGATATCCTATCAATTAAACCTTTCTTTTTAATCAGATTGTGCCATAAATTTGTGCTCTCCTCAATTTTTATTTAGTTTTGTCATTAACTTCAGTGTTCTTCTGTAGCACCGAACTTCAAAATCTTTTAGTCTCTGCTATTTCTTGTCCAACTTTCATTTCATTATGTTGTCACAAGTATCTTAATAATTCTGAGGGCGCCATTGTCTACTTTAGATGACTTTGCTCAACTTAGGTCTTTCATTGGTCTATCAAAGCCTTGCAGGGTATTGACCAAGCTAAGAGGCCCAGTGGTAACACACTGGATTAACATTCGGGAGGACAGCGGTTCAAGCCCACATCCAGCCAACCTGATTTGGGTTTTCTGTTATTTCAATAAATCATTCCAGGTGAAGACAGGATGATTCCTTTCAAACAACTTGGTCAATTTCATTCCCCATCACTGACTACAACTATCCAAGCATGCGCTTCATTTCTTAATGATCAAATTGTCAACGGGACACAAAACACTAATATTTGTTCCTCCCTTGTGGTATCATATTTACTCCACCTCAAACCCCAAATAAGCAAACACTCTCCAGGCTATTGAAGTACATATCTATTTGGTATAAATAGGGGCACTACTTCCATAATGTTCACCTCATGGAAAATTGGCGTATGTAGGAGGCATGCTAGGGTAACGAAGTGGTTAAAGCTACTGCTGGTCCAAAGTGAGAAGCTCGGTTTCAGATCATAATCTGGCACAAATTTTGATCAAGAAGTGGATAAGAAATAAAAAAAGGTCTAATGAACTAATGTCCAGAAATTCATGGTTCCATTTATTTGATCATAAAGGGCGTCCCACGAAAGATGCCCACAACGTGCCTACGAGTCACGTGGCATGGGTCCTGGCTGCCCCCACTGCATCCGCCGGCCTCTGCCACTGCTGTTGCCACAGAGCTCCAACATTGATTGTTCTGACAAATCAATTCAAAAAAGAACACGCAAATGATGACAGGCAAAAGCTAGTAGAGATTTGTGGGTCTATAAAAAGATCGATGCGCGAAGCATACAATAATTATCACAGCCATACCTTACCAAAAGATCTTTCCAAGAATCTTTCTAAGAATTCTGGTCCTATGTAAAATCGATAAGCTGGTCAAAGTCCACTGTCCAGTCACTCGTTGATCATTCCGGGACAGTAATAGAAGAAAGCAAACGGAAAGCTGAAGTTCTAAATTTAACCTTTAAGAAATCTTTCACGCAGGAGGACCGCACAAATGTACCATCATTTGATCAACGTACTAATTTCGAAATGGGGGACATAGCAATAGGTATTACCGGTGTAGAGAAGCAGCTGAGAGAGCTAAATACGAAAAAGTCTGCTGGTCCGGATGGAATACCAGTTCGGTTTTACAAAGACTATTCTGCGGTGTTGGCCCCCTACTTAGCTTGCATTTATCGCGAATCTTTAATTCAGCGCAAAGTTCCTAGTGATTAAAAACAAGCGCAGGTGACTCCCGTTTATAAGAAAGGAAAGAGAACTGACCCATACAATTACAGGCCAATATCGTTGACATCAGTTTCATGTAGAATTTTGGAGCATATTCTCAGTTCGAATATTGTAAATTTCCTTGAAACGGAAAAGCTTCTTTCCATGAATCAGCACGGGTTTAGGAAACATCGTTCATGTGAAACTCAGCTTGCCCTTTTCTCACATGACATCTTGTGAGCCATGGATGAAGGGCAACAAGCGGATTGTGTGTTTCTTGACTTCAAACAGGCGTTCAACGCAGTGCCACACTGCAGACTGCTAACGAAGATACGAGCTTATGGAATACGTTCACAGATTTGTAACTGGCTGGAAGACTTCCTAAGTAATAGAACGCAGTATGTTGTTCTCGACGGCGAGTGTTCATCAGAGACGAGTGTATCGTCAGGCGTGCCCCAGGGGAGTGTGATAGGACCGCTATTATTTTCTATCTATATAAATGATCTGATGGACAGAGTAAGTTGTAATATGCGGCTGTTTGCTGATGATGTTGTGGTGTATGGGTGGGTGTCGTCTGTAACTGACTGTAATAGCATACAGGTTGCCTTACACAAAATTTCTAGTTGGTGCGAAGATTGGCAGCTAGCTCTCAATGTAGAAAAATGTAAGGTGATGCGCATGAGTAGAAAAAACAATCCCATAATGTTCGAATACAGCATTAGTAGTGAGCTTCTTGATGCTGTCGCGTCGTTCAAATATCTAGGCGTAACATTGCAGAGTGATATGAAATGGAACGAGCATGTAAGGACAGTTGTGAGCGGGGCGGCCAGCCGACTTCGGTTTATTGGGAGAATTTTGGGTAGATGTACTTCACCTGTAAAGGAGACCGCCTATAAGACGCTTGTACGGCCACGTCTTGAGTATTGCTCAAGTGTTTGGGATCTGCAGCCTATCAGTTTAAAGGAAGAAATAGAGGCGGTTCAGAGACGAGCAGCTAGATTTGTTACCGGTAGGTTCGACGAATGCGCGAGTGTCACAAAAATGCTCCGGCAACTCAATTGGGGATCGCTGGAAGAAAGACGACGTTATTTTCTTGAATTTCTGTTGAGTAAATTTAGAGGGCTGGAATTTGAAGCTGATTGTAGTACGATCTTGCTGCCACCTACTTACATTTCGCATAAAGATCACAAAGACAAGATAAGAGAAATTAGGGCTTGTACGGAGGCATATAGGCATTCTTTTTTTCCTCGTTCAATTTGGGAGTGGAATAGGAAAGGAAATGCCTAGTAGTGGTACAGTGTACCCTCCGCCACGCACCTTACAGTGAATTGCGGAGTATGCATGTAGATGTAAAAATGTGGCCATGCTTCATCAGAAAACAAGTATCTCAGGATCAACTTCCCCATTGTACACAACTGTAAAAGCCAGTTACACTAATGACATCGAGCGACAGTATTAGAGTTCGTTATTAGGTCTTGCGCTACCATTATTTTGTATGGCTTTAATTTCAGTTTGTGTACAGCTTTGTGAACAAATTCTTTTGACAGACCCATCTGAAGAAGTGCCATGTGGTGCAGAAATTTTCTTGGACTTTTCTCGAAGGCCTCCCCTATCCTATCTAATTTATATTCAGTTAAAACACTACCTTCTTTAGGCTTTCATTTGTCTAGCACTGAAACAGAATCTTGAAATTTCTTCACTAATCTGTGTAGCATCGATTGATTGGGAACATGCACAATGAGAAATTTTCATATGAATTCAAGCTGACATTCCACATTTTGTTTCTGTTTTTGTGTAGTTCAACACAAGAAACACTCGTTGATTGTTCATGTGTACCATAGTCAATGAAAACTATATAGCAAATTGTAAATAAAACACCTGAATTCTCAGTCACACATATTGTCACTCAATGATAATACAGCTGGACTCGGGCTAGCAGTAATCGGCAGGCGGAGCAGCAACAACCGACAAATGTCCACATATCCCACAGACCTCGCAAGGATGTATTCTGTGATACACTTTGTAGTTTGTTACAAAGACTGAAAGCTAATATGGGCTGCACCATGAAGCCACAGTTACAGAATGTGTTGAAAATGGTTTCGTGTGCCTCAACACACGTGTATTGACAAATTAGCACTAAAATTGCAGTGGTGATAATGCTGTATAAATACGCTGTTCCAGTGTCTCCGCATGTTAAATGGGCTCTTTGTACACAATACTTTTGAGATAGCCACATAACCAGAAATTGCACTGGTTGACATCCAGTGAATGAGTAGGATTTCCAATTGGACTCCCTTATCCAAAGAAGATACAACTGAGATGCATCCAGACATTAATGGCTGAGTTGGCTGGAGTATCATCATGTAGCTGACACATAACCAATTGAATCATCAATGGTACAGTATGGGTAACAGTACCACCCTCTAGGATGATACCATGCATACTGCAATTGTAGCTGCATAGTACATGTTGTATTAGACTGTAGTCTCTAAAAGAAAGTATGATTGAATAAGTGGTCTCTAGCACAAACCATGCATTTTCAGACACATGTTCAGTAGACCCTATTTTGTTCAATATCCTTTCTTCAAGTGATCTTTAGAGTTTGTACACAGTGGGGAAAAATCATCCTGCATATGTCTTTGTAGGTGATGAAATGTATGGTTAATTTCTACAGTGCAGATATAGTAATGTTATTTGACTTTGATTTGTGGAGCACAGCAACAAATAACAGAATAGCATTCCCTCTATCTTTCTTTTGTACACTCTCTTTCCAGTAGAAACACACACACACACACACACACACACACACACACACACACACAAAACCATTCGGGCACACAAACATATAGTCCTGTGGCTACAGCCAGGCTGTTTATTCATGCTTGATTACAGAAAATGGTATTGAAAGTAGAATAAACAGATGTAGGAGAGGGATAGGGGATGGGAAAAGGAAGTGGAGAGAGAATAAGGAAGAACAGAACGAAGATTAGGGTTTATCATCTCATTAACATCATGGTTGGAACAGTTTATCAGAGGCTTAGACCAGAAGGATTTGTAAGAATACAGTATATATTGCACAGACAATTCGCACAAGCTTTCGCCAGAGTTCAGCTCTGCCATTGTCAAGTGGTTAACTACCCTATTGATGCTGCTCCTGTGTTTATATATCCATGCCACTGTCAGTTACGTCACTGGTGCTAAATTCCTGAACATATTTGGTAATGTTTTAGTAATATGATTGCTGCACTTGATTCAACTCCCAATAACAGGTTCAGGCCATACTAACCTACAATCCTCCATCTTTACTGAGAGTTTTTAAGATAGTTAGATCTCTAGTGCCTTGTTATTGTGCTGTCTCAGATGCTGTTTGTCCATTTAATAATAGACATCTCATTGAATGCAATTTGATGATCGTTTTCCAGAGTATGTGCCACTATAGCTGATGTTTCAGGATAGGGTAACTGAAAACACCTTTCATGCTCTATGCAGTTCTGTTCTATAGAGTGAATAGCATGGCCAACAGAAACAGCCCACACTCACATTTTGTATATGCTTGGTGTTGTTCTAAGGCTTACATTATCCTCCACAGAATTCATTTGTTGCCAGATCTTTGCTGGAGGCCTAAATAATGTGTCAATTTTATGTCTCTTCAAAAAGCCCATATAGGTTCAGTTGGATACTCCCTTTCTCTGAATTATACACATTGGAATTCTTTATATCTTATGGTCTTGCAGTCTCCTTGGCATAAGCCTCTGCTAAATTGTTCCCATTTGTTTACCTTACTATTTCCAGTCTCTCACCATTCCTTCCCTTCCCAAATCCAGCACTTCTTCCTTCCATTACTCTTCCTCTCCCCCCCCCCCCCCCCCCCCACACACACACACACTTCACCCCGAAGTCAGCATCTGTGCCCCCCCCCCTTTTCCACCTGTCCCCTTCTCTCTCCCCTCTCTTACATTACTTCGCCTTTGCCCTTTTATCTCATTTTCTCTGTCTCCTCCTTCTCTCCTCTTCATTTTCACCAAATCATTTTCTCTCCTCTCCTCCTCCCCCACATTTTCGAAAACCATTTTTTGTTTTATTTATTTTTCTTTATTTATTTACTTTTGGTCCTCTGAATCATACATTGTACAGACACGCACATCATGATATAAGACAAGTCAGAATAGGTGATGTGATGGAAGATGATGGAGATGCCATGATGATTACATTTAACATAAGGTAGAAAATTAATGCTATAAAATTATACATAATTACATGTTTGGAAGAGTACATCATTAGATGAGGATGCAGTGTAATTTTTAGATTGGTCTCATACTTATTCAATATCAGAATTTAACATTTTACATTCATTTATATTACATTTCCTTCGAATGATGTTAATAACTGACATACATTGCCTAATGTTCTTTGAATGTGAAGCTTCTTATGACAGGTTGGTTTCAATAAATTCCTGTATGCTGTAGAAGCAATGTTTAATTAGGAATTCTTCACTAGTGCAATATTCTTCACTTCTGGTCAGAGATGATTGTACAGTTTTATTCCCATACATTTTACACCTTTAGAGTATAGCTTTGTTGAATGTGGAACTAATCATAGGAAGTTTTTTGACCTTGTATCGTGGTGGTGCCATTCTGAGTTTATGTCTAGGTTGCCAATGTTTTTCTTCGTGTAACACAGTAGGTCTAGTATGTACTGGCATGGGAGGGGTAGTATGTTCAGTTTCTGGAACAATGGTTTGTATGATTCTTTCTGTTGTTTGAGCAGTATTAATCTAACTGCTTTTTCTGGAGTTTAAACAGCTTCATTGTCTCTGCACTATGGCCCCAGAAGATAATTCCATAACTTAGTACAGAATGGAAAAGAGCACAATACATTGAGGTGAGTGTGCTGGTACTAACAATGTTTCTTATTTTTCTAACCATAAAACATATTTTATTCAATTTGGTACAGGTTATGTTAATGTGGCTTTTCCATGTAAGTGTCTGAGATGGTAACCCCTAAGAATTTGGTTTCCTTGACAAAATTTACTTGATCGTCACTCAGTGATATAATTGGGACTGATTGGTTTTTATTCTCAACTGTATGAAAGGTAATACCAACTGTCTTCTTTATTTTGAAGAGTAGTCTGTTTGATTCTAGCCATGAGTTTAGTTGGGTTGTGCTTCTGTTTACTGCACCTTGGAGATGGTCTAAAGAGTCAGATATCGTAACTGTGGTGTCACCAGCAAAGAGAAAGGTTTTGACAGTGGGTAAACTTAAGGGGAGGTCATTTACATAAAGCAAGAACAGCAAGGGCCCTAACACTGAGCCTTGGGGAACTCCATGTTTTATGGTTTGGGTAGATGACTATTCAGCATTAGCAATGCCTGACTGATTGGTTTCATTTATTTGGACATATTGTTCTCAGTCTTTGAGGTAGCTTTTAAACCAGTCATGGCCGGTGCCCCTTATTCCATAGGAGTAAATTTTTTTGCAGCAGTATATTGTGGTTAACCATATCAAAGGCCTTTGTTAAGTCAAGAAAAATGCCTATAGCTGGAAGCTTCTTGTCTACTAGTGTTACAGTGTGATCTAGGAGTTTCTGTATAGCATCGGTTGTAGTTTTTTCCCCTTGGAAGCCAAACTGAGCAGGTGATATGATATTATTTTTCCTCATGAATGACCTGAATCTGTCTGCCATTGTATATTCAAATATCTTGCTGAATACCAAGAGTACTGCAGTTGGCCGGTAATTGTTAGTATCATCTCTATTTCCTTTTTTATGTATGGGTATGATTTTTGCAGTTTTGAGTTTGTTTGGAAATATGCCATTGAGGAATGAGGAGTTTATGATGTGATACGCTTGCTGCAATTATGAAGAAGGAAGCAAGGGATCTGATCTTGTCCTGCAGAGGACTTTTTTAAATTTTATTTTAAATAATTTTTCTATCTCTGCTTCTGTTGTTGGTCTTAAGAACAATGTGTCAGTGCAATTAGTTGGGTCAAGTTTTGGAAGGTGATTATTTTTAGGTGATCTGTAAGACTTTCAACGGATTTAATTAAATATGAGTTAAATTCATCTGCTATTTCTTTTTTATTTGAGGTTAACTTCCCATTTATTTTTAAGTTTACATTACTTGTCAGATGCTGATTTCTACCACTGTGTGTATTAATAATTTTCCACATGCATTTACTTTTGTTTGCTGATGATTTGAGAAGGGTATCATTTTGCAGTTTTTTGGCTACATTAACTACATTTTTAATGATTTTTTTTATATTTAGTGAAATAATTCTTAAATTCTTCAGTTTTGCCAAATTCGGTCTTGCTGAGGGAGAAAAGTTCTCTTTTTCTTTTTGCTGAGGTAATAATATCTGTGGTTATCCACTTAGAGGGTTTACTGTTCGAATACTTTTTGTTTGTAAGGGGAAATGGTAGTTGAAGTAATAATTAAAAGTATTGAGAAAAGCTATCTACAGTTTGGGACTGATATACTTTGTACCAGTTTTCTGTTTGCATGTGGGACAGAAAGGTGTGGACATTGCTTTCATGATAGTTTCTACTTTGTGTTGCAAACGTTTTTAGAGGGGGCTTGCCTTCTGGCACGTTTATTTGTAAGAATAGAGCATTGTGGTAAAAAAAAACCTAGCTTTACAGAACATGCAGTGCAATCTATGTCAGTAGCTACTTGGTCTAGACAAGTTTTACTATGGTTCGTTATTCTGGTAGGAGAATTAACCTTTAGTTCTAGGTTATAAAGATTCATAATTTTTTTGAAGTTTAAATGGTCACTATCTTCTACTAGGAAATCTATATTAAAATCACCAAAAATAACAATTTTGAAGTTTTGTTAGTTTCTCTAGTACTAAGGCCAGTTTGTTATAGTAGCAGCTCAAGTTGCCTGAGGGTGATCTATAAACTGATACTAAATACATATTAAAGTCAGTGAGTTCTATGCCTGATAATTCTATGTCTTTTTCAGTGCTGTGAGAGTTGCATATGTCCAGTGGTAGAGCAGTAATATTATCTTTTACAAATATGCAGCTCCCTCCACCTCTCAAATTTTTAGTTGAGAAGTGATTCATCAGTTTAAACTGTGGTAGCACACCACATTCAATTTCAGAAGAACGCATATGGTGTTCAGTAATACATATTATTTGCTAATTCACTGTTAATATTTATTAAGATTTCTATTTCACTCACTTTGTTTCTAAGTCCTTGCACAGTATGAAAGTAAATCTGCTGATTGCAAAATTCTGAAGGTACTGGACACTGTTGAGAGGTTACCTTAAGGGCTTCTTCTCTTTGCTGCCTTCGATTTAAAAAATCGTTGAGCTGGAGAGGAGGCACTGTATTCTGTCTACCGTCTACCTGCAGCGTTTGATGTTGGTTCTTTTACTGTAGTTGTGGTTCTCTGCTCTTTTGCTTCTGGGTCTGTTGTTTCCTCATCTGATGTTGTCGAGACTTCCGTTTCCGTAGGCCTATGTAGTTTTACCAGTGGAGATACTGGTATAAGTGCCACTGCTTCTGTTGTTTGTGCTGCCCTTTGTGTTGATGTTGGTTTCAAATCTGTTGCATCTGTAGTGACATCTTTTTCTTCCAAGGTTGTTGTACTATGTTTCCACTGATGGCTTTTCCTTACACTTTGGGTCTGGGTGTGGTTTATGCTGTTAGTAGGGGTGATGTTCAGTTCACTATAACCAAGAGGTATTGTGGGCCTTCTTTGTGAGTTTTCTTTCTTCATAGTTTCTATTACGAAATTTGCAATTTTTTTTCTGCCCAAGTTATTTAGGTGAAACCCATTCATGTGTACTGATCTCTATGAAATAATCAGTGTGACATTTGAGAATTTAGAACAAAGTTTATGTATATGTGAATTTCTACTTCTTTATTCACAATTGACCAGTTTGGGAGATCATGTATAAATGGCATGTCAACTAAGAAGACTTTTTTTATGTAATGCTGGGCAGTTTGCTTCTTAAAGCAGTTATAAGATCTTTACTGCTGTTGCAGGCAACATTGTTGGTTCCTGTTTCATTGACCATAATATCAGGAGCACCTGTTTGGTTAGAGATTTGATTTATGTGTTTCAGGACGTGACTTGCATTGGCATTGGGGTAAACACAACCTAAACATTCAAAGTCTGCGTCTTCATTAAGAAATTTTGAAACATTTTGAGCTTGACTGTCTCCAAAGACGATCGCTTTAAGCTTTTTGTCACACAAATTTTGTTTTGCAGGAAATTTCATATTTGCTTCAACTTTGTTCTGAGAATTTTCGATTGATAATTTTGAGTTTGTGGGGGTGAGATTCCCTGGTTCTTGGGCGATTAGTGTTTTTCTCTGATGGAAGAGAGATTTGCACGTTACCTTTTAGGCTGCTGGTGATGTTTGGCGCTACTGGTTCTTTATTTGTTTTCATGTTTGAGGCACTGGAATCACGATCTCTGTTCAAACTTTTGGAGTTGCTTTCATGGTCACCTGGATAACTGACTACTTGCGAATCACGCGAACATAGTACACAAACTGAGGGTTGTTCACTACTAGTTATCATTTCTTCATATTTCTTCACGATGTCTTCATATTTGGAGCGCCACTTTTCACTAGTTTTGTAACATTCGTTTTCGTTTAGGCCTACCTTGAAACAGTCATTGCAGCTGTTTTTTGGCATTTTGCATTTATTTTCAAGCATAGCACATTTATTTTGCAATGCGTTAATGTCACTCTGCAGGACTTGAATTATAGCTTCCTTGTCTTTAATAATGTGTGTATACTTTTTTCACATATTTCCGCCACACAAGCATCACACGACCATGAGTAACTGATAGTTATCAGTTTTATGTTAATTTTACAGCAATTTTCGTGAAACCACCATTTACAATAGTTGCAATGAATACCTTTTCTTACTTTCTTGCAACACATCTTTCAGTTACTACCACTTTTTACTTCATTTTCGTCACTTTTTTTCGTGCAATTTTCACTTACTGGTCTGATCAGCAGCATCTTGTTTCAAGGCTGTGTTTAACTCTCAGTAATCTTCTTGTCTATTTGAGCAGCTGTTGTTGGGTCTTTCGTAAAATGATCGTCCTTTTACCTGATACCCCTTCCATGCATCCTTCCCCCTGTTCTTCTTGTTTTCAAATGCCTCTACTATGGGCCATGTTGAGCGTCATTCATTTGCAGTTGTTCCTCTTTTGATCAGCCCAGTACTTCTTCATCCTTTATGTTGTTGTAACCAGTTGCTGCCAGTCCGCTTTCTATACCTTCAGACTTGGAATCCTTTAATTTTGTTGAAGATTTTTTGTCTGTTATATATTGCTTCCTGTGATAAATACTTCTCCTCCATATTCTGCTTGACCCCTTTAAGCCAACTAGTTTGTGTATTCCTGTTCTCCATGTATTCCAGAAGTCTCTTGGCTGTTCTCTCTGGTGGCATTCTTTTAATGTGTCCTAAAAGCAAAGTCTTCTCTTCTTGAAGGATGTTTTCAGTCCTTTTGTATAGCTCCACATTTTTTTGCAGTCTAAATTCTTGACCCACTTTACTGGGCCCTAGTATCTTCCTGAAGATTGTTTCTTTCTTTTCAGTGTTCTCTATTAAGCCCTTCCTGTTCAGTAAAATACATTTGAATCACATACAAACTCTCTGGCTTGATGACAGTGTAATATCTGAGTTTCCCAGTGAATGAAACTGATTTTTTATTATAGACATTACGACATAACTGGTATTCTTCTTCCACCTTTCTTGCCCTTTCCTGTAATATATTCCTGGTAGCCCTTTTGGAGTTCGCCATTCCCCTAGATACTATAACTTCTGTACTCTTTTAATTGAATGTTCCATACTTGGTGATGATGTTGTGTGTTGGATCCTTTTTGTCCTGAATCATTAATTTCATCATTTGTAAGATATCTGAAGTCCTGTCTTAACATCAATCTCTTGAAGTGTTTCAATTTGTACCTTGGCTGTTTTGGTGTCTTCTATCAGTATTGTCATATTATCTGTGAACTTTAGACAGTTTTGATTCCAGATC
This sequence comes from Locusta migratoria, assembly GCA_026315105.1. Classification (NCBI taxonomy): domain Eukaryota; kingdom Metazoa; phylum Arthropoda; class Insecta; order Orthoptera; family Acrididae; genus Locusta; species Locusta migratoria. The sequence goes on along the minus strand of CM048751.1, from coordinate 346,137,828 downwards.
TTCCCATTGTTATTTTATTACTCACCTCTTAATTCTTTCAGTCTTTTTTTGCACTCTCTGGCCACTTTTTTACTTTAAACAAGAGTGGTGTCATCCTGTCCCCTTGTTATACACTTATTTCAATCTTGCATGGTTTTGACAACATAACCATAAACTTAATCTGTGATGTAGTGTCAGTAATGGTTTCCTTGATTAAATTTTTAGTCTTTTTTTCTATCCCAAATTCATCTAACGTGATTATCAAGGCTGTTCTTTTGACTGAATCATACGCTTTCTTTAAGTCAACAAATACAATCACTAGATTTTTTTGGCTGTGAGTATGCAGAGCTGTATTATGGAGTTTAGGTTGATGATTTTCTCACCGCATGATCTCCCTTTCTGGAATGCTGCCTGGTATTCACCAAGTTATTTTTCTGTTATCCGCTCATTCCTGTTTTGTAGCAACTTGGGTAGAATTTTAGAGGCATCTGGTGGAAATGATATTCCTCTGTAATTGTTAACATTTATTCTGTCTCCTTTTTTGTGCATTAGGTGAATTAATTATGTCTTCCATGCCCTTGTGACTCTCTCTGTCTGCCAAAGCTCCTCCAACAGTGTTTCTAGCTGAGATACTAAGTGTTTTCCAGCATATTTGAATAACTCTGTAACTATTGAATCTTTCCCTGATGTCTTACTGTTCTTCAGTTCTGTTATTATTTCCCTGATTTCTTCTTTATTATGTGGTTCTGAGTCCGGTGTCTGGTTCTTGGGTTTCTCAAACATTAGTGTCTCCTCAGGTTTTTTTAGTGTTTCCTCATGGTTTTTTTTTAAATTTTTTTATTTATTTTTTTACAGGTCAAGAGATTCTGTAAATAATTTGCAAGGTGTTGACAATTCTCTTCATTTCCAGTGATCAAATTTCCTTTGTCATCTTTGAAGCATGCAGCCGTCTGTATCTCTTTAAGTTCCTCCTGAACAATTGGTAGAAATCACTTTCAGTAATTAAGTATCAGTAATCAGTCTTTACATGACCACAGGACTGGATGTTCGGATGATTTTGTGTTTATATGTATAAGATGTTACTTTTACTAGAAAAAGATCATGTGTTCAAAAGTTATCTTGAATGCTGTTTTCTGTTATATGTTCGTGTGTACCATATATTCATCTCCTTCACTTGAGCATATGCCTTTCCGTTATTTTACATAAAATTGAATTCACTTATATATCAGTCCATTTTAGTGATATTATTGACAGTAAAATGCCCTGGTGCTCCTAAAATCATTATGCAGTTGTGTGTATTGTCTAGGTGACTCATCCATGTGTAAGGATCAATATGAGCAGAATTATTCCCATTCATACATGCCTAACCACTGGAGACCTTTGTAGGTCAATACACAATTTTATTGGTTTGGGATTGGGTAGATGGTTTTGGGTAAACAACAACTAGGTCTTTAATGCCCAAAACACACACTTACATTGACATTCTTTTTATAATACAAAAATGTTATATTTGTTGAAACGAGATAGAATGGCTGGCCAGTACTTACCTTTGTGCTGTACCGCCGATAGTAACACAAATGAAGAAACAGAAAAAAGAGGACAAAAAGGACAAGCTTCCGGAACACAGTTTCTTCATCAGGTGGGAGAGAAGGGAAACACCACTTTCATGACCTAGGTCGTGAATTACCTTTCCCTTCCATTCCCATCCTTTCTTCTTCCCTTCTCTCCCACCTGATGAAGGAACTGTGTTCCGGAAGCTTGTCCTTTTTGTTCTCTTTTTTCTGTTTCTTCATTTGTGTTACTATCGGCGGTACAGCACATTCTATCTCGTTTCAACATCTCTGAGGAGAATTTTCATCATTAATCAAATGCTATATTTGTACAGTCCTTATTTAAACTTGTCTGTCCATTCGATTAATCTCATGGAAATTATCTACTGAGATGTGGAAATAATGTTCAAAAGAAGTGTGGTTGGCCAGCAGTTACCTTAGTTTGGTGCCGCTGATAGTAACACACAAAAGGGAGCCAAATATCACTGAAACTAAATGTTTGCACTACCTTCCAGAAATGAGTATTTCTTTCCTCAGGTAGAAGAGGAGGGAAGAGTAATCTTCTCCATCTTTCCACTCTCTCTCCCCTCCTCTCTTCTCCTGCTTGACAAAGGATATACTCATATCTCAAAGCTTGTGGAAACATTTAGTTTCATCACCATGTGTCTTTTTCGTGTGTTACTATCAGCGATACTTAACTAAGGTAAGTACTGGGCAGCCAGTCTATCTCTTTTGAACATTATGATGTATCCATTCTGTTACTCACAATTACATGCCAACAAAACAAGTAAATATGACTTTGGTTAAAAAGCAGAAATAATGAAACAGCAAAGCTGTGGTTAGTAGTAATGTCTATATTACACACTGTGATACAACAACAGAACAAAAGCATTATTAATACCGTAATTAAGCAAACAATAAATCTAGGACAGAAAACTGAGTAGTATAAACTGATGAAAAATTCTAATCTTTCCCATTCTCATAATTTGAGGGAGTGCACTGGAGAGGAAACCTGTTACTGTGATTACATCAGGCTTCAGACTGCACATCTTAAGAATTATTTTACTTTTATACATTTTAGAACTCTGATTACGATTTTGTTATTTATCAATATTGACACTGTTTCTTTTTGTTTTGCTTGGGATTGTGTAGAGAGAAGACAGTGTGAGAGTAAGTACACCCGTGCATTCTGGATCTCAGCAAAAGCAGCTGCATCAGCAACACCAGGTTGCTCAGAGGCAACAACAGCAGCAACAACTTCAACTGCAGCAGCAGCAACAACAGCAGCAGCAGCAACAGCAAACCCACCATCCACAACACCAACAGGTCTCAAAGCAAACCAACAGCAAGAAGCAACAGGGGTCAAATGTGGTTGTTTCTGTGACCTCTGGTGGAAGTACATGCACCACAACTACCACTGCAACTACTCCAGTGGACACTAAACCATTACCAGCTTTTGAACAGGCTTTTGGGTCTACTGAAATTGGCCGTTTCTCGCATGAGGGATTTTTTAGTAGCATGCAACAGCAGCTTCAGCAACAACAGCAGCAGCAGCAGCAGCAACAACAACAACAACAACAACAACAGCAGCAGCAGCAGCAACAGCAGCAGCAGCATCAACAACAACTTCTCCACCAGCAGCAACACCAGCAACAGGTCAGTCAACATATGGACTGGCCACCAGCCTTGGTGGACCCCTCTGCATATTGCAATTATTATAATGACTACCACAATACAGGCTTCAACTCTTATCTGCTCAACAGTTTCTAAAAGTGTGCTGTGTGCAATGAAGTGCTCTTTTTTAAAAAAAAAAAAAAAACTGAAGCTGAAAATGAACAACTGTAAGGGTCGGCCTTACCAAATGGCATAGTGTGTAGAATGACTGAAGAATTGTCTGCAACTGCCAAAAACAACAGAAATGAAAATCACTTTAGCACAGATTTTAGTGACACATATATCAAAGCCCTTCCTATGATAAATAATATGAAACTGCAGATGATTGTGCCCAAACTTTTCAAACCACCAATGAAAAACATTTGATAGAGGTAGACAAATCCCAATAGCAGTTTTAATGAAATCATGGGATTTGATTTCATCTAGATTACTACATGTTTCTACATATAATCATTAATCCCTTGTTAACTTCCATCAACTATGTCAAGATGTACACAACCTCATTTCAAGTTTTCCTCTATTTATATAATTTCATTAATTAAATGATCATGTCAACATTTTTTTACTTGAGATACTTCCAGAAATGTACTAGAACATTTCAGTGTGATTCAAGTACAGTGAGCTTAAGGGATGGATAAAAAATTAGTAGCTGTGTTACATATATGAAGGAAGGGTTGAGCATAAAAACCACACCATTTTTATTTTCAAAACATTGCTGAAAATATGCGGCAATGTACAGCAACTCTGAATATTATAAAACAGTGAATAAACACTGTGTGACTCCTCATTGCTTCTCAGCAACTTCAAATATCAAATGAACACAATAAAAGCATTAACTAAACGTTTATTAAGTCAGTAGGTGCAAAAATAATTAAATTATAATTTTAATTATCCATTCATCTTGCTGTCATTTGGACATATAACAACAATAAGCAAACAATAGAGTGCACGTAAAGGCTATGGACAAATGATATATTTCCTCTTTGATTTCAGCTACTTACACTACATTGTTTGATTACAGAAAAGACAAAATAGGACTGCTGGTATTTCTGAAAAACTTTGATTATGATATCAGATCTTGTTCTGCTACAAAAACGCAGCAGAGCTTGTAAATTTGAGTTTACAAGATAATTTATCACACTTGGCATCACAGATATACATTTATCAAATGATAGTGAAATTGCAAGTGTAGGCTTTCACAGCCATTGTCAGTGTCAATAAAATTCTTCAGGGTGTAAGAGCACGTCGTCACTTTAAAAAAAATCTACTGGCGTTTCGGCCACTGTTGCAGGCACAGACCCTGATGAAGGCCGCGTGCAAAAGTGGTAGAAATATCAGTAGATTTTATAAAAATGATGACGTAGTTTTACCCAGAAGAATTTTATTGACAGTTAGTGAAATTGTTCCACCAAGGCTAAAATTTTAATACTGAGCTTCCAGGTATATGGAATATTTTGATGACTGCTACAGTCTGCTTCTTCAACTGCTGCAAGTGCTGCTGTTATGTGTACCTACTACCTGGACTTCAACTGGGGAGTGAATACATGTAACAGCTCAACTTAGAGCATCTGATGAAGATAACTGGGTTAGTTTTGAAATATTGTTCATAACTCACTTACATACTTGGAATCACACAGTTAACCTAACACCAAGAAAAATGGAGCAAGCGCAAAGTAAAAATTTTATTTGAAAACTCTTGTCAACCAAATTATGTACTAATAGTTTTGTTTTACAAAGCCACTTTCAAATACAGATATGCTGAACTGTGAATATCAATCTCATAAAATATGTAGATAACAGTTCTCTGCAATATTTGGCTGTTCAATTGCTATTTTATATGGCTTTCTAGATTAATATTCAGAATTTTACTTCATGTATTACATGAACAACAGTATTTTCCTGATAAAATTTCAATTTTAGTGGAACAATAGAGCCTCCATTTACCCCAAAATTAATGGAAAAGAAAAAAGATACTTCACTCTTTAATTTCAAACACCGATATTTTTTTTTTTTTTTTTTTTTTTTTTTTTTTTTTTTTTTTTTTTTTTTTTTTTTTTTTTTTTTTGAGGGAGTGTGTTAGGAAGTGAAACGTGAATGCAGGCCCATTCTAGACAGAACAATGAGATTTAAGCACAAGCCTTTCTTTTTTCTCAGCTAATCTATTGATCTCCATTCTGTGTGCAGTGATCAGTTATTTTTTTCTAATACAAAAATGATGGAAGCAAATGCAAGCAAATATTAATTTTGATTCAAGTCTGTTTCTTTATTGAAGGAATCACAAGAAGGTAGACTAACAAAGTGAGAACATATGTGTAGGTTATTTATAGTAAGTTCATGGGTTGTTGTGGAGACAGGGGCAGTATAATTTGGCACTAATTTTGTAATATGATAAAAGTTCAATAATTACTGGGGAAGTTAAAGAACAAATAGGAGCACAAGAATTATGGTCATAGAGAGAGAAAGAAAGAAATCAATTACAATACAATAAATTCATTAAGATATGTATGATAGAAAACTGAGAATCTCATTGTGCTCATTTCTACTACAGCTAATAACTCCCTTATAGCAGTTTCCTGCAAAGGGGAATCATAAAATGCACTGTACACTGATTAGTTATCAACAGAAACTTCAGTAGAGATAGCTATTAAGGAAGAAACATCTTTAGTCTGTGATCATTATTGTTCTTCATGAAAGTATACAAAGGTCTTGTATTTGGCTGTGGAAGATGGTGGATGAAATTACTTTTGATTTATTACTTCTATATTTGAATCTGATCATACATGTTATTTCACACATGCATGTGTACACTCATTACAGTAAAGTTGGCAACTGCATCATGCTTTCAATTTAGTTCATTTAATTTTGAGAGTTGCACATGTGACAGAAAATCAGAATATATGGGAACAAAGTCCTACAATAGTAAACAATTTCATTTTGTCATATCTGATAGTACAAGACATTTCTATTAGTACAAGAAAGTGCTCTATAAGTTAAAAACATTCTTATCCATCCTCTCAGCCATTAATCCATACCCTCTCTCCCTCTCTCAGCTTTTACATTTCTCCTCAAAATTTGGAGATTCTTGAGAAAGGATGTAATACATTTTAATGAATACATTTCACTTCACTCACATCTACATATTCATCATAAAAATGATGCAGCTACCAAAAAGTGCACTAGCACAGTATCTTCATGACCAATACAAAAAAAGAATTGACTTTGTGAAACAAGGGTGAATGAATTAATTCTCTAGAAATTAGCTTTGTGTTTCATGATGTAATATTCTCTTCTTTTCTAGTAACTCAGTGAAAGAGAGGTATTTAAATTGTGTAGAAAATACAGTGACTGATTACATTACACTGTTTGAAGTGCCATAGTTCCATAATGCAGCATTGTTTAATGCTGATACAGTCAGCATACAAAAGGATAAATGCTGCATGAAAAGGAGCATATATGCAAATATTTTAGAAACTGTAATGTATTTGAAAATTGTGCCTTGAAGTGAAGGACTGGAGAAAGAGCACATTGTTAATTCAAAATAGTGAACATTCCAGCATGACAGCATGATAATCACTTGTAACACTCACATATCCAGCCATAAAATTTACAATATTCAATTTCAGTCTCCGTAGTTGAACTCTGGGTGTAAGTGTTATCATAGTCACAAATTCCAATCCTGTTCATTAATGGTGTATCTCTGGGGACCAATTACTGTTAAAAGGCATACCATTTTCTTCCACCATGTGGTAATTTTATGTGTTACTCATTTAATATATTTATTGAAATATGAATAATACTTCTGTTAGTCAAGTCACATTCCTTGATAAGTATTTACAATGTGTTTCAGAAGAAATCTTGTAAAATATTTCTGGAGATCTTATGTTAAGCTGAATTTAACAGTGTTTTGATGACAGATTTTTAAAGTTGAATAAACTAAACTGAATAGTGACTACATGAACATATGTAGTGTTCATGTAGTCAAAATATAACAGTGAATGGTGGATTGGATGCATTTAACTTCTGCTCTTAAATTCTCTGATAATTTACAAAAAGCTGCATTATTACCTCAAATATGATAAATCTTCCTACTCTTAAAACTATTTAATTTTAAATATAACTTGCTTCGTAACCTTAAAAATATATACTATCTCATGTAATTATTATTGTAATGTATATTTTCCATTTAATGTTATGAGAATCTCCAGTGTCACTCTCTGTATAATTATAATGTTTCCACTGGTGGGATTTTTCTTTGTTGGCCAAGTTAATATATTACGTTGTAGATAACAATTATTTGTGTTTTAAACATGAATGGTGTGACTCTGTGCATCAGTGTCAGATATGAGATTAAGTAATTACATTGACAAACAGCTGAAGTAGTTATGATTTTCCTATTGCTGAAAATATTTCCATACACTGCTACTGATTGTATAATGCCTATCCAAATATTTGCTCTATCTTTCTCTAATGGTTTCAGTATCAACACAAAGTTAGACAGTAATATTTCTCAACTGCACTATTCAGATTCATTACTTTCATTTTGTTTGGATGCTCATCAAGAAACATGTTTATATGTTTGGAGTGAAGGAAAGAACCAATGGATATAATTAAATAAATATTACTAATTTAATATCCTCTGGGAAATTAACTTTAGATCCATATGAGCGATCCAACCTATGGACTGCAATGCAGTTCTGTTGATATTTTTGATTCAAACAGAATCAGAAGCTTTGCACACTGCCACATTATCTCAACAGAAAATCACAAAATGACATAAAACATTTATGCTCATATTTTAGAGTGTTATCAGACTAAAAAGATATAGTGATCATTCTTACTAGCTTACACGATGCTTTCCTGAGAATCTCATATATGAGAATTGTTACAGTGCAACAGTAACAACACAGAAATCCCATTTCATCAGTTATAAAATTTTTGCCAACACATCCGAATGTAGCAAGCACCTATATTTATCTTAATCACATTATATTTTTTTTTTTTTTTTTGTATGTTTGTGGTGGTGGCTCTAAAATGAATGAAACAGAGATATTCCAATTTTACAGTCACTGAAGCCATACCAGTTGTGAAAAAAATTCACCCAGGAAAAATAAAATAGAAAATGTACTTGTCTCCCTGTAACTGACAAGTGATAAAGTAATACAGTCCATTTTGAATCACATCTTAAGCATATTTAGAGGTGGTATGCCATCTAATGAAACAGGGAATCAGCTTTATATAGAATTTCTGGAATGGGAGGCAAGTCCACAACAAGCTTTCTTTTACTTTTACTACCATTCTAGTCATGGCTATCATACTTCTGATATAAAAAGTATTTGCACTAAATGTGCGTACAGCATCATCTCAATTATTGCAACTCCTTTTTATACATAAAATGTGTATAACCTACTTTTGGTAGATTTAGAAATATTTCAGCTTTAAAAGTACCCGGTAGCTCTGATTTATTTATAGATTTAGCATTAAATATTTGAATCTAATTTTGTGATTGCATCTAAACTAAAGTAGCACTTGCATTTTCCATAAAATGTTCAATATATCACTTGAAAATCGTCATTCCGTTTAGTGCATTAGTGTCCTTCATTTTAACTATTTTGTCATTATAGTATTATTAGCAAATATAGCACAAGAAAGAGTTTTGTTCTTATATTTGCAGTACAAGTGTTAGTGCCAACTGAGAAAAACCACCAAGCATTATAAATTGTAATAAATGAAAAGTAATTAAACATACATGTGAAATGTATATGTATATGCATATACTATACATATGTACATAGTCAGACAGATTTTGCATGTATTGTAGACGTTATAAGACAACTTTTCTCAAGTTTCTCTTGTTCGTTTTTAACATTATGAGCATTGAACATAAACAGTCTACACTTTTGAGAATGATAGTTACCTTTCTGAAATATACCTTCTGTGCTACAAAGAATAGACTTCTCAACATAAATATGAAAACAGATGTCTGAAAAAGCATGTGTAGTCTGAAACTTGGAGTGCCTTATTTATTGGTGAAACTCACATTTTTGAGAGCTAGAGTAATAGCTTACATTAAGATACATTTTAAACTGATGATAATGCAGAGAGCTTTAAGATGTGAAAGTGATGTGAAGAAGTGTAAGAATTAATGCTGGAGCAAAGTACTCTTTGTTTAGAATTACACTAGAAGCAGTGAGAAAATTAGGTACTTTTACTAGAGTTCACTTAGCAAACAAAGTTTATATAGTATAAATATATAAAAGAAAGTTGATATATGTAACTATTCATTGGAATGATGGTTGCGTAATGCAGCAGAGAAGGTGCTGTGTCTGTGCATGAACTCCAGTCATTAAGTTATGTACAACTTAGTTTAAGACAACAACCAATTATTTGTCACTAGTTTTATTCCATGGCTCTGTGCTTCCTTGCTGAAAGATATTTTCATAGATTTTTGTGGTAGAAATTTTGTCTCTGACTGAATATGTGACAAGTGTTCATTGCTGAAGTTTCACCTGATAATTCCAAGAACAAATAATGTTTGTAACTTTCAGGTAAAACTTCTTAGTTAATGGCAAAATATAAATGATTGTTGAAGGCTTTACAGTTGTCCATAGCTTATCAGCTTTGCAGGACATTTATGTGTTTGATAATTTTTAAAGTCAGAAATATATCCTTTGAGTGGGTTTTCTTCCTACAGTGCCTTACAAAGAGGCAAAGTCAAATAACATACACACAATAAATCCCTAAGAGAAGCAATGTGTGGGACATTCATAATAATCGTTTATCACTAGAAGAATCAGATAATGAAACTACAACCTATTTGTCACTTTCTGTTGTGCAACCCAAGTTTCCAAAACATTCAGTGAATTCTTTGTTGAAGAAGTACTGGTTTTAAGATTTAAGTGATTAGCATGTGCCATAAAAATACATTTATTGATTTGTTATATTTGTTATAAAATGGAATTTTCTGTTCTACTCATCATTATAACTATAGCAAAAAGTTATTTCTTAGAAGTAAGATGGGCATTGTGATTCCAGAGTTCCTTGCCAAAATATTTTGTTGGCCTTTATCAGAAGATAAGAGTAATATGTTATATGAAATAGTGTTACATTCCATATTTAATTCGATAAGTACATACTTGTGTGCAAAGTACCTATTTCCCGCAGAAGGGTTGGAATTGTCCCTTTTGGTTTTTTTAAATGCATTTAAGTTTATTATCCTTTTTATTAAAGATACAATAATTTTTTGTATTTTTATTACACACTTGTTAATAACAGGTCACTAGAATATAAGATGGTAATGTTCACTGAACTGAAAACATATTGTTATAAAATGTTGATATTTGAAAATTTTGAAACTTACTTACAAATGAGTCGCTATTTAGAGTTTAGCTCTAGCTCTTCCAATACAGTAACTGTGTTGTTAGCATAGTAACTGCATCTGTGTTATGTACAGTTTATTTGCTGCTCCAGAAAAGGAAACTACTCCAGTATTCAGAATGTTCCAAAATAAATAAAAGCTTACATTTAATGACAATATTAGTATTGTTTTAGGAAATTTTGAAATGTAACTCATTTTATCATTTTACAAAGTTCAGAGATAATATTCAGTGGCTTAAATTTACTACCTTATTATTTCAATGATGAACAGTTTAAAACTATGTAGCAAGATACAACTGTTTATTGACTTAACCACATAACCTTTAAGATGCAATAGTTATCATAAAACTATATTTTTCGTTTGAAATGGCATTCATTGTCCATTATTTAAACTATTTTACTCATACAACTTTTTTTGCATTTATTTTGGAGATAAAACTTATTGAAATTGAATTTAAATGAAACAAATCATGATTTATATTACTTTAATATATTGTTTACTGCTTTAAAATTTTGAACATTTAAGAACAATATAAATATTACCATTAAGAATCTCGAAACACCCAAGTCAATCTAGTAAAAACACCAGCAAAGAAACAGTGTACAAATGATTTACCAAAGTTTGATGTTAATTGTGTATTCCTAAATGATATATAACTATGCAGTGTTGGTTAAAATGCATATCAAAGTGATATCATGCATTTAACATTGGAGGTAAATAAATGTATTGCATCTACAAAAATATGTTATTAATCTGTCCCATTTCAGAATGACCAAAATTTCATTTACAGCTTCTTTTAACATCACATATATCCCAGCTGCATCAATATAGGCCCATACAAACACAGAAGTCACCACTCGAATAAATAGTGGCAACTACTTTACCTTTTTCCTGTTCACTGTATTGGCTCTGTGCAGTTGTTGAACTTTGTGTATGTGGAGCCATACAAGCTATCAACAATATATGTGTTATGATCACCTATATTTCTATGTAGCTATAGAAACAAACTGGTAGGTCACATAAATAAAATATCAGAGACAGAACTCAAATAGATTTATATAACAAAGAAAAATAACGAAAAAATGTTTTTTCATGAATATGGAAAAGCTTAATTCAAATTGGCATTAATGGGAATGGGGAAATATATGATGTGCCAGATAGAATAGCACCTCAATTTAGAAGGTTAATAGGAACCAAAAATTTAAAAAAAATATCCAGGCACTAATATGTTGTCTTAAACTATTGTTAGCAACCAGAGAGTGCCAGTATTTCTCTGACCAAGAAGTGATTTTTGAAAAAGTATTGAAATTTTTGCCTATCAAATAGATTTCTCATACAGGAGTGCCTCTGTATTCCGACACATATGGGACCAGGCTTTGCAGATTATAGTAATTGGCAGATTTATGGATTTCCAACAATAAATTATTATTATTAATATTAAAACCTTTGACTCCCAAAACAAAACAAAAATACTCTTTAAAACACAAATCACATGTAAACAATACTTTATGTAGTTTACTTTCCATGAAATGGATGGGTTGTGCTGTCTAAAAGCTGGCTATGTTGCAAACTTTTTTATTACAGGCCACACTCCAGGTACAGGGTGACTTCCTGCATGCATATGGCTATGTCACAAAACAGATACAGATCTGATGATGGTTAATCTGAAACACATCATTGAAGTTACATTGTTAATGAAGTGTGACATATAATAAAAATTTTGTGACTTACTCAGCTTTCCAGCAGCACTATCCATTCATTTCATCATGGTTGCCTGCCTCTTTCATGACTTCATGTTGAATTTACAATATTTTACAACTCATCATGAAGTTATTATTTTTATGTTCATTTTAATCAATCAGCTTTCTCTGTGATATGAAGTCACCAATCTTTGTTTTCTCAAGATCAAAAAGATTTTTAAAGCTTTCTGTACAGCAACCTCCTTAAATCTAAAATATCAGTTGTTGCTAGGTCATTTGCCTCAGTTCACTTGACATCTGTTAATGCACTGACAGCATCGCTATGTCATACTGTTTACTACATCCTTAAAGAAACCATGTGTACAAAGCATCTTCAGCTGTTGGTACTTGCTGGTTTTATCACTTTCCTGTTACTGCTTTTGCTGTTCAAATTGTGCTCCTCAATTTTAGCATGATTTTTATTGTCGTGACTAGCAGCATTCCCAATGCCATAGAATGAAGCTAAACTGTAACTTTTTAAATAATGCCTGCAGTACAGAGCTCTCTCAAATGAACAATAAAATTTGCCACCACACCCTGTAGTATCTCAATGGAAATGGAGTTGGATGCCTCATAGATTGGCAATTCAAGTTTGTCCAGTATCATGGGATTGTTCTGGTAGGCAGTGTCTTTCAATGTACCCCACAAAAAGTAGTCACATGGAGTCAAATCAAATGATGATGATGCCATGTGCATTTTTGCCCATTAGACCCTATCTGGGGCCGTGTTCAGCCTGCCTGGTGCAAGTCTTTAGGTGACACCACTAGGGCAACTAGCATGTTGCTGATGATGAAATGATGAATACAGCAGACAGAACAATCCTCCCCTCCGATTGGAGGAAATCTCCGATCCAAGTGGGAATTGAACCCGGGCCACCCTTTGGCATTTTACCACGCTGTCCACTGGACTATGGAGGCAGGTAGATCAAATGAATGTGGAGGCTGATCTACCCTTGCTCTAGTAAATTTGCAATAATCCAGTGTAGTCACCCTATTGCCAAAGTATTCATCAAGGAAGTAAAACATTGATTTGGTGTGATGTAATGTGGCATCATCTCGCATGAATCCTCTTGGTGGCTGGTAGAGGCTCCAATTCTAGTTATGTCACAATAAATTGTTCAAAACTGCAATGTAATGTTCACTAGTGATCATTTCTCACATGAAAAATGGCCAGTAATACCTTTGCTACTTATTGAATTCCACATAGCACTGTACCAGTCCCTCGTATGGATGACTATCAGCACTTAAGAATGGTTGTCCCCAACGCAACATCTTCCAGCAAATACAGACATCAATAAATTTAATTTCAAGTTTGGGAACAGAAAATAATCTGAAGGGGCTAAATCTGGCGAATTATTTTGATGAAAATGTTCACTGGTGTACAATCAGATCTCCATGTCAAACTCTCTCAACATTTCAGCAAGTGATCACATTGTCATCATAAGATGTATTGATGAACTCAGTGCCCTGGAGTGGTTGCACTTCTTTTGTCTCCCCTCTCCCCACAGTGGACCATCATCTGAGAGGTGCATGAATGTGCGATCGTGTGTGTGTGTGTGTGTGTGTGTGTGTGTGCAGTCTCGTGTACTTGCAGTGTGCACGCATTTCGTATATTTATTTTATTTTATTTTTCTCCCCTCACCTGCCTCCCCACTCCATTCCTAAGCTGTTTCTCGTTATTCGCATCTAAACCATCCCCACCACCGATTCGAAGTGCGGCAGCTGGAGGTGATGGTTGTATGACTGTGTTGTGTGCCTGTGTGATTGTGTGCGTATTCTATTTTCTGAAGAAGGCCATGGCCGATAGCTGAAAGTGTTGTATGTGTGTGTCTTTTGTATGTGCCTGTCGCAGCTCGTCGACAGGTCTTTGCGGGCAGTTGTTATCTGTTCTTATTATATTATTATTTTAAAAATGAGTTAGGTTTTGGTTTAAATGTTAAAAGGGACATATATGTACGTTCATATGGTATTAGTTTGTTCACATTCCTTGTAATGTTAAAATGACCAGTAAATTCTAGTATAGGTGAACATTGCAGTATTATTCATGTAATGTTAGCACTATTGTTTTCATGTGTAGGAGAGCAACACACGTAATTGTTACGACCACAATGGAAGAGCTGTCAGAGTGTCCTTGCTTGGGACCACCAGTGTACATCACTGTAAAACTGTGGTGCCTATCTAAAGCTGTAAGAAACACACACCAAAAAGTAAATTCTAAATTTAGATCTTTTCTAAAAGTCATCAGGTCTAAAACAAATCTGGGCCTCTCTAGAAGCAAAGAGGAACCCTACTCCAACATTGAGGTAAACATTAAAACCAGTCACTCTCATTTCTAAGCGACATTCCCTCATGTGAATCCCAATTGGCTTCATTTCTCGAAAGAGCCTTTCCATCAGAGACTGAACAATGGTAAGATATACTGATGTGAAAGGTACAGACAATGTTTTATATGCCTGGCACACCATGAGTATTCATTGCCTGATAGTGGTGGTTCCACAGCCTCAGCACAGAGGCTTGGTATGGGGCTTGTGCTAAATGTTCCAGTAGGCAGCTGAATCCCTTCATGGTGTACCAAATCCAACATCTTCAAATAAGATGGCCATGCAGACCCATTCAACATGAACCTATAATTAAGATGAGATCGTATGTAGACTCTATAATAACAAATCAAACATGTTCTATGTGCTCCCCATGAAATATGGTTAAGGCTTTTTTAAAATTCCTTGTGTTTTGAGTCATGTGTCTTCAGATCCATAAGTTATGGCAATCACGTAAGTTTGGAATCGAATGTGAGGCCCAGAAACCTCACCATGTCTTTAAAAGTCAGAATAGTGCCCCTCATCTGCAGTTCAGGTAAATTACAAAGAGTACATTAAACATAACACACACACACTTGTTAGGTAAAAACTTAAAATCAATCTTCTCTGCCTATTCATCCAACTGTCGAAGAGTTAATTGCAACTGATGTGTCATCGTTGCAAGGCTGGAAGAAGAGCAAAAAATAGAGAAGTAATCCACAAATAGAGATCACTGAACAGGACATTTAACAATGGACTTCATACTGTTAACTGCTACAGTAAACAAAGCCACACTTAAAACAGTATCCTGTGGAACACTGTTCTCTTGCTCAAAACGATCTGAGAGAGATCACCAATTTGTTATCTAAAATAATGTGGAGAAAGGAAAAACTTAATAAAACTGGGAAGACAACAACAAAAAACCCCATTTGTGGAGCTGCCTGAGGATAAGATGCCTCCAAGTAATATTGTAGGCCTTCTTAGTATCATAAAATACACCCAGAAGGTGATTTCAGTGCAGTAAAG
This sequence comes from Locusta migratoria, assembly GCA_026315105.1. Classification (NCBI taxonomy): domain Eukaryota; kingdom Metazoa; phylum Arthropoda; class Insecta; order Orthoptera; family Acrididae; genus Locusta; species Locusta migratoria. The sequence continues at coordinate 346,122,189 of CM048751.1, read as the reverse complement.
CCTGTTATATAGTTGCCTCCAGGAAGACCAGGTTATCAAAGATGGAGGAATATCTCTTGAACTCACACTGAAAGCAGCTGAGAAGCTGGCTAGCTTCCTGCTTCAAAGCAAGGCAGAAATTGACCATCCACTTTAAGGCCTTCCCTATGCAGCTAGTGACGTCAACTCTATAATAACGACCAGGGCATGTACAGTCTTTCTTGGGTTATAAAAGAGGAATTAAAATGTACCCTCTCCCTGAGTCAGGGAACTGGTCTTGACACCCGGATGAAGTCATAAAGGTTGAGGAGGATTTCCTTGTTCTGCTTTGTGAGGTGTCATGGCATATTGTAGTGGATTCCATCATGAGCTGGGGATCTGTCACAAGTTGCAGAATCCAGCTTGCACATGAAGAAGGGGCAGTTTTAATCTTCATCAATGGTGGACAAAAAGTCCAAAATTCCTCTCTCAGTGTCCACTCTGTGGTGATGGAAAGCTGGAACATAAGTGGCAGTGGTAGTAACTGTAATTTAAAAAAAAAAGAGAGAGAGAGAGAGATAATAATAGACCACCAAAGGCTGGTCAATGTCTTATGGCCTGGTCTAGAGTGTACCAGTCCCCATTACATCAAATATTGGACTCCTCCCTCCTCTCCCCAATATCTCCTAATGGGGTTTCATACAACTAGTTTTATTAGAATACATACATATTACACGATCAGGCCCAATGGACAGCATGCTGTTTTGAGAGATTGCCTCCACATCAGCCTGTCTTCGGCAGGCTGCCAGTCTTCCAGCAGTCCTACTCTCTTAAGGTCATTGGGTATGCAATCATTGAGTTCTAGGTCTTTTCACAGGCCTTTTGCTGGTTGCCTTGGCATTGAGTACAGTTTTCGGCCATCAGTGTCTCACATCTGAGCAATATGCCCTGCCCTCTGGAGTTGCCATATCTTCATTATAGCAACAATATCAACTGTTTGTAAATATCATACAACTCAGTATTGTGACTTAGTCTTCATTTTTTACTCTTATTATTGTAAACTGGTCCACAAATCACCAAAAGGACTCACCTTTCAAATATCATCAGTCCATTCAGATCTTGCTTGGTTGTACTCCCGCTGGCATATCCATATAGTACTACTGGCTGTAGGAGTGTTTTGCAGATGTTTATTTTGAAGTGTCTTCAAAAATTCTGGTTTTGAGGAGAGCATTAAGGTCATGGTAACAGTGGTTACCTGCCTGTAGTCTTGCCTGTATTTCCAATTTACTGGATGGTTCATCTCTAAATACTGCACCCAGATATTTGAACTCTCTGACTTGATGATAATAACCTTCAATTGTCTCTAAGGGTGGAAGTGATTCTTGAGTTTCACTATGTCTACGCTGCAGAACCACGTATTCTGTCTTGTCACGATTGATTTGAAGTCCAATTTTCCTCGCTGTTGTTTCCAGAATGTTCACCATTTCTCCTAATTCTTCTTGCAACCCAGATTAAAGAACTATATCATCAGCATATCTGAGAAACTTGATGTCCACATCCTTGATCTGGACTCCTTAGAGTTCAATAGATGACATCTCTAGCATTACCTTCTCTAATCTGAGATTGAAAAGAAGGCTGTAAGAATAATATCTTCCAGCAAGATATTAGATAACTGCAAACCCATTTTCAAGAGGCTGGGTATAATGACAATTTGTAGACAGTATGTCTTCAACCCATTTGTCTATATAAAAGAAAATGAAGCATCCTTCTTCAAGAGACAAGAAATCCACTACCACAACACAAGGAATAAGGCTGACATTGATATACCAAGCTGTTGTCCCACAGCTGCCCAAAAGATGTACGACCACCTACAACCTGATGTTCGAGCATTACCACCAAGAATGTTCAGAAATAGACTGACATGTGTGCTCAAGCAATACCCACTACATTCTGTAAATGAGTTTTTTCTCTATGTGTGAAGCCACAGACTGATCATGGTTCCTACAAGTGTTGTTTATAATCATTGTTTATAAAAGTGTTGTGTTTCTTTTAATGGTTTTGTATGTCCTGACACAATCTGTCCGGCCATGGCCGATGATCGATTAAGACCTAATAATAAAATAATAAAGATCACTAGACAGAGGATCTTTAGGTTAACACCTACTTTTTCTTCAAGTACCAGTTTGCATGTAGCTTTCTACTTATGCATTTCATGACTAATTAAACTCAATACCATTAGTTCCACAGGGCCTAAAATTGCTTATTTTAACATTAGTGCCTATTTTTTACGCAACTTAAGCATAAAAATTTGAGTTAAAGTTCTTGTATTTTCAAAGATTAGAATGACACGTGGGAGTACTAAATGTTATATTTGAAAATCTTTCATTCGTAGAATTCTGGCTGTGTATTTACACTAAGAAAAAGTTTCATAGGCAATGGATTTAAAAAAAAAATCTCAAGGTTAATCGTAAAAACTCTCGATAATCAAATTACTGCACTTCACACCTATTGTCACTGCTTTCTACAGCCAATCCAAGCAAACTAATGTGTTTAGTGAAAAGTATTGTACACGAACTTTCCGGTTCAAAAAATAATTCACTAGTAGTGAGATGTTTTCATTTGAAGCACTGGGCAATTTCTTTCACTTGTTTAGAAGGGGTGGCCATCTGTCTGCCATTTTCCCCCTACTGCTCCTTTGCACCATAGTAAAATAAATAAATATTATAAAGGGAAAAATTCTTAACAGGAAAAACATATGTAAAAGATAGATGAGTGTACTTACTAGGCGAAGGAGCACAGGCAGTGATAGTAACAAATAAACACGCACGCACACACACACAAATGCTAGTTTTCGCAGTGTGTGTGTGTGTGTGTGTGTGTGTGTGTGTGTGTTTATTTGTTACTATCACTGCCTGTGCTCCTTCGCCTGGTAAGTAGACTTCATCTATTTTTTACATATAAATAAATAGATAAAATTTTAAGAATATTGAGTTTTTCCCCCATGAAATCATACCAGTACATTGTGTAGCGACCGTCATGTTAAGTAGTACTGATGTTGAAAGTGCAAAATAAATTCTAGTTTCTATGCCATGCCAAAAACAGCTAGTTCAAAAGCTAGTCATATAAGAAGGTGGTTGCTCTGACTTCCACAAATTGCTCATCATCTCCTCATCACCTAGGTCATGAATAACTTTTCCCTTCTGTTCCCTTTATCTTCCCTCCTCTCATACCTGATGAAGGAAAGTATTTTCAAAACCTTGTGTCCTATTTTACATTTTCTTGTTTTTGTGTGACTGTCAGTGATACAGAACATAGGAAAGTACTGGCCAGCTACTGAGTCTCTTTTCAAGAATATTTTAATGATACACTGATGCCATTAAATTACATATTGTTTCCTTCCTTTGGTTCTCATTTCTTGTTACTTTGTTTCTGTCTGTTTAAAATATTACTTGAGGCACAGTGCAACATTTTAAATGGAAATGATTCACACCACTATCCTGTTTAAGATTGCCTGTTATTCCAAGAATGATTTCATGTAGTTCTGAGCGTATGAGGTCAAAGGTGTCCCTTGTAAGAGACATTTGAGTTCTAGTTAAGAATATGTTTGTTGTAGCATATCCAGGAATTCTGTAAATTTCTATAAATAATCAGTGTATTCAGATAACAAACATTTGAAGGGTCCACGGGAAAAAGGGGGTAAGTCAAAAAAATGAAATTTTAGATTATTACAGCTTCAGAAAGCTTTCAACAAGCTGCGTTTATCAGTTTTTGTTTCATGGAAAGAAGGGGGATAGTCTCAAAGTTACAGTGGTTTAAAAATATAGCATCCACGGGAAAAAGGAGGTAAGTCAATGTGAAACTAGGAAAAAAGGAGGTTAGTCATTTGGCAGCACCTATCGCACCTGTCGCTTACATTCTGTAGTCCAGGTTTTGAGCATCTGCTGTTGGCGAGGTTAAGTTAGTGCTTTGTGTGTTGTGTGAATTTCTTTAGTTTATTTTATGTTTTAACTGACCTGTGGAAGTGATCATGAAAAATGAAGATGAGGAAAGTATCACCTTCAGTCAACTATCACATTCATCGAAGAAAAGGAAGAAAACAGGTCGACTTTCCGACGTGAGAAATAAACTGTTATCATCCACCCATGAATTAGGGCCAGATTGTAAATGTTCCAGACTGAAATGTTTCCAGAGTATTACTGGCGCAGAATGTGGGTATATTATATCTAATTATAACAAAATGACTGTGAATGAGCAGAATGCTTACTTGGCAGGTCTAATTAATGTAAATATTATATCCCAAAGGAGACCTAGGTGACCGGAAAATGAAGCTAAATTTTGTGACAACCGTTATTCATATCGTGTAAGAGTGAAGAGGGAGAATTATGTCACTGAAGTAAATGTTTGTTCTAAAGCCTTTACATCTTTTCATGGAATATAAAAAAATAATAATAAAAAATAAAAATAAATAAATAAATAAATAAATAAAAAGAAAAAATAGAAGTAATACAACGTTATCTGAAAAAAGGTATGAGTCCAAAGGATGGTCAAGGCCAACACTATAATCGGAAATATTGTGTGACATGAGAAGCACTTGAGGCAGTTCGCCAACACATTAGTTCATTTAAAGGTGAATGAAGCCATTACTGCTTGAAAACCTCTAAGAAAGTGTATCTACTACCAGATCTGAACATCAGTTAGATGTATGAGTTTTTATTTTTTTTAATTTTATTTATTTATTTATTTATTTAAAATCATACGCTACACAATCTGTGTCGTATGAAAAATACAGACTTGTTTTCAACACAGAATTTAATGTTGGTTTTGGATGCCCTAGAATGGACACTAAGACGACGACACAGAGTGAAAATGAATAAGCAATGAATGTATATAATTTACAAAGATATTGTTTCGACCTACAAAGTTTTGTTCTATTTATAAAGAATTAATTCTAGCCTATAATATATGATTTTTTTTAACTAATGTATTTTTGCACATTCATTTGTTACATTTTTAATTACTTCTTAAATAATACTGGTAGTTAGTCCTAATTGTAGTACGTTTAACATAGTTAACGAATTAGCAAGATTTACAGACATTCCCCATTTCATAATGACTTACCCCCCTTTTCCCTAAAAAAAAATTGATGTCATTTGATATAATATTTTCTTTAGATTGCTACAGTACATTTACAGGAAAACCTTGTAAAGGTATCTAATGACTATATGTAAGGCTACACAAAACATAAATTTCAAGAGAATTGGCTAAAATATGCATTTGGTACAGAAGGTTTGGTGTTAAAATCTTCTCTCCTGAAAAATTGAGAAGAACTGACTCCCCCCTTTTTCCCATGGACCCTTCATTTTCAAATTCATAGATCCTAACATGTCGAGAAGTAAGAAATCTTTTCTAAGGTCATTATCACTCAGTAATGGACTTGGGTCAATGAATATTGCCCCAAGATTGTCTCACAGGTCCCTAATGCCATTATTTATTCTGTCAATGTAAGTATTACTCACCAATCTTCTCTGACTAATACCACTAATTACCAGTCTGGAGGACATTTATACACACTTCACTGATCTGATCAAGTGTCTTGTTTCACACACAATTTCTTCCTCATTGTAGCTGTGGATATAATTTGTGCCCACATGGATTAAAACATCTTTGCAGCTACTTAAACTTTCAGCTTCATTTTCAGTCATTTTCTTTTTGCATCTAATACATTTTTGATAATGTTCATTCAGCTGATGAGATCAAATTCCAGGTGAAACATCAGTCTTACAGTCTGAAAAAAATAACATTTTTAGCAGAGTATCACCTATTAACAGAAAATGGTTATTGTCTACATTCTTTGTAATGCTTACATGTATGTCCTTTCTACTGTAGTTAACAATTTTCCATTTAAGTAAATTGTATGTGTGAGTTTAGCCATTTCAGTACATGAGCAATATAGGCATGACCAAAGAAAACCATCTGTTATCAATTTTAAATTCACTTTTGCACACTTCTTGTGTAACCACTGATTGCACTTCATACAAAATGTACATATTTATTATACGAATATTATAGAGGAAAAAATTCCTAGGAGGAAAAATATATGTAAAAAAATAGATGAAGTCTACTTACCAGGCAAAGGAGCACAGGCAGTGATACTAACAAATAAACACACACACACACACACACACACACACACACACACACACACATACAAACGCTAACTTTCACAGCCTAGCTGCTTCGTCAGGCAGAAGGGAAGGAGAGGGAAAAGGAAATGATGAGGGTTTTAAGGGAGTGGGTAAGGAGTAATCCCAATCCCGGACAGGAAAGACTTACCTTTGGGGAAAAGAAGGAGGGTAAACAAATGCACACACACCCATACATTTACACAGATGCAAGTACACCTAGGCAGACATACTGAAGAAAGCAAAGAACTCCCTTAAGACCCTCATCATTTCCTTTTCCCTCTCCTTCTCTTCTGCCTGACGAAGCAGCTAGGCTGCGAAAGCTAGCGTTTGTAAAAGTGTGTGTGTGTGTGTGTGTGTTTTTATTTGTTACTATCACTGCCTGTGCTCCTTCGCCTGGTAAGTAGACTTCATCTATTTTTTTATATATAAAATGTACATTTTGTAACATGTTTTAAAAATTCCATACATGACAAACTAATTTCATCTTTTTTGAGGACTGAAATATTTTGAACTCTTCTATCAGTGCCATATTGAAATGTGAATGAGTTTGTGTGATCCACAAGGAGATGGACATTTCTCACTAGACTGACTCATTAAGTGAGGCAGTAGCAGTGATGTAAGTAAATTCCACTAAGCTATGCAGAGTGTGTTTGTGTTCCGCTTCACATTTTGTCTTGCATGCAGACCTCTTAGGTGGACTAGGTGCTTGCTTTAACCATTCAGATACTGTAGCATTATCGATAATGTGACTGCATGGAGTAGCCCACTGTGGCATTATGGATAATGTGACTGCACGGAGTAGCCTATGTATGACGCCCTCCACAACACAAAATTCAATAATGCCTCAATGTCATATCAATTGTTGAGGCTCTCCAAGACCAGCACAGCACCTCTACATTAAGTACAATGGGGGCAATCCTACCTCAGGTGTAAGTTCAATATTTTAAACATAACTGTGTTTTACAGGATAGCAAATTAATAATCAGCCAACCAGTTGCAACAATAGTAGTTTTAATAAACTTGACCATGGTTTCAACAGATATAAACCTATAGACAACGTGATATCGTAAGTTAAAATTCATAATTATTATGCCTGAAATATGTCTCATACCAAGCCTATTGTCTAAAACATTATGAAATACAGAATCAGAATAAAACTGTTGCTTACTACACTTGTGTGTCACGGTAATTGAACATCCCTATGATCTAGGGAATGTGATTAAAGACTGAAAGATACATCACCACATTTGGAGTCATTCGTGCTTACTGATGGACATGAATGACTCCAAATGCGCTGACTCTTTTAGTCTTAAATCACATTCCCTAGATCATAATGATGTCCAATTACTGTGATATGCACGTATAGTAAGCAACAGTTTTATTCTGATTCTGTATTTCAAAGTGTTTTAGACAGCAGGCTTGGAATGACACAAATTCATAATTATTATGCCTGAAATATGTAATTTATGGTGTCACATTTCTACATCTACATGGGATACTCTGCAAATCACATTCAAGTGCTTGGCAGAGGGTGCATCGAACCACTTTATATTATGTATCTCCTATTCCCTTCTCGAATAGTGCATGTGAAGAAAGAACACCTGAATCTCTACATTCAAGCTCTGATTTCTTGTATTTTATTCTGATGATCATTTCTACCTATGTAAGTGGGAGTCAACAATATATTTTCACATTCGGAGGAGAATGTTGGCGAATGGAATTTAGTAAGCAGTACATACCGCAGCAATAAACATCATCATTGTACTGATTCCCATCCCAGATTCTGTATCATTGTCTCCCCTGTATCATGACAATACAAAATGAGCAGCCCTTCTTTGGACTCTTTGGATGTCTTCTGTCAAACCCACTTGATAAGGATCCCATACTGGGTAGCAATACTCTAAAAAAGGACAGACAAGCATAGCGTATGCAGTTTCTTTAATAGTTCTGTAGCATCTTTCAAGGGTTCTGCCAATAAAAAGCAGTCTCTGGTTCCCATTTTCTACAACATTATTTATGTGTTCTTTCCAGTTTAAGTCTGAAGTAATAGTGATTCCTAGGTATTTAGTGGAGTTTACGGCCTGCACTTTTGATTGATCTTGTAAACAAAGTTTAATGGATTTCCTTTTGTACTCATGTGGATGACTTCACACTTCTTATTATTTAAGAGTCAATTGTCTATTTTTACAACATATTGATATTTTATTTAGATCGTTCTGCAGTTGGTTTTGATCGTCAGATGATTTTACTATATGATAATTGACAGTGTCATCTGCAAACAACCAAAGAAAGCTGCTTAGATTTTCTCCCAAATCATTTATGAAAATAAAGAACAGCAGAGGACCAATAACACTACCTTGTGGAATACCCAATATCACCTCTGTTTTAGTCGATGCCTTACCATCAAGTACTACAAACAGTGTCCTCTCTGACAAGAAATCCCCTCTCCAGTCACAAATTTGGGGCAATATACCATAACCATGCAATTTGATTAAAAGCCATTTGTGAGAAACGGTGTCAAAAGCCAAGAAAACGGAATGAATTTGAGATCCCTTGTCAATAGCACTCATCACTTCATTTGAGTAAAGAGCTTGTTGTGTTTCCCATGATCAACATTTTTTAAATCCATATTGACCTTTGGTCAATAGATCATTCTGTTTGAGATATTTTATAATACTTAAATACATAATATGTTCCAAAATATTGCTGCAAATTCACGTCAATGAAATAGGCCTGTAGTTTAGTGGTTTACTCCTACTGTCTTTCTTGAATATAGGTGTGACCTGTGCAACTTTCCAGTCTTTTGGTACAGATCTTTCTTTGAGAGAGTGGTTGTATACAGCTATTAAGTAAGGAACTATCACTTCAGTGCAATCAAATAGAAATGTAATGGGTATACAGTCCAGACCAGAAGACTTGTTTAGTGATTTAAGTTGCTTCACTACTCTGAGGATATCTACTTCAACATTACTCAATCTGGTCTCTGTTTGTAATTTGGAATATTGGTTTCGTCTTCTTTGGTGAATGAGTTTTGAAAGGTTGTGTTTAGTAACTCTGGTTTAGTAGCACTATTATTGGCAGGATCGCCATTACTGTCACGGAGTGAGGGTATTGTTTGTGTTTTGCCCCTAGCATATTTTACATATGTCTATAGGTATAACATGTATTTCTGAAGAAGGCACGTTTATATCTGTCTAAACTGTGGTCACAATTATTAAAACTACTATTATTGCTACTGGTTGCCTGATTGTGCATTTTCAACTTTTCACGGTGTAAGGAGTAATCCAATAAATTTCGGATGTGCAGCCGTGCAAATTCTACGTCTTCCACTAATATTTTGGCCACGTATCATCCGGCCATCTTCAGAGTGAGTCCATGACTACCGACAAGTTGCCAGGCGTGGCCTTATATACACCATTGCGGCCGAAATATTGGTGGAAGACATAGAATTTGCATGGCTGCACGCCCAAAATTTATTGGATTACTCCTTACGCCGTGAAAAGTTGAAAATGCACATCAAGTACCTCTTCGGGGAGGAGATGATTTCATCTGTCCACAGATGGATTCCTGTCTGACAATCCTATCCCTGATGTCCAGGCAGAGCTTCAAGGAATCCTCAAAACCTTAGGCCCCCTACAAAACCTTTCACCTGACTCCATTAACCTCATGACCCCACCGACACCCTGCACCCCCACCTTCTACCTTCTTCCCAAGATTCAGAAACCCAAACATTCTGGTCACCCCATTGTGGCCAGTTACCAAGCCCCCACAAAACAAATCTCTTCCTACATAGACCAACACCTTCAACCCATTATGTGCAATCTCACATTCTTCGATCGCCTGAAATCCTTACCCAGCACAACCTCCAGAAACCATCCTTGTAACCATTGATGCCACTTCCCTATACAAAAATATCCCACGTACCCAGGGCCTCAGTGTGATGGAGTATTTCCTTTTATGCCGACCACAAGCAACTCTACCCAAAACTTCTTTCCTTATTACCCTAGCCAGCTTCATCCTAACCCACAACTTCTTCACTTTTGAGGGCCAGACATACCAACAACATAAGGGAACAGCCTTGGGAACTAGGATGGCCCCCTTGTGTGCCAACTTATATATGGGACACTTAGAGGAAGCCTTCTTGGATACCCAGGCCTATCAACCCAAAGTTTGGTATATATTTATTGATGATATCTTCATCATCTGGACTCAACTTCTTTTGGTTTCATCAGATTTACCTGGTCCTATTCCATATCCCAAACCACTTTCCTTGATGTTGATCTCCATTTATCCAATGGCATGCTTCACACATCCGTCCACATCAAACCAATCAACATTATGACAGCTGCCATCCACTCCATATCAAACGATCCCTTCGCTACAGCTTAGCTCTTCGTGGCAAAGGAGTCTGCTCCAGTTCTGAATCCCTGAACCAGTACACCAATACCTTGATGACAGCTTTCACATCCCGCAACTACCTTCCTGATTTGGTACAACAGCAAATAGCCAGGGCCATTTCCTCTTCCCTCCAAATCCAGAACCTCCAACAGAGGGACCTAAAAGTACCCCTCTTGTCACCGGTTACTTTCCGGGATTGGAGCGGACTCTAAATGTGACTCACCAGCAAGGATATGACTTCCTTAAATCCTGTCCCGAAATGAGATACATCCTTCATGACATCCTGCCCACGCCACCGAGAATGTCTTTTCGTCACCCACCTAACCTTCGTAACCTCCATGTCCACGCCTATGAAATCCCCAAACCACCTTCCCTACCCTCCGGCTCCTACCCATGTAACCACCCCCGATGTAAAAACTGGCCTATGCATCCTCCCATCACCACTTACTCCAGTCCTGTAACCCAGAAGGTGTGCGCAATTAAGGGCAGAGCCTTTTGTGACAGCACCCACAGGATTTACCAACTGACATGCCTGCACTGTGAAGCATTGTATGTGGGAATGACCAGAAACAAACTGTCCATCCGCATGAACTGTCACAGGCAGACAGTTTTTTTTTTTTTTTTTTGGTAATGAGGATCACCCTGTGGCTAAGCATGCTTTGGTGCATGGCCAGCACATCTTGGCACAGTGTTACACCATCCAGGTTATATGGATACTTCCCATTGACAACTCCGGAGATGGGAACTTGCCCTTCATCTTATTCTCTCTTCCCATTGCCCACCAGGTCTCAACCTTCGTTAGTTTGAAATTCCTGCCCACCATTCTACTACATCTTTGCCTCCAATCTATGGACAGAGCCTGTGCCTTTCTCCTTTTCTGTTCAACTATTGCAGTCTTTGCCATCCAAAATGCAATGCCAAGCAGGAGCAGAGTTTTCACAGCCAAATTTATTTGGGAGATTATACAACATACAAAGGTAACATGATTGAAAATACAAACCCATTTGTAAAGTGAAGAATATGCTGAAATTGGTATTAAGTGTAGTCACCATTGCTGATTATAACAGTTGCTACACACCTCAGCATTGAATCAAAGAGTCTCTGGATGTGCTGATGGGTAATAGCTGTCCATGTTCCTTCTTCATATTGTCAAATTTCATCTGATGTAATAGTGGGTACTGTAATTTGGACCAGTTGTTCCCGAATGTTGAGCACATACTGCATTTTTGATAGCTAAAAGATTATGAAAAGAGGCAGGCCAAGACAGCTACGCACAATCTGTTGGATGGCAAAGACATGTGGCTGTGCATTTTCCTGTTGTAATGTGGCTATTGGTAACCTCTGAAGGTATGGGAGGACAACAGACCCCAACACTACATACATGTAATGCTGGCTGTTAGTGTATTGTCAAGGCTTACTAAGGGGGTGTGGGAGTGGAATCAAATACCATCCCAAAATTAATGTTGGTAAAAACAGTTCTGATTATGCCTGCAACCAGCACAATGGCTGGATTAGAGCCTGGAGACACCATGGTGAAAGACTGTTGTACTGTTACCTCATGTATCGCCAAACGTGTCCTGCACCTGGTGTTATAGTTTAGGGTGCTATTATATTCCACTCCTGCACACACTCTTGATGAACACTGCCAGTACACTAACCAGCCAATGTTATTGTTTGACTGGTTTACTGGTGGCCACATCACACCAGGGTAATCCATGACCATCTGTGGCAAACACTGTTCAAGACTTCTTTGTCTCCATCTTGAATTGCATTGCTGCCTTGGTCTCCCTGTTCTCCCCAGCCACTGCACTGTTGAATATGTCTGATCGATGATCATAGAACAAATAGCCTGGGGTACAGCATATGCTGCTTTATCCGTCTCTAAAAATATGTGGAAGGAGCATGGACAGCTATACCCGGACAACACATCTGAAGTCTCTTTGTTTCAATGCCAAGGTTTGTAACATCATTTATAGCCAGCAGTGGTGGCAGCACTCTGTACTGATTTCTGCATTTTCCTCACTGGGTCTGTATTTTCAATTGTGTAAAAAAGTAAAGTTGTATGGCATGAATGGTTGGAAGACCCCGAAGGCCAGGTTCACCTGCCTAATTGGAAAGGTTTTCTATATCCTTCACATCCACAGGCACCTTTCCTTTGTGAAGTATGAAAATTGTGTACTGAAGTGTCTTTGTGAAGTGTAATGGGCATTTGTGTAGGGTATGTCATGTTCATGTCGAAGATGATGCGAGAAGGGAGAGGGTGAAAGCTGGTGCCAGCACATAGCCTACTTCTCTTGAAAAGCACCAAGGAGGACACCAAGCTTAACGTCCCTATCCAACAGATGGGCCACCATCAACGTGGCCCATGCTCTCACACTATGAGACATTGCAGGGAGGTTTGAAATTTAATCCAGGAGATTGACGCAAAAACTGGTGTTCAAGGACTTTGCACCACCACCCATCCTGTCTCCTCTCCTGTAAGGCAAAGGGAAAATCGTCAGCAGTACATGATGTACCTGGATGATAACCCAGTACTGGCCTCACCCAACAGTGCTTAACTTCAGTGATATGGCGGGATTTGGTGTATCCTCCTCGGCACAGCCATTAAGTTCAGTGATGTGATATTTGTAAAATCTTGCAAATAAATGCAGTTGTGATGCTGCTGTTTCTCCTTAGTGTTGCATTTTGGATGGTCAGCTATGTATTAGGTTCACATGATAAGACCAATTGTTGGTAAAGCTCTACATAATTTCAAATTTCTGTTCAAAATATATGTGAATGGAAGTCATGTACTGCATGATTTATTGTGGGTTTGGAGGGCACCTGCATGATAGATACTGGAATGTATTTTCATGTAATTATAACAGCAAGTCTCTCCATTTTGGGAAAAATTCTTTTGTGGGGGAATGTTACTCTTTGCACTAATAGTAGTCAGCAAAGTTTTTACATAATTTAAACTTCCAATTACAATAGAAATATTCTAATTTTTATACTGTTGTTTAAGATGTAAGCTATTTCTATTACAGGTTGCTGAAACTGAGTCACTGTTCACCACCAAGACATCATCCTTGACCATTCCTCTGCATGATGACTACAATGGGCTGCCTCCTTTCACCTTTTCCCCTCCACCTGCACCTCCAACAAATGAGAAACTGGAAGCAACTGACATGCTGCTTTCTCCTACTAACTGGCCAAGCCTCTTTTACTATACACCTGGAGGAATTGATCCTTGGACCACTAGGCCAACTAATACTTATTTTGATTATGGAATACCAAATCCTGGACTGACATGTAGTGGTGACAGCTCTTTTGTATTAGGGTCTGATACAAGCACTTCAGATGTGTTACAACCTTTGTTGTGTCAACAGGAAAACAGTGCTGAACACATTGATCATTTGGAAAAACAGGATATTGTGATTCCAGGACTTAAACTGAAGGAGCACACAGTAATATCAGAAAATGACAGAATATGTGTAATTAAGGAATCTGACACATCTGTTGACAACAGTGAACTGCCTCTACTGTGAGAAACTACAGATAAAAATGTTTTTCTGATAATATATATTCTACAAATTTTTTCATAGCTCTTGTAAAAAAAGTTAGAATATTAATGGAAGGAATGTGTGCTTCAGATCATTACCAGAAAATAAAGATAGTTGTGACTAAGGAGAAAGTAATTTTTTTGCAATGACCATAAAAAAATGTGTAAAATTATACTGTAATAATAGAATTCCAAATTCACAAAGCTTTGTTAGTTGTCACATTAAATATTTTATGATAATAAAACCATCTTCTTATTTGACTATATTTATTTGCATAACTAAAGACTAAGTTTATTTCTTTTATTATGATAACTATGCCAATAAATCCATATATATACCACATCAGAAGTTATTGTGATACCATTTGAATTTAAATAGCAATTGAACTAAAGCTTCGGAGTGTGAAAATAAAACTACTAAAGTTGGTGGCATTATTAGTTCTATATTAGGCCTGTTCAAATGGAATCAGAATGTACTTGCAAAGCTGTCTTAAATTACCCAGTAGACTATAAATTTTCTTGAACTATCGAAACTAATCTTCCTCACTGTGGTAAAAAATTAGATAGTTTAGTTCAGTTTCTGTGAACAATAAGACAGAATTAGTGAATCTCTAGAAGTATATGATTAAAGGTCCAGGGTATATTGGTTCACCCTCTTATAAAATACTGAAACTAGTAAAGGGTATCAATATTTTGGCCAAGTTGCAAGACCTTCCTAAGGTCAATGACTGATTAACACAGGTGGTGGTGTTTGGCTGGTCATGGCAGTATCTCGTGAAGCCACAGCCCTGTGATTTCACTGGTATAACCAGTCAAACAAACAGCATTTACATAAATGACACCATGTCTCTGCTACTGACCGAAGGAAAACTTGTTCCCCAAAAGATTATCACTAATTCGTAATGGACTACAAATTGTCAGCAAGTTCTGCAATCCACAAATAGTTATATAACTACTCCCTTTTTCCTTATACTCACTGTTGTGATTTTAGGGTAAGTAAAATCTAATAAATGTGACACCAGAGGTCTAGTGGCACTATCAGAAAAGTTTTAATGCAACCACATCTCAACTAATCATTCACTGCCCTGAGGAAGGTCATTGCAACTTGGTCAAAATGTTATTAGATTTTAGAATTTTAAGAATTTCGTAAGGAGATGTAGTAATATCCACAGATTGTTTTTAGTGAGATTGACGCTGGCCACAGAAATGTGTGCATTTATACAAGATTCATTATTTGTAGTGTAGCACTGTAGACCTGATGAGTACTTGTTTTCAAATGTACACAATATGTGTACTTCATACTACTGACTTTTAGGTTTTCAACTTCATTATATTTATTAAGAAATTCACAACAGTTCTAAAAATGTGTCCACAATCTTCTCTTTGTTCACATAACAGTTGTGAAAGAAGTCTCTGAAATGTATTTCTACTGGACTAACAATTTCCAAATGAAATGGTATGTAAAGGTAATGAAACTAGTAAAGTGCATTATTGTGACAAGAGATATGTTGAGAATCTAAAATTATAGACTACTACAGAGTAGTGACAGGTGGCATAATAAGTAGACTCAACTTCAGGTGTAGGGAAGAGAAGAGCAACTCATTGTGTCAGTGTTATGTCTAAATTCCTCTGAAGATAATTGTCACATAAAATGTATAAAGGAATTGAGCAAGGAGCAGGTGGAGAGGTGGTGGTTGTTGTGGGGGTGGGAGGTGACTCTGTGATTCCTGGCAGATAAGTTACCTGTAACACATGACAAGCTACTTTTCTAGCATTATTAATATTAGTGGCCAATACCTATAAATGTCTACATCTACTTCTATGTTTGCATCCATACTCCACAAGTCAGCACTCTGTATAAAACAATTTTCAGAAAAATAGGTTACAAGTATGCCTCTGTATGGGCTCTAATCACTCTAATTTTATCTTATGGTCTTTTTATGAGATATATTATGAATACCACACTGATGAGCAGTATTCAAGTATTGGTCAAATGAGTGTTTGATAAGCTACATTTTCAATTGATGTACTACACTTTCTGAGGATTCTTCTAGTGAAACCTGTCTGTCATCGGCCTAACATATACAATGACTGCTACACAGCATGTGCCATATGGATAATCCCCAAAAACACCAGTTTTTGTGAACTGCGCAGGTGGGAAATCTCCCTACAATATAAACTATGGTCCTGTGATCCCACAGCCCTAAATCTTTGCTACTTCCTGTCCCCACCACCTTCCCCTCCCCTTCCCTGCTCAAACTATATCCTTACGTACATAGCCCATCCCACCACACTCCTTCCTTGTAATGTCCATATGGTGAGTGACATTCTTCGAATTCGTGTGGTGTGGTTGTTTTTGTTGTGTGCGCATGACTATGCACTTTAGTAGTGTGATATTTCTGGTTTAGTTTGCCTTTCAATTTTTTGGTCTGTTTTTGTTAAAATGGATATGTCAAATAAGTTTCTTCCTTACTCTGTAATGCACAGGGGAGAGACTATATTGCGACAACAAAATTACTTCAGCTGCTTGGTGTTATGGCTGACGGTGTTTGACGTACAAGATGCTGGCAACCAATGAAGCTAACGAAAGTTGTGGTGATAAAGGGTGAAGGGTCTTATGTGCATATATGTGAGTGGTTTATTTTTGTGTTATTGTTTTGTATGCCGAGACATATGAAGGTTGGAACTTAAATAGTGACAACTATTTATTCACAACCAATACAAAAGCATTATATGTTTGCACTTGTTACTGTCCTTCATAGTAGTTACCAGTATTGTATAGAACCCATTGTCAGTGATGTGGAAGGCATAGTATGCCGTTAGCAGAGCCTGTTCTGTTGATGGTGCAGATGGAGTGGTCTACTGCCTGTCGAATCTCTGGAACAGTTCTGAAGAAAATGCCACGAAGTGGATCCTTAATCTTCCAAATCAAAGTCATGGGTGAGTATTGTGGGCTATCAAAGCTATCACAAAAGCCCATATCTAAAACAAACCAGAAATTAAGAACAAATATTTTTAAAAAATGGCAATAGAAGTCAGTTTATGTCATGAAGAATTAGCATGTGGTGTGGAGTATGCCTCGTTCACTTCATTTCAACAGTGGGAGGACAGAGCTTCGGATGGTCACTGCCGCAGTCTTCACTCATGGAGACATGGGGTGGGGTAGTGTGGCCAGCAGCATGCCAAGAGTTCGGAATCCCTCATCGCA
Organism: Locusta migratoria; assembly: GCA_026315105.1. Classification (NCBI taxonomy): domain Eukaryota; kingdom Metazoa; phylum Arthropoda; class Insecta; order Orthoptera; family Acrididae; genus Locusta; species Locusta migratoria. The sequence goes on along the minus strand of CM048751.1, from coordinate 346,104,899 downwards.
ACACAAGCATGATTGCTTCCAAAATGTGCCGAATGGACACGAGTTGCTCTTGGTGAACTCCACATCAGTTTAAAGCAACAAAGAGCGTATTTGTTACATTTCACCACAAATATTGGTGTTATTTATTTCATAGTGTGCAGTGTACTTTGACAGTTCTTAGTGCTAATTGTACAAAATGGATGGGCAATGTGTAATAAAGCATTTGGATTCTCCATGCATAAATATGTAACTTTTGTATAAAACATTTCTTTTCTTTTCATGGTAAATGGTGCTGTAATAGGCGAAACTAAAAGTGTGGAAATTGTTGAAAAATGGTAATATCTCAAACAAATACACATCAGATCAGGAAAATCAGAGTACAGTTTTTCATGTTTCTGTTAATGCTATCTTGTAATGTCACAATTGAATAAAATACAAACTATGATAATGCTATCAGTTTGTGGCTAGACAATTTGTTGTATTTCAATGATTCAGACTGTACCCACCTCTACACAACTGTTCCCCGATGTTAACAATTGCAGAGAGAGAATAATATCATTTCCTGGTACAATGAGTCCAACAGAAATGCCGAAGAAGCTCATCACAGGTATGCCACACTTTCATTTTTGCCAATTACAGCACCATTTATCATTAAAAAAAAAAAAAAAAAAAAAAAAAAAAAAAAAAAAAAAAAAAAAAGTAGTTTTATACGAAAGTTTTAATATTTTTTTCATGAAGACTCCAAATCTGATATAAAAAGTAATCATTCTTTTAAGAGATTTCAAAGTTGCCTCCCACAACCCATCACAGGTTTCGGTAGGGGGTGGAGGGAGCAAGTGTAGTGTCATTGGATGTACCCCTCAATGCTTTAATATTGGCTGGTAACCATTTCTTTGTTTGCTGCTAATTTCGTGAGATATTTAGTATGGTCACTATCAATATCTCTGAAACAGCGCAAGATATTGGATTGATTGGTTTTCTTAGCATTTCTTTCTTGGTATAACTTTAGAAAGTGAGATAGTAGTGATAGCCCAAGTTACAAACCCAGCATATGCCACTGATCAAAGTCACAAGGACTTAAGTCCGGGGAGTGTGATGGATGGTACAATAGTTCTGAGTCCCATCGACTGAACAGAGCAGCTTGCACTGTATGAGCCCGCACATTGTCATGCACAATAATAGGTGGGTTGTGCAGAAAGTGTTACTGCTTCTTTCACAAAGCTGATTGCAGGTAATGCTCCAAAATGAACAATAACACTATGCATTGACAGTCTGTTATGGAGGAACGTAATGCATTAGGATAACACCATCACTTTTGTTTCCCAGCCTCGTCACCACTTTTGTGTCCCATCCTCATCGCCACTTTTGTGTCTCGTTTCCACCGATGGTCATAGGTGTCGGTGGCCGAGTAGAAAGAGACCGACACAGAAATAAAGGATGCACGCTTGTGCAGGTACGGAGGTGACCAGCCAGTGGGACAGCAGAAACTAAAAACACTAGAGTAAATTAGAACGAGATATATATTTCATGGAGTCTTGGTAATACTTAACTTTTACATAGTTCTTGACTGCAGAATGCTGATACATAGTTTATATAGAGAGAGGTCTGCCTACTGATGAGTCCTAGTGAGTCCAAGTGGCCGATGCAGCAGTCGTGGCCACGAGCGGAGTTGCAGCAGAGGGCGCCCGTGGCTGACATCATAAGAATGCTGCGCCGTGCGTGCATGGCGGTGCGCGGCGTAAGTACGTGGCACGCACTTCATACTTGTGCGACACCACAATCACAGTCATACATGAGACTCACCATAACTTTCACCATACTGGGGCTCTGACACACTTTTGAGTTTCACGGCAACCAATAATGATGCCATTTGTTGGATTGTGGACTGACATTTCAGTTTTGACTCCTATAATGTGGCCAATGTCTCATCCAGTGTTACGATATGGCATATGAGAGGCTCTCCTCCTTGCTCATAGAACTCCAAGTGTGTCTGTGAAGCATCGCAAGGCATCCATTTCTGCATTTCCATCAATTCATGCGGAGCCCATCATGATGCAATTTTATTGCATGCCCAGACACATTTAATGTTGCTCCAACTCCATTGTTTCTATTTTGAAAACATAGTGACACTGTTACTTATACCGCGTGATTGTGCACACGCTGGTGACGTGAGACAGACCAGTCCATTTGCTTGGAGGTAACATAGGTATGTTAACAATGTATGCTATCAGCAACAATAATAGATTCCATTGCATAGTGTCTCCACAGCAGTGTTGCCACTGTTTATGTTCCAACCCGTGTATTTTTCATAAGATTGTTGACATTTAGTAGTGTAGTTTCTATTGGTGTTGGTGGTAGTTGAGGATGTTTGTGTAAGGTTCAGATCACTGTAAGGGGGATATTCAGTGGCATTACCAAAGGGTGTGTAGGTGGTGTGGTGTCATTATTGCTTTTGTCAAAGCCAATGAATGTGAAAAGAAAGAAACTAGTTGTGGTGACAGACTGTTCTATAATTTAGCCTTAGGTTTAGGTTAGGTTGGGAGGCAACAGTTTAGTTGTGAGTTGGCAAAGCCAGTGAATGTGAAAAGGGAAAAACTAGATGTAGTGATGGACTGATCTGTAACATAGCTCAAATTCTAGGTTAAGTTGGAGGCAACTATTTGATTGTGAGTTGGTGAAGCCAAAGTATGTGAAAATACAAAAGGCATTGTGGTGAAGGCTATTTTAAAATGGAATATCTGAAATGACGGAAGTGTTTGATAATATTTCTTTGTGTTTGTTTGCTTTGGGGGGAGGGGGGGGAGGTTGAATTAGAATCACTGTCTTCATTTGGGCTATAGGTCAATTTAAGTATACAATACCATTTTAATGTCGTCAGGATTTGGGCAGGGGTTGATTTGTGTTGTTTTCTTGATTTTATGAGTAGTAGACATTAACTGAAGTATTCAGTATTGTTTTTATGCTATTGGTTGTTTACAAGAGTGTTGATTGGTGTCACTGTCTTCATTTGACATTTATGATGGGTCAATTGAACTATTTGATTTGATGTATAATTGTTTGGCAGTTTTGTCAATAATGGAAGATAGGTAACAACTCACTGAAAAGACATTTGCTGAGCCACTAACAGGCACAAAAAATAGTCAATCTCATTCACAGAACTTACATTTTAGGCCATGACATTTATCAGAAAAAGAAACACATACATTTACGCAATCACTCAGACAATTATATATACACACACAACTACCATTTCTGGCCACTCCAGTGCTACAAGCATCTCAACAGTGAATGAGGAGGGGAGTGGAGGGAAAGGGTGCTGGGCAAGGGTGGGGATGGAAAATTCCCCATTGCATAATGGATTGCAATGACTCTGCTAGGCAGGAATGCAGTGAAGGTAAGGAGTGGGAGAGGATATAAGGGAAGTGTAGAGGTGTGTGTGGAGGGAGGTGGGATTTGAAACATTAAAAATAAAAATAAATAAATTGAACTAATAATTAATAATAATAACAATAATAATAATAATAATAATCAGACAATTCAAGAGGAAATACTTGAAGGAACAGTTGGACTCTGTAGAGGACAACTTCTGCAACTACAAAATAAGGGTCTTCTACTGGACGTTTGCAGGGGATATCCGAAGATACACACCAACATACCTCTGCTTCAGAAAAGGTAATGGAAAATTGGCACTGACAGATAAGGAGAACTGCAAGGTGCTGGCACAATACTTTGCAGAACTTCTCAACTTCTCAGAACTCACAGAGAGATTCCCAGGTAAAGAACCCACAGACAGACACACCAACTCACTGCCCCCAACACAAGAGTAAATCCGCAATTATCAGACTAAAAACTAACAGGACCTCTGGCAAAGATAGCATAGTGGCTGAAAAACCTTGGACCAAACTCTCTCAGAAGGCTAACACAGATCATCACAGACGAGTGGTCATCAGAAAAGTTACCAGACAACTGGAAATGTGCACTGATCCATCCACTACACAAAAAGGGCAACCCTACAGATGTAGACAATTACAGAGGCATCCCACTAATACAAGTCTCATACAAAATATTCTCAGTGTGTCTACTCCAAAGGACAAAGGACCAGCTGGAGCACAAGTTTGGTGAGTATCAAGTGGGCTCTCGCCCTGGTCGCTCCTCTGTGCAGCAAATCTTCAATCGGAAGACTGCACTGAAAATCAAAGCCATCAGGAACAGTCTAGTCATGCGCCTTCATTGACTTCAAGAAGGCATATAACTCCATCGACCGCCAGTCGTTATTCAACATCCTAGATGAACAAGGTTTGGACAGCAAGACACTGCCACTGATCAAATATTGACAGACACGACATCGAAGGTGAAATTCAAGGGGTAAATCTTCAAACCCTTTCCAATCAAGACAGGTGTTTGCTAAGGTGACGGTCTCTCACCAATCCTCTTCAATACAGTGCTGCATAACATCATCAAGAAGTGGGAGAAGGAGCTGAAAATATAAGGTCACTGGAAGCCAGTGCGACTTGGACGACCAGAGGACAAGCTAGAGATTGGCTGTCCAGCCTTCACAGATGATCTGGCACTACTCATGGATAATGAAACCACAGAAATCAGACAGATAGAAGTACTCTAAGAGTGTGAAGGAAAAGTAGAGCTACAGACCTCCTTTCAAAAACTGAGTTCTTCTGCACAAAATTAAACATTCCAGATTTGAACACAAAGTATGGCAAGATCAATAGGGTTGCACACTTCAAGTATCTAGATGAAGTGATCAAACCAACAGGAAAGGAGAAAGTTGCACAGAACACTAGAGTCTTGAAAATGAAGAGAGCTCTATACAAAATAGACAATATTTATAATAAGAAATGTCTTTCCACCTTCAGCAAAATTCGTCACTACAATGCTGTAATCAAATTGTAGGTGCTATACGCCAGTGAGACACTGATGTTACACACAAAAACAGACCTTGAGAACATCCTCACACTCTAGTGTAACCATTTAAACTACATATCTGCCTTTATTGATGCCAGATGATCAAAAGATAATTAGCATGTGAGAGGTCAAATATTGCCCCAGATCTCTTTTATGTTTAGGTATTGGGCAGCCTGTCAGTAGCAAGTGGCAGCGACTGTATTTGAATCATAGATGGAGCATGGACAATGAATATTGAAGAAGAAGAAAAATCATGGAATCTTTGTGTTATAATTTCTATATTAAGTTGATTGGCTTTTGTCATTACTGTTAGATTGCTGTAGAAGTTCATACTAAGTCACGGATATATGAAGTGTCTTACTGTACTTGTGGGAAATAAATCCCATTTTATTTCAATCAACTGACCTTGTGGGCTACAGTTATTTAGTAGTTAATGCCTACAGATTAGGAAGCAGTCCTCTCTCTTTTTATATAGTAACTTTAGTAAGGAGAAGTAGTTTGACTGTAGAATCAAGAAGAGTACATAAAAGTATGTAGGAACAGCATAGCTGGTCGTCTGGTATCTTGGAAGTACATCTAAAGAATTCTACAGATATTATGTGGTGGGTCTAAAGGAGACAAGAACATGGTCACACTACAACACAGGAAAGAAAATTATGTGGCCAAAACTTACAGATGAAGGCTATAGACTTCACCCCAAGGATACCACAGAGAAGTACTCCAGCATCACAGTAGACATTATAAAAAGGCAACTAAAATTTTATGGACACATCAGCAGACTTCCACAGGTGAGACTTACGAACAGAATCCTCAGGTACATCCAGGGTCTTAAGTCCAGTACACCCTGGATGATAGAGTCAATACAGATCTGGAAAGGGCAAATATAGATTCAGCAGACATTATTGACAAAGTCATTTTTAGACATGAGGTGTACAAGTGGGAAGTGATGTCAAAGAAGACAGCACCTAAAGTCCAAAGACCTAAATGGACTGAAGAAAGGAAGAGAGCCTTTAATGAAAGAATGAAGGAATACTGGAAGAACAGGAAGAACAAGCAGTCATTTTTTTACACGGTCTGATAAAAGGCCTGTAATATGTGTAATAATAATGAATAAATGTAATTAAAGGGATATTGTAAGGAGCAGCACAAAGTTGCAAAGAAGGCATGAATTGGAGGAATACAGAATAATGAGTGGGGGATTGGGGGAGTTATCTTAGATTGAGGCCAGTTGGTTGCAGGACCATAGAAGGTGTTGACGAGTTATCTCCCATCTGCACAGTTCAGAAGAGCAGCTGGTGGAGGGGAAAATCCAGATAGACCAGGTACTAAAGCAACCATTGAAATCAAGAGAGTTGTGTTCTGCTGCATGCTGATTCACAGAGTGCTCCATCTTCTTTTTTTTTGCCACAGTTTGATGATGGGCATTCATCCTGATGGACAGCTGGTATGTTGTCATACCAATGTAAAATGCTGTACAATGATGGCAGCAGATTTGGTAAATCACATGGTTGTTTCCACAGGTGGCTGGACCTCTGATGGGGTAGGATAAGCCTGCGTCAGGAATGCCCATTTCTCCAACATATCCTGTTTTCCAACAGCATCCCTGCTGCAATGGTTCCCTGCTCCATGTATCTGCACCAGTTCAGAAAAGATTCCCTGTCCCTGACCAAGACCCAGTCCCACATTCTATTTCTCAAGTGCTGCCTAAACAATGGATTGCCTCCCCATGGCCCAACCATTAAAATTCCTGTTTCTGGATCCCATCTCTTCTTTCATAGTGATATTCACCTTTTCAGACTACACCAATCCTTGTCCTTAGTTGCTGATGATGTGGTTTTCAGTCCGCAGAATTCATGCTCTTCACACTAGCCTGTTCTATGCAAACCTCTACATCTCAGAATACGAATGGCAACCTACATCTTTTTGAATCTGTTTACTGTATTTGTCCCTTGGTCTCCCTCTACAATTCTTACCCCACAAAATTCCTACTAATGCTAAGTTGATGATTACTTGATTCCTCAGAATGTGTCCCATCAACCTGTCCCTTCTCTTACTCAGGATATGGCAGAAACTTCTTTTCTCCCCAATTCTGTGGAGCAGCTCCTCATTAATTACATGATCCACCCATCTAATCTTCATCATTCGTCTATGTTGTTGTTGTGGTCTTCAGTCCGGAGACTGGTTTGATGCAGCTCTACATCCTACTATATCCTCAGCAAGCCTCTTCATCTCCTCATAAGAATGGCAACCTACATCTGTTTGAATCTGCTTGCTGTATTCATCTCTTGGTCTCCCTCTGCAGTTTTTACCCCAAACGTTTCCCTCCAATGCTAAATTCACAATTCCTTCATGTCTAAGAATGTGTCCTACCAATCATTCCCTTATTTTAGTCAAGGTATGCCAGAAATTCTGTTTCTCCATAATTCTGTTCAATACCTCCTCATTAGTTACGTGATCAATCCACCTAACCTTCAGCATTCTTGTCTAGCACCAGATTTCAAAAGTCTCTATCCTCTTCCTGTCTGCACTGTTTATCATCCAAGTTTCACTCTCATACAAGGCAACACTCCACACAAATGCTTTCAGAAAGGACTTCCTTACACTTAAATTAATATTCGATGTTAACAAATTACTCTTTTTCAAAGACGCTTTTCTTCCCATTGCCATTCTGCATTTTATATCCTCTGTACTGGGACCATCATGTGTTATTTTACTGCCCAAGTAACAAAACTCATTTACCACCTTTATTGACTAGTTACCTAATCTGATTCCTTCAGCATCGCCTGATTTTCTTAGACTGCACTCCGTTACCCTTGTTTTGCTATTGTTAATGTTCATCTTATATGCATCTTTCAACAAACTGTCCAATCCATTCAACTGCTCTTACAGGTTCTTTGCTGTCTCTGACAGAATTACAATGTCATTGGCAAAACACAATGTTTTTATTTCTTCACCCTGGACTTTAATTCCTTCACCAAATTTTTTCCTTGCTTTCCTTCATAGCTTGCTCAATGTACAAATTAAATAACATTGGAGAAAGGCTACAACCCTGTCTTACTCCCTTCCTAACCACTGCATCCCTTTCATGCCCTTCAATTCTAACAACCGCTATCTGCTTTTTGTAAAAGTTGTAAATAACCTTCCGTTCCCTATATTTTACTCCTGCTTGCTTCAGAATTTGAAAGTGTGTATTCCAACCAACATTGTCAAAAGCTTTCTCCAAATCTACAAAAGCTAGAAATGTATGACATAAAAGTTTTCTGGGTGTTGTACCGCATCATGATGTAAGAAGGCTGTTACTTAAATGACTGACGTTTCGGCCAATGTTACAGTGGCCTTCATCTAGCTATACTGAACATCAGTTATTTAAGTAATAGCCTTCTTACATCATGACACGATACAACACCCAGAAAACTTTTATGTCATCTGACTCTGGCCGCGGAAGCCTACGTAATTATACTAGATATGTATGTTTGCCTTTCCTTAATCTATCTTCTAAGATAAGCCGTAAAGTGAGTATTGCCTCCCGTGTTCCTACATTTCTCATGAATCCAAACTGATCTACCCCCAAGGTCAGCTTCTATCAGCTTTTCCATCCTTCTGTAAATAAATTGTATTAAATGTTTGCAACCATGACTTATTAAAATAACGGTTCTGTAATTTTCACACCTGTCTGCGCCTGCTTTCTTTAGAATGGGGATTATTACATTCTTATTAAAGTCTGAGGGTATTTCGCCTGTCTCATACATCTTACACAGCAGGTGAAATAGTTTTGTCATGGCTGGTTCTCCCAGAGATTTCAGTAGCTCTGAGGGAATGTCATCAACTCCAGGGGCCTTGTTTTGACTTAGGTTTTTCAGTGCTCTATCAAATTCATCTCTCAGTATAGTATCTCTTATTTCATCTTCATCTACTTCTTCTTCCCTTCCTCCAATATTGTCTCTAAGTTCATTTTCTTTATAAAATGTTCAAATGTTTTGTAAAGTCTATGGGACTTAACTACGGGGTCATCAGTCCCTAAACTTACAAACCACTTATGAACTACTTACGAACTAGGACGGCACAAATATCCATGCCCGAGGGGGGATTCGAACCCCCGACCGCCGTGGCCGTGCAGACCGTGACTGTAGCGCCTCAGTCTCCTCGGCCACCGCGGCCGGCATTTTCTTTATAGATCCCCTCTATATATACTTTCCACCTTTCAGCTTTCCCTTCTTTGCTGAGAACTAGTTTTCCATCTAAATTCTTGTTATTCATAGAGCAGTTTTTCTTGTCCCTAAATGTCTCTCTTATTTTCCTGTAGGCGGTATCTATTTTTCCCTTATTTATACATTATTCTACAGAGTTGCATTTGGCTTCTAGCCACTCCTGCTTAGCCATTTTGCACTTCCTGAAAATCTCATTTCTTAGTCGGTGGTACTCCATTTTGCTTGTTCACTTACTGTATTTTTATATATTCTCCTTTCATCAATTAAATTTATTATTTCCTGTGATATCCAAGGATTTTTTGTAGGTCTTGTCTTTCTACCTATTTTGTCCTCTGCTGCCTTCACTATTTCATCTCTCAATGCTACCCATTCCTCTTCTACTGACTTATTTCCCCTGTTTCTGTCAATTGTTGCCTAAAGCTGCCTCTGAAATTTTGAAGAACTTCAGGTTCCTTCAATTTATCCAGGTCCCGCCTCCTTATTTGTCTGCCTTTCTGCAGTTTTTTTCAGTTGCAGCCTACAGTTCATGACCAATAAGATATGGTCAGAGTCTATATCTTCCCCTGGGTATGCCTTCATCTTACAGTTAAAAACCTGGTTCCAAAATCTACGTCTTACCATTATGAAATCTACCTGGTACCTTTCTGTTTTCATGACCAATAAGATATGGTCAGAGTCTATATCTGTCCCTGGGTCTGTCTTACAGTTTAAAACCTGGTTCCGAAATCTATGTCTTACCATTATAAAATCTATCTGGTATCTTCCTGGTTTCTTCTGCATGTACAGCATTCTTTCATGGTTCTTAAACCAGGTGTTTGTTATAACTAAATTATGTTCCATGCAAAATTCTATCAGTGGATTCCTCTTTCATTCCTTTTGTCCAGACCATATTCACCTATTAGATTCCCTTTCCTTCCCTTCCTTGTCCTACTATCAATTTCAGTCTCTCATAACAATTAAGTTTTTCTCTTCCTTAATTGTCTGAATAATATCCTTTACCTGCTCATACATTTCTTCAATATGCTCATCATCTATAGCACTAGTTGGCATATAAACCTGTACTACTGTTGTCAGTGTTGGTTTCAAATCTGTCTTGACTACGTTAATGCAATCACTGCGATGCTCATAGTAGTTTACCTGCATTCTTATTTCTTCTTCATTATCAGTCCTGTTCCTGTATTTCCCCCAACTGATTTTGTATTTATAATCCTGTATTCACCTGACCATTCGTCTATAGCACCTCATTTTGAAACTTCTCTCATCTTTTTGTCTGAACTCCTTATCATCCACATTTCACTCTCATACAATGCTACACTCCAGACAAATGCTATCAGAAAGGACTTCCTATCATTTATACTAATATTAGATGTCAACAAATTTTGCTTCTTCAGAAATGCTTTTCTTCCCATAGCCATTCTGCATTTTGTATCTTCTTTACTTTGGCCATCAGAAGTTATCTTGCTACCCAAATAACAAAACTCATCTACTACTTTTATCATCTCATTACCTAATCTAATTCCTTTGGCATCACCTGATTTCCTGACACTACATTCTATTACCCTCATTTAACTCTTGTTAATGTTCTTCTTATAGCTTCCTTTCAAGACACTATCCATTCCGTTTAATTGCTCTTCCAGATCCTTTTCAGTCTCTGACAAAATTACTATGTCATCAGCAAAACAGAAAGTTTTTATTTCTTCTCCCTGAATATTAATTCCCTCTCCAAATTTCTCATTGCATTCCTTCACTGCTTGCTCAATGTACAGATTGAAGAACATTGGGGAAAGGCTACAACCCTGTCTTACTCCCTTCCCAACCACTGCGACCCTTTCATGTCCTTTGACTGTAATAATTGATGTCTGGTTTTTGCACAAGTTGAATATAACTCTTAGCTCCCTATATTTTACATCTGCTACCTTCAGAATCTGAAAAAGTGTATTCCAGTGTAAAAGTACAAATGCTACAAACATAGGTTTGCCTTTCCTTAACCTATCTTCTAAGATAAGTTGTAATGTGAGTATTGCCTCCTGTGTTCCTACATTTCTCCCAAATGCAAAATGATCTTCCCCAAGATCAGATTCCACCAGTTTTTCCATTTGTCTGTAAATAAATCGTGTGAATATTTTGTAACCATGACTGATAGTTCTGTAATTTTCACATTTGTCTGTACCTGCTTTCTTTGGAAGTGGATATTCTTCTTCTGTCTCATACATCTAGCATACCAGGTGGAATAATTTCTTCATGACTGGCTCTCCTAATGATAATAGCAGTTCAGATGGAATATCATCTATTCCAGGGGCCTTGTTTCCACTCAAATCTTTTAGTGCTCTGTCAAATTCTTCTTTCATAATTGTATCTCCTGTCTCATCTTCCTCTACTTCATCTTCCATTCCTAGAATACTGCTTTCAGATTTATTTCCTTTGTACAGGCCTTCTATATATTCCTTCCACCTTTCAGCTTTCCCTTCTTTGCTTAGCACTGGTTTTCCATCTGAGTTCTTCATGTTCATACCACTACTTTTCTTGTTTCCAAATGTCTGTCTTATTTTCCTGTAGGCGGTATCTATTTTTCCCCTAGTTATACATTCTTCTACGGTCTTGCAGTTCTCCTCAAGCCATTGCTGCTTAGACAGTCTGTACTTACTGTCAACCTCATTTTTCAGATTTCTGTACTCCCTTTTCCCTGCTTCACTTGCTGCATTTTTATATTTTCTCCTCTCATCAATTAAGTTCAGTATCTCCTGCGTTATCCAAGGATTTCTACTAGGCCTTGACATTCTGCCTGTATGATACTCTGCGCTCTTCATTACTCTATCTCTCAGGGCTATCCATTCTTTTTCTACTGTATTACTTTCCCCCATTTCAGACACTCCTTGCCTAATGCTCCCTCTAAAACTCTCAACCACCTCTGCTTCCTTCAATTTGTCCAGTTTCCATCTTCTTAATTTTCTACCTTTTTGCAGTCTCTCATGTTGTAATCTACAGTTCATATTCAATAACTTATGGCCAGAGTCTATCTGCCCCTTGTCCCTCACAAACCTAGAATTACAAAAACATATATCCATAGCACAGGCATCCCTAAACCATCCTTGCTCCTTCCACAACATACTGTTAATGTGCAACCCCAGTACATACATCCAATACCCCAAATCGAATCCCTTGCACTCCAACAGTTAGAGGAACATTGTTTATTTATTTATTTTATGTGTGTGTGTGTGGGGGGGGGGTGATTCTTTGGAATTGGTGAAATAATCAGAACCCAAGGGCCGTCCATAGATTATGTCACATATTAAGGACGAGAGAGGAGGATCAACAAAGGTTTTCAGTTCTTACTGAACTATTCTCCTTTAAATTCATAAAAGTTTGATCTATCATAACTTGTTTTTCAAATTGGGGCAGGGAGGGAGGTTATATATGTGCCCCTTATTCTCCCCTTTTGCCCGCCACTGCCCTATCCCATCCCAAGCATTCCTCCCCATGAACCCCTCATAGCACCTGGACCTTGTCTTGGAGACATTTTCCACTTGCCACATCCCCCAAAATTCCCCAACAACCCGCAATAACCAAACCCTAAACAATGCCAGAAAACTTTTTTTAACCTTTCTGCCAAAAGCCTCAACCTTACAGAAGTTTCAGTCCTACCCAAAGAACTCACCTTCAGCCCCACACCAAAATTTAATGATATTGAACTTGTCAAAGACCTCGTCTTCTTCTGCTGATCCCTACAGTAGAAAAACTACTTTGGCACCAATTCCTCCAATCAAGGCCAATCTAATTTCAGCACTGAACCCTACCTCTCCCAATTCATACTACCATCCAACTGTGACTCTCTCTCACTCCCACCTTATCAGCCTCTGCTCACCTTCCAGGAATTCCTCACTTCCATCCTGGCATCGCCACCCTTTCCCAAGTCTCTTCTTAAGAATACCAACTGTTCAGTAGAAGAAAGGACAGCCTTACACAACCTCAAAACAGATCCTAACATAATCATCCTCCCTGCAGACAAAGGTTCCACCACTGATGTGATGAATCACAGTGATTATGTGGCAAAAGGGCTCGGTCAATTGTCTCACTCTGCCACCTGCAAGTTGCTCCAGTATCCCTTTCAGGCCCTACATGCACAATTGTGCAGGTCTGGCTTTGCTCGCTTTATTTCTCTTGTGATTCATGCTAATAAGTTCACACAGTCGTGGATGGACTGTAGCAACATGTTTTAGTTCCATGTTTCTACACTGGGTGCCACCAGCATTCGGCAAACTTCCAGTAAACGTACAATGGCGGCAAGAAAGCAAGATTTGTCTATATTGTTGTTATCTAAATTTAGTTTCGTTCCTTTTAATGACATAGATCTACTGCAGATAGATCATTTTATGTAAATATGTCTTAAATTATTCATTCTTTTTTATTTATTTATTTATTTATTTTTTATTGGAGGTATAATCTGAAACATTAGCACATGCACAATTGTGTGTGTTGGACCTAATGTAAATTTTTTATGAGAAAGACATGTTGTCAAGGTGTTGATATCATTTGTTTTAACATGTGAAGCTATCATATTTGACACCCAGTTGACTTTATATGATCCTGTGATGTTATTATGTCATTTATTTCAAAATATCACCCAATCTGGTAATTATCATGAACCAAAATATAAAAATTACTGGTGCAATTTCAGCACCTCTGAATGATTCTGCACGCTCTGCTTTACTTAACTCATCAGATGTAGAGGATTTAAGAAGTGATGGCGATACCCTTGATTCCACTTGGCTTCCAACTGCAAAGAAGAATGCTAAAAATTTGTGGGAAAATTCGTCTGGATTGTCCTCTTCAGGTGAAGATTTAGGACAAACATCTGCTTCAAAATGCAATGAAAATGATGAGCATGGCATGTGTGAATTCATTGCTTTGGTAGAAGCCTGACAGCAAAGCTAATGAAGTGTGAAGAAGAAACATACATGATCTTGTTGAATTCCAGATGGCTGTGGGGAATACGTAGTTGCACCAGCAAGGAATTCCATTCATAGAGAGCATGATGAAATGAAGAAGATGTAAATATAGCTTGAAAGAAATGGTTCACCTTGCACACACAAGCGAATGGACAAATTTGATCATTGGCCTTTTGTTAATGACTTAAAATCTGCAAGACGTTACCACAGAAGCGGTTGCAACTGGACACAAGAACAAGATGTGAAAAATAAGATATGTACTTGTATTTGTTTAAAGATGCAAACTGTTTTCACTTATATCATGTGAAGAAATGAGTATGAAGGCATGTTACTGTAAGATTGTGCAGAACATTAAAAAATGTAGTGAAGCCCCAAACCACAAAATTGTGTGGGTACAAAATTTCTGGAAATTTTTGAAAATAAAATTATTTTCTTTTTTTTAATGAATTACTGCATGTATTTTGTACCTTAAATGTCTCTCTCTATATTAATGTCACATCACCTACAATCTTGGGTCTGAAAGGGTTGTGAACCCATCTCAAAAGTCAAGCATAACCTATTTTATGGCCCTTTCCAGAACTCTTCCCCACAGCCATCTCCCTCCTCACCCCAACAACATCCCAACACCTACCTTTTACATACTCCCAAAAGTCAATAAATCTGAAAATCCTGGACACCCAATAGTGGCTGGTTTGTGTGCTCCCACTGAAAGAATTTCAGCCCTCGTTGCCAGCACCTCCAACCAATTATATGAAATGTAGCTTCTTACATTCAAGATACCAATCACTTCCTTCACTGACTCTCCACCCCTTTACCTTCTGCATCATCAATTTTCACTGTTTTTGCCACTTTCCTATACACCAATATCTCACATGCCCATGGTCATGCTGCCCTTGACAGTACCATTCCCAGCATCCTTCAGATTCCATGCCCAATATCTCATTCCTTATAACACTTACCAATTACATCCTAACAAATACTTAGTTTTCCTTTGAAAGCAAAGTATACAATCAAATTCATGGCACCACCATGGGCACCTATATGGCACCCTCTTATGCCAACATATTCATGGGCTGTCTAGAGGAAACCTTCCTAGCCTCTCAAAACCCAAAACTCCTGGTCTGGTTCAGGTGCATTGATGCTATTTTGCACTCAAAGCCAGGAGACACTATCCACATTCTGTCACTACCTCAACTCCTTGCCGTCAGTTTCACTGGTCCTTCTCAACCTGACACGTCACCTTCCTGGATGTTTTAACCACCTGTTAATTACTTTAACAGCTGCCAGCAATTCCATATCAAAAAATCCCCCCCATACAGCCTTTCCACCTGTGGACAGCAAATTTGTAGTGATGAGAAGTCCTTTGCCCAATATGTCAAAGACCTTCAGAAACAGACATTACCCTTCTCTCCTAGTCCCAAACAGCTTTCACATGCCAAATGCCATATTCACACCACCAATTCCTCCCTCCACCTCCAATAACCAGTCACAAAGGAGTGTCCTTCTCATCACCCAGAACCACCTATACTGGAAAAATTAAGTCATATCCATCATGAGCACTTTCATTATCTGTCATCATGCCCTGAAACGGGAGACATCCTACCCAAGATCCTTCCGACCCCTCCTAAAGTGATGTTCAATCACCCACCCAACCTCCACAACATCTTAATCCATCCCTATGCCACTCCCAACACAAACCCTTACCACAGATATCAAATCCCTGTTGAAGATTTCCATGAAAAACCTGCCCAATCCACCCACTAAGCACTTCTTATACCAATCATATCATGGGCTTATCCTACCCCATCAGAAGCTGAGCCACCTATGAAAGCAGTCATGTGATTTACTAACTCTGCTGCAATCATTGCACAGCATTTTACATTGGCATGACAACAAACCAGCTGTCTATCGGGATGAATGGCCATCCTCAAACTGTGGCAAAAAGGAAGATGTACCACTCTGTGACACAGCACAAGGCTGAACACAACACTCTTGATTTCAATGGCCGCTATACTACCTGGGCCATCAGGATCCTCCCGTCTACCACCAGCTCTTCTGAACTGCACAGATGGAGTTATCCCTTCAACACATTTTACGGTCATGCAATCACCTGGCCTCAAACTAACCCTATGACTAACATTGTGCCCTCCCTTTCCCAACTCATTATCCGTTATCTGACAAATTCGTGTCTTCCTTCTAACTGCTTGTTGTCCCTTTCAATGTCCACTTAATTAATTGCTTTTTTATTTTTTTATTATTTTTATTGTTTCAAATCCCCTCCTCCCTCCCACAAACCTCTACACCTCCATGTTATCCTCTCCTGCCTCTTCTCTTCACGCCATTCAATGCTGCATCTTACATCCTGACTATCAAAGCCTTTACAATCCATCATGCACTGCCAAACTTTCCATCCCCACCTTTACCCGGCATGTTTCCCCCTCCACTCCACCTCTCAGTCACTGTTAAGATGTTTGTTCTGCTGGATTGGTCGGACATGGTGGTTGTGTATGTAACTGTTTGAATGATTGTCTGAATGTATTTATTACTTTTTCTAATGAAGGCCATGACCAAAAATTTAAGTTGTGTGAATGTGACTGTCTATTCTACATTTACGTGCCTGTCAGTGGCTCAATGAATGTCTTTATGGTGAATTGTTATCAATCATCTGTTATTGAAAATCAATCAGATTTTTCATTGTTAATTACTACTTCATTAACACTTTCTTTCTGCAGTCCCTTGTACCAATTCTGCATTGCCTGGGCTTATAGGTGTATTTACAAACCACGGAAAGGATTTCTCTGTACTAAAAAGCCAATATGTGCACAACATATGTTGGTGCATCCTGTGTATTCATTGGTTCAGTGAACCCCCAGAAAAAAGTTCATCATGGGGGGAAAGTAAAAATAAAGAATAAAAAATAAAATAAAAACATATTTTTAAACTATCATTCTTGTATCAGATCATTTTATATGCACAGTCAAAGTATTTTTATCACATGAGTAACATCTTATGTTGTGGAGACAGCACATATACAAGAAATGGTGTGGCCGCTTAATATATGTGACAGTGGATGCAGTGTTGCAATGCACAGGCGCAGTTGAGGTTCAAATTCTCTTCTGAACCCCCTGGGGGCGGCATATGGGTGCTCCTGCGACAGGGAGGGATGAGATAAAACACTGCTTTTAACATTGGCATTGGAGCTGGTAGAGACACCAGCTCCTGACTAGTCGAGCTCTGGTGGTTATGCAAGAATGGTCCCAAAGCAAGGCAATGGAGCTACTGTGCACCTCACCTTGCACGTGTGCAAATTCTCCATGAAAGCAATTTTGGCGCATTGAAGATTCATCAAAAATACATCATATTTCGTAAAATATTTTATAAGTACAAATTAAGGATGTATCACCTGCAAAAGCCTTCAGAAGATCCGATCATAAACAACAATGAAGTCACTACTCTCCACCTAGCAGGAATAGCTGTGTAGTTAGCGGCATCATGCTGTGTTGTCAAAGGTAGTGGGTTCGAGACTGAATGCAAACAATTTTTTTAAATCCAATCTTCTTTGTAACAGATATGGGAACAACAATGACTTTTGTATTGTTAATTGCCACATATCTTTGGACGTTTTAGCAAATGTGTCATGATTTTGAGGGTAAATGACATTTATACTCTTTGTAGTAACAACACTGGAAGGTCCAGTACGGAATGTTAATAATAATATGTAGATAGGGAGCAACTCACGATAAAGACGAATGTTGAGCCACCGACAGACACAAATAAAAGACACACCATTTTTATTTGTGTCTATCGGTGGCTCAACATTTGTATTTACAGTGCTATGTTGTAACAATATTTAACTGTTTGAAAAGATGAGGGGGAGAGCAGCCTTTGCTCATGTGTAAGGTTAGGAGGTGGTGCTGCTTACAGTGTCACACCACCCAAAGGTAGCTGGGAATGGGGTGCTCTTTGGATGCCAAGCTGGGGGAGGGGGAGGGAGGGGGGCAGGCAGTGTCACTATCATGATTCGGCACTCAAAGAAGTGAACTGTCGGTCATCTGAAGCACCACCCACTACTGCCGTATGCGCTTTGCTACCCTAGTAGCCTCTCCTCCATGAAGTGGACACCTGAATATTAGCACATGACCAAATTTGCATCTAAGATTGCCACAGATTTGTCTGAGTCTCTGGTTTAATCCTGACACCGGGCTGTAATCTAGAAGATCATGGTCAATTCTGGGAATGATACTACAAATAGATACCTCTGCTCAGATCCCACAAGTGAGGCTAGCTGCCTCCACCAAATCCACCAATTGTCCGTAGAAACCAAAGGTGTCATATGAATCCAAGCTGCAAGTGGCATTGGTGCTGATAGGAGCCACAATTTGCAGCTGGATGTACCCAGTGGTCTTAATTGCCACAGACAGAGCCTCTTCCACATCTCAGATGATACCCCCTCCCCCTTCTCTCCCTGGCAACCAAACTGAGTGGACACTGACTGGCTTTCTTTCCTGATATGACTGCTAGTTCCTCAAGGGGCTTTATCACCTGTGACACATAACAATGGAACTCAAAATGTCAAGGATACCAACCCTTTGCACTTGTCCAAACTGCTCAGGAGGATTGGACACAGGTGTAACAGGCGAGTCATCCTGTGCTGACAGTGATACTATCAGCAATGCAAAATACCCCAAAAAAGATGTTACTGAGGTGTATTAGAACATTGTTAAGACCGGTATCCACTTTTGACTTGTGCTCAGAAATTTGTGAACCAATTGCAGTTTGCCAAATCATCATCAGGCAACTGTTGACCAGCAGGGATGTGGGAAATGGGAGGCACAGCAGAATCAGAAATCTCAGGCACCACTGAAAGCTCCATAGGTACCAAAGCATTTGCCTAAGGTGCCTCTGCAACCCAGGGCAGCAGCCAGAAGCCCCCTGACTGTGACCAACACAGCTTCCAGTTGTGAACAGATGGTGGCCCATTCCCCACAAATTTGTACACAACAGACATGGTTGACTGACAGAAGCAATAGTCTCTTGCTGTTCAAACAAATCGTTGACTACAGCTCTATAGCCTGTCTGAATTTACACCATGTTACAAAAAATGTAACAGTAAAAATGTTAAAAACAAAAACAAACACTCAATTTAAGAATTAACTTATAAGAAAAAATGATAAAAAGTTAATAATGCAAACACTTGATGACGAGCTGCAACAGGCACATAAAAAAGACATACACATACAACACTTCAGCTATCGGCCATGGCCTTCTTCAGAAAATGGGAACATTCACACAGACACATAACACAGTCACACAACCATCATCTCCGGCTGCCGCACTTTGAAGTCCAGCAGCCGGGGGTGACAGTTGTGTGACTACATTGTATGTCTGTATGAATGTTCCCATTTTCTGAAGAAGGCTATGGCCAATAGCTGAAGTGTAATATGTTGTTGTTGTTGTGGTCTTCAGTCCAGAGACTGGTTTGATGCAGCTCGCCACAATAGCCTATCCTGAGCAAGCCTCTTCATCTCCACATAAGAACGGCAACCTACATCTGTCTGAATCTGCTTACTGTATCCATCTCTTGGTCTTCCTATGCGATTTTTACCCCACATTATAATACATGATTTGTTAACATATTAATTATATTATATATTATAATCATTGTAATATGTGTGTGTGTTTTTTATGTGCCTCTTGTAGCTCGTCATCACGTTTTTGTGGGGAGTTGTAAACTGTCCTATGAAGTTAAAAAGTTATGTATTTACCTTGGTGGTCTGGAGATGACACACAGTTCACAGCTGGCGCTACACTTCCATTTGCACTTTACTACCTTTGCCTTATCATTGACAATAAAATAGCTTTGTTATCAGCCTGTTTAAACTGTCTGGTTTTCCAAACCAGACAAAAGATCTTGTAGACAAACAAAGAATATGAGAAATACCGCGGAGGATGAAACAAACTCACTGTCACCACCTATTTCAATAGATGAGCTAAATGAAGCCATTGCAAAATGTAAGAACAGGAAGGCTGCCAGACTAGATGATATTCTAGTAGAACAGATCAAACATTTTGGTCCACAGACCAAACAGTGGATGCTAAATGTGCTTAATAAATGCATGGCTGACTGTAAGATTCCAAGTATATGGAGTAAATCTAAAGTCATAGCAATCCTTAAACCTGGAAAGGACATCAACGATCCCAAAAGCTACCAACCTATATCATTTCTCTGCAACATGTACAAAATTTTTGAAAGAATCGTACAAACTCGACTCACATATGTGATAGAGCCCAAACTCATACCACAACAATGGGGTTTCCACCCCAAAAGAAATTGCACCTCACAAATATTAGGCCTAATACAGTTAATTGAAGATGGGTTTCAGAAGAAAAGGATTACCAGAGCTGTTTTTATTGATTTGACTGCTGTCTACGACACAGTCAATATTCGACAACTAATTGAAAAACTGTACGAGATCACTAGAGATCGAAAATTTACTGATATAATTAGAAATCTACTCCAGAATAGTGGATTCTTTGTAGAATTTCAAGAAAAACGTAGTCAATGGCAGAACTTGACCAATGGCCTACTCAGGGAAGTGTACTGGCTCCCAAAAAAAAAAAAAAAAAAAAAAAAAAAAAAAAAAAAAAAAAAAAAAAAAAAAAAAAATGGGAAAAAAGGAAAAAAATAAAGTTGGAAAATATAGGAAAAAAAAATAACAGTAATAAATTAAGGGAATATTGTAAGTTGTGGTACACAGTTGTAAAGAAGACATGGATACAGGATAATGGGTGGGGAAGGAAGAGGGGGGAGGGGGATGCTAGGCATAGGGTGCAGCAGGTATGGGAAGTTATCTTAGGTTGAGGCCAGGATGGTTGTGGCGCCATAGAATGTGTTGAAGGGACAACTCCCATCTGCACATTTCATAAGAGGTGGTGGTTATAATGAATAAACCCCATAAAATTCAGCTTGTTTGGAAATAAGCAAATTATGATACCAATTAGAAATGTACCTTTCCCTACCTCGATTCTATTCATAAAACATTATAATATGATACAAGACTGTTCAGTTGTAGCGATGGCAAGATATTTTATATTATTTCATTAAATTGTTTATGTTTGTAAAAATCATAGCGTTAATATTACGCAATAATATTTTCGTTAATTGTATTTCCAACTAACATTATCTGATGTGTTTTTTGATGTACTGATGTGTTTCTGATATTTTTTGACCTCAAATCTGCATAATTACTTTGAATTAACTATTTTAAATATTCTCAACAAATGCAACTACTGCTCTAATTGTAAATTACTTATGATCTTTATTTACATTTTGTTTTGATACAAAAATCCTATCATTACATTTGTCATAATTTTGTGCATATTTTCTTGATGCAAGATTCATTTGTGTTCCACAAACAAGCTATTGAAACTATTGGAGCTGTTCAAACTACTGGAGCTACTACTGAACGTCGATTGCAAGGTGATGTATAACTTTTATTTATGAAATACCTGTAAAATGTGGTTCTAATTGTGTGTAAACATTGTTTGATGGTGGGGGGGGGGGGGAGGATCCAAATGACTCAGTTAATGAAGCAGCCATTGAAATCCATAGTGCTGTGTTCAGCTGCATGCTGTGCCACAGGGTGGTTTAACCTTTTTTTTTCCCCCAGTTTGGCAGTGGCCATTCATTCTGACAGACAGCGTGTTTGTTGTCATACCAATATAAAATGCTGTGCAATGATTGCCACAGAGTTGGTATATTACGTGGCTGCTTTCACAGGTGGCCCGACCTCTGATGGGGTAGGATAAGCCTGTGACGAGACTGGAATAGGAAATGCTGGGTGGGTGGTTTGGGGAGGTTTTGCATCAGGGTCTTCCACAGGGATATGATTCCTGTGGTAACGAGTTGGGGCTGGGAGTGGCATAGAGATGGACTAGGATGTTGTGGAGGTTGGGTGGGTGACAGGAGGGGTTGGAAGGATCTTGGGTAGGATGTCTCTCATTTCAGGGCATGATGACAGAGAATCAAAGCCCTGATGAAGAATGTGATGGTATTTTCATGATTTGGTCCTTTTCAACCTGGCAAGTCATTTTTCTGGATGTTAACCCCCACCTCACTGACAGCTCCATCCACACCTCCGTCCACATTAAACCTACTAATTATCAACAGTACCTGCACTTTGATAGCTGCCATCCATTCCACATCATAAAATCTCTCCCATACAGCCTTACTACCTTGGGTTGGCAAATCTGCAGTGATGAGAAGTCCCTTACTCATTATGCTGAAGGCCTCACAAAGGCCCTCACAGACAGACATTACCTTTCTGATCTAGTCCGCAAACAGATTTCCTGTGCCATATCCCCACACACCACCAATCCTCCCCCCAGCCCCAGTAACAACAGAGTGTCCTTCTTGTCACCCAGAACCACCCGTACTGGAAAAATTAAATCATATCCATAATCAATACTTTCATTATCTATCATCATGTGCCGAAATAAGAGACATCCTATCCAAGATCCTTCCAACCCTCCAAAAGTGGTGTTCAATCACCCACCCGACCTTCACAACATCCTAGTCTATCCCTATGCCACTCCCAAACCCAACCCCTTACCACAAGGATCATATTCTTGTAGAAGACACCGATGCAAAACCTGCCCAATCCACCCACACAGCACTTCCTATTCATCCTGTCACAGGTGTATCCTACTGTATCAGAGGTCGGGCCACCTGTGAAATCAGGCAAGTGATACACCAACTCTGCTGCAATCATTGCACAGCATTTAATATTGGTATAATGACGAACCAGCTGACTGTCAGGACGAATGGCCAGTGCCAAACTGTGGCAAAAAGCAAGATAGACCACCCTGTGGCACAGCATGCAGATGAGCACAGCACTCTTGCTTTAAATGGCTGCTTCACTTCCCAAGCCATCAGTATCCTCCGCTCCACCACCAGCTCTTCTCAACTGCACAGATGGGAGTTGTCCCTTCAACACATTCTATGGTCTCGCAACCATCCTGGCCTCAACCTAAGATAACTTTCCATCCCTGGACCCTTTGCCTAACATGTCCCCCATCCCCTCTTCCTTCCCCAACCATTATCCTGTATCCATGCCTTCCTTACAACTGTGTATCCCCACTTACAATAACCCCTTAATTTATTACTTTTATTTGTACTTATTTTTTATTTATTCCTTTTTTCCTAACTTTATTTTTCCTTATTATTCCTATTATTTCAAATCCCCCCACATTCTCTCCACACTCCTCTACACCTATCTTTTACCCTTTCCTACCCCTTCCCTTCACTGTATTCATTGCCACAATTCAAATTCCACCTATCAGAGCCTTTAAATTTCATCATACAATGCAGAACTTTCGATCCCCACCTTTACCCAGCATCCTTCTCCCTCCACTCCCCACCTCACTCACAGTCTAGCTTGTGTTGCTGGAGTGGCCGGACATGATAGTTTTGTGTGTATGATTTGTCTGAGTGATTGCGTGAATGTATGTGTTTCAAAGCCACGGCTTAAAATTTAAGTTGTGTGAATGTGATTATCTATTTTCATGTCTGTCAGCAGCTCAACAAGCCTCTTTAAGTGAGTTGTTACCTATCCTCATTATTGATATTCCTATGGGAATTAGTTTCAAAACTATGAGTTTGATTACTGTGAGCAGGGTACAGCTGGGGATATGTATCTGATGGGAGGCATGCAAATATAGTCCTTGCAGGGGCAGTGATCACTGTGTCCCCAGAGGTGTAGTGGTTAGTGCAGCTGCCTAGAAAGCAGAAGACCTGGGTTTGAATCCTGGATGGGTATGCATTTTCAGCTTTGTCCATTTGCAGTTGATGTCATATATTCTGTAAATTAACATTCTTAAAAACTATTCTGTGAAGAAATTTGAATTTGGACATTACACAATCTAATATTTTCTCTTCATATATGAATGAATTTCTTTTGTTATTTACATACCCTGTATTTAGTCTATGCAAATAAATTGTCAGATCTGTACTGAATTTGACTTACATAAGCAGTACACACTGCAGTAACAAGGAAAAGAAGGAAAACAGCTCGAGCAAGACCCAAATGTTAAAAGTTTCCTAGCCTAGTTGTAACAAGGCCAATCAAAACATCTACATATGGACAACTGTAGGGAAGAGACAGAGAGCTGGCCATGAAAAAGAGAGACAATAACAATGAGAAAAAAAAGTAGGACAAAGACAATGGCAAACAGATAGTGAAAGTGGCAGAGAAGTCAGTGACAAGGAAGATCAAGAGAAAGGGACAAGACAATGGTAGTTGGAGATGGAGACAGGAGAAAGTTCCAGCACGAGAAAAAGGAGACATTGTATGACATGTAGATAGTGGCAGTGAAAGGTGTAGTGTCCCCTCTCATATTGTATGAAGGAGATTGGGACTCATAGAATTCTCCCCGAGAGAGGTGTATTACGAAGATCAAATATGTATATATTATTAATAAAATACTCTTGGTACTCTGAGTCCTCTTCTTATGTTGATTTACTCTTCTTTCAACCGATTCTCTGCACTATTTGAGGATAATCCTGTCGGCCATTATTAAGAAATCTAAATATACTGAGTGTTCCCTCATTGTACTTATTCGAAATAATTCTATTCATAAATAATAATCCAGAACTATTTCTTCATAACAACTTCCAGCACAGTTATGAAACGAGGAACAAAGACAGTTTCATGCTACCTACACACAGACTAAATCTATATGCCCAGGCTCCACACTATATGGGAATGAAAATATGTAATAAATTAAAAAACACACATTTTCGAAAGGTTGAAACTGAATCAATGAAAAGAAAATTATACAGCACTCTGGTACAAAAATGCTATTATTCAATTGATGAATTCTTAAATGATGATCTGAGTATGTGAGCAGGATAAAAACATATAATTATGTACTGTGATTTTATAACTACATTGTATGTATATATTATTATTTTAAACTGACGAGTCTCCTGTACACTAAATCAATGATTTAACTTATATGTTATGAGACAATTAAATTCTGATTCTGGTAAGGCACACCAGACTGATTGCAGCAGAAGGAGAAATCTAATGATTAATTTCTCATAATAAATGATGTACTTGAAACCATAGCTTAAGTTAAATACCAACTGTAATGCCATTTATTACACCTTTGTGCAAAATACAAACGTTTGTTAAGCATATGGGACTCAACTGTGAGGTCATCAGTCCCTAAACTTACAAACTATTTATAAAGAAGAAAACGGATGAAAAGGACAAGCTTTCGGAACACAGTTCCTTCTTCAGGTGGGAGAGAAAAAAAAGGATGGGAACAGAAGAGGAAGGTAAATCATGACCTAGGTCATGAGGATGGTGTTTAAGGAGTGTGGAAGTACTAATATACAGTATCTCCGACTTCCACATTCCTTAAACACCATCCTCATGACCTAGGTCGTGATTTACCTTCCGTTCCCACTCTCTCTCTCTCTCTTTTTTTTTTTTTTTTTTTTTTTTTTTTTTTTTTTTTTTTTTTCCCACCTGAAGAAGGAACTGTGTTCCGAAAGCTTGTCCTTTTCGTCCGTTTTCTTCTTCTTCTTCTTCTTCTTTTCCTTCATTTGTGTTACTATTGGAGGTACAGCACAAAGGTAAGTACTGGCAAGCCAATCTATCACTTTTGAAAAATAATTTACCATCTCTGAGGAGAATTTCCATCATTAATCAAACTACTTATGAACTAATATTATAGAAGGAAACTTATCTGGTGGGATAAATATGTATAAAAAATAGAAATCGAATAACTTACCCAAAGCACAGGCTCATAGATAGAAACAAAAACATAAATAAAAACACACACAAACACAAGATACAAGCTTTCGCAACTGATGGCCGCTTATTCAGGAAAAGAAGAAGGAAGGAGGGGGAAAAGGGGAGGATGCGGGTTTTAAGAGAGTGGAAGAGGAGTCATTCCAATCCAAGGAGTTGAAGGACTTACCTTAGGCAGAAAAAAAGAAAGGTAAACGAGTGCACACCCACCCACACACATATACAAACAAACACACCAAGGTAGACATCCCCTTAAAACATGCACCCTTCCTTTTTTCCTCTCCTTCCTTCCGCTTTTCCTGAAGAAGCCGCCATCAGTTGCAAAAGCTTGTATCTTGTGTTTGTGTGTGTTTTTATTTGTGTTTTTGTGTCTATCTTCGAGCCTGTTCTTTGTGGAAGTTATTCGATTTCTATTTTTTATATGTACTTATAAACTAACTTATATTAAAGACAGCACAAACATCCATGCCTAAGGAGGGATTCGAACCTCCCAATGGGAAATGGCCTAGCACATTGGAGCATATTGCCTCAATAGGCTCGGCCATTCCTGAATAATCTCAACCGTTTCATAACAAAAAAAAAAAAAAAAAAAAAAAAAAAAAAAAAAAAAAAAAAAAAAAAAAACCCAATAGTTTCTCCATACAGATGAACCACAGTCTAACATATAGTCACAACATTTTCATTGATTTTTGTTATATGCCACGACAGCAGTGTTCCAATCGGCTGGCGAGGTACATTTCTGAATACTATACCGAAGAAGTGTGAATAGTGTCATTTAAATTGATTTTAACATCCTTTTTACAATGGTGAAAGTATGTAGTGCCATAAAAATAGGTAATAATCAGAAAATAAATCCACAGTTGTCTTTATGAGGTTTCCTAGGAACTAGACGAAGGTATGAAATGGTACTTTTCATGGTGGTTTATTTAAGATTATCTTGAAATCTACGACTTTTTAATCAAGAATTTCATTTGCTACTAAGAGCAAAAATTGCTAATAAACAACAGAAGATCCAACCATCTACAGAAATACGTTGATTTTTTACTCAGAAATGTCAGGATTTCTTCACTACAAATCCAGCCAAATCAGTAAGTGCTGAACATAAGAAACTCATATGGAATGCAATACCTACATTATTAAATGTACCAGATCAGTCACTACAGCTGTAGCTGAACGGAAATTCTCACAAACATAACAATAAAACATCAAAAGAAAAAAAAAGAGAGTTTTTCAACAAAGCAGAAATCAATTCCACAAATGTACTACATCTGAACCACAAAGGGCAAAAATCTTCAAGACAATCATTTTATAATCAAAAATAATTATACTCAAAAGTATATGGGTTTATGACAAAGATGAGTGAAGTGTAAAAATGGTCAAACATTTGACTCCATAACGAATTTTTACATGTAATAGACATTTTATGTCATATAAGAACACACCACAACAGGAATTAATGTTTCTTGTCTGTTTATATTATCTCACTTTCAGTGGAGTAGGCTACAAAATATAAATTTATTCATAAGTATTTCCTCATTAATAAGTTTTTATTTATATCACTGAATCAATGACATTCTTGTGTTTTTACATTTATTTCATGATTATTTACATCTCTTGATATTTTATTAATGTTTGGAACACAAAATTACAGAAACTATTTGGTTAATTACATAGAAAAGTAATTACAAACTAACATTTCTCTTGTAGCACCTTGCCCACCACTAGGAGCACTAGTGTCATTAAAACTGTCAGTTGGTAACAACTTTCACAGCAGTGAGTGTCGTGACTGTGTATGTTAGACTGTGGTTTCTCCATACGTATTAACCTTCACTATTCCATGACAGGTAGAGCTACCTCTCCAGCCACAGCAGGAAAACTCCACAAGGCTGCACTTCCCTGCTCTTGAGTACCAGCACACATGAGTGCATGGAACACAGAATCTGTTCACCTTTATCACCTTTATTTTAAATTAATTTCAGGTGAATCTGAATATTTCAAGGCAGGAATGGGTGCAGTGTTAACTCACACTGTTTGTTACACTACAAAGGGAAGTGCTGTGCATGGAAATGTCCTTATGATGAGAGACTCTGTAAATTTTTTTATCATGTTCTGTGCTAATATAGTGCAACTATATTCACAGGCCAAAATTTTTGGCGAGGAAGTAAGAATGATGTCTGAGGCAGCTGGTGCCCTGCTCTCCTGCCGAGTCTTTTAAAATGGAACACACTGTCCTTCTTTTCCTTCTGAAAGTAGCACTTATCAGTTGGTAATAAAATACACACAAATGTGAACTCATCTTCTTTGAAATATTGTGGTCGTATCCACCAACTTCACTTGTTTACCTGTGCTTTTGTTCGGATGTTAGGTTATCTGATTATAACTTCAGGGGTTTGGAGCTGTTTTGGTTCCAACATTAAGTTCACCAGCCCTCTTCATACTGATGTTTGTAGTTATTCTAGTTGAGCTTATGTGGTCTGATGGTGGTTTAAAAAGGAAAGTGTAACTTTGGAAAGAAGCATGCAACTTCTTCCCCATTGTGAATGCACCAGAGAGCAAATATTGAGAATCTCCTAGCTTATGACCAATATGACCAATAGAAAATTCAGGTGGAAAACTTGGTCTAGGAGTCATTTCATATGTGTTTTACCAAACTAGTATTTTAACTAAGGAGATTTCTGTAATGACATGTTCCTTATACTGTGGTTGTCCACACCTAGTCTTTCGACTATTTTTATATTTGGAATTTCACTGACTTCCTCCTTTTGAATGAAAGAAAAAGTAAGTGAGTTTTAACTTTATCAACACACAATACTCTAGAGGAAATCTTTAATTTTTTTTTTAAATGGTGAAACAGTGATCAGAAGTTAGTGAATGATCCTTGACAGGAATGTTGCTTACAACTGATGGAAAACCTGTAAACATTGCAAGGAACTCAGTTGTGTTGGGGAGAACATAGGTTAATTCTATAAGAGGGGACATTGAAATTATCAGTAAAATCTTAATTATCTATCTCTTGCTAATATTAATTGGATGGACACATTGCTTCTTAAAATAGCTAAAGTAGATGGCTGATGGCCAGCAAATCAGGTGGTATTGTTAAAGCTCTCCACCCTACTCTATCCTGAGCAAGCCTTTTCATCTCCTCATAAGAACGGCAAGCCACATCCACTTGAATCTGCTTACTATACGTGTATCTTGGTCTCCCTCTGCGATTTTTACCCCACACACTTCCCTCCAATGCTAAATTTACGATTCCCCGATGTCTAATAATGTGTCCTACCAAGCAATCCCTTCTTTTAGTCAGGGTATGCCAAAAATTCCTTTTCTCACCAATTCTGTTCAGTACCTCTTCATTAGTTATGCGATCTACCCACTTAATCTTCAGCATTCTTCTGTAGCACCACATTTCAAAAGCCTCTATTCTCTTCCTGTCCGCACTGCTTATCGTCCATGTTTCGCTCACGTACAAGGCAACACTCCACACAAATGCCTTCAGAAAAGACTTCCTTACACTTAAATTAATATTCGATGTTAACTAATTTCTCTTTTTCAAAAATGCTTTTCTTCCCATTGCCATTCTGCATTTTATATCCTCTGTACTGCGACCATCGCATGTTATTTTACTATCCAAGTAACAAAACTCATCTACCACCTTCATTGTTTCGTTACCTAATCTAATTCCTTCAGTATCGCCTGATTTTCTAAGACTGTATTCCATTATTTTTGTTTTGCTCTTGTGAATTGTGGCTGTTGTTGTTGTTGTTGTTGTTGTTTAGAGGGGACTAGACTGCATGGTCATCAGTCCCCAGTTGCGAGCTAAACCGATACGGCGTAATGCATCCTGCAAAATAATGCGTGACTCACACATAAGACAAACTCATAATGGGCACGTAATGAGGCGCAATGAGTTCAGGACACTCAAAGAAGAAATCCTAAAGAGGAAAGAAACGTAGAAAGAAGAAAACTGAAAGAGGAAAGAAACATAACTGTACTAAAAGGTTACAGCAGAAAAGTGTGGCTGGCTGATCACGAGGATAATGAAGGATGAGCCAGCCACTCCACACATTCTAAAACATACGAGTAAAAGCAGGGAGACAGCACAAATGAAGAAGAGTAAAAATTTGTGAAAGATGGGTGCCTGAGAGATCAGGCTAAATTACCCATCTTTAGATCAAATGATAAAACCCAGCTGCACAGATAAAATGTAAAACACAATCAGCTGTAGCAGCATCATCACCGAAAATAAAAGGAAGTGCAGCTGGCAGGTCAAATGACTGTCGTAAGGCAGCTAAAAGGGGACAGTCCACAAGGATGTGGACCACAGTCAATAAAGTGCCACAGCGACACTGTGGAGGATCCTCCCGTCGAAGTAGATGGCCATGTGTCATCCACATGTGGCCAATACGCAGACGACAAAGGACAACTGACTCCTTCCGAGAGGCCCTCAGGGAGGACTTCCATGGAGCTGTAGAAAGCTTCACTGTACAGAGCTTGGTTGGGGTAGGTGAGTCAACCACTCAGTGTTCCAAAGCCCTAGCACCTTCTTTTGTAACTCTAATCG
This sequence comes from Locusta migratoria, assembly GCA_026315105.1. Lineage (NCBI taxonomy): Eukaryota > Metazoa > Arthropoda > Insecta > Orthoptera > Acrididae > Locusta > Locusta migratoria. Next base: position 346,074,466 of record CM048751.1, on the reverse strand, counting down.
GTGGTCCCTCTCCTGAATACCAATTTCTAAGGGGCTTGCAATAATCGCCTGCCTAGCCAGCCGATCCATGGGTTCGTTCCCTGGAATTCCTATGTGTGCCGGGGTCCAAACGAAAATCACAGTGCAGCCAGACTGAACGAGAAGGTCAAGAGATTCCTGGATTGACCGCACCAGTGGGTGTTTTGGAAAGCACTGGTCAAGGGCTTGCAAGCCGCTCAGGGAGTCGCTGCAGATAACATATGACTCCCCGGGACAGGCTATAAGGTGCTCCAGTGCTCGATGGATAGCCATCAGCTCTGCAGTGAAGATAGTACTCCCACAGGGTAAGGCGTGTAGTTCAGTATACTCATCGTGGGTGTAGGCATACCCACAACGGCCATCATCTAGGGACCCGTCGGTGTAGACAATTTCCGCGCCATGGAACGAATAAAGTACCGCCTGAAACTGGCGGCGGAGAGTCATCGGTGCAACAGAGGCTTTAGAGTCACGTGACAAGTCCAGCCGAAACTGCAGACGCGGTACAGACCAAGGAGGAACACAGGAAGGGTAGTGGAAAGCAGGAGGTAGAGGAAGGGATTCAAGTGAAGAAAGAAGGGAACGAACACGGATCGCGATCGGGAGACCCGACCTTGGCCGCCGTCGTGGGGAAGGAAGGACAACATCCGGAAAGAGAAGCCTGTAGTTTGGATGGTGGGGTAAGGCATGTACATGGGCAGCATAGAAAGCGAGTAAGCGCTGACGGCGGAAACGCAGGGGTGGAACCCCTGCTTCAGCTAGCAGACTTGTCACTGGACTTGTGCCAAAAGCCCCTGTCGCCAAACGGACACCACTATGGAGGACCGGGTCCAATATCTGTAGTGCTGACGGTGCTGCAGAGTCATATATGATACTTCCGTAGTCCAGGCGTGATTGTATGAGAGCCTTATAGAGCTGCAGAAGCGTTGGGCGTGATGCTCCCCAAGCCGTGTGGCCGAGACAGCGAAGGATATTAAGGTGTTTCCAGCATTTCTGTCGCAGCTGACGGATGTGTGGCTGCCAAGTCAGCCGGGCATCGAAAACCATACCGAGGAAGCAATGTGTTTCTTCAACTCTAAGGAGTTCGTTTTATCTAGGTACAGCTCTGGATCGAGGTGAAGTGCCCGACGACGACAAAAGTGCATTACTCGAGTCTTAGAGCCCGAGAAGTGGAAACCGTGGGCCGAGGCCCATGATTGTGCCTTTCTAATGGCTCCCTGCAGCCACCGTTCGGCGACACCAATGGTGGCGGAGCTGAAGTAGATGCAAAAATCGTCTGCAAACAGGGAGGACGAAACTGAGGACCCCACCGCTGCTGCGAGACCATTGATGGAAATCAGGAAGAGGGGAACACTGAGAACAGAGCCCTGTGGGACACCATTCTCCTGGATATGAGGATAGCTGAGACGAACTTGAAAAGAGCGGGTCGATAAAAAGTTCCGTATAAAAATTGGAAGGGAGCCCCTCAGACCCCAACCATGCAGTGTAGCCAGAATATGGTGGCGCCAGGTTGTATGATACGCCTTACGGAGATCAAAAAAGACCGCAACGAGATGTTCGCGCCTGGTGAAGGCAGTGCGAATAGCCGATTCCAGTGAGACAAGGTTGTCAATGGCGGAACGGCCTTGACGGAATCCCCCTTGTTGTGGGGCAAGAAGTTCGCGGTCTTCAAGGAGCCACATCAGCCGCCGACTCACCATTCGTTCAAGCAGCTTGCAGAGCACATTGGTAAGGCTGATTGGGCGGTAACTGTCAGCCACCAATGGATCTGCTCCAGGTTTCAACACCGGGATGACGGTGCTTTCCCGCCACTGTGGTGGAAAGACCCCATCTGCCCAGATACGGTTAAACAGGGAGAGGAGTCGGTGTTGAAACTCAGCCGAAAGGCGACGGAGGAACTGGCTATGTATCCGATCAAGTTCTGGAAAAGTATTGGGGCATGCAGCCAGAGCAGTTTCAAACTCCCACTCGCTAAATGGGGCATTGTAAGGTTCCTGGCGGCGTGTGCGGAACGATAACTGCTTCCGCTCGACCCTCTCTTTGAAGGTGCGGAAGTCTGCACTATACATTTCAGTTGCTGAGCAACGTGCATAGTAATCTGCCATGTACTCAGCTATGGCTTGCGGATCAGTGCAGAGTGCACCCTGAATAGTGAGCGATGGAATTCCTGCCGGTGGGCGATATCCAAAGAGGTGCCGCAGTTGGGTCCAGACCCGAGAAGGGGAGGCGCGAGAGCCGATAGAGGTTACAAACCTCTCCCAGGAATCCTTCTTACTCTGACGAATCAATCGCCGAGCTCTTGCGCGGAGCCGCTTAAAGGCGATTAGATTGTCTAGAGAAGGGTGTCGTCGGTGCCGCTGAAGTGCGCACCAACGTTCCCGGATGGCCTCAGCGATTTCCTGCGTCCACCAAGGGACTGACTTACGTCGGAGTGATGTAGACGCGGTCGGGACAGTGTTCTCAGCAGCGGAAACTATGGCCTTCGTGACAGCCACGTCAATGCCGGCTGGAAGCATAGTCGGTACCACTGCAGCTGAAGCATATGCCGGCCAGTCAGCCCTATGGAGCGACCAATGAGGTAGCCAGTTTGCGGCCTGAGTCTCTGGGAGCGACAGAAAGACGGGAAAATGGTCGCTGCCACAGAGATCATCATGGACGCTCCAGTTCAGACGAGGGAGGAGACTCGGGCTACAGATAGATAGGTCGATGGCCGAGTACGTCCCGTGAGCAACACTGAAGTGCGTCGCAGCGCCCGTATTAAGAAGACAAAGGTTTCGCCGTGTCAAGAGCATCTCCACATCTTTACCACGAGTCGAGGTCTGTGTCCCACCCCACATAGGGTGGTGGGCGTTAAAATCCCCCAGAAGGAGAAACGGCGGGGGGAGTTGAGCGATCAAGGCATCAAGGTCAGCAAGAGAAATAACCTCATCTGGAGGAAGGTAGAGGGAACAGATTGTTAGTTCCTGCCTGACTCTTATCCTTACAGCCACTGCCTCGAGATTCGTGGTGAGCGGCACAGCTGCACATGGGACAGTGGCAAGGACATAGAGGCACACACCTCCAGAGACCCTGTTGCAAAAGGGGCGATTTTTGAAATAGCACCGGTAGCCACGCAGGGCTGGGGTCCTCTGCACAGGAAACCACGTTTCCTGTATCGCTATGCAGATAACATGGAAGTTGCTCAATAGCTGTTGCAGCTCAGCCAGATGGTGAAAGAAACCGCCGCAATTCCACTGGAGGATGTGGTGGTTAGTGACGTTAAAAGCCATGATAAAAAGGTAAAATATAAAATATAAAACATTAAAAACGTTATTCCATAGGTTCATCTGCTGCAGCCGATTGAGAACCTACGGAGTCCAGGACAAGTCGTTCTGGGGATTCAGTAAGAGACAGATCCTCACGTGACGCGAGGATCTGCACCTCATCGTCTGATGCAGAAGATGAGGTAGCGGGTGGCCTGAGAGCCACCGAAGACTCTTTTGTCTTCTTTTTCCGTTCCTGTCACTTGCCCTTAGGTTTGCAGGGCCTGGAGGGCTTCTCTGTAGTGACACCAGGGGTAGAAGAAGAGCGGGAAGCCCTTCCACCCACAGGTTTTGGATCCTTCAGCCATTGGCTGGGATCTGCTGGAGCACTAGGAGAAGCCTCAGAAGGGGGTGCCCCGAGGGACCCCTTCCGAGCGAGGGGAGCCGGAGGAGGCTGCTGCTCCTCCTCTGGCTGGGAGGTGGGGACTGGTGTCCCCGGTGGTGGGGGTGGAGGTGCCCCCGCTGGTGGTAGTGGGAGGGGCAGTGTGAGGAGTGCCCCCGAACTTGATGGAGGCTGACGAGCTTTGACGGCCCTTTGGACCCACAGAAGGTAGTTGCACGGTAGGTCTGATCAGAAGTGGTGGTGATGACGTAACTGCAGCGAAAGATGTCATCATGGAAACTGGGTGAAGCCGTTCATATTTCTTACGTGCTTCTGTATATGTCAGGCGATCCAGGGTCTTGTATTCCATTATCTTTCGCTCCTTACAGAGCATGGTACAGTCTGTAGAACAGGGTGGATGTTGCTGCCCACAGTTGATACAGATAGGTGGAGGAGTACACGGAGCGTCCGGGTGTGGTGGATGCCTGCATTCCCTACATGTGGGGCTAGAACTACATCTGGAGGACATATGTCCAAATTTCCAGCATTTGAAACAGCGCATAGGGGGAGGGATGTAAGGCTTTACGTCACACCGGTAGACCATGACCTTGACCTTTTCGGGCAAAGTATCGCCGACTGTAAGAGAAGGTCCCTGTGATACATCAGACCCTGGATCATGTTAAGCGATTTATGAGGTGTTATACTGACCGGAACGTCACCCAGCTTATCGCAAGCAAGTAATGCTTTTGATTGGGCGGATGATGCTGTTTCGATCAGTACCAAACCGCTTCTCATCTTTGACATGCCTGAGACTTCACCAAACTTATCTTCAAGGTGTTCAACGAAGAAAAGTGGCTTCGTCGACATGAAAGTTTCCCCATCTGTTCGACTACAAACAAGATACTTAGGTGAGCATGCCTCATCCCTTTCTTTAGCCCACCGTTCCTCCCATGGGTTGGCCAGGGAAGGGAACGTTCGGGGATCATATGTCGCTGCATTATAAGCAACTCTTCCACGCTTTGAGACACCGTTTTCGCGGCCGGCCACGCTTTTGTTTGCTCATTTCATGTTCGTCCCACGAGCAGCTAGGGAACTAAAGGTCCACCCAGGCAGAGCCCCGCTTGCCTGGGTAAGCCTTATACAACTGAGGTGCGGCCAGTTCCTCAGAGGTTGCTCGCTAGCGGCTGTTCAACTTCAACAGCCATGCATCTCCTTGGCACGTAGCACACCTTGAGATTGAGGTTTTTTTTATAGAGGTTTGTACCGTCCTCGCGATCCGGGCGATTAAGCCAAGATCCCCAGGCTCTGAAACGTATAACGTTAAACCATCGTGCCGAACAATGGTCATTGAGGCACGCACAGAGCTTACGGTGTAGCGGACTGTTGGCGCGACACAGCCCACAGCTCCAGCTCAGGACCCCAGGTTCGCCAAGCCCGTACTCGGCAAATTAATGCTGAGCCCCTGAGGGGCTCTTGTGAATGTTCATTTTATACGCTCTCTTCAACACACTGTCCATTCCATTCAACTGCTCTTCCAGGTCCTTTGCTGTCTCTGACAGAATTACAATGACATCAGCAAAACGCAATGTTTTTATTTCTTCCCCCTGAACTTTAATCCCTATTCCAAATTTTTCCTTGCTTTCCTTCACTGCCTGCTCGATGTACAAATTGAATAACATCGGAGAAAGGCTACAACTCTGTCTTACTCCCTTCCCAACTGATGCTTCCCTTTCATGCCCTTCGAGTCTAATAACTGCGGTCTGGCTTTTGTACAAGTTGTAAATAACTCTCCTTTCCCTGTATTTAACCCCTGCTGACTTCAGAATTTAAAAGAGTGTATTCCAGTCAACAATGTCAAATGCTTTCTCCAAATCTACAAAAGCTAAAAATGTAGGTTTGCCTTTCCTTAATCTATCTTCTAAGGTAAGACGTAAAGTGAGTATTGACTCCCGGGTTCCTACGTACCTCCTGAATGCAAACTGATCTTCCCCGAGGTCAGCTTCTACCAGCTTTTCCATTCTCCTGTAGATAATTCATGTTAAAATTTTGCAACCATGACTCATCAAACTGATGGTTCTGTAATTTTCACACCTGTCTGCGCCTGATATCTTTGGAATGGGGATTATTACATTTTTCTTAAAGTCTGAAGGCATTTCGCCTGTCTCATCATCCTACACACCAGTTCAAATAGTCTTGTCATAGCTGGCTCTCCCAGAGACTTTAGTAGCCCTGAGGGTATGTCATCTACTCCTGGGGCCTTGTTCCGACCTAGGTCTTTCAAGGCTCTGTCAAATTCATCTCTCAGTATAGTATCTCCTATTTCATCTTGATCTACTTCCTCTTTCCTTCCTACAACATCGTCTCTAAGTTCATTTCCTTTGTAGAGCTGCTCTTTCCACCTTTCAGCTTTCCCTTCTTTGCTGAGAACTGGTTTCCCATCTGAGTTCTTGATATTCGTAGAGTTACTTTTCTTGTCCCCAAATGTCTCTTTTATTTTCCTGGAGGTGGTATCTACTTTTCCCCTTGCTATACATTCTTCTACAGATTTGCATTTGGCTTCTAGCCACTCTTGCTTAGCCACTTTGCACTTCCTGTCAATCTCATTTTTTAGTCGTCTGTACTCCATTTTGCCTGTTTCATTTACTGCATTTTTATATTTTCTCCTTTCATCAATTAACTGTAGTATTTCCTGTGATATCCAAGGATTTTTTGTAGGTCTTACCTTTCTACCTATTTTGTCCTCTGCTGCCTTCACTATTTCATCTCTCAATGCTACCCATTCCTCTTCTACTGTTTTATTTCCCCCTGTTTGTGTCAATTGTTGCCTAAATCTCCCTCTGAAATTGTGCAGAACTTCACTTTCCTTCAATTTATCTAAGTCCCATCTCCTTATTTTCCTACCTTTCTGCAGTTTTTTCAGCTTCAGCCTACAGTTCATGACTAACAAGTCATGGTCGGAGTCTATATCTGCCCCTGGGTATGTCTTGCAGTTTATAACCTAGTTCCGGTACCTATGTCTTACCGTTATAAAATCTATCTGATACCTTCCGGTGTCTCCTGGTCTCTTCCACGTATACAACCTTCTTTTGTGGTTCTTAAACCACGTGTTTGTTATGATTAAATCATGTTCCGTGCAAAATTCTACCAGGCGACTTCCTCTTTCATTCCTTCTGCCCAGTCCATATTCACCTATTATTTTTCCTTCTCTTCCTTTTCCTACTACCGAATTCCAGTCTCCCATCACAATTAAGTTTTCCTCTCCCTTAACTGTCTGAATAATTTCCTTTATCTCCTCATATATTTCTTCGATTTCCTCATCATCGGCAGAGCTAGTTGGCATATAAACCTGTACTACTGTTGTCGGTGTTGGCTTCGTATCTATCTTGACACTGATAATGCAATCACTGTGCTGCTCATAGTAGTTTACCCGTATTCCTATTTTCTTATTCATTATCAGTCCTACTCCTGTGATACCCCCAACTAATTTTGTATTTAAAATCCTGTACTCACCTGACCAGAAATTCTGTTCATCCTGCCACCAAACTTCACTAATCCCTACTATATCTAACTTCAACCTATCCATTTCCCTTTTTAAATTTTTTAATTTTCCTACCCGATTAAGGGATCTAACATTCCATGCTCCGATCCGTAGAATGCCAGTATTGTCTTTCCTGATGACAACATCCTCCTGAGTAGTACCCGCCCGGAGATCCGAATGGGGGACTATTTTACCTCCGGAATATTTTACCCGAGAGGATGCCATCATCATATTTCCATACAGTAGAGCTGCAAGTCCTCGGGAAAAGTAACAGCTGTAGTTTCCCCTTGCTTTCAGCTGTTTGCAGTAGCCGTGTGGCAAAGCCACATTAGATGATGTTACAAGGCCAGCTCAGTCAATCATCCAGACTGTTGCCCCTATAACTACTGAAAAGGCTGCTGCCCCTCTTCAGGAACCACACGTTTGTCTGGCCTCTCCACAGATACACCTCCATTATGGTTGCACATACGGTACGGCTATCTGCATCATAGAGACACGCAAGCCACCCCACCTCGGCAATGTCTGTAGTTCATGTGGGTGGATTTATTATTTGTGTCTTTAAATTTATTATTTAAAGACACAAATAAAGAACAAGAAATACTCCTACACTATACAAACACGGAAATGAAACATAGTGCTGTCAAATCAGCAGTGAGCTCTTAGTCGTTTGAACAGGAACTAAATAAATTTAGTTTAAGAAAATGAAATCAGTTTGACATTTAATGAAATTGTAACCTCAGTTAACAAAGCTCCAGGATTCAGTAGGGCAGAAAAGCAATTCTGATTGTTAAGCAGCCACCACACTTCGATACCGGTTGTGAATGGTTGGTTAATAACTCTACCCTGTACTACCACTTCGCAGGAAGCCTCAGATTGCAGTAAACTGAGCAAATTACTGGGCTGAGCAGCTAGTATTTTACCACGTCAACTGTCAACTGGATGCGTCATCTGCTTTGCTGATGTCATGCGGAGAGATGCACTTAGCTGCACACCCAAAGAAAAACCATTGGAGTTCCATGCACACCTCTAGTGGTTGCGACTCTAAGAGGAGCATTTCTCTACATCAAATGCCAGTAAAGCAGCCTGTGTCTACAATCTGTTATGAAAGTGGCAACGAGGTAAACGTGGTGGCAAATGGAAATAAGAGCACAACTCACCTCTTGCCTCACTACAACTGTGATGCAAGCTCCATTGGATACTTGGTTGTTGGTACAGCTAGGTTCCAATGAGTACTTCACACAATGCAAAAGTTTTTTGAAATCAATGGTAAAGTTATTTTCTATAGAATGAGACTAAGGGGGACTCCTAGACTTGATAAGCTATCACTTAGCCAACACTGCTACCAATGCAACTAATTGTGTAATCAGAGTGGGAAGCACAGCATAGGTCTGTTCATCTCCAATCCACAAGACAAATGCAAAGAAGACAGAACACTTTTGTACACCTCCATGTACACTGCTTCACGGCTGCCAGTCAAGTCTCTCTTCCTCAGCAAGCTGCTTGCTCTCTCAGTGCCAGGTGTGTGTGTGTGTATTTTAAGAATTATTACTCCCTCCTATGGCCCAGGCCATCCACCCAGACCTTGGTGTTCTCACAATGTTGGGCTGTTTCCTTGGATACCTGCTATTATGCACTACATTATCCACAAAATACAACCACCCACAACTCATATAACTTAATATTTCAGCACAGATTGTCTGGATGTTGAAATATGGGGCAACTGCAAGGGAAGAATTAATATAAAATATTTTGGAATAGTGAGGAACTCTCAACATAACACTGACCGTTCATATTTCATATCGGTTTAACTTAATTAAAAAGTATTGACTGAAAAATGTTCTCTGATTTTGGAATCTTCCTTTCAGCTGGTGGGTCATATGTAACATTGCAGCTCCTAAAAAGCCAGACTGAATTGTCTGCCATTTTTACCCCAACCTGGACAGATCTGGCTATGTTCATCTTGAGAATTCAAGCAACTTTATGCAATATTTATTATAAAACATATCTGATATTGCAAATATAAAATGTACTGAACAGGAATTAATGTGAACTGGTATATAAATACTTCAAAAGCCCTTTCCATATAACAGAAAAATTAAAATGTAGGCTCAGAACTTGTGTGGCAGTTTGTAAATATGAAAAGAATTCACTAAGAACTTGTGACCAATGCTTTAGAAATATGTGTTATACAACAACATCTTGTGCTGATTTACAAGTTATCTTCGTAAATTGGTGCTTCCAAAAGGTGTTTACTTTATTATCTGGAGTAGGCTTACATACCTACCATAAGGAATGTGGCAATGTTATCTTACAGAAGGGGAAAAAAGGTGTTTTGTGTTATAGAGAAACAACTTAATAGTTTCATTTATTATTTAACCAGTATCATTCTATGTAGGCCTACTTCATGATCAACTCACCGAATAAGCGATAAAGAAATACCAGTATCAGAAATGTCTCATACCTTGTAACTTACATTATGCCTACATAGAAGATAAAGCTACAAGGGCTCTGCCACATGTTACAAAAAGGAAAATATATTATTACATTCTTTGTTGGTAGAGGAGTTACATTTTTTAAAACTTTACATGAACCATCAGGCAACATTTGGCCACAGTGATACTCAAAACAAATTCGAAATGTATTTTGTCTCATTTTTTACTTAGTATGAACTCTGAACTGCATTTCTGTAGCAATGTAACACTGACAGTTTTTTAAATGTATTTTACTTTGATATGATCTTTAGTAAGTTTCCTCAAATAGAAATGTTATTACATGTGTTTTCCTGCTCCTTTCATGAATATTACTTTCTTGTTATGAAGGCACTTAGTGTTTTTTCTACCTTCTAATGACTAATATGCATCACGGTTGTATTTTGTTAGTAGAAAAATTTGCAGTGCTTCACTCTAGCTCAAAATGCTATTGATGCATCTCACTGTAAGATGCATATATAAATTATAGAAAATCAGTACAGCTGACAGTCAACATCTCATCTGACAATGTCTTCCAAATGAACTCAAATATTTCTGGTTATTATTATGGTCTTTACTAGAAATATGTTGAGTAAGCAATATGTTAATTCTTTTTTCTAATATCAAGAGCTGTTTGCTATATTTCTGTCTTTACAGTTAAGCTTGTGTTCGATATTGTGCTTTAAATAAGTGGATCCCCTGCATTTAGAAATGATAAGTTACTTGTGGGTATAACACTTGCATGAAATTTAAATATGTGAATGTTTGTGTCATATGTGAACACAGATCTATTTGGTTTTCTGCTACATCCACTTCATTTAACATGTGTAATGAATGCATTTTATGCCGACTTCACACCTGACATTGGAAACACAAAAGTTGCTTATTTGTCTGTATGAAACGGTAATTATAGTTCACAATCTAGTTAACATTCTTAAAAATCCAAATCTGAAATCTACAGTAAATTTACAAGCAATTAAACTAATCACTAGTTGAAAGGTCTTTATTTGTGTCCAGGTTCAGTGACAGCACTGGAGGGGATAGCAGCCACTGCCTTTTTTCCATCTCTTCTCACCTGAATATTTATAGTGTGAGGGTATGTGCATGCCCATCAGTCACCACACCACCACACAAACTGCCAACAGACAAGTTTAACTTTTAAAAACACTGTTATTGAGTAGGACAATTATTACATTCCAAAAAATACCACAATGGGAGTCCCATAACATGTAGCACAAATGGCACAATGATCAAAATCATAGAATTCCCTGGGATTTTTTTAAAATTTCAGTAATTCTGTTTTCTCCATGTAAAATATAAATCCTCGGGAATTCCAGAGGAATTGCCACTCTGAACACTATAAAAAGTGTACCTTAAGAATAAGATTAGTATATTTTCCCTGTTAGTATTCCAAAGACTTCATGCATATATTTCATTATTTACTTGATGTTTTGAATGTGGCTTCCAGGAGGCACAACTACAATGTTTTATTCCAGTAATATCAAACAAGTAGCATAGTAACTTTGGGGGTTCATTATTTACTGTAGTACAGTATTCATTTCTAACCAGACAATAATTTCATTACTGATGGGGAAATTCTCCACAGAGATAGTAAAGTATTCTTCAAAAGAGACAGATTGGCTGGCCAATACTTACCTTAGTTTTGACACACCAATAGTCATACAAAATAAAAAATAAATAAATGAAATGAAAATGGAGACAAAAAAGGACAAGCTTTTGGAACTGTGTTCCTTCATTAGGTAGGAGAGGAGGGAAGAAAAAAGGAACAGGGAACAGATAATAGTTTGCCCAGACTCATACCATTAAAATAAACAAATTATTTGGTTGCTTTATGGTTATGCTATGGCAATCTGGTGCCCAGTACAGGAGGAAAGGGGTTGTTATAGTGACAATGTTTCCAAAAAATCTTAATTAGCAAGATTCAGGTAATTAAAAAAATGAAAAAAAAATTAATATCACGTGCCAGAAGCTAGGGAAGGGGTTCTGCTCCTGTATTCAATTTCAGTATGTAACTGAAAAGCAGGGATTAATACATTTTACCATTTTTATTCAGTACAAAGTCAGAAACAGTTTCACTAATAATTACAAAAAATAATTACATAGTTCATCTCTTGTGAAATTATTACCAAAAATGGGTTGTAGTAATAAAAATACAAAATTTTTACATCGGTTTATTATATACATGAAATATTTTAAATAAAACATAATAAAAAGAAACTATACATATATATACAAAGAGAAAAACCAAATAAATGTTTGGTTTTAGTAACGAAAATAGAAGATCCACACAGTTTCTTTACCACAAAGCCTATAACACAAGAGTTTTCACTCACATCCGAAAGAATTTTTTAAAAAATTTCATCATGAAATAACATAAACTTGAATCACCAATTAAAATTTACAGTTCTGCAACATTTAAAAAAGTAGTTCATATTTGAAAAAGATACAGCTTTAATTTACTCCTTTCTTTGCTTCTTGTGAAGTGATGCTGAGCTGAATGACTTTATCTAGGACTTTCTATCACTTAAATGTTTTGTGATGCCTTTGCACCAAACTGTTAGATAATGTGATATCTGATTATTTAGGTTAGAGCATGAAGCTAAAATATCATCACCACACTTTGCTCTGACTTTTTCAATTTAAAAACTCATCCATTGACACTTGACATGAAAGTAGAGGTGCTTTGAAAATTTGTAACATTTTCTATGCTTCTGATTCTAAAAATTTCTGAAGATGACCTTTGTAAGCTTCACATGTCACAATATTCTGTCAATAGTGTGTGGCACTGGGGAATAATGGGCTCCTTGAAATCCTGTACATTTTTAATGCAATTAAACATTTACTAAATATCTTTCTCTTTGACAGGGCGTTTACAGTTGCATCTGGAATTTAATGAATGTCTCTTATATTTTTGGCCATGTTCATACCCAACACTACTTATCAGTATCAACAGTGTAAAACAGTATAAATTGTGAAATGACAACCTAGCTAGTAATTAGGCTGGTTTAGCACTTGCTTTACTTTGCACTTGGAAAAATACATTTTCCAGAGATCCTGTGTTAATTTTCAAACAACTGAAGGGTATGCTCCTGGGTGACATTGTTGACCACTGCCAATATTTCAACAGTAGCACACCCTGCCATTGTCAAGGCACAACTGCACTCAAGGAAGCAATATGCAAGCAAATTTAATACGTCAGTTTGCAAAGGGTAAACAAGGAAGATAACACACACAGTAAAAGTAACTGCAGAGCCAACAGAACCACATTCTGTGTTAACATTCCTGGATCAGAAATTTAAAAGCCTTTTCAAAACTATCTCTTACAGTGTTTTGGTTTGGTTTGATGTTGAAAGGGACTAAACAACAAAGGTTATCAGTCCCACAGTGTTTATTACACTAATAGTGAACAATATAGCTGCAAGAGACCACGTACACTGACTGCCGGCGTGGCGCAGGGGATAGTGTCACTGACTGTGGTGCTGAAGGTCGCCGGATCAATCCAGCTCACCAGCAAAAATTCATTCTTTGTAATTAACAATTCCAGAATGTTCTACATCTTTCTTATGCTCACTAGTAATTTCTACTTGTTTCTTATGTTAACTGTTCTTCTAATTTCTGGTACATTCTGTCTGTGTATAAATAGCAGAGCACTCTGCCCGAAAGGCAGTTAGTGCTGCGTGTATGTTAAGTTCGTAATAAGCCAGCTTTCAGTATAAGTGCTATGTTCAGTCGCCTTTGAAGTCAAGCCTGCTTCCATTTCAACACAACATTGTTTGGTGGAGGTGCCGGGTACCCTGTGCAACAGCTGCATCACCGTGGCTCTGATTAGGCAACGTAAAAGCCATCGCTTACACAGACTAGAACCGGAATACAGGGGATATACCGAGTACATCCTTCTGAAAGTCCGTATTATCAGAAGAACCATGGACACAAAACCAATGGTAACCCAGCTACACATCAGACACCCGTCGGTGTTCTCTGGAGACTTTGGACAGTACCCCAACAAATGGCTAAAAGGGTTATGCCGCAGCTGCCAAACGGCAGCCTATGAACCGGCCGACACGGCTACAACCAACTCTCCTGGTAACTATGACACCCCGCAAAAGAACAGATGTTTGGAGGACAGAAGACAACACACCACTGTGTTTCCACTGTGGATGCCCTGGACATGTCGTATGCTATTACAGAGAGAGAAGGCGAGTATTCGACGATTATTTTGCCGCAAGACATCAGCAATCAGAGAAGGTAGGCGACAATGGCTTCTTATTCAAGGACTCGAAGGACGGTAATGTTACTGATGAAGCCATGACAGGAATGTCTGTCATCGATAATCATGGAGAAGGTAAGGATTCTCTTGAACTGCCATACAGAGCAGCCATAACAAGGTCAAGGTCCAGGACATTGCAGCTGGCTCCAAAGGGAACATAACAGCGGGTCGCTGTTTTTCCAGGAGAGGGAGAAATGCTGCGAGAGACCACGTACACCATATACCAGCGTGGTGCAGGGGATCGGTGCTAAAGGTTTCTGGTTCAATTCCGCCCACCAACAAAAATTTATATCTTTGTAATTCACAATTTGATGTGTGACGTCACTGGTAAGGTGGAAACCCCAATTTAACCTGTATACGGTATTATCCCCATCATATCACTCTTTACACCCACAAACTAAGAACAATAACATACGAACTAGTTCAAAATGCAGTTTAGGTGACGAGTGCTTCCACTTAACATTTTGTGTCCCAGCCTGGTCGCCGCTTTTGTGTCTCGTTTCCGTCGTAGGTGTCGGTGGCCGAGTGGAATGAGGCCGACACAGGAATAAAGATAGCACGCTGGTGCAGGTACGGAGGGGAGCAGCCAGAAACTAGAAACACTAGAGTAAATTAGAACGAGATATATATTGCACAGAATTTATACAATACTTAACTTTTACATAGATCAGTACTGCAGAATGCTGATACATAGTTGAGCTAGAGTCCTGCCTAGTGCCTGTCCGATAGCCAAGTCTTCACTGGTGCCTATCTGATTCCGAAGTGCTAACTGGTTCATATCACAGTCCCAAGTGAATGATGTCGTTCAGTGGTGGCCACGAGCGGAGATGTAGCAGAGGGCGCTCGTGGCTGACGTCGTAAGAACGCCGTGCCGTGCATGCATGGCGGCGCACGGCGAAAGTAGGTGGCGCGCACTTTGAACTTGTGCGACACCACATAACATGCATATATTGTTGGTGGTAAAACTTCAGATGATTGGTAGTGAGGTTCTGCACTTATGTGACGATGTTGGGAGTGGTAGCTGTGTAGCTCAGAGGGACAGATGTGCTCGTCAGCTGTCTGTCTATAAGCATCAAGTGAAACAGTCGTGTTCCAAAAAAATTTATGATGACATATTAAATAGCCACCACACTGTAAGGTCCATTGCAAATGATGAATATTTCAAATTTTTAATTTTTTTTATAATTAAAAAATGGGTGCTCGGTACATGGATGCTTGGAGCTTGAACGTAAATGAACCAGCTTGTACTGAAAATGTAATGTTACATTTGTAAAATGAGAAAATTAAAAAAGTCATTCCTCACTTTACTCAGTTTCATTCATTTAATTGAATGGTATGTCATAATGCCACAATGAAAGAATAACAGACACTCACAAAAATAAACCAGACAGTCGCTTCCATTTCCGCATGAAAGCAGCCAATCAGGAGTGGCATTCAGACAGACAATAAGAATGTCTGTTTTTCTCTCCCATGACATGAATTAATCACAAAATTATCTGTTGTTGCAAAGTGTGTAGAACTCTGTTGGGAATGCTGATCGAAATGGAAATATTGTCGCATTGAAATGGAAGCAGGCTTGACTTTGAAGGTAACTGAACACAGCACTTATACTGAAAGCACGTTTATTACAAACTTAACATACATGCAGCACTGACTGCCACTCGGGCAGAGTGCTCTGCTATTTATATACAGACAGAATGTACCAGAAATTAGAAGAACAGTTAACATAAGAAACAAGTAGAATTTACAAGTGAACATTAGAAAGACGTAAAACATTCTGCAATTGTTAATTACAAAAAAATAAATTTTTGCCGGTGGGCGGGATTGAACCGGCGACCTTCAACACCGCACTAGGTGACGCTATCCCCTGCGCTATGCTGACAGTCGGTGTATGTTGTCTCTTGTGGCATTGCTCCCTCTCTTGGAAAAACAGTGACCCGCTGTTATGTTCCCTGTGGAGCCAGCTGCAATATCCTGTCATGAGTCCTCTGTATGGCAGTTCAAGAGAATCCTTCCCTTCTCCAGGATTATCGATGACAGACGTTCCTGTCATGGCTACATCAGTAACATTACCGTCCTTAGAGTCCTTGAACAAGAAGCCATTGTCGCCTACCTGCTCTTCAGGATTGTAGTAAGGCTTCATGCACAGGACATGAACAATGTCCCTTTGTTTTTGTCGTTCCAACTTCGTATGTGACGTCTGACAGGTGGCGTATGACATGATACAAACCAAAGTATCGCCTCAATAACTTTTCTGACAGTCCAACCTTCCGTACAGGGGTAAAAATCCATACCAGATCTCATGGGCTATACACAACAGGTCGGTGCTTGTCGTTATACCGCTGATGGTCCTTCTCCTGGGTGTCCATTGTCTGTAAGCGAGCCAGCTGTCTTGTTTCTTCGACCCTGGTGATGAGGTTGTTAACATAGTCATCCTGAGTGTCATCAGGTTGGGAAGGGAACAGGGTATCCATTGCCGTCTCAGCTTCACGGCCATGTAGAAGGAAAAACGGCGTGTAGCCTGTGGTGTCTTGTCTTGCGGTATTGTAAGCAAATGTCACGACTGGCAGAATTGTATCCCAATCCTTCTCCTCAACATTGATGTACTCTCCACAGCATATTGGCTAATGTCTTGTTAAAACGTTCCATAAGACCATTTGTCTGAGGATGGTATGCAGTTGTCATTCTGTGGACAATGTCGCAACGTGACATTACCTCTGATACTAGTTTTTACTGGAATACTGTTCCACAATTAAATATCATGACACGTGGTGCTCCATGCTTCAAAATAATATCTGCTACAAGGAATTTTGCAATCTTTGGAGCTTCTGCAGTTGACACAGGTTTGGTGACAGCGTAGCGTGTGAAGTAGTCAGTGCAAACTATTATCCATCAGTTACCAGTTGTCGACTTTGAGAACGTCCCTAAAAGATTGATCCCAACTCAGTGGAATGGAGCTGCTGCCAGCGGAATTGGTACGAGATGCCCTGGAGGTAATTGCGGCACATGCTTCCATCACTGGCACTCTTTATAGTGACTCACATAGTGCTTGACAGATCGGTAGAGACCTTTCCAGTAACACCTGCGTCTGATTCTGTCTATGGTCTTCACCAATGCCAGATGACCGGATATTGGAGCATCATTGAAATATTTGAGTATAGCTGGCTGGAGATGAGCTGGAACAACCAGTAGCCATTTGGGGCCCAGTTGGATCGTAGTTGCTCTTATACAATGTTCCGTTTATAAGTTGGAACTCTCCATTGGCCGGTTCTCCTTTCTCCAAGGCCTCTATCATTTTTAATAGTGCTGGATCTTTCCTCTGTTCAGCTGTAATGTCATCTAATTCAGTGAGGACTGAAATTTCATTCGTGCTGTTGTGTTCCACTAATGGATTCCTCGAAAGGCAGTCAGCATCCTTGTGTTTGCGCCTGTTCTTGAATACCACTGTGACGTCGTACTCTTGAAGTCTTAGTGCCCATCTTGCTAGTCAACCTGATGGATCCTTTAAGCTAGTCAGCCAACACAAAGAATTGTGGTCTGTCACGACAGTGAATGGTTTGCCGAATAAATACAGACGGAACTTGTTGATAGCCTAGATAACGGCGAGACATTCTTTCTCAGTTGTAGAATAGTTTACCTCGGACTTTGTGAGTACTCTTGATGTGTAGGCTATCACTTTTTCAGCACCTTCCTGAACTTGTACAAGTACTGCACCAATCCCATAACTACTGCCGTCTGTGTGAAGTTCCGTTTCCGCATTCTCGTTGTACAAGTCTAGCACTGGTGCAGAAGTTAGAGCCTCCTTAAGTGCCCGAAAAGCTCTTTCTTTTGTCTCATCCCAGTAAAACTTGGCATCTCCCTGCAGAAGTTCTTGTAATGGACATGCCTTGTTACAAAATCCTTTTATGAAACGTCGGTAGTATGAGCACAGCCCGAGAAAACTTCTCACATCACTAATGTGCTGAGAAGTTGAAAATTCTCTGACTGTCCTTACTTTATCTGGATCAGGAGAGACACCGTCTCTGTTGAGTAGGTTCCCCAGGATTTTTATCTCTTTGGCGACGAAGAGGCACTTCTTTGGATTGAGGCGGAGTCCTGCAGCTTGAACACACTTCAGCACAGTTGAAAGGCGACTCAGATGTTCTTCAAATGTTTTCGAGAAAACGACAATGTCATCTAAATAGCAAAGACAAGTTGTCCACTTAAGGTGTCAAAGCAAGTTGTCCATCATGCGTTCGAATGTGGCTGGAGCATTACATAATCCAAATGGAATTACTTTGAATTCATAGAGGCTGTCAGGTGTAACAAAAGCCGTCTTCTCCCTTTCAGCTTTGTCAACCTCGATTTGCCAGTAACCTGTCTGCATGTCCATAGTTGAGAAGTATGTAGCTCCTTTCAAGCAGTCTAAGGTGTCGTCAATGTGTGACAGTGGGTAGACACATTTCTTTGTGATTTTGTTCAGTCACCGATAGGCGACACAGAATTGCCAGGTGCCATCCTTCTTTACAAGGACCACCAGAGATGACCAAGGACTCTCTGAAGGTTGAATAATGTCATTGTGCAACATCATCTACACTTCCTCCCGAATTATCCGTCTTTCAGCTGGCGACACTCTATAGGAACGCTGGCTAATTGGTGGATGATCGATATGATGCCTTATCGTGGGCCGTTTTGTCTGACTTTTCTGCTGAGGTGTGAATGCACCTGAAAATTGATGTAGTATAGCTAACAACGGCTAGCATTGTTCCTTGGTCAGTCCAGGCCCTATTGGCAATTTCACGTTTGTTTCCTCCAGCGTGTTGTCTGTACTAATAGCAGAGCATGGATCTTTGTTGATGACGTTGAGCTCACCATGCTGGATTGGTTCAGCTGTCCCAATATGCATTCGTTTGGGGATAAGTTGCAACTGCTCGTGACAATTAGTGATCCAAATCTCTCCTCGACCTCCG
Organism: Locusta migratoria; assembly: GCA_026315105.1. NCBI lineage: Eukaryota > Metazoa > Arthropoda > Insecta > Orthoptera > Acrididae > Locusta > Locusta migratoria. The sequence goes on along the minus strand of CM048751.1, from coordinate 346,055,584 downwards.
GTAATGCTTATGATAGCCACTGGTATGTAAATTTCTTTGTTGAGCCTGATAAACTTTATACTATCAACAAGCATTTCACAGTTTAACCGGTCATCTGTGTCTGTGACTGCAACTCATCGTCAATGGTGGGATCATCACATTGTCAACAACAAATAACTTCCCAGAAAATTCTGTATTACGTGTACCCGTCAGAACAACTTCTTCATTTTGCAGCTCAGATCTTCCACACTCATTGATAGCTTGGGATGCCCGAAGGAAGTCCCATCTGAGGATGACATTGTGACTACATTCTGTTAACTCGACAAATTCAAACGGCTGGGTCCTGTTTGTTGATGGTTATTCTTATGACACAAGTTCCTGCTGGCTGGACATACTTTCCATTCGCGACATTCAGCACAGTTGCCCCCGTATTACAGAACATTGTCTTCTTTAGCATGCGGTGGTAATTATCCGACAATACAGAGAAAGATGCTTCTGAATCAACAAATGCCCAGACAGGTTGGCCATCGATTATGACGTCGATGAGATTTCCCTTCATCTTAGCGACTTTCGTCCATGGAGAATTTTCATCTGCGGTGGCCTCATGTCCATAGATGGTCGCCTCGCTTAGTTTTCCTGGGCGCAGTGGCTAGGGCAGCGGCTAGCAGTACCGGCGGAAGGGCCAGGCAAGCTGGGTGACCACCCAGGGTGCCAAATTTTAGGAGAGTTTGGTGGGCGCCAAAATCCTTGATAAATTTATATTATTGTAAACAGTGAACTAAAAATTAACTTTTTCATAAATTGTGTAGCAACATTGGTTATTACCTCATATCACAGGCCTCACTCTTTATAACAACACCAGTTTCCTCTTGAATCTCCTATAAAGGAAATCCCTTCATCCCTTCACCTTGTCTATAAAAAAATATCCTCTGACAAAGCTAAAGGCTATTGTTGGGAGTTGGGAGGTTTGAGGAACAATAACACGCTCTGACAATTACAACTGCCGTGGTTCCGACAATTGCACTCCTTACGACAAAGCTATGTCGGCCGCTCTAACAATACACACAAACAATATTGAGTTATCGGCACCCAAAAAGAAATTAGTCCTGTTTGTACTGTCAAATGTCTCATGAAAGAAAATTATACATCAGAAGTCAAGTACATGTAGTGCAGGCATCATGGGGTGCGTGTTCTTCTTTTGTCTCCTGAATTTCTACTCTTAGTAGAAGAATCGTTGCGTTAATGTGTTCTTTATCAACATGTTGGAAAAAAGAAGCCTTCTAAAAATGTATACAGAAAAAGAAGAGCACAATTAGCAGCTGAAAACGAGAAACAGGCAGCAGCATTAAAGAAAATCTTTCATACTCCTGAATCAGACAATAATGGAAATGAAAACGTTGAACCAGAGAATGAGAAAACCAGCAAGAAATCAACAAATATTCCAGAAGATGACACAGTACAGGTAAGTAGGCCTACATTACATAACATATTTTTGTTTTATTGCGTTTAATAGAGAAGAGGTGTTTACACACATAGCATCTCAGCAGACTGGGGTGGGTAGGGTGGCGGCCTCTCAGATAGACGGCGAACTTCAGGCTCAAAGAAAGTTCTTTCCCCATTGATATAAGTAGCAATAATTACATTCTATACCAACACTGATGGTTGATACATGTACCAGAGCGATAAGACTTTTACTCGTTAGATGTCTATTAACCAACTTTAATCAGCCTTTGCAGAGAAAAAGGCACGAAAAGTTAACTTTACTTAGCTTTGTAAACAACTCAAAGGACAATTTGCATTAAAACTGTATAAAGATATAAAATTATATTACTGGTTCTATTATTTGTTTTACGAAATTTTTGTACAATGCTGTTACAAAATGTATTTGTATATTCTTTTGTTCATTTGTGTCCTCTTTCGCAGTTAACAAGGTTGTTTATGTATATATGTGTAAATAAATGCTGTATCACATGATCAATCTTAATTTTATATAAATCGTTATTTCTTGAATCGTTATGTAAATTTCTAATCAGTGACGTAGAATATTCTGCACGTTCATGTGTAAATTATTGTTCCGTATATCATTAACCAAAACTTATTCTGTGTATTTAACTGACAATAGTTAAGATCTTACTCAATTTGATAATTGATACTTATAGTTACAGTTATAGAGTTCAAGGGGTTATCCTTTAAAAGCAGCTATCTGTAAGGTAGCATAGCAAATTTAAAGTCAGTAATACCAATGGGTTGTAGGGGCACCATATGGATTCTTTGCCCGGGTGATATTTTCCACTTACACCGGCCCTGGTGGCTAGTACCTCTGTATGGCGATGGTGAACAGCTGCGGCGCATCGGGGAGCGACCTCCTCTAGGGTACGGCAATGGGCTTCTTCCCATAGGTTGACTGAAATCATCAGCAGGTGATTGCCTGAGATAGAACTGCTCTGATGGCTGAGGTCTTGTGGCAAAATAATCGTCGAATACTCACCTTCTCTCTCTGCAGTAGCGTACGACATGTCCAGGGCGCCCATAGTGAAAACACAGTGGTGTGTTGTCTTCTGTCCTCCAGACGTCTCTTCTTCTGCGGGGTGTCATTGTTGCCAGGGGAGTTGGTTGTGGTCGCCTCGGCTGGTTCTTAGGTGCCATTTGGCAGCTGCAGCATAAGTCATAGCAGGGCGACGCCATTCTTCACGTCGGGTGCGACTAGAGGGGCAGACAGGAGCTAATGTCTGAAATACATCTTGCTCAGCAGCATCGGTTCCATCGTGACTTACAGGACTCACATCCATGGCAATAATCTGATGCTCGCTCGGTCTAATAGTCCCGGCTGCCATGCACTGTTGCAATTCTTCTCTCACTATTTGTCGTATGAGGCAGGCGAAGTCATGCTGGTCTTTCACAATAGGGACTACATTGGGGGGTCTGTCATACTTCTTTCGTTCAACGCTCCTTTGTTGCACCTCTTCAATACGTTGGCACCACTTAATGAACTCTTCCGTCGTAGCGACTTCTTTGATCAGAAGAGCTTGGTACATGTCTTCTGCAATACCCTTCATCAGGTGCGTGATTTTGTCGGCATCAGTCATGTTCAGATTGACTATGTTACACAGGGCCAAACCATTCTATATGTATGACTGTGTCGGCTCAACATGTTGTTGGACCCGGTTCTTCAGTTGTTCTCCCGCCGAGCGGAGCTGTCTCTGGCGGTCTCCAAACGTCTTCTTAAGTTCCGGCTGGAACGTTTCCCAGTCATTCAGTTTGTCTTCATTGTTCTCGAACCATTGCTGGGCTGTTCAATCCAGGTAGAAATAAACGTTGGCCAAGCACATTGTATGATTCCACCTGTTGTACTTGGCGACTTGGTCAAACCCTATCAGCCATTTGTTGGGGTACTGTCCAGCATCTCCAGAGAACACCGACGGGTGTCTGATGTGTAGCTGGCTTACCGCTGGATATGGGTCTGTCGTTCTTTTGATAATACGGAGTTTCGGAAGGATGTACTCGGTATATCCCTTGTATTCCGGTTCTAGTCCATGTAAGCGATGGCTTTTAAGTTGCCTAATCAGAGCCACTGTGATGCAGCTGTTGCACAGGATACCCTGTGCCACCACCAAACAATGTCGCATTGAAATGGAAGCAGGCTTGACTTCGAAGGTAACTGAACACAGCACTTATACTGAAAGCACGTTTATTACGAACTTAACATACATGCAGCACTGACTGCCGCTCAGGAAGAGTGCTTTGCTATTTATACACAGACAGAATGAACCAGAAATTAGAAGAACAGTTAACATAAGAAACAAGTAGAAATTACAAGTGAACATAAGAAAGATGTAGAACATTCTGGAATTGTTAATTACAAAGAAATGAATTTTTGCTGGTGGGCGGGATTGAACCGGCGACCTTCAGCACTGCAGTCGGTGACGCTATCCCCCGCGCCACGCCGGCAGTCGGTGTACCTTGTCTCTCACGGCAATATTACAGAAAAAACAACAATTACATGGATGTAACAGATTTTCTGATTAATAAAAACTAAGAACATTTACCTTTATAGGTAATTAAAAAAACTTGTTTCTACTGAAAATTAAAGTCATGCCCATGTAGTGACTGTTTATCTATGTTTTTTGTTAACAAATGTAATGACTTTTGGTTTTTGTTGTCAAGCAGGTACCTAATAGTAAAATAATTTCTATCAGTAAAAGGAACAGCAGTCCCATTTACAAGTAACTCTTCTAAAACAATGAATTTTCAATACGTATGTCACAATTTTGCTATGTTACTTGAAAAAATATGTCCATCCACAAACCCTGAATTGTTTTCAAAGTGTAGAGACATTATTAACAGACTGGAAGCCTTCACTTCACTTCACATCATTCATCATTCCTCTACCAACATTACATCAACTAGAATAGACTGTCACCAAACCTACAAAATTATTAACTGCGAGTTATTTAGCTCAATACATTAGCTACAAACACGACCTACACAACAACTTTTTTTATCCCACAGTTTTCAAAAGAAGAAAATAATGAATGTTTTTGGTTTTACAAAAACACAAGGCTACAATTTTACCTCCAAAAGTGGTGGCATAGTATGCTGATGTTGGCAACAACAATTGAATGTGCATTGTAGAGAATGCACAATGAGGACAATGATCTTTGTGTTGAAATACACAATGTTCATTGTGCTGTACAGTTAACAGGTTTGTATTGTACCCTCTTTCAGTCAATAAATTAATTATCATTGCAAATCGAACATTTCATTGCCAACTTTAACATATTCAGCAACTGCTTCTGTAAGTAAAATTTACCCAACACAGAATGCAGTGAATACATCAGGTACACTTAGTTATTTTTCAATACACTCAGTGTTAAATGTGAAAATAGTTTTTTGAATCCAAAATCTTTTCAAACTGTGACTCTAACTTTGTTGTATCAACAAAATGTCTCTTAAATGTTCGTTCTGAGGTTACTCCTGTATTTTGATTTGGCAAATTGAGCAACGAAAATGTTTGTTAACCTTTGTCTGTAGTGCCAAATACAGACAACCAACTTCGTGAAAAGTCTTTGATAAGGGGGTAGTTTTCTTTGGGAAAAAATAAAACTGTTCAATACTGGCATTCTCAAATTTGACCTTCATTGACTCATCTGCTTGTAGTTCGATTATTTCAATTTGCGAAACGGCAGAAACATCTTCCACTTCACAAGAGAATGGGTTGTGTGACGTTCATATTTCCTTCAAGTATGCATCTAAATCTGAAAACCTACATGGCAACTCTTTCTTCAAATGAACAAGAAATAATATTTCTGGTCCTTAAAGTTTTTTGTTCAATTTGTTTAAATGGAGAGGAACAATAACCAAGAAAGCTAATTTCTATAGCTACTCTCGGTCCGACAGATCTTCTCTATTCTGAAGCAAATCATAGCTGACAAAATTGTACCATACATTAATCACCTTACTGCCGTGTTGTGTCTGGTATGGAATGTCACTGAACAAAGATTCAACCTGATCCAGGAAACACTTGAATTGGTGGTATTTGAGTCAACAGCTTCAAATAAAGTTCACAACAGAAGTTACAGGTCTCATTACACAAGACATATCCATGGATTTTGCAGAAAGTTTTCTCTGATGAACACACTGTCTGTCACTGGTTTGGGAGTACCTTTGGTTTTATAGTCTTCATTTATTCTGCCAACAAATACTGCAAATTTGCCACACATCTTTCTCCCTTCATTGGTTGAGATACATTTCAGTTGAGAAAGAGAAAGGTAACATTTTGTGTCTGAAGTTAACTGTACCTCTTTAATATCACCCGTTGTTGTGCCATATAGGAAAATCAGTTATGCTAGTTTTTCGGTTACTTCAAAGTTTGAGCTAACAGCTCTATAGAACAACAGAACTTGGCATTCTTACTGATGTCAGTAGATTTGTCCAGGGCTATAGAATAGCAAGAAAAGTTGGATGCCCTTTCTTGCAACTAATTTATTAAATCAGAAGCAATGTCTTTCACTCTACGCACCACAGTAATTTCTAAGAGAAAAAACTTTACATTGATCAGTTTTGCCATGGAACAATTCTTCAGCTGTAATCAGCATGCAGTTCTTTATGTACTCACAATTTGTAAATGGCTTTTCTGGCCTGTGCGATTTCATTGGCAATTCCTGAGCTTACTTTTGTAGCAGCTTCACCTTTATGAAGAAGTTTCCTAAAATGTTTTGTTCTGAACAGTTTACATTTTAACATTTCGAATTTTTGCTCATGTACATTGTATTTGAATGCAACAAACTGTGAAGCATGCTTTGTTTCATAATGACAATGGATATGAAAGTCCTTGAGCACAGCAATATGTTCATTGCAGATTATACATATGGCTTTATTGCTTTCCCCTATGACGAAGTATTATATGCCCCATGTTTCATTGAACAGTTGACACTAGACATCAACTTTTCTCTTTTTCATTTCAAATGTCATGCTGCACAGTATACAGTTTTTCAGCACGAAAGTTGTATAGATTTTACAAACAAAGAAAACCTTATGTAACAAGGGACACACTGAAAACGAAAGACCAAAACAAGATGAAATCAGAAAAGCAAAATACAGCCAGGAACCTACTTGAAACTGGTGCACGGGCCGGATGATAGCCCTCCGCAGGCCAGATCTGGGTCATGGGCTGTATTTTGCAGATCCCTGGGCTAGCATACATGATGGTAAAACATTAATGAACCATCCTAATCCACTAAGCAGTGGAGGAGCCTCTCTACTTATCTGTCCCAAACTCACAGCCTTTTTTAAGCTGCAGCAGTTTTAATGGAAAACAACTGCACAGCTGTTGTCACATTCATTGTGTTGGAAACAAATGTGTTGTGCTCAGATGTCAGATAAACCTCAAATGAGTTTCAGATTATTTTCCCAATAACCTTTAATGTAGCCCAAAGAGACTACTTTTGTTGGAAGATTTTGCAGCTTCACAAATTATATGGGGCAAAAGAACAACACGAGAAAGAAAATTGGATCTAATGTTCTTTAATAAATGAGGGACAGCTGCAAAAGTGTATATATTGTGAGAAGTTTTTATTTAAAAAGTAATTTTCCTAATGCTTCTGTGAACACTCTCTCTCAGAGAATTCCACATTGCCTTATTATTACTCCCCACATGTGAAACTACAGTTCTCATGTTGAGACCAATGCCTCTAATAGAAGTAACCACATTAGTAATAAACTGCTGCATCTCTATTCCAGTAGTAGAGGGATCTGTTATTTCATGGGCAATGACTTGCTTCTATGAATTTTTAAGGCCTCTAATAAAAACCACTGTGTAATGGTTTCCAATTCTATCTTTGGATCCCAAGGTAATATGCCCAGTAAATGAAATGTTTATAGTATCTTGTGCAATATCTGTAGATATCTCCATTTCATCTAGAGACATGCAACATTCTCTGTCATTTAAACTCATGACCTCCACCTTCATTTTGAGTAGTGTTATTAAAGATTCAATGACACCATAATTTTAATGTATCCCACTTATTCTTCTATTGAGTGTGCTATAGTGTGCTGTGGGATATCCAGTTTTTTTTTTTTTTTTTTTTTTTTTTTTTTTTTTTTTTTTTTTTTTTTTTTTTTTTTTTGTGCACACAACTGCTGTGGTCATTAGCGCCCAACACTGCCCATAGTAAAATAGAACCGGGGTTAGAATTTAAATGGCTTTCGCCATATTTGCACGATGTATAAAAAGTAAAACTCTGTTAACAGAATGCGGGTTATCAGCTAAAATATCAGACAATTCTTATGGTAAACATAGATCATGACGGAGATGGTTAAAAATGGACATTGCACTAAAAGATGGTTCACAGTAAAAGGTTCATCACAGTGCTTACATAAGGGAGCAGGACCATCACGTAATAAATACTGGTGGCTATAACGGCAGTGGCCAATACGAAACCGGGCCAGAACACTCTCCTCTTGGCGGGGGGGGGGGGGGGGGGGGTCGAGATGACGTTGACCAGAGATCAGGCACAGGTTTAATGGCTCACAATTTGTTTCCTGACAGGGATGACCAGTGTAAATACCAACGGGAGATAATACGCTGGGAGACACCAGCATGAAGGTCATCAGAGCTAGTAGAAAAGGTAGATAGCCGAGGAAGGAGAACTGCCTCCTTGGCAGCCGTATCCGCGGACTCATTCCCCAACACTCCCACGTGGCCAGGTACCCACAGAAACGTCACAGTAGTTTTGCTTGTTGAAAGAGAATTAAGGCAATTGTGGATGCTTTGTACCAGGGGATGGGCCGGATATAGTGTGTGAAGGCTCAACAAAGCACTCAGAGAGTCCGAGCAAATGAAACTCTTATTGAGCGAGTTTCTCTGGACGTATTGGGTTCCTTGATATAATGCATACAGCTCAGCTGTAAAGATGGAACTCCACTCAGGAAGACAATATTTAAAAGAGACGTTGCCAAGTACAAAGGCACACCCAACACCCTGGTCTGTCTTTGAGCCATCAGTGTAAATGAACAAATTGTCATCAAATTTGAACCGAACTGCGAGAAATTCTCTCTGGTAAACTAAACTAGGTGTGGAGTCCTTTGGAAGAGAATCAAGGTCAAAGTTAACACTGACTTCAGGGCTTCGCCACAGTGGAGAGGTGCCCCCTCCAGTCGAGAAGATAGCAGGCATTGTAACACCGAGCTGGCCGAGTAACGAACGCAAGCGTACTCCCGACGGTAACAGAGCAGACGGGCGCGTGGCAAAGAGACTGTCAAGTGAGTCGTTAAAGAAAACTGCGTACGTTGGGTGTCCACGCATGGACGACAAACGGCTAGCGTAACGGCTAAGTAAGAGTTCCCGACGGAAAGAAAGTGGTAGTTCGGCGGCCTCGGCATAGAGGCTCTCAATGGGGCTAGTGTAAAACGGTCCCGTCGCCAGACGGATACCTTGGTGGTGGATTGTGTAAAGGCGGCGCAGTATGGACAGTCAAGCCGAGGAATAAACGATGCTTCCATAGTCCAGTTTGGACCGAACTATGGTGCGATACAGATGGAGGAGAGTAGACCTATCAGATCCCCACGAGGTGCCACTTAACACCCACAGCACATTGAGAGAGCGGGTACAGCGAGCTGCCAAACGGGATATGTGGGGAGACCAACTTAACTTCCTGTCGAAAACAAGTTCCAAGAACGTCGTGGTATCCGCAAATGGAAGTACTATGGGGCCCAGATGAAGGAACGGGGGAAGGAACTCCTTCCGCCGCCAAAAGTTCATGCAGACTGTCTTGTCAGCCGAGAATTGAAAGCCAGTGTCCATACTCCACGTGTGGAGAGTGTCTAGGCACCGCTGAAGGCGCCGCTCTAGAAGACCCGTTTGCTCAGAGCTGCTGTAGATCGTGAAGTCGTCAACAAAGAGAGACGCTGATACTCCTGGTGGAAGGTGATCCGCTATAGAATTTATTGCCACTGCAAATAAAACAACACTCAGGACCGAGCCCTGGGGGACTCCGTTCTGCTGAATAAAAGTGTTCGATAAAACCGAACCAACACGCACTTTAAAAACACGGTCTGTTAAAAATTCGTGGATAAAAATTGGCAGACGACCCCGAAAATCCCATGTATGCAGAGTGCGGAGGATTCCCATCCTCCAGCAGGTGTCGTATGCCTTTTCCAGGTCAAAGAACACAGCTACTGTCTGGCGCTTCCATAAAAAGTTATTCATTACTGAAGTAGATAGGGCAACAAGATGATCCACCGCAGAACGGTGCTTGCGAAACCCACATTGGACATTAGAAAGGAGATGTCGTGTTTCAAGCCACCATACCAGGCGCCCGTGAATCATATGTTCCATCACCTTGCATACGCTACTGGTGAGGGAAATGTGGTGGTAGCTGGAAGGGAGACATTTGTCCTTCCCAGACATTGGTATGGAAATTACTATGGCTTCACGCCAGCGTCGCGGAAAGGTGCCTTCTATCCATATGCGGTTGTAGGTGGCCAGTAGGAAGTGCAAGCTCGTTGGTGAAAGGTGTTGCAGCATCGCCACGTGAATGCCATCTGGTCGTGGATCGGAGGACTGCGAAGACGAGAGTGCGTGGTGGAGCTCTCGTACAGTAAACTCTGTATTGTAACATTCACAGTTCTGAGAGGTAAAGGGCAATGGAGTCGCCTCCACTGTCCGTTTCTTAGCAAGGAAAGCTTCAGTGTAATGTGAAGAGCTAGAGACCTCTGCAAAATGTCAACCCAGTGCGTTGGCTATTTGTGGAGGATTGACGACGGTGTCAGTTGCGACACAAAGACCGGGAATCGGGGAATGAACCATAGTGCCTGAAATTTTTCTGAGGTTACCCCAAATAATGGAGGAAGGGGTAGACCTATTAAAAGAGCTCGTGAATGAGCACCAACTGGCGCGTTTACAGTCGCGAAAGAGGCGACGACAATAGGCCCGCAGCCGTTTGTATCGGATGCAGTTGTCGAGCATGGGCTGTTGTTTGAAGATTCTAAGGGCACGTCGCCGTGCTCTTAGAGCGTCACGGCATTCAGCGGTCCACCACAGGACAAGGGGATGACGTGTGTGGGAAGTCTTGCAGGGGATGGAACATTCCGCAGCTGTCAGAATAACTGTGGTAATGTGTTCCACTTGGTCGTCTATACTAGGGTAATGATAAGTACCAAAATCCGCCAGTGATGAGTAGAGCTCCCAGTCCGCTTTGGTTATCTGCCAGCGGTGTGGATGCTCAAGGGTGTCAGGCATCATTAGGTGAATTACACACGGAAAATGATCGCTCGAATGTGTGTCTGAGAGAGCAGACCATTCAAGACGCCGTGCCAGCTGAGCAGTGCAGATAGCGAGAGCTATATGGCTGAAAGTGTTTGTGGAGTCCGAAAGATAAGTAAGTTCACCAGTGTTAAGGCAGATGAGCTGAAGGTGGTTCAGTATATCTGCCAGAAGGGAGCCCCATGGACATGGTCGTGGGGAGCCCCAAAGGGGGTGGTGGGCATTGAAATCACCCACCAACAAAAACGGCCGCGGAAGCTGGTCAATAAGATCTAGAAGATCGGATCTAGTGATGGGAAAGGAGGGAGGAGCGTAAATATTGCACAGCGTAAAGATAAATCTAGGAAGGTATATCCGGACAGCAACCGCTTGTATTTGAGTATACAAAGGGACCGGTGTACTGTGTACGTCATCCCGAATAAGCAACATTACGCCCCCGTGGGCTGGAATTCCTGCCACTGGAGGAAGGTCAAAGCAAACGGTAGTGTAGCGTGGGAAAGTAATTCGGGTACCAGGGAGCAATTTTGTCTCTTGTAGAGAGAAGATAATTGGGTGATATGTTCACGTTTAGAAGCTGCAGTTCTGTCCAATTTGACTGGATACCATGAATGTTCCATTGAAGAATATCCATAATAGAAGAAAATGAGATGAAGGTGGACATCAGCCCGACGAAGGTGGCAGGCCACAGTGCGAATGTTCGCAACTGGTGGTGTCTGAGACGGGAGGGTCTTGCTCCATATTCTCAGAGGTGACCACAGCTGCTGCGTGAGTGTGGTCAGCAGCCCCATCTTTGGCTGATGCACATGGAGAGACTATAGGCTTCCAGGGGATGCCATCGTCGCATTGTGAGGTAGATGGGGGAGGGGGGGGGAGTGGGATATCCATTTGATCTCAATAAATTGTGTCCATGTTACCTAAAGCTAAACATAACTTAAGTATCTTAATAATTCCCTCATGTGACCATTCAGATATTGACTGTCTCTCAGTTTTTGCTATTTCAAACTACTCTGCTGATAAAAATCTCATGTTTTTATTTTGAAGTTCCAATTCAGATTTTAAGAATGGTTCTCTCTTTCCAAGTCTGAAATTTGATCACATAATGCAGCAATAGTAGTGTAATTTGTGTGACCCTGAAAGCCACTAGCTGGTACCCGGCACATTGCTGCCACAGAAGAAATAATTGTGCAAATATGTTTGAAATTTGCAAGTGTTAGCTTGCTGATCCTCCTATTCCTTTCTCTGTCAATTTCCCCCTCCCCCTCCTTCCACCTGAGTGTCACCATCTCCCCTCTCTCATTCTCCTCCTTTACCCTCTCTCTGCCCGTCTTCTCCCTCCCCTTCCTGTCCGTCTCCTCCTCCACCTACTCCTCTCTCTTCTATATAAGAAAACATACATATATGTCAGCTAAGTTTCATGATGATTGGTCAAACAGTGTCAAAGTCGCAAGAAGCCATCCGACATGATAAATTCACTGGCTTGCGGTTTATAAAAATCTCATTCATGAAGACATACATTTATCTGCTAACTTTCATGGTGACCAGACAAACAATTTAGATGTTTGTTGTAAATTACCCACCACCATGCACCTATGGAGGCTTATGAATGGTAGCCAAAGAATTAATTCTGGGTATAAGCTATCTTCACTCTACATTTCATTCAATTCCGTCCAGCCATTTCAGAGTGAACAGTAACAAATATGTTAACTCACTGTAATGTACCCTCCACCATGCACCGTATGATGAATTGGAATGCTATCTGCATTTCACATGTGATTCAAATCCATCTTAATGTTTCAGCAGAAATAGAAATAAACATATTAACTCATTGTAAGGTACCCTCCACCACACACCATATGGTGCTTTACGAAAGGTATCCCATGAATTAATTCAGGATATAAGCTACCTCTGCTCCAAATTTCATTCATATCCGACCAGCCATTCTGCATGAAGGCGTAAGAAAAGAATTAATTAATTGTAAAGCACCCTCCGCCATGCACTATACAAAGTTAATTTTAGAATGCCTATAACCTTCCTTAAGTGCAAGCAATGAGATGATGAAGTTTTATCACAATCGGATGTACGGTACAGCCGTCCATGAAATACGAAAAAAAAAGACAAACATACATACATTAATTTTTACATATTAGATTTATCTTCAAATTTGAATTAAAACCATATGTTGGTAACAACAAATTCCTTCTGCTGGTGGTTTCCACCACAGTGACTCGGTACACTTGGTAGGCATCAAAACTGACATCCAAAACTGCCGTTTAAAAATCTGAATGAAGTTTGATTTCCAATGAAGAATATATTTTTTTTTTAAATTTCGTACTTTAAATTGCTTACATTAAATTCATCAACTGTCCAATATGTCATGAAGATTTTAGGATAAATAAAGTTGCATGATGCCACAGGTTTTCACCAATATAATTCTTTATGATGTCCTATCTCCTGAACTATATGACATGAGCAATTCTTACTCCTATGTCCTTAGTTACCTCATAGAAGGAATGTATGTACCAAATTTGTTTGAAATCGATACAGTGGTTTAGAAGCAGATGTTGCATGATGCAACACTTTCCCATGCATTTCATTGATTATTACTTTGTATATCCTAAACTATTTGTCACACAGTCATTTAATGGTGCCTATGGCCATTGCAAAAGTGCAAGCAATATGTTGACAAAGTTTCATTACAATCAGTTGAATCGTATGGCCATGCATAAAATATGAACACACAAAAATTCATTTTTATATATAGATATAAATTCTCCGTTAGTTTTTCTAGCTATCAGCTTGTGTGACTGTTTAAAAAGAACCTGAAACAAGGTGGTGGTGTTTTTTATTATTATTTTTTTTATCTTTTTTTTTAATGCAACTTACTAAATGCTTCAACATTTTTCTTATATTCTAATTCCCCTCTTTGCTTAGTACTGATTTTCCATCTGAGTTCTTGATTGTCATACAGCTGCTTTTCTTGTTTCCAAATATCTCCTTTATTTTCCTGTAGGTGGTATCTATCTTTCCCCCGCTTCAACCGATCCTTGCCTAATGCTTCCTCTAAAGCCCTCAACCACCTCTGGTTCTTTCAGTTTGTCCAGGTTCCATCTCCTAACTTTTCTACCTTTCTGCAATCTCTTAAGTTTTAATCTACAGTTCATCACCAATAAGTTATGGTCAGAGTCTATATCTGCCCCTGGATATGTCTTGCAATTTAAAACTTGGTTCCAAAATCTATTCCTTACCATTATAAAGTCAATCTGGTAACATCCAGTATCTCCTGGTCTCTTCCACGTATACAGCCTTCTATCACGATGTTTAAACAAAGTGTTGGTGATCATTAAATTGTGCTCTGCACAAAATTCTACCAAGTGATCTCCTCTTTCATTTCTTTTCCCCAAACCATATTCATCTAAAACATGTCCTTCTCTTTCTTTTCCTACTACCAAGTTCCAGTTCCCCATCACAATCAAGTTTCCGTCTCCCTTAATTTTCTGAATAATTTCTTTTATCTCCTCATCCATTTCTTCTATGTCATCATCGGCAGAGCTAGTAGGCATAAAAATTGTACCACTGTGTTTGCTGTGGGCTTTGTATCTATCTTTGCTATAATAATGTCTTCACTATGCTGTTCGTAATAACTTACTCGCATTCCTATTCGCTTATTCATTGTCAGATCTTCTCCTGCGTTATCACCAACTGATTTTGTGTTTATAACCGTGTAATCATCTGACCAGAAATCCTGTTCATCTTGCCATTGAACTTCACTAATTCCTACCGTATCTAACTTTAACATATCCATTTCTCTTTTCAAATTTTCTAACTTGCCTACATGATTAAGTGTTAGCACATTCCACGCTCCAATCCGTAGAATGCCTGTTTTTTATTTCTTGATGATGACATCCTCTTGAGTAGTCCCCACCCAGAGATCCGAATGGGGGATTATTTTACCTCCAGAATATTTTACCCAAGAAGACACCATCATTATACAGTCATACAGTAGAGAGACATGTCCTCAGGAAGAGTGACAACTGTAGTTGCCCCTTGCTTTCAGATGTTTGCAGTAACTGCATGACAAAGCCACGGTAGTTGATGTTACAAGGCCAGCTCAGTCAATCATCCAGACTGTTGCCCCTGTAACTACTGAAAAGGCTACTGCCCCTCTTCAGGAAACACACATCTGTTTGGCATCTCCACAGATACCCCTCCGCTGTGGTTGCACCTATGGTACGGCTATCTGTATTGTTGAGGCAAACAAGCCATCCCACCTCGGCAATGTCTGTGGTTCATTATATAATATTATTATTATATTATATATTATTATTAATACAAACTTATACCTACAATACATAATTTAGTACCAGGTCCTGGTTCCTAGTTGCTTCTGTGACAATTTATGGCCCATCTTCTTCTTTCTGGGTCACTAGTGTGATGATACTGCTGCCCTCTCATCTCAATATTACCGTACGATACCGTCTGCGTCGGACCCGGACTCGTCTGGTTTAATAGTGATAGGTGTTTCGTGTGAAGTTACAAATGAAATAGCCAGCCTAGGAATCAGTGTAGGACAGTGTCTCGGTGATACTGTGATTGAAACAAGTGATAGATTTCATTAATTAAGAGATTCGTTTAGATGCTTTCCAGACAGTTGTCATTGTACATTATTTCAAGAACTAGATAGACAAATTTTAGAAACTTTATGTAAATGAAAATAAATAGCATTGTATATATGTTAGGCTCATAAACAATTTGTGTAGACCTGCTAATTGTGTTAATTAATGTAATAGTCGAGACTTGAATATTGTTATTCTTTGTATATATTGACTGATGTAAGATTTGGAGTATATTTTGAGAATGGACAAGATATTTGATAGTTCAATATATGTTAGGAACATGTATGATGTACTCATTAACAAATTAATTGACATTTAACATTACTCTTTGTTATGAAACAAAAAGGTGCGAGATTACAACTTAAAAAGATATGCGCCATCTAAAAGTATTGTATGTATAATTTTCATTTTATATTGCGATTATTTTTGTGTACATGAAATGTTTTACTTATGTGTTTGGTAATTGTAAATTAGTATATTCAATTATTATGAACAATGCATAATGTGATATCATTATTGTCGATGTTATATATTTGCCTCACTGCCTTGGGTGGGAGAGTTCGAGTTTTAGCGTTTGCAAAGTGCACTGGAAGCTATGTCAGTCTGTTGTCTTAAAATGGAAGTTCTGTCAGCTAAGTTCTCATGCATTGTTATGAACTTCTAACATTTTGGTGGAGAAGCAGTTTGAGTGGAAATTAAAGAAGAAGTGAAAAATTGTACCTACAAGTATTTATTTCTACCACGACGCCCCAGGAGATTAATTTTGCAGCGAGCAGAACCCCCATACATCATAATGTCGAAAAGCTAAGTATCTTGTTTGGAAGTGGTAGAATGAACTGTAATTACTTAAAAATCTACTAAAACATTATACTAGGAAATCTAAATATGTGAATTACATGTTTGTCATGATTAGTACAATTTACAGCTGAGCAGCCATCCATTTTTAATCATGTATTCTTCAATAAATTAAATTACAGAAGGTCATTCTCATTACCACCCTTATGTAAGAATGGATGACAGTGTTACAGCATGGGGAAAAAATGGCGGGCAGTTCAATTGGGGTTAATACGAGTCTCATGTAACAGTGCTATATTTGGAACATTGTCTTGAATGAACAAAATGTTCTTTTTCAAAAACTCAATATCTTTTATTGTTCTCTTGCATTTCAGAAGGAATTGACTCATAAGGATATAATGCAGTGGCTATAGTAATGGAATATGCACTCTGCCTCTGAAATGTGCTGTACAAAATAACATGTTTCACAATCTCTTAAAAAATTTTAGAAGGAACAAAAAGTCTTGCTTGAGAAGTAAATTTCTCAAAGAGAAAGATTCTCTTACTGCAATATCACATCAAACTTGATGAGAAATTTATTCAGTTAGCCACTGAGCTTGCTGAACTAAAAAATACTGTGGAGTCAAGGCAGATTCAGGTCAATACTCATGTGGACAACTTAAAAACTAGGGTCGCTGATGTTAAAACTAGATTAACAAATGAAATTATCAATAATTCTGAGCAATTAAATGAGATAGAAAGCAAGTTTGAATTCTGTCAGGCTATAGAAAAAGAAATAAAAATTAAGATCAAAAGTCAAATTAGTACTCATAAACAAGAAACTCACTCCCAAGTAAATGAACTACATTGTAAAATCAAAAATATAGAGAAGACTGTAAAGCAAAGTTTGAAAGTATTTACACAATATGTATTTAAGTAGAAAATTTGCACAGTTTCGGGAGGGGATAGCTAACTCCAATTGGGTAATGGGTCTATACAATGTTTTCCTGGGGAAGGAAAATTACATCTCAAAATTTTTCTCCAATCTTGTACAGACAATTTTACTTTCAAAATGTCTCACACAATAAAAATTAAATTGGTTAAAAATTCCAGATGGGGAAGCTTTATCATGGGCTAATCAGAACACTGAACCAAAAATGACTTTTGTGACTTGAGAAAAGTTTTTGAATAAATTTTGGTCTGAAAGCAAATAAGCTAGAATTAAAAGTGAATTTTTAAATACCCCTATGTAAAGATAGTTTGTGAAACTATTAAACCATTTTGTGAAAAACAGTTAAAGAAACTATTACATTTACATAAGCCACTTGATGAATTGACAAGATTGATCCTTTACAAAGGATGTTCCCGTGGGAAATTCAGAAGGGTTTGTTCTATTTTGTTTATGATCCAGATTATTCAATAAATCAATTTTTAAAGTTTATTGACTGATCAGGATGGAGATTAGTAAAGAAAAGGAGATATTGTCTTAATTATGGAAATTTCAAGGGACAGTCTAATTGGGGATATAACCAGAATAAAACAGGGTCAATTTTCATAGGAGAGATGACAGTACAATAGGAACCAGTAATTAAAAAAAAATAAATGGGATGATTGGGGAGACAAAAGAAATTTTGAAAATACACCGCTCAAAACAATTAGGGAATCAGGTGAGTTATCATACACTATGTACATAATGTATTTCATTCAGATATTCATTACAATTGTAATCTGTGAAGGATACAATATGATTCTTTGCTCTCTCAGCTCTTTGAGGTATACATAGTGTTTACTTAAAGCAAGACACCATGGGGCTACCATACTAATGACAAAGTCATTCTCGTTACCCTCTGTGTGATACCTCAGATGGCCGATACAGTTGCACACCTGTGTGGTATCGACAACATGAGGTTATCAATTAGCTCTTGAGGGATATTTGGCCATTCTTCCACGAGTGTAATATCAAGCTTTGAAACCCTTGTGGGAGTTGCTAGTCTGGCTGCAATGCATCTGCCAAGTGCATCCCAGACTTGCTCAATCAGGTTTAAGTGCTGAACGAGCTGGCCACTCCATTCTTTCAATTCCCTCAGCTTCAAGCATGTTGTCCACCAAGGCAGCTCTGTGGGGACCAGCGTTATCGTCCAACAAATTACACTAGTCCACCACCATGATACAGTGATGTTTCCTGCACAAAAGCAGGATTGTTCTGATATCCATGGCCTCTCCAGATGAGATAACAATGATTGTCAGGCTGAACACAAAATCTTCACTAAACATGAACAGAAACCAGCACCATTTGTTATGCCTCAAATCCTTATGTTCCTTTACCCCGTTCCTGTGGCTAAATGGTGTCATGGTTTTAATGAGAGACACACCATAGGCCTCCGTCAGTAGATACTATATTTTGATAGATAATTTTGTACTGTGCGATGATACTGTGTGTCCTGTTGCCGTCTGGAGGGTGTGTTGCAGCCAAGTTGCATTCAGCATCCTAACTCTATGGGCTGTTAACTGGAGATAATGGTTGTCTCTTGCTGATGCTACCAGTGGACAACCTTGGCCTTGCCTTTTCTTAATGGTTCCTGTGGTATGATATTGCAGCCAAGTCATGAAAATTACACGTTTGGACACTCCAATAGCTGCAGCCACCTCCCTCAATGTCTGTCCCACTTTCAGCTTTCCTATGACTCTCCATGCCATAGCTTTGGGTAAGTCACATTGTTGTTGCATTGCACTACTTGTGCAACTACTTGTGTAATTCATTTTGTAAAGCAAACCAAGAATCCATGCCAACCCACCCTGCAGCAACTTTCTGCTATTACCACTAACATGGTTGCTGTATTGTTGTCTCCACTCTGTAGAACCAACATAAAGACGTCTAGTCATTTTAGTTCATTCTCCCAATGACAATACTTAGGAACCTAGATATCTCAAATGACCCTCTAACCATTTTAGTTCATTCTCCCGATGACAATACTTAAGAACCTAGATATCTCAAATGTTCCTCTAATTGAACAGTGGGAAGGAAATAGTAGACCACAAGAATACAGAGGATAGAACAACAGACAGTTCACATGTGTGGGGGGGGGGGGGGGGGACTGATGGTCACCCCATAGGGAGTCTCACAGTTCGAGGCGGTTGGGCTTTAAAGTTGACTGGAAACCAAAGGGTCCTGGATTTGAAACCTGATTGGATCATGGAATTTTCCAGTCTGCATTTTACCCAGCCTTCAGCTTTCAAAAGTGTCAGCAGTCACCCAAAATGACACGTGGTTCAGATTCCATTAAACTGCAGGTCCTCTTTTCCTGGTTGGATATCTGGGGTAGGTTAAGGACACACATATCACTGAAATAGCATCCAGTTGAAAGAACTTCACAAAGCCACTGAGCCAAACAAAATTATTATTAATTTGGGGCAAATAAATGGAACAGAAATCAGGCTAGCACTTACAGAAAAAGATGTGGAAGAGGACAAGTATGTACAATGGGGGACAAAAAGATTACCCTGCCCAAATAATTTAAAGTCCATGAATAGAGTATTGCACATGCCCTAGTTCTGAAGTGTGAGTGTTGCCAACTCTAGCAGTCTTCGGAGCTTCAGCTTAGTATTTACATTGTCAAATAGTAGCAATATAATAGTTAGGATACAGTACATGTCGATATTCATAGCAGATTAACTTACATATCAATTATTTTGGAAAATGTAATTCGAGCACGAAGAAGCGGTTGATGTATAAGAACTCCACATTGGTAGATTTACTACAATGAACAGCTTCTAACATATGTTTTGTTGGCTGTGTGGATAGGCTGACATTTCACGAACACAATGGGCTCAAGTTCGAGTGCCACTGGAGTCAACTATTTTTTTTTTTTAATACCTGTGCTCTTAATATTTTTAACCTTAATTTCCTATGAATTGTGCAATTATAGGCTTTCCTATTCCACATTGTAATAGCCTAATCTTTAAACAATGAGACATACGACAGCCATAGTAAAAATGTTGAAAATGGATGTATTGGTAATTACTTCGATTGCCACATGGTGAATCTATAGTGTAAGCCAGTGGTGGGCAACCTTTGATGATATGGGGGCCAGATTTACGTACATGCCAAAGCTTGCGGGCTGGATCGTCAAGTTATGTGACAGCAGTGCTGCTACTGCATAGTGTCGAAACTAATAGGTACCCTACGTTAGGCCTAATCTTCATTGGGTAATGCACCCATATGAATGACACCCATTCCCAACCTGCCACACATACAAATTATGTATCAAAAACAGCATGTAGAATGCAATGGGGTTGGGGATGGAAAGGGGGTGTCTCTCTCTGCCGCGCCCCTGACCCATATTTTGTGCTTCTGTTTAGTCCTCCTCATCAGATACATCCTACCTGGTAAGTCAAACTTTCTTCACTTTTTTTAAATATATAATAGACGAAAAATTCCTAGCAGGAAAAATATTACCGCAAGAGACCACGAACACTGACTGCCCGCGTGGCGCAGGGGGGATAGCGTCACGGACTGCGGTGCTGAAGGTCACCGGTTCAATCCTGCCCACCAGCAAAAATTTATTTCTTTGTAATTAACAACTCCAGAATGTTCTACATCTTTCTTATGTTCACTTGTATATTCTACTTGTTTCTTATGTTAACTGTTGTTCTAATTTCTGGTAAATTCTGTCTGTGAATAAATAGCAGAGCACTCTGCCTGAGAGGCAGTCAGTGCTGCGTGTATGTTGAGTTCGTAATAAACGTGCTTTGAGTATAAGTGCTGTGTTCAGTTGTCTTCGAAGTCAAGCCTGCTCCTAGATGAAGATTACTCACCAGGCGAAGGAGCACAAATAAATAAAAACACACACACACACACACACACACACACACACACACACAAACTCTCTCTCTCTTACACAAATGCAAACACACCTAAGCAGACATGCTGTAGAAAGCAAAGAAGTTGGATAGAGATACCAGTTGAGGCAGAGGCTCTGTCTAGAGAACGGATAGGCGACTAGAGTCAGCTTAGGAGGGCACCCAAGATTTCCCGACCGCCCAATAGATGTCTCTACGGCTACGCTACTACCACACTGGCATATCCTTGACTCGATGCAGAAGACGCCATTGTACATTTTGGCATAATATGTTAACTGTTTTGTGTTAAGGTTGCCCAGTGCCATTTCAAAGTGACAGTACACTAACACTGTATCACAAGGATATGTGCCTTGTTATTACATATGAAACTGCAGTGCAGCAATAAGATGTTCTAATAAATTCAATAATAAAAGTTTGAAATACCCATCGTTAATGTGGTGTAATGGATAGCGTTATAGATTCTCATTACAACGGATCATAGTTTGCATCTGTGCACTTCCTTTAATTTTTTGAAATATTTTATTTAAACACATTCTAGGAATTGTTTATTAATTTAAGGCAAGTATGATTTGCAGTGTTCTACAGTATTTATATTTACTTGTGATTAAATAATGAAGGACACAAATATTTTGTCTTTTATTTCCCAATTTATGATAATTTCACAGTGTGCACTTAGGTAGGAACCCAATAGGACAGCTTCACGAGCAGCAACAATATTAATATTCTTTCTTATCACATATTTGGCTGCCTGCTTCCGAAATACAGCGATCTACGAGAGTATTATCAGACTGCACTCTAGATACTGTTGTAGAGATTTATTGAAATATTACATCAGCCACTAGGGATATGGCCAAATTTAAAAAAAAAAAAACTAACCCCTCGTCTTTTATATATCTATTCTTTATAGGAATTGTTTAATAATCTGTATTACTTCCTGTTTAATTTTTAGCTTCACTGTAAGAACACTCATGGATATATCACTTTTTGGTGTATACTTTTTCTGCAAACTAGAACATAAGCTTTATGGTAAAAGATTACGTATGGTGCAGACGTAGTGTGCTGTGATGTCCAAGAGGCACGAATCCAGCTTCAGCAAAAGGCTTTAATGACTTGGCTATGTTTCTACTTACAATAAAACTGGTTTTAACCAAATTTTTGCACTGTGTCCTCAATTTGGCAAACAGTTGCCATTTGTCCAAATTAGAAATTAATAATTTAATTTTTTCTTTTTGCAGTTGCCATGAAGGCTGTTGTTGAGTAGCCTGTTTGGTAGAAAAGTGCTTTTCATATTATATTCCTTCACACAAAAAGAAAACAGATTTCTTGTTGTACATCATAAAGAAATAATCCTCTGCCCATTTTTCTTGGAGCTGGTGACATTCAGCATCTACTTTTCTCTTCTTATTGCCAGGCTTCTGTGAATAAATTAAGAACAACACATGGAAGCAATTAACAAAATTAAGCAAAAACAGAGCACAGGTGATCTGACAACATGGAACTAAAACATTCTGCTATTTGAGAAAAGGCAGCAGGTGCCACAAATTGGCTCACTTCGCTAGTGTTCAGTACTTTTCGTGGCAGTGTTGCCTACCATCAATGTGAACCACAGATGTAGGCCATAAATTGTGCATGCATTTTGACTGTTGTTGTAAGCAGCAGTGGGAGACAGATCTGTTGTAATGCACTACACATGCAGACTGCTAATGGGGTTTGTCTAGGCCGCTGCCACAGTGACAGCCAGGTTGAAACCAAGCGTGGACTGGATTTGGCCGGCAGGCCGCCGGTTGCTCACCCACGACTGTAAGCTAAGATAAATGTCCCAGCAGATACGCATAATTTTCTAAATCCTTACGCACATTTTACAAGAGTGACTGGCTGTGCTTTCCATATCTGTTTCCAGATTAATATTCTTTCTTCAACTCCAGTAGACCTATTTGACCATTACATTAATGAGAAAGGACAGTTAGCTCATTGATAGTGTGTTGGACTTCCTGGCTAAGTGGTGCATCGGATCGGATGCCAACAAAGCCTTTAATTTTTATTTTATTTCTTTTTTATCATAGTGCAAATGTTTCTTGCTTTAGTTGCTTTCTGTTATTAAACTATATTGGTTTTACTTTTTTTTCAGTATTCTCTTCAGTAAATAATTACAGTTTATCAATTTGATATCTAAAAATAATCTTCCTTTGAAGGTAATATTTATTTTAACACCCACAATAAAAAAAATCCTTGGAGGATATTTTTCATCTGATCTCCCAAAATACATCCATTTTCAACTCTATTACTATGAACACTTGCCTGTCTGATTAAAGATTAGATTATTATAAAATAGCATCTTCTAAAAACCTATAAAAACCAACAACTGCGCAATTTTTTTGCAACTTAATAAATATTACCTGCAAGAGGTCTAAAAAATAAAATGATTCCAGTGGGATTTGAATGCGTGTGTGCGTGCACACGCACCACACACACACACACACACACACACACACACACACACACACACACACTGTGTTCATAAGCTGTCAGCCTATCTGCTCACCCAATGAAACATATGTGAGAAGCAGTACATTCTAGTAAATGTACCCACATGGAATACTTATACCTCAACCATTTCTATGTGCTCACATAATGTTTTCTAAAGTAAATGATACACGAGTTAAAAGTGCAATGAATCTCGACATATATTGTATCTTAACTATTGTATTGCTTTATTTCGTGATGTAAACAGAAAGAAGAAGCTGTGCAGACCACTGGAATTGGCAACACTCATGCTTATGAGCTTGGGTATGCACAATGCTCTGTTCTTGAACTTTAAAGTATTCAGGCCAGGTGATCTTTTTGTCTCCCGTTGATTATGGTTAGTGACAGGAACTCTCATATATTAAATTGAATTAATTTTGATGAGGACTTCTTGAAGCCTTAGAAAAAGGGTTTTGCTAGTTAAGCCATTTTAGACAAACTGGATAAAATAGAGGAGGTAGAGCTGGATGAGATTATCACTAATTTTTATGAAAGATCTGGGGATGAAATTGATAGGGAAGATGGATGAATTTGGTTTAGTTGAGTTAATGGAAAATGAAAATGGTAGGGAAGAGAATTCATAAGATAATGTTGAACATGTTTCTCATAAAGTTGTGTGACTCACTATATAAAAGAAGAGAGTTGACAGTAGATACTTATGAGGATGTTGAAAGTATTAGTGTTGTTATTAATAATGAAAGAGATGTTGCTGATTTAATGGGGGAATTGGATGGGATGATGTATGTTGATGGTGAGACAGGGATCAATTGGGGAGGCATATGCTTACAAGGAGGTTGAGAAACAGCTTGTACCAGTGAATATTCATGATGTACTAGTTGAAGGACGCAGAAATAAAGAGGACTGACTATGAGAACATACTGGGAAAAGGAACAGGACGGGGGGGGGGGGGGGGGGGGAAGGAAAAAAAAATCGCACTGACGTGTTTTACGGCACACTTTAGATTTGTAGTTTTATAAGTTTTTGCAAACATTTTGAACCAAAATAATAACCTAAATAATAAAAAAAAAGTATGGTGATAAGATTACGACTCTACTGTTGTGGTAATTTCTATGCATCCAACACATAATATTCTTTCTGACCGTATTATAACAAACAACGAAAATTATATGATGTTTGAGTTTAGCTTTGACAAATATACTCTTTTTTTTAACTTTTACCTCTTCAAACTATCATTTTAATATCTCTCCTACATTTTCATTACATTTTTCCGTTAAAATATTATCACCTGTCTTGCCTTGGTAGTTCCAAGTTTATTTTATTTGCCTGTACTGGTTACGAATGACCTAGGTTGGAAAGAACGTAGCGTACATTTGGCGTACGGACGAGAGACGATAGCTTGAATGGAACACAGTGTACATTTTGTGTTTGTAAATCAGTGACGTGACATCCCTCGCCCCAAAATCTCTTTTGCTTATGCCATCTTGCTTTCTCTACTTGATGATTTTCTTATTATAACTCAAGCATTGTCATTTCAAAGCAATGGCGCACTGAAAATTATCAAAAAACACGTCGTTCTTAGGACAATCTATTATAAACTAATGTTGGTTAGTTATTTCACACCTGCCATTGATAGTTCAAGAATCACGGATTACTCCCACAGCTGTTCGCCATGGCTTAAAAGGCGAGGAATTAGTATGTGATATACAAACATCTTACATGGTTGTTCGGATTTTGCTAGGGCGCGGTTGCTCAGCGTGCTCGGTCAGAGGGTTGCCAGCATGGTAGCTCAACGCACTCTGTAATGAGAGAACCGAGTTATCCAAAACAATCAACATAGGCCAAAACAAACCAACATTCACAAAGTGCCCCCGTTCAAACCTGATGATCCAATAAAAAGAGAGAAAACAAAAGACGGTTCAACTAACACCATCTGAAGAGAAGGCCTGTGTACTGCCATGCCATGTGACATCACACAGAGCGAGGCCTACGAGAAAGACAGGCTCCAGTGCAGTCTGCATGCCACATAAGCAAGGTAGTTCCGAGCCGGAACGATCACTAGCTGACTGGCTGGTGCTGGGGCACTCCCCACTGCGTCAAAGCAGGCAGTCACTGAGCTAGCAATCGCGCCGGCTCGGAACTTCCTTGCTTACGTGGCATGCGCTGGGGCCACGACACAGAGTAGATCGCGATCGCGTAGCTCACTGGTTGGTTGCAGTGAGGCAGTGGGCTGTGCCCCATCAGACAGCCAGTAAGCTATGTGATTGCGAGATACTCTGCAAGACGTAACGTGGCATGGCAGTGCACAGGCCTTCTCTACAGACGGTGTTGGTTCAATGCCATCTGTAATAAAAAACTGAGTAAAATTCTCAACGAACAACCCAGAACAATTATGAACAAACGACTGCAAAGCATCAATTTCACTGAAGAAAAAGAAATTTTTGCTCTTGCTTCCTAAAAGGTTTTCGCGCATTCTTGTTAACTGAACGCAACTGAATTCTGCAAGATTCTAAGTTGTTCAAAGGTAACAGCACTTTCTCTGAAAAGCACATTTGTTCTGTTTCAGGAACATGCCATGAAATACATAGCAACGAATTGGAAACATAGACTTCTTTAATACATGTACATAAACTGGGGAGATACTGTTACAATGACTACTGTAAATGACATATTGATAGTACTAACTCTGTATATATACTAGTACTAGTACTAGTACTAGAGGTATGTGGAATTCAGTATTACCACACTTATTCCATTTGTGATTTTACCTGTAAAAGGAAATGTAATCACGGTCTGAAATAGAATATTTGCTCATTATTTTAGTGCAGAACAGTGTAACATGAACAAAGTCATATCTAAACTACAGGAAAGGTAATACCATCTATGTTAAAAGCGTTCATAGTAAACCTGTCAAAGACAAACAACTTAGTATATGCATTGATTCTAATTAATGACTTTCAATATATTCCACAAATAGTGAATAAACGCTTAGAAAAAGATAAACAAGGTAATTTGTTGCAATGTTTACACTTTCCTTGCGTTTGATTAAGGACCTACACTTTCCACAGAAAAATGGGACTTCCTTTATATACACAACAACCTGTATCAGCACTTTGTGCAGAATGTTCGTTATTACAGTATCCTCCCAGTTAATGTGCATATGCTTCATAAGACCATTGTTTAATTCATTGTTACATATTTCATGGCATGTTCATGAAATAGAACAAACACGCAGTTTGGAGGGAGCATTCTTACATATGGACAATTCTAAACATTAAAGAACATAGCTCTATTTAATTAATACGAGTGTCTGAAACCCTTTTAGGCAAAAAAAAAAAAAAAAAAAAAAAAATAGGTAGTGGTGGGTTCTGAACCACTGACCTTCAGCATAACAGACCAACGCCTTCCCCACTACGCAACGGCTAACAATTAGAAAATGTGTTCTTTAATCTCATACTATTGATGGCAGTTGTTAACTGATGCTAATATGGCATTTTTAGACACAACATTATTATTTATCATATGAAGAACGACGTGTTTTTGTTAATTCTTCAGTGCGCCATTGCTTTGAAATGACAACGTGTAAGATACAATAAGAAAAATCATCAAATACGCAACAAAAGATGGCGTATGCCAGAGAGAGTTCTGGGTGAGGAATGTCATGTGACATCTCAGAACGACCGGTTTTTGTTAATTCAAAGGAGGGTGTCAAATCTCCGTTATTTTTGCAAATATTTCTCAAACAATACGAGATATGAAAAAACATGGGAGCAAAGTATTAGAGAATTTTTCCCTCCATCAATTAGGTTGTTCAATTTTCGTGTCAGATGAACGGTTCGTTGTAAATTACAATTATATTAGAAACGGCATTTTTTTTTTATTACTACCGTATTTTTTGTCCGAAAAATTAGTAAAAGGGAGGTTCTGGTCTCTGGCAGCCTACAATTATGTCTGTAAAATTTGGTTGAACTGTTCGTCTTAAAAAGTGGGAACACATTACGGACAGACAGACAGACAGACATCCCAAAATCGCTGTTATTTGTGCAAATATCTCTGAAACGATACGAGATATGAAAAAAATGTCAGTGAACAAAGTTGTAGGGAATTTTCTCCTCTACAAATACAGTTATTCAATTTTCATGTCAGATGAATGGTTAAGCCGTTATTTTCATTTAAATTTCAAGCTGTCAAAAGACGATCGCAAAGGCCCATTTTTAGTGTTACTACCGTAACCTAAAGTGGGCCAATAGTAAACTTTTAAAGCAAATAAATGTGTTTACAGGACACATTGCCTGGTCCTATATAAAATTCCCTGAGCTTTCTTGTCCTGTATAAATTCTTTCATTTATTTCCATAAAACAGTTCCAACTTTCCAGAACATTTACCATTTCTTCAGTTTTATATGTCAATGTCAATGTCAGGGTGTTTAAAGTTTAAGCTCCATAAATATTTTCTGTTTATTTGGTTATGGATGTACATAAAATGCCAATCATAATTTGTTATTTGCAGTTAACTAAAGCTCGCTACCCTCTCATCTGTGTCATCAATGCAAATTTAAAAAGGTCACCAAAGTGTTACATACACTGTGCAATATTCATACTAGCCGCTGAGCTGGCCAGCACTAGAAACTGAGGATCTGTTATGCATAAGTTACTATGTCAGCGCCATCTGAGTGGCCAGGCGTGGAGATGGTCTGAGCACGTGTGGGTGGTGGGCTCTCTGTATAATGTGCTTGCAAGGGACACTTGACCAATAACCATTATTACTATTTTATGTGTTATAAATTGTCAAATGAGTTACTTTGTGTTCATAAATGCTAGGTGAAGTTACAACACTCAAGTGGTGACAAGTCAGGGATTTTTCGTGCTACCACTTCAAGATATATCAGAAGAAGTGGCTACACTAGAACAAATCCTACTACGCCTTGTGGAACAGTAAAAGCTGCTCACAAACACCGTCATGAAACACCAGAAGGCTACCACCAAACACCTAAGTGTCATCAATGCCTTGCAGCAATTTCTCACAGCACCTACCAATATTTGTCAACTGGCGTTGACGATTCGTCCTTTAATGCCGTATGAGGAAATTGCAGAGGAATGGACTGACTATGAAAAATGCCTATGGGAACACTTATTGGCTTTCGGCATTGCAGATCCACAAACCTGTAGGTCTCTTTTTCTCTCTTGGATCTCTCCTAAGTTGTAGCAACTATCTCAGTTCACTCCTTTAAAAGAAACTTCATCTTTGTCGTCCAATGAAATGTGTTGTCTTCTGTTTACTACAAGACACAGTCTCATGTAGTTGCATCACGTGTAGCTTTCTATTGATGTAAAAAGCAACCTCACCAGACTTACAGAGGTTGGGCAGCAGAACTACAAGGGCTTAGTAGGAAATGTCAGTTCATTACCGAGATTCATAAAGAATAATATGCAAATTACATAGTCAGGAACACTATTCTACGCTCCTGACAGGGAAGCTCATCAGCGGGCTCTTCAAATTGACAACCCCATGTTAGACGTTTTGTCCATTGCTCAAAATATTGAAATTACTCGGGCTGCAGGGTCACAGTTAAACACCTCGGGCAACATTGGGAAAGTGCAGTTGGCTTGGGCACCTGTTGATGTGTCTCAAGCAGCACAGATGAGGTACAAATTCATACAGAGTGCAAGACAAAAAGGCAACAGAATAACATAAAGCCAAGCAAGGTTGTGGTTGTTCTTTGCCTTCATGGCTACGACATTTCTTCCATGATTCACGGGACAACTGTCCAACTGTCCCCAACTTTGGGCTACTTGTCAAAAAGATGTAGGGGGTATATCTTCCATTTGCAGATCGCAAAAACTTCAGAAGATATATGAAGACGAAATTGATGATGATTCAGTGCTATTTGTTCAGCAAGGATATTAAAATGCAAATTGACACAGGCTCTGATGCCACTATTATTACCTCTCAAACGTCCCCCCCCCCCCCCCCCACTGTCTCCTGTTTCACAGTGTTTATGTACCTAAAACTGTCAACAGATTTCCTTACTGGGTCAGATGGAAGTTGACATCTCTTACAAGTCTGTCATCCAAAATGTCACCATCTTTGTGGTTGATCAGACATGCACTGAGAATATTCAGTTATGATGTTTTTTGCATTTTTGGCTTTTCGGTAGATGTCACGGTCAACATCGTCTCGATATTCCTTACTCACAGTTGGAGTCCTTGTCAGATGAATTTTTTCCGCTTTTTTTTTACCTGGTTTGGGTTGTTCTGGCAATTTTGAGGTGAACATTACTTTGAAGCAAATGGCCCAGCCAAAATTCTTTTGGGTGTGGCCCCTCCCAGTGGCTTTGTGAGACACAGTGAAGCAAGAAGTGGGTATGTTGACAGTCTTGGAGTCCTGCTTCTGATAACCTCTGACGAGTGGGCCTTATCTTTGGTGGTCATCTGCAAACCTAATGGCAGTCTCTGCCTTTGCGGCAATTTCAAAGCTTCAGTGAATTCTCAGTGCCTCATTGACACTTACCCCATGCCACGCCATGAAGAGTGTTTTCCAAGTCTGCTGGGGGCCAGTTATTCTCAAAAATTGACCTTTCGAAAACTTATCAGTTACCTCTAGATCAAGCCTCTCTTCATTCCTTGTATTGAACATACCCTTTGGATTATATCAATATCAACGGCTGCCATTTGGGATCACTAGTGTACCTGCAATTTTTCAACATTTTCTGACAACTTCTTGTCACTGTTCCGGGATCCATCAACTATCAAGACGATATTGCAGTCACGTGGGTCACTACGGATGAACACCTTCGCAATTTACGTATGCTTTTCTCAGTTCTTCAATCCACAGGCTTAAGTGCAACTTCCAAAAATCTCAATTCTTTTAACACTCAATCATATTACCTGGGGGTTTCAATTTTCCAAAAAAGGCACACGCACATGCATGTAGCTGCTATCGACGCTCTTCTTTGCCCCACCACAGTCAAAGAACTTTTGGCTTTTCTTGGAAAAATTGCATATTAATCAAAAGTTTCTACCATCAGTGGCAGAAATTGCACATCCATTACATTGTCTTCTTTGCAAGAATGTGTCCTTTCATTGGTCTGCTGACTGTGACGCTTCTTTGCAATGTCTCAAATCTTATCTTCAGTCAACTGCTTGTTGTGGCTGCTGATGCCTCCCAACATATAATAGGTACCGTTCTGGCATTCAATATGCGCATGGGTCTGAATATCCCATGGCATATGCATCGAAGACACTGAACGCCTCTCAGCAACACAATTCTCAAAAAGAAAAAGAAGCCCTGGCTAACATTTATGCTTTGAAAAAGTTTGGTGTGTTTCTCTATGGAGCCATATTTCATCACAGATCACAAATCTTTGGTCTCTCTTTTTCATCCAGTAGCTTCTCTACCAGACAAGGCAGCCCACAGAATTCAACTCTGGGCTTTGTTTCTATACTGCTTCAACTATGAAAGTCACTTCCATCCAACGGCTCAGCATGCCAATGCTAACGCCTTATCCCATTTGCCTATGGGTCCTGACCCCACTTTTGATCAGGATGAACTTCTGTTTGCATTTGGATGAGTCAAAACAATGCATCATTGAAGGTTTCCCTATTACAGGGGATTGTCTCACTGAGGCCACAGTGGCAGATGCTGTTTTGTGAGTTATCAGCTTTAACACTAAAGGCTGGCCGGACCGCCCTTATAGAAAATGTTTCTGATTTGATAAGCATTACTTCTCTCTGCGTCTTCGCCTCATGTCGTGTAACGGTGTTGTTCTGCTCGCCACCAATGCCACCGCGCCACTGATGATGCATCCCGACCGATGACGCATCACCATGCATGGTCGTGCCAGCATCTCTGTGATCGGCAGTACTCTGACTTCTTCACCAGGGACATTGGGGAGTGTTTCGCATGAAGACGCTGGCCTGGCATTACACATACTGGCCCGGTGTCATGCCGACTGGCCCCAGCATTGATGCAGACATTGCACACATGGTTGCTGTCTGCGTAACCTGTGCCTCTCAGTTGCCGGCACCAAAGACTTCTCCATCACTTTGGCCTGCCCCTACGCACCAATGGGAAAGCATACATACTGATTTTGCGGGCCCTATTCTGGACACTTTCTGGCTCCTGGTAATTGATGCTTACTCAACTTTTCATTTGTTGTCTGTGGTGCATCTCCTTCCACAGCGGCAACCACAGTGACACTCACCAAAATCTTTCCTCTTGAAGGCTTAGCTAACACCCTTGTCTCGGATAACAGACCACAAATCAGTTGTACTGGATTTTATGAATTTTGTATCCAGCGTGGCACCCACCCAAATCACTAATCCTCTATTCCATCCTCAATCAAACAGGTAAGCTAAGTGCCTTGTTGGCACTTTAAAAACCCAAATACAAAAAGCTCCTTATTTCCACCTCGACAGATGATGCACTAACGAATTCCTTGCATCTTATCGTTTCACGCCTATGGGCGACCACAACCCAGCAGAACATCTGTATAGCCGCCAGTCGCACACACTCTTATATCTACTCTGTCTGCCTTCTCGCCAACAGGTGACCCTTTCGCAGGAAAAATTTTCGGTGGCCGCTCCTGTTTGGGTGCAGAGGTATGGCAGGCATCCAAAGTGGATACAAGGGGGTATCATTGGCCCAAGAGGATGGTGCCTATACAACGTTTAGACGACAGCAGGGGAGGTGGCACATCACATGGACCAACTTTCTTTGAGGATCACACCGGCAGTCACTCCACAGGCAAAACCCTCACAACTAACAGCAAATGAGGACATCAAAATGGAAGTCGACTCTGAACCTCATTCAGGGCCGAGATTTCCGGAACAAATGGAATATACACTGGCCACTCCACAGAGGGAAAACCAGGAGCTTACCATTTGCCAAGAGGATTGCACTCTTGATTCACCCATCTTTCAACCATTCCAGAGGATAGCCCACACAACAACACCTACGAATGTCACGATGTCTCCAATCATCAGCTCGTGTGTCACACCATACCGGAAAGGACACTTTCGTCCTCAAGTGCTGCCGAGAGACTTCTCCAAGGACACAGATCCCAAGATGAACCCAGGTGTGGTACACGAGACCAAAAGTGTGAGTGTCAAAAATAGAAGGTGAAGAAATGCTACATATGCTGTGCAATATTCAAACTAGCCGTCAAACTGGCCAGAGCTAAAGCTAACAACTGAGGCGCTCTTTCCCCCCCCCCCCCCTTTCTTTTGGGGTTTTAGGGTGCACGACTGCTGAGATCATTAGCACCCGAATTAAAACTGAGATATATTGAAGGATAATAAGCCTATATGAAAACAGCTCAAACATAGGGTAAAATACAATAAAAGGAAGAACTAAATGTCCTTTGATGAACTGGTCAAGTTGATAAAATTCAAGACTTGAGCAACAGCATGAGTGTCATCAGCTAAAATTTCTTCTGGATATTCGGTAGACTCAGTGCAATATGAACAGGAGTAAAATTTGGACAAGACGATAAAACATGGTGCACCGTCAGCGGGTGACCACAGGAACATAAAGGTCCAGGGTCACCAGCTAACTGTGGCTGAACTGGCAATGTTTGTTTGTGAGTGGCTTGAGAGGGCCTTCCAAGCCACCTGGAGCAGTTTAGTGGTTCTAAGCTTTTTGTTTAAATATTGTTAAAAATGAGATGGTAAGTACTGGCCAGCCATTCTATCTCATTTTTAACAATATTTATCATCTCTGAGGAGATTTTTCATCATTAATCAAATAAGCTTATTGTTTGTAAGAGAAGACCACACAATATGTCACGATGATAACGTGTGATGGGAAAGAGCCCCACGAATATCATTCAATGGGACACAGAACATAGCTGTCCGAGGTATGAGAGTTGCTTCCTTGGCACGCCTGCATGGCCAGGTACTCACAGGAGGTGAATGCGAGGGCCATTGGCAGCTAACAATTGAAGGGATTGGTTGATTCGATGCACAACAGGATGGGCCAAATAAGGGTCTCTAAGGCTCTGAATGGCATTGAGGAAGTCAGAGCAGATGAAAAAGGAAGGATAATGATGTCAGTGGATATATAGTACAGCCTGATAGAGGGCAAAAAGCTCAGCTGTGAAATTTGAGCATTGGTCAAGAAGTCTGTACTGGTAACTATCATCCCCAATGACAAAGGCACATCCAACACCTTCATTGGTCTTGGAGCCATCTGTATAGATGAAGATGGAATTATCGAGCCGCCCACAAAGTTCAAGAAACCTTGAGTTGAACCACATCCGAAGTACTCTCCTTCGGGAGTGAACCGAGTTCAAGGTGAACATGACCTTGAGCCTGAAGCCAAGGTGGTGCTAGGCTCTCACCTATTTGAAAGGTGGAAGGGTATAACTGAGCTGCTGAAGCAAGCGATGAAAACGGACTCCATGAGGGAGGAGGACAGTCGCAGATGGCCCATAGTGGCTATCGAGAGAGTCATTAAAGAATGATGGATAGGAAGGGTGGTGGGGCATCGACAGCAGACAGCATGCATACCGACACAGCAATATGTTTCGCCAATAGGTCAAAGGCAATTTGGCAGCTTTGGCATAGAGGCTTTCAACAGGGCTAGTGTAAACTGCTCCTCTCACCAGGCATAACCCCCGATGGTGAATCGAGTTAAGATGACCAAAAAGGGACAGCCGTGCAGAAGAGAAAATGAAGCTTCTGTAATCCAGCTTTGATCTGACAGTCGACCAATAAAGGTGAAGTAGGATAGTATGATCCATGCTCCACGATGTACCATTAGGAACACAGAAAACGTTAAGGGAATGAGTACAGTGAGCAGCCAAAGAAGACATGTGGAGACCAGCTAAATTTCCTATTTAACATTAGCCCTAAAAATGTTGTTGTCTCCACAAATGGGAGAGCAATGGGGTCGAGATGGAGAGATGGTGTAAGAAACTCTCTGTATCTCCAGAAACTGATGCAGACTGTTTTCTCATGGGAGAAACAGAAGCCGTTTGCGACACTCCAGGAATAGAGACTGTCAAGGCAATGCTGAAGACAACACTCCAGGAGTCACTTTCTCTGAGCACTGCAACAGATCGTGAAGTCGTCCACAAACAGGGAGCTGAAACATCAGCTGGGAGGCAATCCACAATTGGGTTGATTGCAATGGCATAAAGTGCTACGTACAAGACGGAGCCCTTTAACACCCCATTCTCCTGGTGAAAGGTGTCGGACAAAACAGAGCCCACTCGTACCCTGAACATTATATCTTTTAAAAGGCACAATTAAAGAGGGGGAGGCGGCTGCAAAGATCCCATGTATACATGGTGCGGAGAATGCCCACCCGCTTACAAGTGTCGTAGGCCTTCACCAAATCTAAGAACACAGCCAGCATCTTATGCTTTCGCAAAAAGTTATGAATAACGAAGGTCGACAAGGTAATGATATGATCAATAGCAGAGTGATGACTTCAAAACCCACATTGGACATTGGTTAGAAGGGATCAAGACTCGAGTAGCCAAACCAACCGAGCATTAACCATGCACTCCATTACCTTACAGACACAGCTGGTCAGGGAAATGGGATGATGACTGGAAGGAAGATGTGTGTCCTTCCCTGGTTTAGGTATGAGGACAACAATTTCTTCACACCAGTGAGTGGGAACTTCACCTTCAGTCCAGATGTGATAATAAGTGTGAAGAAGAAAGCATTTACCTGCAGGGGAAAGGAATACGAATAGCATTAGGCCCCAGGGCAGAGGACCAGGACAGGGCAACGGCATGCTCTAGTTCCTGCACGGTGAAGGTGGCATTATAACTTTCATGATTTGGAAATTTAAAAGAAGGTGGTCATGCCTCCTCCGCCCTCAGGGGAGAAAGGTAGGGTCATAATTAGTTGAGCTTGAGACCTCAGCGAAAGATCAGCCTAAAGCATTGGAAATATCAAAAGGTTCCATGAGGTCTTTCTTTGTTATGTTCAGTCCGGTGATTGGGGAATGGACCTTAGTGCCAGATAGCCATCATAGGTTACCCCAGATGACCGAAGGAGGAGTAAATCTGTTGAAGGAACTCTAAAGCAGTCCAGCAGGCTTTTTTTGCTTTCTGTAATGACACAGTGGCATTGCACCATAGTCTTTTGTAACTGATACAATTCTCTAAAGTAGGCCGGCGTTGAAACATACATAGAGCACGTCATTGGGCTTTAATAGCATTGCTACATGCTGCATTCCACCAAGAAACTGGGACCCTACTTGGAGAGGTGGAAGTTCAAGGTATGGAATATTCAGCGGCGGTGAGGATGGCGTCCATGAGGTATTTGACCTGACTGTCACAGCTGGAGAAATTCTGATCATGGAAAACTGCCATGGAACATGGAGATATGGTATGATGTAGTAGAGAAATTATACAGGGGAAGCAGGAGAAATGGTCGCTCGAATACCTATCAGACAAAACATACCATTTGAACCGATGCACAAGTGTAGTAGTGCACATTGCGAGGTCCAAGTGGGAATAGGTATACGTTGGTCAGACAGAAAAGTTGGTTTGCCAGTATTTAGGCAGACAAGGTTAAGGTGGTTGAAAAGGTATACCAAAAGGGAGCCCCTCTGACAAGAAGTTGGAGAGCCCCATAGAGGGTGGTGGGCATTTAAGTCTCCAATCAACAAAAATGACATAGGAAGCTGAGCAACAAGAAGCAGTAAGTCTGCCCTAAGAAAGGCAGACAATGGCAGGGTATAGCCATTACAAAGAGAGAAGGTGAGTGTGGGGAAGGTGATACGGACGGCAACCACCTGTAGGGGAGTTTCCAGTGGGATGAGATGATAACAGATGTCTCCCCAAATGAGCAGCATAGTACCTCCATGGGCAGGAATACCTTCCACAGGAGGTAAATCAAAACACACAGGGGTATATTGTGAGAAATCTATATGATCGTTTGGGCAAAGCTTCATTTCTTGTTGACCGACTATAAGTGGGCAGTGCAGTCGAAGGAGTAATTTTAATTCATATTGGTTGGAACGAATGCCTCTGATGTTCCACTGAAGGAGAGCCATGAAAAAGGAAAAGAAGAAAGAAAAAGGGGGGAGGGGGAAGGCAAGAGGGGATCACCTGGACGGCCACTGAGGGCCTGGCTTCAAGGGGGCACTGCTACTGCTACTGCAATTGACGGGTTCATATATCAGTTCTGCCTCCTTCATGGATTGATGAGGAGCAGCAGCTTTCTCTGCTGGTGAAAGGCTGGCATATCGACAAGCATTAGAGCATCCTGGCAAGACAGGAGGGCCGGGGCCGACTGCTGCCAGATGGCATGACCGAAGAGTCCTGCCATGATAGGGAAGGAGAAGAACTTTTCTTTTTGTGTGCCTTTTTGAAGGCAGTTCAGTTTGAAGAATGAGTGGCTGATGGTTGAGAAGATGAAGTTTTAAGAAAATCTTTGCGAACAGGATCTTTTTTCAAAGTCTGTGCTTCCGACTTAGTGGCCTGTAATTTCTGTGAAACTGATGTGGACTGGGGTTTGGAGTGAGCAGAAGGCATTGGATGTTGAGCGGCCAATCTTTGGGCTGGCCGATCTGACAACTGTCTCGCTGAAGGTAAAATTACAGGTCTGCGTACCCATCTCCTTTGTTCGTCATGGAGAACTAAGGACTTTGCTATAGGTACCCCGCTGAGAGCACATCAGGCTTTCTACTTACTAATAATTTCTGGGCAGCAGGGGTGGAAACTATGACTCTGATTTCCTGGATGACCCGCTCATATTTATACACAGGGCATTCCCTACAACTTTTTGTGGTGTAACATCAGCCCCACACGCCAGACGCAAGGAGGACCTTGGAGAAGGCAGCAGATGATGTCCGACAGCCTATCGCATGCTGGTGCCGCGCCTCTTGGAGGGAATAACCATAGGCGCACATCCTCTACAAGCTGCTATATCTAGGCTGACATGTAACTGGACAGGACCATCAGAACTCTGATACGAACTAGGCAGTAACTAGATCTCAGCAGAGCTAGCATCGTACAGAAGATGACGCGAGAAGAGAGAAAAACAGAAGTTGAGTACTGTATTCTTCACCACATAAAACTTGAGTTATTAATCTGAATAGTTGTTCAAGCTACGAATCCTACACCATACCTTTCCTGACAACTAGAGTGGGATGGGTACTCAACAAATGGCAGCGAGGATGATACAACAAATAGCAACAAGGTGTTAAACTACAGATGACTAAAACGACCCACATTACAACAAGTCGTTAAGTTGATTACGCTGCACTCTTATTTTGCTTTATTACAGGTCTCAGCGATACCAGTATATAATCTTTTGACTTCTACTGCAGGGAACGGTGTCAATTTCTATATGTTTGCATTGTTTCTGTTTGTTGTTTTTGCACCATGACTACTCCCACTAACATTATCCCTGCCACTGCGCCACAGCTTCCTGCGCTAGATGCACAGCAACTAAAGCAGATGTTTCTGTTTCAGAGCCAAAAAATTGCCTCTCTACTATCAATCTTACAACAACTTCTGGCCGCACCTGTCTCTCAAAATACACAAGTACCACTGCAGCAGCCACTACCTCCAGTAATTCCACCATTCCCCTAGTATGAAGAAGCAAACGAGGAGTGGATGAAATGGTTGCAACAGTTTGAGGCCTACACCACAATGCACAAGGTACTGTCAGACTTCATTTTCTGTTATCGTGTGTAGGCCCCCCAGCATTCCATCTTCTCAAGAAACTTTTTTCCACCGTGGAGCCTTCTGAACTTTCTTATGACTCAGTGATAGGCACCCTCACAGCATATTATGAACATAAAATCAATGTAGTGGCAGCTAGGTATCAATTTTTCGAGTGTAGGAAACAGGCAGTGGATAACAGATCTTCAAGGTCTTACTAGAAAGTGTTAAATTTAAATGTTGTTGTGGAGCTTTGTATTCAGATGTGATGTTACGTGACAATTATCTATAATATTCCTGATGGTAGACTTAGGGAGCAGAGTCTAAAAATGTCAGATCCGTCTTTCCATCAAGTAGAACAGATTTGGGAACAATACAATTCAGGTGCCGTGGCCGCGGGGAAACTGATTCAATTCCACTGTGTACCGTAACTACGTCACCAGCCAGCGAGTGCGAGGTCTGCCGCCGTGCATTTCTGCCTGTCTGAATGAAGCGTAAGAATGTTGATAGAGACAGAGCCTTGCCTGATATGGAAGTGAAGTCTTGCCTGAAATGTTTCCTGCAGCACAAAAGGCAGAACTGTCCATCTTAGTCAGCAACTTGCTATGCGTGCGGAAACAGAATTTGCCCTCCCGGTCCAATCAGCAAAAAGACAATACTTATTGAATAAATGCGGTATTTTCAAAACCTGTGGCTGCCCATCGCAACAGTAAGGACATGGAAGTAGCACAAGTTGTATGCCAGGCCAGAAAAATGTATGTCAATTTGTGTGTGAATGACATTTCTGTAAAATTTCAACTAGACACAGGTGCATCAGTCATATTGCTCAATCGCAAAACTTGTGAACAATTAAGATCACCACGCCTTTCTTCCGCCAACACAAAGTTGACAGTGTGCAATGGCCATGAAATTCCTCTACTAGGACAGTGGTCACTACCTGCAGAATACCGATTTCAAATGCGCACAGTGACATTTCAAGTGATTCAGTCTTACAAAGGAGAAAATATTTTCGGTTTAGATTCTTTTGATTTTTTTGGTTTTACTGTGCAAGATTATGTTTTAGTTGGGAACAATTTTGATGCCAAAGACAGTGTCGATAAGTTGCTGAAAGACTTTCCAAATTTATTTTCTGCAGGACTAGGAGAGGCTAAGGATTTTGCTGCACACATTCTCAAGGAAAATGCCAAACCAAAATTTTGCAAAGCTCATAATGTACTGCTCGCTACACATGACAAAGTAGCAAAAGAACTTCGCACATTGCAAGAAAACGGTGCAATTGAATCAATACAAGCTAGCCAGTGGGCGAGTCCGCTTGTAATTTTGCCGAAGCTGTCAGGTAGCATCCGCATCTGTGTTGATTTCAGAGCCACAGTGAAACCACAAACAGTTGTAGACAGTTATCCTTTGCCGAGACCAGAAGATTTAATGGACAGATTAGGTGCACGAAAATATTTCTCAAAAATAGATTTATGTAATGCCTACATTCAGCTGACACTCGACGAAGAATAGTACAAAATTTGTGTTCTTAATACTCATCTGGACTTGTTTAAATATTTGCATCTACCGTTTGGCAATGCATCTGCACCCGCAATTTTTCAAAAATATTTGGAACAGCTTACAGCTTGGGTGCCTTGTTGTTCAAAGTACTTGGATGGCATAGTTGTGTCAGGCCGTACCCCAGAAGACCACATTGCAAATTTGAGGAAATTATTTCAAGTTTTGTCTGATGCAGGTCTAAAGTGTCGCTTAGATAAGTGTGACTTTTTCAAACCGGAACTGCAGTATCTCTGACACAGGATAAACAGTCAGGGTGTGCACACCATGCAATCACATTTGCTTGCCATTTGCGACCTGACAGCACCAAAAAATTTGAAAGAATTACAGTTAGTCTTCAGAAAGCTAGCTAACTATACTAGTTTTATTCCCAACGCACCACAAATTGCAGTCGCGTTGCATCGGCTACGCCATAAAAATGTTTGTTTTGTTTGGACAGAAGAATGCCAACATGTTTCAACAGTTAAAAGATGCATTGCTCAGTGATCAATGTTTGGTGCACTTTGATCCACAAAAATCAGTTCTTTTGCAAGTTGACTCGTCATCGTTTGGTCTAAGTCCAGTGCTGTCACATACACATGGGGATATGGACCGTGCCGTTATTCTCAAACTGAGAAGGAAGCATTAGCAATAGTGTATGAAGTCACAAAATTCCATCACTGTTTGTATGGGAGAAAATTTTATTTAGTAACTGACCACAAGCCTTTGCAGCCATTGTTTCATTTAGCCAAGCCGATTCCTATGAGCACAGCACACAAAATGCAATGATGGGCATTGCTATTATCACAGTATCAGTACGAGATTGTGTACAGACCCACAACTTGCCATAGAAATGCCAACACACTTTCCCGTCTTCTGATTGACCCTGACAAAGACTTTGACACTTCTGGGACATCTTGTTGTCTGATAGATGCACAGGAAGATAGTTTGTTGTAATCCTCCACTTTGGACTATAGGAAAATTGCTCAGGCCAAAGAAACAGATCATGATACAAATTTTGCTGCGCTACATTTGCACAGAATGGCCTCGTTCACAACGTGACATTAAAAATTCTATGGTGCATTGGTATTTTGCAAGAAGAAATGAACTTTCAGTGCACAGATGTGTCATTCTAGTTTCAAATGACAGTGGACAATCGTGTGTGTTGATCCCATGACGGTTGCAGAGCATTCATCAAGAACATTGGGGAATGGTTAGCACCAAGGAACTGGCACAACGACACTGTACTTGGCAGGGTATGGATGCCCAAATAGTAATGACGACGTCACAGTGTTCAGTGTGCGCTACCAACCAGTCAGCCCCACCTCAAAATTTTTGTGTGTGACCTAAAGCAGATTCACCTTGGCAACGAGTGCATATTGACTATGCTGGTTCCTTCTGGAACACTAAGTGGCTTATTGTGATTGATGCTTTTGCAGTGCCAATGTCTTCCACAACTTCCAT
This sequence comes from Locusta migratoria, assembly GCA_026315105.1. Classification (NCBI taxonomy): domain Eukaryota; kingdom Metazoa; phylum Arthropoda; class Insecta; order Orthoptera; family Acrididae; genus Locusta; species Locusta migratoria. The sequence goes on along the minus strand of CM048751.1, from coordinate 346,014,489 downwards.
TAGCATGATTAGGGTGTTGTCTTCAATTTTTTGTTGGTTGGTTGGTTGGGTTGGAGTTTGAAAGGAACCCAACTATTAAGGTCATCAGTCCCTTTTTCCAATCGCAGAGACAACATAATAGACCCCTAAAATAGGACATAACGTGTTAAACTACATTAAACTGTAGATGGAAAATGTCAAATCAACTAAAGGAAAGAAAGAAGAGATTTAAAAGAAAAGACCAGTGTCCAGGCTGGGCATTCACAGAAAAATAAAAAGAAAAAAAATATCCAGCCACTTTGCAACACATAAGAATCACCTGCCTAATAATATTAAGGAGGTACAGAATAAATAGATAAAGCATACTCAGTAACTTCAGATGGAATTGCAGAATCCACTGTTACGAATAAAAGTTAAAACAGATTCAGCCACGGAGGCAGTGTCACCTAAAACAAGTTTTAAGGAGTCAGGAAGATTAAAACTCTGCCTTTGATGGGTGAAGGTTCGGCATTCGAGTAAGATGTAGGCAACTGTCAAAGGCGCACCACATCGACAGTGAGAAGGATCGTTGTGACAGAATGTGACCATGCGTAAGCCAAGTATGGCCAATGCAGAGTTGGCAGAGGATGACAGAATCCCTGCGAGGATTCCTTATAGAGGACCTTCACACGTTGGTTGTCTCCTTTATTACTTACAATTTTTGGGCGTCCGTAGGGTACGCCATTCTGTACACCACAGACCAAGGACACAACTATGTAACTTCAAACGGATGCCTATATCCAGGGTTGGTTTATGGGTAGCCTCTTTCGCTAACCTATCAGCTATCTCGTTTCCAGCTATCCCAATGTGCCCTGGTGTCCCGACAAATGCTACCGACCGCCCACAACGGCAAATATGTGGTATCCACTTTAGCCGATCATCAAATTTCAGTCCTAAGAAACGGTGAGTTTCTACTACAGTGAATAGTTGGTCGTTAATATAAAGTTCTGGATGTGGTTGGACTGGCCGACGCCGACAGAAGTGCATATAGGGATGCTTGGATGGCCTTAATCAAGGGATGGCAAGTGAAGCACTGATCAAGGGCCTGTAGTCTGCTTAGGGAGTCACTGTATGAGGAAAAATTCCCCAGAGCAGGAACAAATGTGATCAACTGCACGAAGGATGGCTACCAACTCAGCAATGAATACACTGCAGCCAGCTGGCAGGGAATGCAGTTCCTTATGTCCGGCATGCATATATGCAAAGCCTGTGCTGTCATCGTGTATTTTTCTTTCAGTATTTCCACAGCACAAATAATACCTTTGCCTGTTAATTTCAGTATATAATATATAGTTCAAGCTGTTCTTCCCAAAAGGTCCGGCTAGTCCGTCCCTTGTAGTGAAAGAAAATAGTTGTTATAATCAGACTAGTATCCGAAGTTGCTTGATATAGTTATCAGGACACCTGGAAATTTTGTCCATATCTACATTTGAAAGATAACTATTCTTTCCAATAACATTAAACTTTATTCTTTCTTTGTTAAGAACTACATCAGTTTTACATTTCTGATTCTGATATGGACTGAACAAAATTCTAACTAAGAATAACAATTGCTTTAAATCATAAAACAACAGATAGTCATCTTCAAATAACCTTAATCTTCTCTCTTCCTTGGCACTGTGCAGTTCTTTTACTGCTTGGCAGCGAGTACAAATTCACCCACCAAAACATGCGGAAATAAATTCCATCTGGCAGTATTTGCTCACACAGTGCCAAGCCCCTTATAACAAACTATTTGAATATCCGGATGAACAGGGAATTGTGTGCTCTGCTGCAGATACAATCGCCTTAGTGACATTCTCTACCACTACGTCAATTGTATCATTCAGGAGAGGTTCAAGAGTGGCAGCAGGACGGAAGTCATCCCAGTTTGCCTTATTTAAAGCCCATCGAGGGGAGCGTCCTGGGCATTGATGATGAGGTTATGGGCATTAAAAAATCACCCAGTAGTAAAAAAGGCAGTGGGATTTGGGATATCAGTGCAGCTAATATGCTTCATGAGTGTGGTGTTTTTTTTTTGTTTTGTGGTTTTAGGGCACATAACTTCTCAGGTCATTAGCACACAGATCGGAACAGATTCGCTAGATCTCTAAAATATTTATAACTGACAGAGTATCAAGGGAAAACTAAAAAACAAGAGATAAAAACAATTGGAAGGGTTAAATATCCTTTGATAAATTGGCCATGTTGATAAAACAAAACTCGAGCAGCGGCTCATGTGTCATTAGCTAAAGGTTCCTCCAGAGTAGACGGCAAGTTAAGGGCTACACGGAGATGATTAAAATTAACACAAGACAGTAAAACATGTCGTACCGTCAGCAATTCACCACAGGAGCACAACGGTGCAGGGTCAGCGGTTAGCAAGTGACGGTGGCTGAATCGGCATTAACCGATCCGCAACTGGGCCAGGATGACCACATCTCGCCAAGAGGGACGTGAGGAGGTCCTCCAAGCAGTCGGGATCGGTTTTACAGTTCTCAATTTATTGTCATGGAGTGAGAACCACGAACTGTGCCAGGATGACACAATACACCGGTGAAGAGCCTGTTGAACATCGTCTGATAGGACGCAAAAAGTAGCCACGCGAGGCAAAAGAGCTGCTGCCTTGGCTGCAATGTCAGCAGTCTCATTCCTGGGCACACCCACATGGCCAGGGACCCACAGAAAAGAAACGTGACAGCTGTGATCTGCTAGCAACTGAAGGGAGCGTTGGATTCGATACACGACAGGATGGGTCGTGAAAGGGTCCTTAAGACTCTGCAGGGCACTAAGGAAGTCAGAACAGATGCTATAAAAAGGGTGGCGGTGGCGGCGACCGATGTATAAAATGGTCGGGTGGAGGGCAAAAAGCTCAGCCATGAAATTCGAGCACTGGTCAGGGAGCTTGTATTGGAATAGACGACAAAGGCAGATCCGACACCGTCAGTGCTCTTTGAACCATCAGTGTAGATAAATATGGCATTATCGAGCCGCGAACGGAGTTTGACAAGCCTAGAGTGATATACCAAATCCAGAGTGCTCTCCTTGGGGAGCGAACTAAGTTCAAGGTGAGTGTGAACCTGGGCCTTATGCAACGGTGGCAATGGGCTCTCGCTCAACCTAAAGGTGGAAGGAAGGTTAAAATCGAGCCGCTGAAGCAGGCGGCGAAACCGAACTCCAGGTGGAGGCAAGGATATCGCAGACAACTGATATTGGTGATCAAGTGAGTCATCAAAAAATAATATGTAAGATGGATGGTTGGACATCGACCGCAGACGGCATGCGTACCGACACAAGAGTATGTCATGCCGAGTGGACAAGGGTAATACAGCAGCTTCGGCGTAAAGACTTTCAACAGGGCTGGTATAAAATGCACCGGTCGCCAGGTGTAGTCCCCAATGGTGAATAGAGTTGAGATGGCGGAGAAGCAATGGCTGTGCAGAAGAGTATACAAGGCTTCCGTAGTTGAGCTTCAACCGAACAATGGCCTGGTAAAGGTGAAGCAGGACGGTACGATCCGCTCCCCATGATGTGCCACTGAGGACACTGAGAACATTAAGGGATCGGGCACAATGGGCAGCCAGCTAAGACACGTGTGTGTCTGGACCAGCAAAGTTTCCAATCCAACATTAGCCCCAAGAATTTTTCTGTCTCCATGAATGGGAGAGGAACGGGGCCAAGACGTAGAGATGGTGGAAGAAATTCCTTGTATATCCAGAAGTTTATACATACCATTTTCTCAGTCGAGAAGCGGAAGCCGTTCGCAATGCTCCAGAAATGTAGGCGGTCAAGACAGCGTTGAAGACAACGCTCCAAGAGACACGTCTGTTGGGCGCTGCCCGGAACTTGCGACCCGCCAAAAACGCTTGAATAAAGAGAGGGATGCGGCCACGAAGGCCCCATGTGTGCAATGTGCGGAGAATGCCCGCTCTCCAACAGGTATCATAAGCCTTCTCCTAGTCAAAGAACACTGCTACCGTTTGACGCTTCCTTAGAAAGTTATTCATAATGAAGATCGACAAGGTGACGAGGTGATCATCAGCAGAACAGTATCTACAAAAACCACATTGAACATTAGTCAGGAGGCGTTGACATTCGAGGAGCCAGACCAACGGAGCGTTAACCATGTGTTCCATCACCTTACAGACACAGTTAGTAAGAGAAATGGGGCGATAACTGGATGAAAGATGTTTGTCCTTCCCTGGTTTGGGGATGGGGACAACAATGGCTTCACGCCAACTAGTGGGAACCTGACCTTCAGTCCATATGCGATTATAGGTGCTAAGTAGGAAACACTTGCCCGCAGGAGAAAGATTCTTCAGCACCTCAATATGGATGGAATCGGGCCCAGGTGCAGAAGACCGGGACAGGGCGAGAGCACGGTCTAGTTCCTGCATAGTGAAGGAGATATTATAACTTTCACGATTAAAAGAGCGGAAAGAAGGCGGCCGTGCCTCCTCTACCTGTTTGAGAGGTTGGTTGGTTGGTTTGATTTTTTAAAGGGACTAAACGGCTATGGTTATCAGTCCCCTGTTTGCGAGGGAGGAAGGCAGGGTGGTAATGGGCAGAGCTCGAAACCTATGCAAAGGAATGGCCCAATGCGTTTGAAACATCAGCAGGGTCCACAAGGACTGCATTCTCGACGGTCAGACCAAAAATCGGGGAGGGGACCTTGATGCCAGATAAACGGCGTAGGCCACCCCAGACAGCTGAGGAGGGAGTAAGGCGGTTAAAAGAACTAGTAAAAGCAGTCCAGGAAGCTTTTTTGCTGTTGTTTATAACATGACAACATTTTGCCTGCAGTCATTTATAATTGATACTATTCTCCAACGTTAGGTGTCGGCGGAAGGTGCATAAAGCATGGCGCCGGGCATTAAGAGCGTCTCGTCAGGCTGCAGTCCACCAAGGGACCGGGACGCGAAGTGGAGAAGACGATGTATGAGGTATGGAATGTTTGGCAGCTGTGAGAATAACCTCTGTGAGGTATTCGACCTGACTGTCACAGCTGGAAAAATTCTGATCGTGAAAAACAGCTATGGAAGAATCAAGCCCCCAGTCGGCCTTAGAGATGTTCCAACTGGTGGAATGAGGAAATGGGGAATGATGCAGGAAGTGGATGACACAAGGGAAATGGTCACTCGAGTATGTGTCAGAAAGTGCATACCACTAAAACTGAATGGCAAGCTGAGAAGTGTATATCACGAGGTCTATATGGGAATAAGTATGTGTTGTGTCGGAAAGGAAGGTGGGTCCACTGGTGTTGAGGCAGACAAGATTGAGGTGTTGGAAAAGGTCCACCAAAATGGAGCCTCTGGGACAAGGAGAGCCCCCATAGGGGGTGGTGGGCATTAAAGTCTCCTACCAACACGAAAGGTAAAGGGAGCTGGTCAACGAAGTGTAGCACATCTGCCCTAGTAAAGGCGGATGACGATGGCGAATAGATATTACAAAGGGAAAAGGAAAAGGTGGATAGAGTGATGCGGACGGTAACTGCCTGTAGGTGAGTATGCAATGAAATGGGATGGTAATAGCTGTCGTCCCGAATGAGCATCAGAACCCCTCCATGGGCTGGGGTACCTTCCACAGGTGGCAGGTCGAAACGCACAGAGGTGTAGTGGGGGAAGTCTGCATGATCACATGGACGTAACTTAGTTTCTTGGAGACAAACTAGAAGCGGGTAGCGCAATCTAAGAAGTAGTTTTAATTCCTCCCGATTGGAACGAATGCTGCGAATATGCCATTGAAGGAGCGCCATGATAAAAAATGAGAGAAGGAAAGAGGATAAAAAGGAACAAGCAGGCGGGGTCACCTCGACGGTCGCTGAGGACCGAACTTCGAGGGAGGCTATCTAGAGGCAGAGAATCATGTTCAATGGGTTCAACTGATGCATCTGCCACCTTCCCAAGTTGATCATGAGGGGCAGCTTCCGCTGCCGGTAAAATGCCGGTTGCCCGGCTACCAGTAGTGCATCCCGGCGAGACAGAAGATGATCGGGGCCGACTACTGTTGGGCGGCCTAACAGACGAGTCGTGCCTCGGCGGGGAAGGAGACGAACTCTTTTTTTTGTTGGCTCTTCTGGAAGAGTGACGGTGAGAAGAGGCAGTAGACGGTTGAGAAGCCTGAGAACGCAGAAAATCTTCACGGACGGGTTCCTTTTTTGATGTCCGGGCATCTTGTTTAGGTGCCCATGGTTTATTAGAGGTTGACGAAGACTGAACTTTAGAAGCAGCAGGAGGAAGCGGGGATGTGGAACGGGCAATCTTCGGGCTGGCCAATCACACAACTGTGTCAACGAAAGTGAAATCACAGGTCTGCGTACCTGCATCCTTAGTAGGTGGAGTGGAGGTGAGGACCTTACTGTATGTGTTCACTGGAAGGACAGTGGGCTTCTGACTCGCCAACAACTTTCGAGCGGCAGATATTGAGACCTTTTCCATAACCCGAATTTGCTGAATGACCTTTTCATCATTATAAACAGGGCAGTCCCTAGAGGAAGCCGCATGGTCACCGTTGCAATTAAGGCAGTGAGGGGACGGAGGTGGGCAATCGCCCTCATGGGCGTCCCTACCACAAGTGACACATTTTGCTATATTAGGGCAAGATTGATGATGTGGTTGTATCTATGGCATTGGAAACAGCGCATTGGGTTTGGTTCATAAGGGGGAATGGAGATAACTTCATACCCTGCTTTGACCTTGGACAGGAGTTCAACTCTGTCGAACGTCAAAAACACAGTATAAGTTGGTGTCAGCTGGTTATCGACCTTTTTCAACACCCTATGCACGGTGATCGGACATGTAGTTTTATATTTCTTTGTCAGGCAACCCGTCAACGGATCTCGTGAACACTACCCCCCCGTGATGAGTTGAGCGTGTGAAGCGCTACTATCTGGACAGGAAACGTGTGTAGCAACATAGTCCATATTAGTTTTTGCGCCTGGAAGACACTGTCTGCTTCCAGCAACAATGTTCCATTGCGCTGACGTGAACAGGTCTGGGCCTCGCCTTTACTAGGGGGTACGTACGTGTCCTACTTGTCTACCCGGGGTGAGGAATTACGCGTTACCCCGTCACCTGCTACGCATGATAACGCGTGGGTCAGCCTTCAGACACACACAGGAAGGAAAGAAAGAAGAAGAATAGAGGAAGTGAGGAGAAAGAAATGTCTCAAACACCGAAGCGGAGACTAATGAGGGAGAGAGAGAGAGGAAGGCTAGGAAAGTACATCAAGGAGAGAAGGACAGAAGCAAAGGTTAGGAAAGGAAGAAACCAAGGAAAAAGAAGAACTAGAACAGGAAACCGCCTTGAGTTGCAAAGGACGCCTGTCACCGGGCAAAGGCGTGAACCGAGAGGAAAAGTGAAGCAGCCTGGGGCGGAAGAAAGGCTGCTTCGGCTCGTGGCCTTGTGCGCGCCACACACGTACCCACGAAAGAGCTGTGGGCCCCCGGGGGGGGGGGGGGGGGGGGGGGTGCTGCAGATAGTTATGTCATGTGGTATCCTTACTCTGACAGTCACAGCTTCTAAAGGTGTCTGAAGGGGCATGGGTTCACTATAAACAGAGTTAAGGATGTACACACAGACTCCAGCTGACACCCTAAGATAAACGCTGCAACTTTTGTAGTTTCCCCTGTACCCATGAAGGGCAGGGGTCTGCATTTCCGGAAATCAAGTCTCCTGGAGGGCAACGCAGAAAGCAGGTATGGTGCTTAAAAGTTGTCATAATTCAGCCAGGTGTCGGAAAAATCCACCACAATTCCACTGGAGGATGGTCTGGGAAGACGTGGTACTAAGGACGGCTTTTATACCTCAGGATAAGTTGCTTCCACTGCTGCTGAGGCTGATGGATCAATATCCATAGTTTCTGAGATACCATCGAGATTCAGGTCCTCAGGTGACGCTGGAATCTGCACCTCGTTGTCAGAGGCGGACGTATGGGGCGGTAGTGCAGGAACTACTGTGGTCTCTGTCTTTTCACTAGTTTTCTTCTTATTCTTTTGTGTCTCTCACTGCTCCTTCGGTTTCTCATGTCAGGTGGGCTTCACTGACTCAGTCTCTGGGACTGAGGATGACCTAAGCCCTACGATCAGCCTTCATTGGCACTGTCTGCCACTCGCCGGGGTCCGCCTGTCCAGTGGAGGAAGGATGGGAGACAAGCGATACCTTCCTTGCAAGAGGAGCCAGAGAAGGCTGCTCCTTCTCTGACACAAGGGTGAGGACCGATGTCCCTGGTGTTTGGGAAGGGGGGGGGGAATTGCTCCCAAAGTTGGAGTTTTGGAAGCAACAATGGAAGAGGTAACCCCAACCATCTGGAGGGGGGGGGGGTAGAAGTGGTAGGACCTGTTGGCCCACTGCAACTGGCTGAATAGTTAGTAATCTTGGCACCGCAGATAGTGACAATGAAGCAGCTGTAGGATAGGAGGCGATCATGTTTACGGGATGGAGTTTCAAGTACTTATGTTTAGCCACTGAGTATGACAGCCTGTCCAAGGTCTTATATTTCCCTCTCTTTGTGCAAAACTGTGCAATGTGGCGAGCAGGGCATGTGATGTTGGTTGCAGTTGACGCAGACAGAAGGAGGTGCACATGGGACGTCGGGACCTGATGCACGTCCGCATTCCCAGCAGTTTGGATTGGCATCACACCGGGATGACATGTGACCAAACCTCCAGCACTTGAAGCAATGCATAGGGGGAGAAATGTAGGACTTAACAACGCACTGGTAGATCATCATCTTGACCTTCAAGGGCAATGAATCACCCTTGAAAGCCAAGATGAAGGCACCGGTGGCAACTCTGTTGTCCTTCGGACCCCTAAAAATACGCCGGATAAAATGAACACCTCTCCGCTCTAGGTTTGCTCGTAGTTCGTCATCAGATTGCAAAAGGAGGTCTTTATGGAATATAATGCCTTGAACCATGTTTAAACTCTTGTGAGGTGTTATTGTAACGGGAACATCACCCAGCTTGTCACAGGCAAGCAGTGCCCGTGACTGCTGGGGATGACTTTATGAGGACTGACCCTGATCTCATTTTAGACATGCCCTCGACCTCTCCATACTTATCCTCTAGGTGCTCCACAAAAAGTGATGGCTTCATCAACTGAAAGGATTTTCCATCTGTTCTGCTACAGTCAAGGTATTTAGAGGCATAAGTCTCACCTTGTTGACAAGCCCTACGGGCCAGGAAAGGGAACGAGTGGGAGTTATACGTAGCTGCATTTAAATCAGGCATTCCTCTCTTAGAGACAGCAGTTAGCTGATAGTCTCCAACAATGGCCCTCAGTTCACATCACAGGAATTTCGCTCCATTTGTGAATGCAATGGCATTGAGCATCCACCAGTACACCATTTCACCTGCAGTCAAACGGCGCTGCAGAACATTTCGTCCAGACATTTAAGCAACAGATGTCCAAACTTCGTTCGGGGCACTCATGAGAGGTAGTTTTGCAACTGTTCCACACCTCCTATCGCTCGCATTGGTGAGAAGGATCATCACCAGCCGAACTTCTGCATGGCTGTCGCCACCACACCCTGCCCCATTTGCACCACCCATTGTGATACCCAGAGCAGCAGCCACCGACACGCAAGTATCGCTTCGCTCCACGTAACCCAGTCTTCCACAGAGTTTTCAGTGATCGCAGATGGTGGAAGCAGGACGAGATCATCAAACATTGTCGTGCTCAAATGTTTCAAATTTCAGGTCCCGATGGCGGCATACGCAGGCACCGCAATCAAATGCGCCCTCGTTATGTACGCTGTGATCCTTTTACATTTCTCTCATCAGATTTGTGCCACATGCAGACTGCATGGCCTCTGCCACCTAGAAGGTCGCCCCCACATCAGATCTACACAGCTCCGCAGCCCAGCATCATGGAGACAGAGCCCTTGCTGCCTCCGCCTTCCCTGGACATCCCCATGGAACTGGAGCAAGACGCCACGCAGCATCCGACGCTGATGTCACCACCAATGTCACCGTCTATGTCAGCACCTGGGCCACAGGTCATGGATGTGGACCCTTCGGAGGTTTTCACAGAGGACGTTCCCTTGCAAGCTCAGGCCAGATGGTGAGGCCCAGGCGGTAGTCTGCCATCCTCTGCAGCTACAGACTCTGGTCCATCAGTACGTCCACAAGCCTGTGGAATGAATGTGGAGAAGGCAGCGGATGATGTCCGACAGCCTACCGCATGCTGGCGTTGCACCTTTTTGAGGAAGTAACTGTAGATGCGCACCCTCTACAAGCTGCTATATCTAGGCCGACATGCAACTGGACAGTCCCGTCACAACTTGGCTACAAACTAGGCAGTAACTAGGTCTCAGCACAGTTAGCATTGTACAGAAGATGAAGACGCGAGAAGAGAGAAGAACAGACAGAAGTTGAGTATTGTATTCTTCAGCAAATAAAACTTGAGTTATTAATCTGAATAGTTGTTCTAGCTACAAATCCTGCACCGTACTTTTCCTGACAAGTAGAGCAGGATGAGTGCTCAACAAATGGCAGCAAGGATGATACAACAGAACTAGCAGCATGGTCACCCATGCAGTTGATGCAGAGAGGGAAGAGGTGGGCAATCACCCTCATGGGCATCCCTACCACTGGTGAAGCATTTGGCTGCATTGGGGCATGACTGACTGGTATGGTAGAACCGCTGACACTGGTAACATCGGGTAGGGTAAAGAATGTACGGCCAAACGGAGATGATTTCGTAGCCTGCTTTTACCTTAAAAGGGTCAACTTTGTCAAAAGTCAGAAACACAGTTCAGGTTGGCGTTGGTTGTTGTTAACTCTTTTCATCACATTATGTACAGCTGTTACACCCCGGTCAGAAAGGTAGTCCTGAATTTCCTCATTTGACAGGCCATCGAGTTTAGGGTATGATGAGGTTCGACCTTAACAGGAAAAGTGTGCAACATTGTGGTGCGAAGCAACTTTTGAGCTTGGAAGGCACCTTCAGTTTCCAGCAACAGTCTCTCATTACGTTGGCGGGAACAAGTTTTTGACAGGACTTGCAATTGCATCAGCACCCCTTTGTATTATAAATGGAAGTCATGGCCATGAAATGACAAGAAACTTTGGCAAGTTAAACAAAACCTTCTTGGACTTTGATTCATCTAGTTTCCTTTTCTGGGTAAAGCTCAAAGTAGAAGAAGAGGAAGAAGTCATTGCAAAGTTGTCCCCCATGATTACCAGCATTTCCAATGGTGTGCTCCTTCCTAATGGGGAACCCTCACTGAGAGCTCACCCACCTCAGGTCACACCTCCTGAGAAACAGACGGAGGGACCTATCGGCACGGTCGGACAGTATCAGCTTGTCTAATTACCCCCTCCCTGGGCCTGTCCTGTACCAGGGGGTACATGCGAGCCCTACATACCAACCCAGGGCTGGGACTTACACATTACCCAGTCACCTTTTATGCAGCGAGTGCATGGGTGGCCTTCAGGAACACACAAGGAGGAAGAAAGGAAAGAAGAAAGAAGTGGAAGAGGTTGAGTCTCAAACGCCGAGGCCAAGACTAAAGGAGGGGAGAGCAAGGCTAGAAGAATACAGTAACACGGAAGCAAAGGTTAGGAAAAGAAAAACCAAGAAAAGAGAAAAGCTGGTACAGGAGACCACCTAAACTCGCATGGGATGACCGTCTCCAGGCAAAGGCCTAAACCGGGAGGGGGGGGGGGAGGGGGAACTGAAGCAGCCTGGGGTATGAAGGAAGGCTGCTTCGGCACAGCGCCCCATGCGCGCCACACATGTACCCACAAAAGAGCTGTGGATCCCCTGGGGGAAACTGAGGCGCTGTTATGCATAGGTCACTATGCCAGCGCCACCTGAGTGGCCACGCGTGAGGACAGCTGGAGCATGCACGACCAGCGCGCACTCTGCATAGTGCGATTGAGCTGGACACTTGACAAATAAGCATTATTACTACTGTATGTGTTAGAAATTGTCAAATGAGTTCCTTTGTGTTAATAAATACTATCAGAAATTACAACACAAAGCATGCTAACTACAGCTTTTCACCATGATGAAACACTGACACACACTTGTTATTCACTTGTATGACCAATACCTTACCTCAGAACACTGCATGTCTGTTACTGCTGTGACAATGAATTAGATTTTGGGTACAGTAAAGTAATAGAAACAAAAAATAATTTATTTTATTTTACAGATGGTACACAAATGTCCTGATATGCTGTATTTTAAATAACTTACTGGATTGTCATAATGGACAGAAAGTACATTTACTTTTCTGAATGGACACTGCAGCATAACCATTCATGAACAAAATGCATCACAAAACAAAAGCTATATCCATAACACATACACAGATATGTGTATCTATACATGTTGCCACTATTAAAACAAAATGCATATACATTTTAAACTTTGAACTTAAGTCCCAGTGATATGCTTTTACTTTCAAAACCAGGCTAATACACTCATAAAATAACTCATTAACAATTCTTCTATCGGCCATGGCCTTCTTCAGAAATAGAGCACTCACGCAATCACACAGGCACACAACACAGTCATACAACCATCACCTCCGGAGGTGATGGTTGTATGACTGTGTTGTGTGCCTGTGTGATTGCGTGAGTGCTCTATTTCTGAAGAAGGCCATGGCCGATAGCTGAATGTGTTGTATGTGTGTGTCTTTTGTATGTGCCTGTCGCATCTCGTCGCCACGTCTTTGCGGTGAGTTGTAACTGTCCTCATTATATTATTTATTCCAACCTGGACTTTCCATTATTATATTCATTAACAATTCTGTACTTAATAATGCCACTCCAAATGACCACAGTTTATTTGGTGTATACTGGTTATGGATGGAACATACATTTACTTTTCAGTTAAAAATAGACTATTACAGAGTCCAGATTTGGCAAACAACTATAAGAATAAACAGACAACTGTCAGAAAAAAAAGACAAGATTGTGTTGACTACTATCAATTCTATCTAATATCCATGAACAGTAAAATGATTTATCTGAGAGCTAAATGTTCACTAACAAGCGTAAATTAACAGAGATCACTTACTTTTCAACATACATTATTTCAATTACTCACATATTGATTGCAGGCAGTGTACTAATACATATAGTCATTTCACAAACTACAAGCAGAGAAACAATTATTACTCATGATTATGAACTAGTAACAAGACATTTTATATATAAAGTGTGGAGGACACATATCTGATGCAATCACAAACTTTTTAATACTACTTTGTTCCCATATCTGTATGACCGTATAGATTCCCTGAGATCATCAATGTGCATTCCTTCTAACAAGTCCAACAACAAATGTAACACTTTAAAATGAAATTATGCATGTTAGGATCTTGTCATGACAACTTTCCCAACTCTGAGTTCTTCAGCTAGATTCACTTCTTCAAGAACTGATTCAAATGATACTGTGTGGTGAATATTTGGACTGTAAAAAAGACTGTATGTAAAACACCTCACACAGGTATACACAAAAAATATATAATCCTTAAAAATCTAATATTGTAAATATTTCTGATGAATGCACCAAAAAGTAATTGAAACATCTAAGAGTTTATAATGTACCTGTCAACTCTGTAATTTACATTCTGCAGATTAAATAACCAATTGCAACACTTGCTGTATTTTTATCTGATTTGGCTCCTCCAGTACCTTCTGTAATTAAGCAACAATATGTGAAGGCTTTGTCTAATAGGGAGAATTTGATGTGTGTAAATGTGTTATGACTAATAATTATACAATACACAATATACCGGCTAATAATGTCGCTAGGACCTTGAGCCGTTCCATCAAAGTTCACAATAGGTATTTTCGTGAGCACCCACTCTTATCCTGGTCGGTAGCAATGTCCAGAGACACGTTCGTCAGCACACTAAGTACGTAACTGAAGCAAGGTTCTCGGCTGTCCCAGTGCCTCTCTCAAACGCTGCGCGGCCAGCAGGGTGCAGCGCGGTAGTGCAGCCAGTGCCGCACAGCGGCCAGTTCTGGTAACAGGCGGCGCGGTGTCTAAACACACGCGCCGCGCGTTACCACATTCCTCCCCCTTTACGATGTAATGTCCAGGGGTGCCAACCTCACTCAGGCTACGTCCATGGGTGAGGCCTCGTCCATCTCTGGCTGCCAGTGTCGGGCTGGTACTACCCCATAGGGTTGATAATGTCCTGCTTGTCTGTGCCAGGAGTGGCTGGTACCTCTATGTATGTTGCTCGCAATTACTGGGGATGAGGGTGCACCGTCTGCTCCCAGAATTGGAGATAAAAAAGCAGCAGTTTCATTACTCACAGGTTGAGTCATGGTCCTTTCCAGTGTCTGGATGTCCATAGCCTCAGAAGCTGTGGCTCCCTCCCCCCTCTCCAGTGCCGGATGCTAAGTAAGGGGAGCCGAAGGTGAAGGCAACCCGGCGCTCAGGAATGTAGCTGCTGGGACTGGTGCCAGTGCCAGGAAAGGCGCCCTTACCGCCGACGGAGCTCGGGCGGACACAGCATGCAGTGCAGAAGTTGCCCCCCCCGAAGATGTTGGCATGGCACCTGCCGGCGAAACAGGCCCCTGAGGAAGTGGGGTTGTAGGTGGCGGCTGTGAATCTGCCGGGAGTTGTGGGCGCAACTAATCCCAGTGTCAATGAAGAGTGCCCACAGCAGTGTCCACAGTGCAAAGGCAACGGTCGAGGCACGACTGCACCTTACCCGGCAGCCAATGAGGATGCCGGCCAAACCCGCGCGCCCACACTAGCGACCCCGGAATATACCGACCTGATGGCCGTGGGGAGACACTCCATGGCTGAGGCAACAACAAATGAAAGAGAGTGCGAGGTTGCCGGCCATGAAGCAGTTCCGCCGGGCTGCGTTCCCCCGCCGGAGTGAACCGATACGACATCAGGAAACGTATAATGGCATCATCCACAGAGCAAGAGGGCAAATATTTGCGCATTTGAGCTTTAAACGTACGCACAAACCTTTCCACTTCGCCATTAGACTGGGGATGAAACGGATGGGCCGTAATATGGTGAATACCCAGAGGAGCACAAAAATCTTGAAAAAACAGAAGAAGTGAAAGGGGTGCCATTATCTGAAACGAGTGTGTGTGGAAACCCCTCCAAAGCAAAAACTTTAGACAGTGACTGAATAGTTACCGCAGTGGACATGGTATGGCAATGAAAAATGTATGGAATGTTTGAGTACGCATCTACAAGAAAAAACCAATAAGAGTTCAGGAATAGGCCCGTGTAATCGCTGTGCACCTGTTCCCACGGCTGTCGGGACTACGGCCAGGAAGAGAGAGACGCCCGAGGCGCCGCTTGCTGTAAAGCACACAACAAGCCACCGGCCTTGTAATGTCACCATCGATGCCGGGCCAGAACACATGCAGGCAAGCCAATGTTTTTGTGTGGGATACTCCCCAGTGTCCTTCATGAAGCATCTGAAGCAATTTGGAACGGAGATCCACTGGAGTCAGCACCCGCGGAGCCTGTCTGTCTGTAGCCAAAATGAGAACCCCGTCCCATTAAGACAGGCGAAAACGGAAGGAATAATAGTTACGGAGAGGATCTGAAGCCCGACGCAGAGGGGCATCAGGCCAGCCCACTCGAATGTAGTGAAGGACACGCCGCAGCACGGGATCTGATGACACCGCCTTGGCCAACACCGGCGCCGTAATAGGAAAACCATCACCAGTAGCCTGAGCTTCCTCATCCAAATAAAAGCATAAAAGTTCTTCTCGGTCAAAGTCAGTATCAGGCTCCGCCGGAAGGTGCGAAAATGTTTTTTTTTTTTTTTTTTTTTTTTTTTTTTGTGGTTTTAGGGCGCACAACTTCTATGGTCATTAGCGCCCAGCCAAGAACATAGATTCGCTATGATCTCAAAGAGAAAAGGTGACTGTCAGAACATCAACAAGAGGCTAAAAACGAAAGATAAAAAGACAATTAAAAGGGTTAAATATCCTTGGATAAGTTGGCCAAGTTGATAAAACGCAAAACTCGAGCAGCAGCTCGTGTGTCATCAGCTAAAATTTCCTCCAGAGTAGACGGCAAGTGAAGGGCTACACGGAGATGAGTAAAATTAACACAAATCAGTAAAACATGTCGCACTGTCAGCAGTTCACCGCAGGAGCACAGCGGTGCAGGGTCGGCAGAGAGCAAGGCCCCATGTGTGCAATGTGCGGAGAATACCCGCCCTCCAACAGGTAACGTATGCCTTCTCCAAGTCGAAGAACACTGCTACTGCTTGACACTTCTTTAGAAAGTTGTTCATAACGAAGGTCGACAACGTAACGAGGTGATCAGCAGCAGAGCGGTGTCGATGACAACCGCATTGGATATTAGTCAGGAGGCAGCGAGATTCGAGGAGCCAGACCAAGTGAGCGTTAACCATGCGTTCCATCACCTTACAGACGCAGCTCGTCAGAGAAATGGGGCGATAACTGGAAGGAAGGTGTTTGTCCTACCCTGGTTTGGGGATGGGGACAACAATGGCTTCACGCCAACTTGTGGGAACATGACCTTCAGTCCATATCCGATTGTAGGTACTAAGAAGAAAGCACTTGCCTGCAGGAGAGAGGTTCTTCAGCATCTCAATATGAATGGAATCGGGCCCGGGAGCAGAATATCGGGACAGGGCGAGAGCACGGTCTAGCTCCTGCATGGTGAAGGCGACATTATAATTTTCACGATTAAAAGAGTGGAAAGAAGGCGTCCGTGCCACCTCTACCTGTTTGCGAGGGAGAAAGGCAGGGTGGTAATGGGCAGAGGTCGAAACCTCCGCAAAGAAACGGCCCAATGCATTGGAAACATCAGCGGGGTCCACGAGGACTGTGTTCTCCACGGTCTGACCAGGAATCGGGGAGTGGACCTTGATGCCGGATAAACGGCGTAGGCCACCCCAAACAAGGTATGTTGTATGTGTGTGTCTTTTGTATGTGCCTGTCGCAGCTTATCGCCATGTCTTTGTGGTGAGTTGTAAACTGTCATTAATAAATTATTAATTCCAAGCTGGACTTTCCATTATTATACTTCTTTGTGTATGATATATAATTTGCTACAATCAAATTAACAGCAGTTCAGGTAATTTGAAAGCAACAATAGATGTTGGAAATGTTAGTATAGCTAGCTGTTTTGTAATCAGTATCTGAAATTCTGATATCGCACCTGCACATCAAATTTGAGGTGTGTTTTGCTTTCTGAATCCCACTATTTGAAACATATTTTGCAAACTATTACACTGTTCATTCCTCCTCAAGGAAAATTTAAGCGTTTTTACATGGAGATAAAGTGCCTGCGTTTATCTCAGAGTTTCAAGGGGTTTTTAACTAACTAAAAAATGATAATTCTTCCATTTTACAATTTGATAAATATGATCACTATGAATTTTTGAAATCCTATTTGTGAATTTCCAATACCTCCAAGCAGTGTGCTACCATAAAAAAGGAGATGCCCAAGTTCTTGGAATGTTGAGATATCCACATTTTCTTTCATCTATGGAGTTCATAAAATTTTATGTTACAAATGGATCCGTAAGTCAACTGAATTGACTGCAGACAAGGGGGTATTAAACTTTGACTGACACACTTATAAACTGTTGATATGATTTCTTGGGTATCCAGGCAAGCACATGCACTGGCAAAAGCTTTCACATCCAAATTTGAGGGCACTAAATTTCACATGTATTCCTTTCCTCTACCTTTCTTATTGGGGTGAATAGTGCAGGAATTAAGTCTCTAACAGTTGAAATTGTCACAGTGACTTAAAGTAGAGTTGAATCTTGGAAAAAGGTCAGAATCAAGTACAGATCGAACGGTAACTGGGGAGGTAACCAGATCAGATATCAAAATAGATCTAGGAACTGAGCAATAAAACACTCACCGTACAATACCTGTTTTTATCTTTTCTACAATGTCCATCAGTATATGCTGGTAACGCCCCTGCTGGGCATTTGATAACATCCATGATTGCTCAAACAGAAAACCAACACTAGCACATCGTAAATACAGCATCCTTGAATAAGGTGGATCCAACTGAAAAATGAGAACAAGTTTCCCTCAATATAAATTTCCAAGTACAGTATACACAAGGCGTGCTTTTCACATGTTATTGTAAAATGGATCGATACAGTTACCTGAAGATTTGCTGTAGATGTCACCCAGCGACCTCCAACTCCGAGACAAGAAATTATCTCATGTTTTGTCAGCAAATATCTTGTGGTAGAGTTAGTTCTGTTGTCACTAATATTATTGTTGATATTCTAAAAAGAAAAAGGTAAGGATCAAATTGATGAACACTGAAGGCAAGTTAATGATGTATAATGAACAGCATGAAAAAATAAGCGAATTCTAACTGCACATGAGCACAGAATTCTTAATTATGCAAGACAATAGCTATAAACATTTACTATTTTCTGTAACAATTACAGTTAGCTTTCACTACAAGTCACAATATGCAATATTAATAGGGCAATAACCCTTCCATTTCATGTTACAAAGGACTTCAGTATAACTGTTACCTGCTGTTGTTCTGCTAGGAATGGCATCCCGCCCCTGTCCACTATTATGTCAACACCCAAGCCACCAGTTTCGAGCATAATGCCAGATCGCAGACTGCTGGTACTGCCGCCTATCTGGGCCTGTCCTGTAAGGCCACCTGTCCCCACTTCGACAATGTGGGCAATGCCCCGGCCAGGGCCTTGCAAGTAAGCTTTCTCATCATCTGAAGTGGCTGTAGTAAGTACCCTTGCACCCCAGTGGTGGGCCAGTTGCACACACACACTACCGAACGAGCTGGCCCCATCGACAATTAGGACTGCAAAGAAACATTGTCTGTGTAAATTTACCTGCTGTTAATAGTAAATTATTTCAAATATATTTATATACACCTCACTATAACATTTTGTTTCAAAGGAAAAATCAATCAAATAAACTAAACTAAGACAAAACTGCTTCAGTATGTGAAAGGTGTAGTACTACCAATGCACATGCTCGATACTACTGTAGCTTTTGGAACTATTACTTCATTTCTCAGGGAGATGATAGGGATAGCAGTTGTGTATGGTTGAATAGGAAGGCCAAATCACTAACAGACAGAGCAATCCACCTGTACCAGGGCTATGGATAATCTCTCTACTTTTACAACTTACCAGATGTGAAAATAGAGCTTTTATACAACACATCATCATCATCATCATCATCATCATCACCACCACCACCACCACCACCACCACCACCACCAAGGTGATCACTAGAATCAATTTTTTCTCTAAATGGAATGTGTACCCTGCTGATGCTCTCTGGCATATTGAAACTGTGTGTCAGACCATGGACGGAAGACAAGACCTTTGCAATTTGTTGGCAAGTGTTCTATCTTCAGTAATGTTAGGGTGACTGTCAGCCTCAGTCCTAATAGAACCTCCTCTTTCCCTTTGCAAATATTACAGAAGTTCTGTGCATATCTCATGAGACTAGTTATTGTGGGTGGAAGAATAATGGTGAGAGGTGACCTACCATAGCCTACAAGATTCCCCAGGGTCTTTACTTCTGTCAATATCTCTCATCTACCTTACAGGAGTGCTAGTCACATCAGATATGCAAGATAACTACTTTGAGGTTTAGAAGGTAGGAGATTAGGTACTGTCAGTACAGCTTTGAGGATGATTGCTAAAGTCACAATAAATAGCTCAGTCAGTAGAGGACTTTCTTATGAAAGGCCAAGTTGCCAAGTTCAAGGCCCAGCCCAGTACACTGTATCAATATGCTACAAAATTTCACTATTTTTTCATATTGCTATTTATACAAATTACTCTAAAGTGGCAGGAGATCCCCATGGGTATGACAAACTTTTTGTAACCATCTTTACAATAGTAAAAGTAGTGCCCCACCAGGTACCACGATCTGCAGCCATTGATCCAATATATACACTTAATACAATACAGGGTACTTCAAAAATAACACACATATTTCAAATGCATGTATTTATTAAAGTTTATTACATTGTGGAATATGTAACGTCTCTCTCTCTCTCTCTCTCTCTCTCTCTCTCTCTCTCTCTCTCTCTCTCTCTCTCTCTCACACACACACACACACACACATTTACAAACCTTTCAAGTTCAATATGACCTCCATCAGTGACGAACAATATTACATCCATACTCAAATTCCTCCCATACTAGGGCACACATGTTCTTCGTCACTGATGTTATGGGAGTTCGGATCCTGTTCAACTCTTCAAGATTCTGTTTGTTTACCTAATATGGAAAATC
Source organism: Locusta migratoria (assembly GCA_026315105.1). Lineage (NCBI taxonomy): Eukaryota > Metazoa > Arthropoda > Insecta > Orthoptera > Acrididae > Locusta > Locusta migratoria. Next base: position 345,994,257 of record CM048751.1, on the reverse strand, counting down.
ACTGCCATGAACACAATGTGTTGTGTGACAGTGTTATCATTGTCAATAGGCATCAATAATCTCATTACAAACTGAGAAACATTTGCGTTTGTCCTCAGGACACAGAGCTTATGACAGCTGTAACTTTTACAGCTTTATAACCAACTGACGTCTCAAATAAAATGTTGTTAGAGGCACTTTTAACCCCCGATGCATGCCGAGTTTATTTAGAAAAACTACATCGGAAAGCAGTTCGAATTTGTGCAACATTTTCTTCAGGAACACTAAGATGGCCAGGACTCTCATTTACATACATATCCTGTATCTACAAACTGTCGATACCATCTGTGAATGTTCCATCCATTCAGTGGATCAATTTGGTACACAACCTGAAACATATTTGCACTGTAATCATTGAATGCACTTTGCAAACACGGGGGTAGTCCTACCACAGGCTTTTCCAACCCTATCAGAGGCCAGGCCATCTGTCAAAGCAGCCATGTAATTTACCAATTATGCTGCAATCACTGTGCAACTTTCTATATTGGCATAACCACTAACCAGCTGTCCATTAGGATGAATGGCCACCACCAAACTGTGGCCAAAAACAAGGCGGACTACCCTGTTATACAGCATGCAGCGGGGCTCATGCTCGATTTCAATGGCTGCTTCACAACCTGGGCCATCTGGATCCTCCCATCAACCACCAGCTTTTCTGAACTGCACAGATGGGAGTTATCCCTACAGTACATTCTCTGACCCCGAAATTTTATTATTTTTATTTTATTTTATTTATTTTATTTTTCTCCCCTCACCTGCCTCCCAACTCCATTCTTAAGCTGCATCTCGTTATTCCCATCTATGCCGTGCTGTACCCATTCCCACCACCATGACGCAACCTTCCTATGCCCTCTCGCATCATCTCCCCAATTTACTCGGCGCAGAACATAATTCGAAGTGTGGCAGCCGGATGCGACGGTTGTATGACTGTGTTGTGTTCTTATGTGATTGCATGAATGTTCTATTTTCTGAAGAAGGCCATAGCTGCTAGCTGAACGTGTTGTATGTGTGTGTCTTTTGTATGTGCCTGTTACAGCTCATCGCCACATCTTTGCGGTGAGTTGTAAACTGTCCATATTACTATACTATTAATTCAAACTTGGACTTTCCATTATTAAATAACTAATTATGGTATTGCTGCATTTTTTTCATTCTCATAACTATGGTGTAATACACACCAAGAAAGGGTACAATTTCACTTACAGCAGCGGCATTGTGTGCTGATGTTGGCAATGGCCGTTTAAGGTTTTTTCAAAAATCAGTTGTGTAGAATAAGGGGATTAATTCTTTATGTTTGCGATGAAATAAATAATTTATGCTGTTCTGGTCAGTAAATTAATCATCCTCCTAAAGCGAATAATTCGTTGCCAACAACAGCAAACTAAACCAGTGCCACTGCAAGTAAAATTTAACCCAGGTAGGACATTTTTTTCCCTTTGTTGTTGTATCTGATATGTTTTGCAATGCCATGGAAAGAAAAGAAGTGCATCTTTCGACATGCATAACTTCTGAATTGTACATAGAGTAGAAATGTCTATGGAGTGAGCATTGTGTTCTGTGCATCTTATCAACCTGAAGCTGGAAGTACCACGTGATATTGAGACAAATCCACTCTTTCCACACATTTATTTGCTCTTACAGTTGGTTCGTACCACATTGGCTGGAAAGAAGAACAAGAACTTTAAATAATACCTAAATAAATGTGTCACAGAAGCAACAAGAAACTTTAGGAAGTGTCACTAAAAGGGCCATTTACACCGTCATCCGTCTTAACTGATCAAAAGAGTACCAAGATGAAGTCAGTGATTAGTAGATTTTTCCCAATATTTCCTGACATTTCCACTTGAATGTTGAGGTCACAAAATCTGTTCTGCACATCTGAATACTCACTCCAGATATATTTTTACTCTGGTCATTCCACTAGGGATAGTATACACATGCGAGCAACAAACTCGTCAAAAACACTCTGCTTTCATAAAGGTTTGGTACAATACCGTGATAAAAATTTGTAATTACTTACTTTTGACGTGGGCTAAATTAAGATAAAGATGTCTTCTTTTGCAGAGACAAATGTAGTTAGAGTTATAATCCGACTCCTGAATATATAGTTCTATTACATAAAGTCAATTTCAATTTCATGCTTTACAAAGTAATCACTGCAGGCCATGAAGACATGCTACTGACACAGTCAAGACAATTCACTGAAAAAACTATATTTAATGGAAATTTTTATACAGACAATCATCTGATGCCATTCCTTCAACAATTACCCAGACTTACTTTATCGCACGTTGACATCACCATGACATTTTATTTAAACACACATGTACTGCTCTGCTGATTGAATTTCCAGATTTTCAGCATTCATTGAGTTTTCGGTAATAGGGAGCACTGCATACAGAATAAATATATTGTCAACAGTGCAACACTGCAACATACTAATACTTCAGAATACACTTGCTGTGAGAGAGAAACAGTTTAGTATTACACCATAGAACCAATACATGGCACTGTTATTTTATTATTACTAGCTCATATGCCCAAGCTTCGCAACAGTTGTTAAAACGGGACCTGTGTATATTGTGGTTTTTAGGGTTCCATATCTAGGTCAGCAAAAACAGAATCCTTGTTTAATTGGTCTGACAGTAAACTCATTCTCCTAGCCAAGATGTCAAATTTAAGTAGAAGTGTTGTTGAAAATGATGAATGTTCATAAGTTTTTCATACGAAAAGTGAAATTAATTTATGTCCGTACTCAGAAATGGTGTAAATTCGATGTTAGGTTGTGTTAATAAAGTTAAGACTGCAGTGTGTAATTGTTTGGCGTAAATTTCTTACAGCACTTCTATCGTTGAGATGAGAAATAATAATAGGCTACAATAACAGTGCTATGTTTGGTTCTATGGTGTAGTACTAAACTGTTTATCTCTGACAGTAAGTGTATTCTGAAGTATTAGTATGTTGCAGTGTTGCACTGGTGACAATGTAGTTATTATGTATGCTGAAAGTCTGGTAATTCAATCAATTGAGCAGTTCAAATCTGTCGAAATAAGACGTCATGATGGTGTCACTGTGCGATAAAGTACGTCTGGGTAATCGTTAAAGGAATGGTGTCAGCTGATCATCTGTATAGAACTTTCCAATAAATATAGTATTTCCAGTGAATTGTCTTGACTGTGTTAGCAGCATCGGCCGCTCTTTCAACTAATAAATGTTCCCATGTCCTGCAGTGATTACTTCGTAAAGCACGAAGTTGAAATCAACCTTCTGTAATAGAACTACACATTCAGAACTAAGTACAATTGTCTCTGCAAAAGAAGAGTTTTTCTCTACCTTAATGTAGCCCGCACCAATAGTAAGTAAGTAATTACAAATTTTAAACACAATATTGTACTGAACAATTATGAAAGCAGAGACGTTTCTTATGAGTTTATCACTTGAGTGTGTATATTATTATATTATCTCTAGTGGCAGGCACAGAGCATAAATCTCTCTGGAGTGAGCATTCAGATAAACAGAACAGATTTTGTGTCCTCAACAGAAGGTGGAAATGTCACACGATATTGGGGAAAATCTACTAATTGCTGACTTCATCATTGTTCCGTTAAGACAGATGCCTATGTGTAAATGGCACTTTTAGAGATGCTGCCTCAAATTTCTTGTTGCTTCTGCGACATTTATTTAGATATTGTTTCATATTGTGTGGTTGCTCTGCAAAAAGAAGGTGGGGCTTCTTTGCAGCCAATGCGGTACAAAACAATCTTAAGAGCAAATAAATGTGTGGAAAGAGTGGATTTGTCTCAAAATCACATGGTAATTAGAGCTTAATGTTGAGAAGATGCACAGATGCAGAGATATTTCTACTCTGAGCACAACCTCCTTGGGTTGTACCCGTCGAAAGATGCACTTCTTTTCTTTCCATGACATTGCAAAGCATAAGGGATACAGCTAGGGGAACAAAATATTGTGTCCTACCTAGGTTAAATTTTACTTGCAGTGGCAACAGTTTAGTTTGCTGTAGTTGGCAACGAACTATTCACTTTAGGATGATGATTAATTTACTGGAAGGAATAGCATAAATTATTTATTTCATCGTGAACATAAAGAATTATTCCCCTTATTCTACGTGACTGATTTTTGAGAAAGCACTCAACGGCCGTTGCCAACATCAGCACACAACGCCACCACCGTAAGTAAAATTTACCCCTTCTTGTAGTGTATTACACCACAGTTATGAAGCTGAAAAAACTCACCAATGCCCTAATTAGTTATTTGGTGTACTATGTAACTAACGTCGCCTCACTTTGTACTTTCCTGTACTATGGCTTTTCGAGGCATTCGTAAACCGAATGGTCTCAAGATGTAAACTCAGAAATGAAACAACATAAATTCGATTTTCCTTGCAAAGAATTCTTAGTAAATAAAAACATCGACAGACGCGAAGGAACGTCATTATTTTTTAAATTCAAATTATACTCATGGAAAGAATCACTTTTTTTCCTTTCCATGGCATTGCAAGGAATTGTCGTACCTGGGTTAAATTTTACTTGCAGTGGCAGCGATTTAGTATTTTAACATTGGTAACGAAATATTCGCTTTAGGGGAATCATTAATTTACAGATAGGAATAACATTCATTATTTCATTATGAACACAAAGAATTATTCCCTTCATTGTATGTGACTGATTTTTCAAAAAGGGTTCAATGATCGATACCAACATCATTACACTACACCACTGCCGTAAGGAAAATCGTAATCCTTGTTTCATTGTATTACACTATTTATGTGAATAAAAAACGCAGCATCACCATCTATTAGTTATTGCAAGGAGGTTAGAATACCTCCTTCGTTATTTGGTATACTATGTAAGTAACCATGCCTCTGTCGGATCTTTGCTATACTACACCGCAATTCAAGCATAGCATAGCATAGCATAGCATACACCAGAAACTACAAATCACTATATATTTTCTTCTCCTGATCCGATTTTGATGAAACTAAGCCTACGTTACACTTCAAACTATTCTCAATTTACCTGTGGAAACCCATGAAAGTTTGTAGTACTTTTGGAGATTACCCTCAACAGACATACACGGCGGCATTTAAACAAATAATTAAATTACGATATCTTTATTTTCTCTGATTCGATTTCAATTATTGAAGCCTTTGTGTAACCGCACAATATGCTCAAGTAACGTGTGAAAATCCCATGAAAATTTGTCAAGTAGTTTTGGAGATAAACATATTCGAAGAGACAGACAGACAAACATGATGATCAATGATAAAAAATTTCAAATTATGGTATTCTTTTTTTCCGTGATCCGACTTTTAAGAAACGAAGTCTATATGTTGTCCACAGTTACGCTCAAGTTACCTGTGAAAACCGCATGCATATTTGTGAAGTAGTTTCGGAGATAAGAGGTTTTTAATACTTGAAGAAACAGACACGATGGTTACTGAATTATGATATCTTTTTGTTTCGTGATCTGATTTTGATAAAATTAGGCCTATACGTTGGCCCAAACTTTTCTCGTGTTTCCTGTGAAAACAGCATGAAGATTCGTCCAGTAGTTTTGAAGATTGAAGAGAACAGCGACAGGCGTACATTTACAGATTTATTATTATTATTATTATTATTATTATTATTATTATTATTATTATTATTGTTACTGTTATTATTATTACTATTTCTCATCTCAATGATAGAAGTGTTTTCAGAAGTGTACTCCAAACAGACAATTACACACCACAGTCTTAACTTTATGAAAAGAACCTAAAATTGTATTTACATCGTTCCAGAGTATGGACTTAAATGAATTTCACTTTTTGTATGAAAAACTTTATGAACATACATCGTTATTGTCAATGACTTCTTCTTAAATTTGACATCTTCGCTAGGAGATGTAAGTTTATTGACAGAGCGATCCAACAAGGATTCTGCTTTTGCTGACCCGGGTCTGGAACCCCAAAAAACCAAGATATACACAGGTCCCTCTTAACAACTGTTGCAAAGCACGGGCATATAAAGTAGTGTTCAATAAATGATGGAAATTCTCCTCAGAGATGATAAATTATTGTTCAAAAGAGACAGATTGGCTGGCCAGTACTTATTTTTGTGCTGTACCGCCGATAGCGACGAATGAAGAAAAAAGAAAAAGGACAAGCTTTCGGAACACAGTTCCTTCTTCAGGTAGGAGAGAAGGGAAGAAAAAAGGGATAGGACTTAGGTCGTGAAGTACCTTCCCCTTCCATTCCCATCCCTTTTTTCTTCCCTTCTCTCCTACCTGAAGAAAGAACTGTGTCCCGAAAGATTGTCCTTTTTCTTTTTCCTTTGTTTGTGTCAAAATTATGTTCAGTTACTTGGAGATATATCCAGCCATTTAGAGACTTATGTTCCCTAACAGCAACAGACTTTGTATGGATGAAAATGTGCCTTGTCACTGAACCACAATTGTTCACAGTTGGTTTGAAAATCATTCTGAACAGTTTGAGTGAATGATTTGGCCACCCAGACTGCTCAAGATGATTCCCACAAGACATTAATGGGACATGATTAAGGGATCAGCTCATGCACAAAATTCTGCACCTGCAACAGTTTTATAATTAAGGATGGCTACAGAGCCAGCATGGCTGAATATACATTTAGGGGACTTCTAACAACTTATGAGTCTATGCTATGTCAAACTGCTTCATTTCACCAGGTAAAAGTCAGTACCATTATTACACTATTAGGAGGCATCCCATAACTCATCATTACAGTGTATATTTTCTCTTGAGGCATTATGACTGATGATAAATGTGCATAATTTATTAATCCAGTATTTGAAAATGAGAGTACTTAGGGACTTCCAACAAACTTCATACACACTTTCAAACAACTACAAAACATTTCGGTGCTTAATTTATTACTTCCTTATTACTGACTAATTGCAACATACTCTACAAACTATATCTTCATGATAAACTGAATCTATAGGAAAAATTATATCATAGTAAAACATGCAGTTCAGGAGATGTGACGTCAAAGATTTTGATGCATTAAAATCCTGCTTTTGCCTCAAATGGAGCATAAATTACCGTACATTCAGCCATTGTTTTATAATGAGAGCACTTAATGTTCCAACAAGCTTTTCATACAAAGTCAAATAATTTCTGCAAATTTTCTTGATTACATTCTTCAAGTCAAATATTTTACAGTAGTCCATTAACTCATTTGTAAGGTAATCATGTTTGAAGCAGTTATATACATGGTATTTGATTCTTTATGGAATCAGGCTTCACTAGTATAATGCTTCCATGCTGGAGGTTGTGGGCCGGATACCATTTGTACAACAAATTTTAATTTTTAAATCTTTATCTACATCACTGGTTATTATTCTTATTAAATTAACTGTATTAAATGTATTGTTTTTCTTTCTAATTGTTACCCATGCCCATGTGTTATCACAACAGATGACTTATCCAAAGGACAGGCTCATCAACAGACACAAATAAAATCACACACAAACACACATACAAGCTTTTGCAACCGTTGGTCGCTTCTTCAGCAAAAGATGAAGAAAGGAGAGGAGAAAGGGAAGGATATGGGTTTAACGGAAGTGGAAAAGGAGTCATTCCAATTCTGGGAGTGGAAGGACTTTCCTTAGGGGAAAAAAGGAAGGTTAACAAATAAAAACACACACACACACACACACACACACACACACACACACACACACACACACACACACACACATCCAAGTGCAAACACACCTAGACATACATTTGTAAAAAGCAAAGAAGTTGGACAGAGATACCACTTGAGGCAGAGGCTCTGTCCACAGAACTGAGGTAAAGATGCTAAAGATGGTGGGCGGGAATTTGAATTTAGCGGAGGTTGAGACCAGGTGGGCAACGGGAGGAGAGAATAAGCTGAAGGGCAAGTTCCCATCTCCGGAGTTCTGAAAGATTGGTGTCTGTGGGAAGTATCCAGATAACCCAGACGGTGTAACACTGCGCCAAGATGTGCAGGCCTTGCACCAAGGCATGTTTAGCCACAGGGTGATCTTCGTTACCAACAAACGCTGTCTGCCTGTGACCATTCATGCGAATGGACAGTTTGTTGCTGGTCATTCCCACATAGAACGCTTCACAGTGCAGGCATGTCAGTTGGTAAATCACGTGGGTGCTATCGCAAGTGGCTCTGCCCTTGATCGTGTACACCTTCCGGGTTACTGGACTGGAGTAAGTGGTGGTGGAAGGGTGCATAGGGCAGGTTTTACAACAGGGGCAATTGCACGGGTAAGAGCCAAGGGTAGGGAAGGTGGTTTGGAGGGATGGACTAGGAAGTTACGAAAGTTAGGTGGGCGGTGGAAAGACTTGCGATAGCACCGACGTGATTTACCAACTGACATGCCGGCACTGTGAAGCGTTCTATGTGGGAATGACCAGCAACAAACTGTCCATTCACATGAATGGTCACAGGCAGACAGTGTTTGTTGGTAATGAAGATCACCCTGTGGCTAAACATACCTTGGTGCACGGCCAGCACATCTTGGCGCAGTGTTACACCGTCCGGGTTATCTGGATACTTCCCACCGACACCAACCTTTCAGAACTCCGGAGTTGGGAACTTGCCCTTCAGCTTATTCTCTCCTCCCGTTGCCCACCTGATCTCAACCCCCGCTAAATTCAAATTCCCGCCCACCATCTTTAGCATCTTTGCCTCGGTTCTGTGGACAGAGCCTCAAGTGGTATCTCTGTCCAACTAAACAGACTAACACCTAAACAGACATTTGGTGTGTTTGCGTTTGGATATGTGTAAGTGTGTGTGTATTTGTTTACCTTTCTTTTTGTCCCCTAAGGTAAGTCCTTCCACTCCTGGGATTGGAACGACTCTTTTTCCACTTCCTTAAAACCCATATCCTTCCCTTTCTCCTCTCCTTTCTTCCTCTTTTCCTGGTGAAGCGACCAACAGTTGCGAAAGCTTGTATGTGTGTTTGTGTGTGATTTTATTTGTGCCTATCGACGAGCCGGTCCTTTTGGAAAGTCATCCATTTTCTATTTTTTATATACATATTCGTCCATAGTATTGGTTTGTTAATATTTACTTCTCATTCTACTTCATATCTGTTTTATAATATTTTATTTTGTTTGAATATTCAACTGCTTTATTTTTCCCAAAGAGCAATAAGAATGTACGTGTTAAATATTTGTATGGTGAATACCACAAAAATACACAATTAAAAAAAACATTTAGATTATTATAGAAGGAAGCTTTCCTGGTGGGATAAATATGTATAAAAAACAAAATCGGACATTCACCAAAAGCACATGCTCATTTTTATTTGTATCTGTCGACCAACCTGTGCTTTGGGTTTGTTATCTGATTTCAATTTTTTATACATGAAGTTTCGATTATATATATTTGGTGTTTTGTTTTGTAACTAATAAATTAGTAGACTCTTGTCTTTAACACTAGCTTAAGAAATGATTGCCTAAACTTGTTGAAGAGTGAGGAACAATTCTAAGACAATCCATATATTTCTACTGGCTTATCAAAATTCATAATTATTTTCCAATTTAAAATTACATTGCTAACTGTTGCTTGCACTATAAGTGGCATTTAAAATGCTGTTATAAAGTAGTACATATATCTTCTCTCACCTGTATCTCCAGAATTAAGTTTTCCAAGGTAATGAAGTGCAGTATAGGCTTTTACTGCATCCCCAATGCATGCAGCAGCATCAACAAAGCTTACATCATCTGGTTTCAATACTGGAAAACAAACAACTTCTTATAACTTCACACAAATTAATATTTTCATACATTTCAGTAAGTAATGACAACTAATTACTTATTGTATATAGCAACAAGGATTTTAATTTATGTTCACTTCCATTCATATGAAACATAAATGTAACCATTTTTATCATTCTGAGCTCTAGCTAGCCTGGTGTTATATGAATTCAACACAATTTAATACTATTGGTTGGTTGGTTCGCTGGTTGACCAAACAGCTAGGTCATCAGTCCCATGACCTCAGCATGGAGTACAAGCCAGGCGAAGACTGTGATGTCAGTAAAATAGAGGGGGGTCAAAATCAAGTAGAACAGGACTAAAACCAATAGAAAAATCAGGATCTTGCAAGGAACATCAAGACAAATTGAGAATCCCCATTAATTAATGACAGATACAGGAGACAGTGTATGCTCCTAAATGAGAAGCCTAAAATGTAAACAGGGAAACAATGTGAATTAAAACCAAGTTAAAAGGAGACATGGAAGTTGTCAGGGGGAGGGGAGGGGAGAGCTCCAAACCCTGCTGCTCGCAGGGAGTGCCACAAACCCACCCGTACTGTCCAAGCACCAGCAATAAAATCTTAGAGCCAAGAGTAAAAACCTCTTTCACGGATAAATGCAAGAACTCAGTCAGCCATCCGTGAATCATTCGCCAAAACCGAGGGCAATGAGTGCGGAATTCCGTATTTGGCATGGAGCGCCAAGAGGAGCGAACATTCCACTAAGATATGAGCCATAGATTGTAGGGCCCCACAATCACAATGTGGGGGAGGCTCATTACACAAAAGAAAACCATGGGTCAGCCTGGAGTGACCGATGTGGAGACGGCAAAAGTCAGTGGATTCCCTTTGAGAAGGGCGTAAGGAAGAACTCCAAGCTGCAGTGGTCAACTTTATGGAGCGTAGTTTATTAGACAGAGCAGTAGCCTGGCAGTTGGTGTTCCAGCCCTGTCCAAGTAGCGATCACATCTGCACCTTCAAATCTGCGACTAGAATAACCCAGGGGAAGGGGCAGCGAGTTACAGCTACTCTAGCCAAGTGGTCAGCCTGTTCATTTCCTAGGATACCCACATGACTGGGAACACAAGGAAAGGCAATAGATCAAGCGGTGCGATGAAGATCAGCGAGGAAATCGTGAATATCAATGACCAAAGGATGTGGGGAATAGCATCGGTCGATGGCCTGCAGGCTGCTCATTGACTCAGTACAGATTAAAACACGGTCCAGAGCTACCTGTTTGATAAAATGAAGTGCCCTACTAATAGCCGTTAGTTCTGCCATAAACACACTGCACGATTCTGGCAGAGAATGGCATCCCACACCAATGGGAGACGTAAATGCATATCCCGTATGACCAGCAAATTTAGAGCCATCAGTGTAGAAAATTGTGGCACCTTGAAATTCTTCAAGGACAGTGTGCAACTAATGCCGGAAGATTATGGGGGAGACTGAAGCTTTTGGGGCGTGGTAGAGATCCAGTCAGATTTGCGGCCGAGGCATCAACCAAGGAGGGGCGGGTGGTATAGCACGATGCATACAGTCAAGGGAAGAGAGGTTGAAGTCCCTAAAAAAGGGAAGCGAGCCGCAGTCCAACAGATAAACCCAACCGAGGGCGAGAATCAGGAGTTCTAAGACCTTTGCCCTCAAAGAGAACGTGATATGTGGGATGACCAGGGAATTTAAGAATGGCAATGGCGTAGGACACCAAAAGCTGATGACGCCTAGTCTGAAGAGGGGGGATTCCCAATTCAGCAAGGAGACTGTCTACAAGGCTGGTCTGGAAAGCACTCGTAGCGAAGCGAATGCCACAATGGTAAATGGGGTCCAACAGTTTCAGGGCAGAAGGAGCTGCTGAGCCATATACCTGGCACCCATAATCTAGTCGTGACAATCAGAGCCCGGTAGATATGAATTAGTGTTGTCCGATCTAGGAAACGGAGGGCATTAAGTTTCCACATGCAGCTTATCTTCAGCTGCCGAATACGCAGCAGCCAAGTCAATTTTTTTTTTATCAAAAAGGACATCCAAGAAACGGTGCTGTGCGACAACTTCTAGGCGTTGAGTACCCAAGAAGAATTCTGGGTCAGGGTGGACAGTAGTACAATGGCAAAAATGCATTACTCACGTTTTAGAAGGGGGAAACTGAAAACCATGTGAGAGTGACCATGACATATAGTACAGGTATCAATAATACAAAGCTCTAAACATGCATTGTACAGTATATAATAACAAAATTAAACAACAATATACAAGACCAAAGAGGACTATTTATAGAGCGAGAGACTGCTGCTAGCTCCAGTAAGGCAAGCTTTCAGTAAATTGGCATTCACAATTTTAAAAATGCAAAGGTAAATCCATTTTTCCAATCTGAAAATGCAAAGATCTTAACTGAAATTAAATATCCAAAATTGGTTGCCATAACTAAAAACTTGATGTAGCTCATGCCTTAGACTCCAAAGTATTGTTACGTAATTTTCTGTTATTATTACACTAGGTCCTATTACGAGAGACTCTAAAGCAGAAAAGTGACTTTTAGTTATTTTTGTTGTAAATAGGGGACTTAAAGTGACTTGCTGAAAAAAGTTACTTTTGGTTGAAAAAGTGACCTGTTATGAGCCCTGCCATGTGGAAGCCCGCCGAATGGCACCCTGGAGTTGGCGTTCAGCCGAGGTTACCGAGTGGGAGCTGTACCATATGCAAAAAGTCATCTACATACAAAGCAGGGGTGACAAGCGACCCAACAGAACTCACCAACCCATTAATGTCGATTAAGAAGAGTCTAACACTTAACACAGAACCCTGTGGAACACCGTTCTCCTGGATCTGTGTGTGTGTGTGGGGGGGGGGGGGGGGGGGGCATAAGGAAGAGCCAACTCTCACACGGAACATGCAGCGAGATATATATTGACTAATAAAAATTTGTAGGGAGCCTCGTAGGCCCCAGTCATGGAGGGTACATAAAATATGACAATGCCAAGCAGTGTCATATGCCTTACATAAATCAAAGAAAACCGCAACAAGATGTTGACATTTTGAAAAGGCCTTTCTGATTGCTGTTTCCAGTTGAAGTAGATGGTTGATAGGAGACCTACCCTCCCGGAACCCACATTGATAACATTACAAAAGTCCATGTGACTCAAGTGCCCAACATAGTCTGCGGGCAACCATCCATTCGAGCAGTTTACATGGCACATCTGTCAGGCTAATGGGCCGGTAACTGTCCAGGGATGACAGATCCTTACCAGGCTTAATAACAGGGACCACTATACTGTTCCTCCACTGCGAGGGGAAAACCCCTCTGAGCCAAATGTGGTTAAATACCGGCAGTAGATATTGCCGATGTAGGGGGCTGAGATGTTTGAGAAGTTGATTGTGGATAGAATCAAACCCAGACACAGAATCATGAGAAGAAGAAAGGGCCAGACATAGTTCCCATTCTGTGAAGGGTTTGTTATAAGGATCCTCCCGGTGAGTGGTGAAACAAATTTGAGGCTTCAGCCTGTTGTTTCTTGAGATGAAAAGCCACCGGGTAGGAAGCCATCGCTGATGCCTTCGCAAAGTGAGCCGCAAGGTGCTCTGCAATAACCAAAGGATCAGTACAGACCCCATCTGGTAAGGCAAGGCCAGGGATTGAAGACGGCCGCTGGCAACCTTGGATGAAGCGGAGCATAGCCCACACCAGTGACAAGGCTACAGAAGATCCCAAGAAGAAGAGAAAACGTTCTCAGCACACCCCCTTGCTCTGTTTGATTACATAACGAGCCTTGGCACGAAGGCATTTAAAGTTAACAAGGACAGCATGGAATGGGTGGTGCTTAAAATGTTGCAAGGCTTGGTGGCGCTCACGTATTGCAAAAGTAATGGTTGCGTTCCACCACGGAACTGGGTGGCAACGAGGACCAGTCAACTGGGGGACAGCAATGCTAGCAGCTCAAGTAATCGCATTAGACACATCACTGATGACCTCATCTGTAGAGTCAGATGGGGATGGTGTGAAAACCACCTGTGATGTATACAAAGGCCAATCAGCATGACAGAAAACCCAACAAGGTATCCTGTCCCTCGTCTAATGAAAGTGGTCACTGTCCCATAGGTCATCATGCGGTGACCAGCGAAAGAAAGAGAAAAGGGAGGGAGGAGTGAGTGAAAGGTCTATGGAGGAAATGGTGCTGTGAGCAGCACTAAAATGGTTAGGGAGCCATCATTGAGGAGGCACAGGTCGTGATCGGCAATGAATTGGTCAACAAGGCGGCCCCGACTAGTTGTATAAGCACTGCCCCATGAAAGATGATGGGCATTGAAGTCCGCAAGAATAAGGAAGGGAGGAGGGAACTGCTGAAGGAGTGCTATGAGGGCAGCAGATGTAGGTGGCCTGTCAGGAGGGAGGTACAGATTACAAATTGTCAATGGAGTGTGTACATGGACACTAACAGCAACCATTTCCAGTATGGTACAGAGAGGGATCCATGAACTAACAAAATCCGTACGAACTAGGGTGCAGACTCCATCAGATGCTTGTAGGGGGGCAAACACGGTTCTGGCAAAGCACGGAACCCACGGAGTGTTGGTGAATGGTTATCAGTGAAATGCGATTCCTGCAAAACAACACAAGCTGCTGATTAAGAGGCAATAAGATGTTTCAACTCCAGGAGGTGACAGTAGTAGCCATTAGAGTTCCATTGGATGAGGACAGATCGATGATCTATATGGAAGGCAAATGGCCTGATACATGTCACAAAGCTGGGTCAACATCTGTCAGCAATGAAGGAGGATGGATGGTTTGATTTTAAAGGGACTAAAAGACTACGGTTATCAGTCCCATGTTCCAACTGTAGAGATTGGAATAAAAAGGACCACAATGTAGTATAAAACGACGTGTTAAGACTTCTCCGAGCGGCTAAATCCGGACATTCCAAGACAATATGGACGACTGTCAGACGCACACCACATCGATACTCGGGAGGATCCTCACGATGAAGAAGGTAGCCGTGCGTAAGCCAAGTATGGCCGATACGCAGCCAGCAGAGAACAACAGAGTCTCAGCGAGGGGCCCGTAGAGAGGTCCGCCACACGTCGGTCGTCTCCTTGATACACCGCAATTTGTTGGGCACATTTAACGTGCACCATTCACTACTCCACAAACTGAGTATTTTACGGCGTGGTGAAGAACGGAGATCAGCGGATGGGATGCCTACAGTGAAGACAGGCTTGTGGGTGGCCTTTTTGGCCGGCCGGTCAGCCAGCTCATTGCCGCCTATCCCAACGTGTCCCGGAGTCCAAAGGAATGCCACTGACTGCCCACGTTGCTCAATGGTGTACAATGACTCGTGTATGGCAACAACCAAAAGATTGTGCGGAAAACACTGGCTGATGGCCTGTAAACTGCTCAGGGAGTCACTACAAATGACAAAGGACTCCCCAGGGCAGGAACGGATATGTTGAAGTGCACGGTGGATCGCTACCAGCTCTGCAGTGAATATACTGTAGCCATCTGGCAGTGAGCGCAACTCATTGTGTCCTGCAAGCGTGTAAGCAAAGCCGACATGACCATCTACCATCGAGCCATCGGTGTACACTACTGTAGAGCCTCGGAAGCCGTCAAGAATTGATAGGAAGTGGCAACGAAGGGTTTGGGTGGTTAGGTAAACCACGGATGGTAGCAGCATAATCTGCAAGCAGTTGTTGGTGCCTGATATGCAGAGGTGGCACACCGGCCTCCACAAGGAGACTATTCACAGGGCTTGTTCAAAAGGCTCCTGTTGCAAGCCTAACTCCACACTGATGGATTGGATCCAACATCTGCAGAGCTGAAGGTGATGCCGAGCCATAGGCAATGCTGCCGTAGTCCAATCTGGACAGAACAAGCGGCTTATAGCACTGCAGCAGCGTACAGCGGTCTGCTCCCCAAGTGGTGTTGCTAAGACAGCGGAGGGCATTAAGTTGCTGCCAGCACTTCTGCTTGAGCTGACAAATATGGGGAACCCATGTCAGCTGGTCGTTGAACACTAACCCCAAGAAATGATGCGTTTCAACTACGTTAAGTAGCTGGTCATCAAGGTAGAGCTCTGGTTCTGGGTGAACAGCTCAATGCCGACAAAAGTGCATAACGCACATCTTGGCGGCAGAGAACTGGAAACCGTGGGAGAGTGCCCATGCCTGTGCTCCCTGCAGCTGGCGTTCAGAAACACGCATGCTTGAGGAGCAAAAATAGAAGCAGAAGTCGTCAGCATGTAAGGAGGGAGATATTGACGAACCTACTGCTGCCACTAGGCCATTGATAGAGACTAAAAACAAGGGAACACTCAACACGAAGCCCTGTGGAACCCCATTCTCCTGGATGTGCAACGAACTACGAGATGCGCCAATCTGTACACGGAATGTACATAGTGTTAAAAAGTTTTTTTATAAAAATAGGGAGCGAGCCCCGAAGGCACCAACCATGTAATGTTCTAAGAATGGGGTGTCGCCAGGTCGTGTCATAAAGCCTTGGACAAATAAAAAAAACTGCTACCAGATGCTGGCGTCTGGCGAAAGCCGTATGGATAGCGGACTCAAGGTGTACAAGGTTGTCCAAGGCTGAGCGTCCTTTGCGGAAACCACCCTGACATGGAGACAGAAGACCGCGAGACTCAAGGAGCCAGCATAGCCGGCGGCTCACCATACACTCTAGCAATTTGCAAAGAGAGTTGGTAAGACTGATGGGGGGGGTCTGTAGTTGTCTAATTTGAGCGGGTATTTGCCAGGTTCGAGCACCGGGATGATGGTGCTCTCTCTCCATTGAGAGGGAAACACAACATCGCTCCAAATGCGGTTAAACAGGGCTAACAGATGGTGCTTTGAGTCTTTGGACAAGTGCTTCAACATCCGGTTGTTGTTCTTTTTTTTTTTTTGTGGTTTTAGGGCACACAACTGCTAAGGTCATTAGCGCCCAGATAAAATGGAGATTTTCTAGATCTCAAAAAAATTAGTAACTACCAGATAGAGTATTAAAAGAAGGCTAAAAACAAAGATAAAAACAATTAAAAGGGTTAAATATCTTTTCCTAGATTGGCCATGTTGATAAAACGCAAAACTCTAGCAGCTGCTCGTGTGTCATCAGCTAAACATTCCTCCAGAGTAGATGGAAAGTGAAGGGCTACACAGAGATGATTAAAATTAACACAAGACAGTAAAACATGTCGCACCGTCAGTAATTCACCGCAGGAGCACAGCGGTGCAGGATCGGCGGTTAGCAAATGACGGTGGCTGAAACGGCAGTGACCGATCCGCAACCGTGCCAGGATGACCTCCTCCTGCCGAGAGGGGCATGAGGAGGTCCTCCAAGTGGTCGGGATCGGTTTTACAGTTCTCAATTTATTGTCGTACAGTGAGAACCACACACTGTGCCAGGACGACACGATACTCCGGCGAATAGCCCGTTTAACATCGACTGATGGGATGCAAAAGGTAGCCATGCGAGGCAAAAGAGCTGCTGCCTTGGCTGCTATGTCGGTGGTCTCATTCCCGGGCACACCCACGTGGCCAGGGACCCACAGGAAAGAAACATGACAGCTGTTATCTGCTAGCAACTGGAGGGAGTGTTGGATCCGATACACGAGAGGACTCTGCAGGGCACTAAGGGAGTCCGAACAGATGGCATAAAAAATGATGGCGATGGCGGCAGGTATATAAAACAGCCTGGTGGAGGGCAAAATGCTCAGCCGTAAAATTCGAGCACTGGTCAGGGTGCTTGTATTGGAAACGGTTGTCCCCGACGACAAAGGCAGATCCGACACCGTCAGTGCTCTTGGAACCATCAGTGTACATAAATATGGCATTATTGAATCGTGAACGGAGTTTCCTCGAGCGGTATAACAAATCCGGAGTGCTCTCCTTGGGCAACGAACTAAGTTCAAGGTGAGTCTGAACCTGGGCCTGATGACACTGTGGCAATGGGCTCTCGCTCAACCGAGAGGTGGAAGGGAGGGTGAAATCAAGCCGCTGAAGCAGGCTGCGAAACCGAACTCCTGGCGGAAGCAAGGCTATTGCAGACACCTGATATTGGTGATCGAGTGAGTCGTCAAAAAATAATCTGTAAGATGGATGGTTGGGCATCGACCGCAAGCTGCCTGCGTACCAACACTAGAGTATGTCACGCCGAGTGGTAAAGGGTAATACAGCAGTCTCAGCACACAGACTTTCAAGAGGGCTGGTATAAAATGCACCGGTCACCAGGCATAATCCCTTTTGGTGAATAGAGTTGAGACAGCGGAGAATCAACGGCGGTGCAGAAGAGTATACAAGGGTTCCGTAGTCGAGCTTCGACTGACCAATGGCCTGGTAAAGGTGAAGCAGGACGGTACAATCCGCTCCCCATGATGTGCCACTGAGGACACTGAGAACATTAAGGGATCGGGCACAACGGGCAGTCAGGTAAGACACGTGTGGGGACCAGCAAAGTTTATGATCCAGCATGAGTCACAAGAATTTCGTTGTGTCCACGAAAGGGAGAGCTACAGGGCCGAGACAGAGATGGTGGAAGAAATTCCTTGTATCTCCAGACGTTTATACACACCGTTTTCTCAGTGAAGAAGTGGAAGCCGTTCGCAATGCTCCAGGAATATAGGCAGTCAAGACAGCGTTGAAGACAACGCTCCAAGAGACACATCCACTGGGCGCTGCAATAAATTGCAAAATCATCTACAAAAAGGGATCCGGAAACATCGGCTGAAAGCAGTGACAATCGGATTGATTGCAATGGCAAGAAGAGCCACACTCAAGACAGAGCCCTGTGGCACCCCATTTTCTTGGCCAAAGGTATCTGACAAAACACAGCCCACCCGTACCCGGAACAGGCGATCCGCCAAAAAGGCTTTTTTTTTGTGTGTGTTTTTAGGGTGCACAACTACTCAGGTCATCAGCGCCCGAATCAAAACTGGGATATACCCAAGGATAATAAGACTATATAAAAACAGCTAAAAACACAGAATAAAAAACAACAAAGCGAAGAGCTAAATGTCCCTTGACAAATTGGTCAAAATTGATAAAATCCAATACTCGAGCAACAGCCCACACGTCATCAGCTAAAATTTCTTCCAATGTGTCCGGCAGATGTAGTGCAAGCCGAACAGGAGTAAAATTTGAACACGACAATAAAACATGGCGCACCGACAGCAGGTGGCCACAGGAACATAACGGTGCGGGGTCACCACTGAGCAAGTGGCGGTGGCTGAACCGGCAATGTCGGATCCGCAACCGGATCAAGATGATCTCTTCTCATCGCGAGCGGCGTGATGAGGTCATCCAAGCCACCAGGAGCGGTTTAATGGTCCGGAGCTTATTATTAGTAAGTGAAGACCACACATTATGCCACGATGATATAAGGCGCCGCGAAAGAGCCCTGTGAATATCATGCGATGGGACACAGTACGTAGCTGTCCGACGTAAGACAGTTGCAGCCTTGGCAGCGGCATCAGCAGCCTCGTTACCAGGCATGCCTGCGTGGCCAGGTACCCACAGGAGGTGAACGCGAGGGCCGTCAGAAGCTAATAACTGAAGGGAGCGGTTGATTCGGTGCACAATAGGATGGGCTGAAAAGGGGTCGCTCAGACTCTGGATGGCACTGAGGGAGTCAGAGCAGATAACATAAGAAGGAGAATGGTGTCGACGGATGAAGAGTACAGCCTGATAGAGGGCAAAAAGCTCCGCTGTGAAATTCGAGCAGTGGGCATTAAGCCTGTACTGGTAACAGTCGTCCCCAACGACATACGCACATCTGACACCGTCATTGGTCTTTGAGCCACCCGTATATATGAAAATGGAATTTTCGAGCCATGCACAAAGTTCAAGAAACTGCGAGCCGTATAAAGTATCCAAAGTGCTCTCCTTCGGGAGTGAGGTGAGTTCGAGGTGAATGCGAACTTGAGGCTGAAGCCAAGGTGGCACTGGGCTCTCACCTATTTGAAATGTGGAAGGGAGAGTAAAATCGAGCTGCCGAAGCAAGCGGCGAAAACGGACTCCAAGAGGGAGCAGGGCAATCACAGATAGCCCGTATTGTCTATCGAGGGAGTTGTTAAAGAACGATGGATGGAAAGGATGGTGAGGCATCGAAAGCCAACGGCATGCATACCGAAACAGTAATATGTCGCGGCGATATGATAAAGGTAATTCAGCAGCATTGGCATAGAGGCTGTCAACAGGACTTTTGTAAAAAGCTCCTATCACCAGGCGTAACTCCCGATGGTGAATCAAGTTTAGGCGGCGTAAAATGGGTGGCTGTGCGGAAGAATAAACGAAACTTCCGTAATCCAATTTTGAGCGAACAGTGGACCGGTAGAGATGAAGGAGGACGGTTCGATCCGCTCCCCATGACGTACCGCTAAGAACACAGAGGACGTTATGGGAACGAAAACACCGGCCAGCCAGATATGACACATGGGGGGAACAGCAGAGTTTCCTGTCCAATATTAGCCCTAGAAATTTCATCGTCTCCACGAAGGGCAGAGTAACGGGGCCAAGATGGCGAGATGGTGGAAGGAACTCTTTGTATCACCAGAAATTTATACAGACTGTTTTCTCACTGGAGAACCGGAAACCATTGGCGACACTCCAAGAGTACAGATGGTCGAGACAACGCTAAAGACAGCGTTCCAGGAGACACGTTCTCTGGGCACTGCAGTAAATCGCAGTCATCCACAAAAAGGGAGCCAGATACGTGGGCCGGAAGACAATCCATAATTGGGTTAATTGCTATGGTGATAAGTGCCATGCTCAACACAGATCCTAGTGGCACCCCATTCTCCTGGCAGAAGGTGTCCGACAAAACAGAGCCCACTCGTACACGAAACCTTCGATCTAGTAAAAATGCTTGGATAAAAATGGGGAGGTGGCCGCAAAGCCCCATGTATGGAGCGTGCGGAGAATACCCACCCTCCAACAGGTATCATAAGCCTTCTCTAAGTCGAAGAACACTGCTACCGTTTGATGCTTCCTTAAAAAGTTATTCATAATGTTGTAACAGTATAATTTATTTAACACTCATGAACGGTACAACATATACACCTATACACAGTACGGTGGTGGCAAGTCAAGGTTGACATATGAGACCGGTGAGAGCTACACATGAACTGAGGCACGCCTCGCACAAGGCGTGCTCGCCCGGTCGTGGCGGCGCTGCAGGCCCTCACAGGAGGCGCCATCATGTGGCGGACTAGGCCGTGGTGCGTCTTTTAGATGCCACGGACAGATGGGACGCGGCTTGCAGTGGCACGCTCCAACATCCCTCCCCTCTTCCGGGAAGCCGACATCGCAGGTGGAGGCGGAAGATGGCTGGCGACGCTGTATCGTGGCGACCACCGGAGTCGCCCAAGTGACCCCGCAGCAGGGGCGACCGTGGCGGGGCGGGAGCCGGCCAGAGACCACGTAGGGTCGGAATTGCCCACGCTGGCGGCAACCAGGTCGTGGCAGGGTCCCTGCTAGCATAGGTGATAGTGGCGGAGAGGCCGGTCGCATCTCGACGTCACCACTGAAGGAAGACGCCTCCCCTGCCGCCTCCCCCACCACCGGGGCGGGAAACGGCACAGCTGCGTCTGGAGCAGGACCCGAACAGGCCGAAGGCGGGCACGACGGAGGAGCACCGGCCGGAGCGTTGAGCCGCGGGGAGAGAGGCCGCACCTCGACATCATCAGCGGCCGACTGTCGGCGTTGTGGACGCCCATCCATAGCGTCACTTCCCCGAGCCTCGTCGAGCGTCGGCTGCGACGGTAAGGCATCATCGTGGCGGTGGCAAGGGGGCGAGAACGCAGCAGCGGCTGCCGTGCAACAGCTGTAAGCGGGAGGTGCCACCATTATGTCAGATGGATCCCACTCTCGAGCTCCGAATCTACGGAGGCGTATCTGAGAGGCACAGTCGTGGGATCTAAAGGTGGTGGGGTGGGGCCCCACTGAGGACGTAGTTGGTTGAGATGGCGGGAGATCGTCACCCCGTCTGCATCTACCACGCACATCTGTTGACCACGCGAATGCCATACTACCCCTGGCATCCACCCCGGGTGGCGGCCAAAGGTGTGCGCCCAGACAGCGGTGCCTGGTGTGGAACACCGAGTGTGTGTGGGCACCTCAGGTCGTGGCTCCGGGCACAGCAGGCGCAACAGCGTCCGGGGCTGGCAGCCGTGGAGGACCTTCGCCGGGCTCCGACCATTTATTGGTGTTGTCCGATAAGTACTAAGAATTAAGGGGAGCGCCGCCTCGGTGGATGACTTTTCCAGGCACTTACAAAGTTGTGATTTAAAAGTTCGCACTATACGCTCTGTCTCCCCATTGGATTGGGGGTCGAAAGGAGCTGAGGTGAGGTGGGAAATACCATTATTAGTGCAGAATTGTTGAAAATAAGACGACGTGATTTGTGGGACATTATCAGAGACTAGCGTCCGAGGAAGGCCTTCAATCGCAAAGATCTGTACCAGGGCTCTGACCACATCTTCTGTCGTAGTGGAGCGCATACGCACGACGTACGGATAATTAGACAGTGCATCTACCACCACAAACCACATTGACTGACAGAATGGGCTGGCCAAGTCCACATGAATGCGGTCCCAGGGGTGCTCCGGAGTAGGCCACGGGGATAAAGTGCGCCTGGGGGCAGCTTGCTGGGTAGCACACTGAGTGCACGTACGAACCAACTGCTCAATGGCGGCATCGATTCCTGGCCAATAGACAAAACGGCGGGCAAGCACCTTCATGTGTGTGATACCCCAGTGACCCCGATGTAACAGAGTTAACATACAAGCCCGTAAGTCAGACGGAATGACGACACAAGGCACGTCGGAATCTGTATTAAGGAGGAGGACACCATCGATAACTGACAGCCGGTGTCGAAGCTGGAAATAGGTGCGCAGTGGACCAGCCTCTTTGGCGGACAATCGCTCAGGTCACCCGGCAGTGACATGCTTAAGCACCTCCCGGAGCACAGGGTCGTGACAGGTGGCTTGGGCAACTCTGTTGGCCGTAATCTGAAGTCGCTCAACTGCGGAAGTCGCTCAACTGCGTCATGCAAACGTTCGTCAATCTGAAAAATCGCACCTCGTCTTTGTCGAGGGAAGGGTCGGGGCCCATGAGCAGACGGGACAAGGCGTTGGCATTGGCATGGTGCAACGAGGGCCGATAATGAATTTCGTAGTGATAGGCACTCAAAAACAGAGCCCAACGTTAGAGATGTTGCGAAGTCCGGTCTGGAAGATGAGAACGCGGGCCAAATAGTGCCACCAGGGGTTTGTGATCCATGATAAGGTGGAATTTAATGCCATAGAGGAACACATGAAACTTCCGAACAGCATAAACAATCGCCAAAGCCTCTTTCTCGATCTGAGAATAATTACATTGGGCATCTGACAACGTCTTAAGACGCGTAGGCAATGGGCTGCTCGGAACCATCATCCAGTCTGTGGGCCAACACCGCTCCAATCGCATGCTGAGAAGCATCCATAGTTAGGACTAGCTGTCGGCCTGGTGTACATGTGCCGAGACAAGGTGAAGTCTTTAACATTGATTTGATGCGTGCAAATACCGCCTCACAAGCAGCAGACCACGCAAACGGAACACCTTTCTTTCGAAGTGCATTCAAAGGATGTGTGACCTCCGCCACATTAGGAAGAAATTTGGAGTAGTACCTGACCTTGCCAAAAAAGGACTGGAGTTCCTGCAAATTCGTAGGACGAGGAAGATGGTCAATCGCTGTAACCGATTCTGACCTAGGGCGGATGCCATCTCGTGACACTAGGTGTCCCAAATACTCAATTTCAGGTTGAAAGAACTGTGATTGTTTAAGATTGCATTTGAGGCCTGTCGCATGCAATTTCGTGTACACGAGCCGCAGGTTGTTTAAGTGATCTGTGCGGGAGGAACCGGTGACGATGATATCGTCCAGATAGTTTGCAGCACGGAATGTCGTCCAATAACTGTTGCAAGAACTGTTGAAATATCGCAGGCGCACTCGCGACCCCAAACGGCAGACGTTTGTAGCGGTACAGCCCGAATGGAGTATTGAGAACCATGAATTGTTGAGAATCAGAGTCTAAGGGAAGCTGAAGATATGCTTCCGCCAAATCAATTTTTGAAAAACACTCACCGCCCGCCAATTTAGCATTTATGTCGTCCGGGCGGGGAATGGGAAAACAATCTATCACTGACTGCGAGTTAACAGTAGACTTGAAATCGCCGCACAACCGAAGGGCTCCTGTGGGTTTCTTTATTATCACCAGAGGTGTCGCACACAGGCTAGAGGAAATTGATTCGATGATACCCAAGCCATGCAACCGATCCAACTCGTCCTTAACCGCTGGGCGCAAAGCAAAAGGAATAGGCCGGGCGCGACAAAATTTCGGAACCAGAGAGTGATGTGCGCCTTGTAACCAATGGCCATTCCCAAACCCGCCAAGAAAAGTGCTCCAAACTCGCGGCAAAGGGAATCCAATTCAGCAAAGGGTATGGAGTCAGACACAAGATGAACAGTGTCGTGAACGCTGAAACCAAACGCTGTGAAAGCATCCAGGCCAAAAATGTTTTCTGAAGCTGCGCTTGTGACGGCCAAAAACGTGACGGCGCGCAGTACGTGCTGGTACTCCATCTCAATCGTAAACTGACCAAGCACTGGAATCGGCTGTTTACCATAGCTAAGCAAACAATGAGAAGTCGTTACAAGAGGTGGCTTCCCAAGTGCCAAATACGTATCCAAATTTACGAGAGAGACGGAGGCACCAGTATCAACCTGAAAACGGAACGGACGATTTTAAATTAGAAGTGTGACATAAATCTTTGAAGAATGGCCTTCTCCTTTCCAGGTGCGGTAGACAGACAGTTTACTAACTCGTCAGAATACGGTGGCCGACCTCGTGCGGAAGTCCGACAAACAGCCGCCACGTGGCCTCGTTTACGACAGGACGTGCACCGCGTGCGGCGGAAGGGGCAGCGCGGGCGATCATGCGCATGAAAACAATCCAGACAAGAGGGAAAGTCACGTCGTCAGTATGGGACGGCGGAAGGCACTCGTGAAGAACAGGTAGACGATGAAGAGCTGGTCGAAGAACGACGCCTGTGGGGGCACGAGGTTTGTACTGCCGCCACCTCTACTATGTCCTCAAACTGATCCGCTGCCGCCTTAGACACATCAAAAGCTTGTGCAAGAGACAAAACCTCGTCAAGGGTGGGATCCTGTAACCGCAAAGCCTTGCGACGCACAGCCCTATCAGGAGCCGAACGGACAACGACATCGCGAATTAAGGAATCTGCATACGACTGCAGACAATTTGCACACACAAAACCACATTTAAGACTCAAACCGCGGAGGTCTGCCACCCAGGACTGATACAACTGACCAGGTTTCTTTCTGCTTTGATGAAAATCCAGGCGGGAAAGCACCACGTGATTAAAAGCCGCAAAATGCTGCTGGAGACGCCACACGTAGGATCCCCTGTCTTCCTTAGACTCTAGGAAAGTCGGAAAAGCCGGAGGAGCGGGGGGGGGGGGGTACGCCTGGGGTGGCGGCGAAGGAGCCACAGCGGGACGAGAGGACGTAATCAACTCCATAAGCAAAACAAGTTGTTGCTGCTGTTGATCTAACTGCTGCTGCTTTTGCAGTAACTGAAGCAACGCCCGATACATAACCACTGCAACAGAAAACATGCGTAAGAACAAAACTCGTCACCAATTTTACTGTTGTAACAGTATAATTTATTTAATACTCGTGAACGGTACAACACATACACCTACGCACGGTACGGTGGTGGCAAGTCACGGACACAGTTAAGGTTGACATATGAGACCGGTGAGAGCTACACATGAACTGAGGCACACCTCGCACACCGTGTGCTCGCCCGGTCGTGGCGGCGCTGCAGGCCCTCAGAGGCGATGCCATCGTGCGGCAGACTCGGCCGTGGCACGTCTTTTACATGCCGCGGACGGATGGGACGTGGCTTGCAGTGGCGCACTCCAACACATAATAAAGGTCGACAAGGTGACGAGGTGATCAGCAGCGTTGGAAACATCAACGGATTCCACAAGGACTGTGTTCCCGACGGTCAGGCCAGAGATCGGGGAGTGGACCTTGATGCCGGATAAATGGCGTAGGCCACCCCAAACAACCGTGGAGGGAGTAAAATGGTTAAAATAACTAGTAAAAGCAGTCCAGCAAGCTTTTTTGCTGTCATTGATAACATGACGACATTGGGCTCGCAGTCGTTTATAATTAATACAATTCTCCAACGTCGGGTGGCGGTGGAAGATGCATAAAGCACATCGCCGGGCTCTAAGAGCGTCACGGCAGGCTGCAGTCCACCAGGGGACCGGGACGCGACGTGGAGAACAGGATGTACGAGGTATGGAATGTTCGGCAGCTGTGAGAATAACCTCTGTGAGGTTTTCGACCTGACTGTCACAGCTGGAAAAGTCCTGATTGTGAAAAACTGGCATGGAAGAATAAAGCCCCCAGTCGGTTTTAGAGATGTTCCAACTGGTGGGACGAGGAGATGGGGAATGATGCAGGCAGTGTATGACACAAGGAAAATAGTCGCTCAAGTACGTGTCAGAAAGTGCTTACCACTCAAACCGACCGGCAAGCTGAGGAGTGCATTATCACGAGGTCTATATGGGAATAAGTATGTGTTGTGTCTGAAAGGAAGGTCAGTGCACTGGTGTTGAGGCAGACAAGATTGAGGTGTTGGAGAAGGTCCACCAAAAGGGAGCCTCTCAGAGAAGGTGCCGGAGAGCCCCATAGGGGGTGGTGGACATTAA
Organism: Locusta migratoria; assembly: GCA_026315105.1. Lineage (NCBI taxonomy): Eukaryota > Metazoa > Arthropoda > Insecta > Orthoptera > Acrididae > Locusta > Locusta migratoria. The sequence continues at coordinate 345,967,675 of CM048751.1, read as the reverse complement.
AGTCCTACCAACACGAAAGGTGAAGGGAGCTGGTCAACGAGGTGTAGCACATCTGCCCTAGTAATGGCGGATGACGATGGCGAATAGATATTACAGAGGGAAAAGGTAAAGCTGGATAGAGTGATGAGGACGGCAACTGCCTGTAGGTGAGTATGCAATGAAATAGGATGGTGATAGACGTCCCGAATGAGCATCAGAACCCCTCAATGGGCTGGGGTACCTTCCACAGGTGGCAGGTCGAAACGCACAGAGGTGTAGTGTGGAAAGTCTGCACGATCACTTGGACGTAACTTAGTTTCCTGGAGACATACTAGAAGTGGGCAGTGCAATCTAAGGAGAAGTTTTAATTCCTCCCGATTGAAACGAAAGCTGCGAATATTCCATTGAAGGAGCACCATGATAAAAATTAAGAGAAAAGAAGAAGATAAAAAGGAACAAGCAGATGGGGTCACCTCGACGGCCGCTGCGGACCGGATTCGAGGGAGCACTACTGTCGCCATCTAGAGGCAGAGTGTCATGTTCCATAGGTTCAAACGATACATCTGCCACCTTCCCGACTTTATCAGGAGGGGCAGCTTCCGCCGCCAGTAAAATGCTGGTTGCCCAGCTAACAGTAGTGCGTCCCGGTGAGACAGAAGATGATCGAGGCCGACTACTGTTGGGTGGCGTAACGGATGGGTCACACCTCGGCGGGGAAGGAGAGGAACTCTTTTTTGGTGGCTCTTCTGGAAGTGTGATGGTGAGAAGAGGCAGTTGACGATTGGGAAGCCTGAGTTTGCAGAAAATCTTCACGGACGGGTTACTTTTTCGAAGTCCGGGCATCTTTTCAGGAGCCCGCGGTTTATTAGAGGTTGACGAAGACTGAACTTTAGAAGCAGCAGGAGGAAGCGGCGACATGGAACGGGCAATCTTCAGGCTGGCGGATCGCACAACTGTGTCAGCGAAAGTGAAGTCACAGGTCTGGGTACCTGAATCCTTAGTAGGTCGAGTGGAGGTGAGGACCTTACTGTATGTTCCCGCTGGGAGGACAGTAGGGCTTTCGACTCGCCAACACCTTTCGAGTGGCAGATGTTGATACCTTTTCCGTAACATGTGGCACATTTTGCTGCATTAGGGCAAGATTGACGGGTATGGTTGTATCTGTGGCATTGGAAACTGCGCGTTGGGTTTGGTATATAAGGGCGGACGGAGATAACTTCGTACCCTGCTTTGACCTTCAAAGCGAGTTCAACTCTGTCGAACGTCAAAAACACAGTACGAGTTGGTGTCAGCTGGTTATCTACCTTTTTCAACACCCTATGCACAGCTGTTACACCCTAATCGAACATATAGGTTTGTATATCTTCGTCAGACAACCCGTCAAGAGATCTCGTGAAAACTACCCCCCCCCCCCCCCCGTGACGAGTTGAGTGTGCGATGCGCTTCTATCTTGACAGGAAACATGTGTAACAATGTAGTCCGTATTAGTTTTTGGGCCTGGAAAACACTGCTTCCAGCAACTATGTTCCATTGCACTGAAGCGACCAGGTTTTAACAGGGCCAGCAATTGCATCAACACCTTTCTGAATGACGAAAGGATTTACAGAAGTGAAATCTTTACCGTCGGTTGGAGAGACAACAAGGAATTTTGGAAGATTAGGCAAAGTTTTCTTTTGCTGAGGCGAATCTATCTTTCGTTTCTGGGTCAAAGTCACAGAAGAAGAGAAAGAAGTCATTGCAGAAGTGTCCCCCGTGATTACCGGCGTCTCCGATGGCGCGCTCCTTCTTAGTGGGGGCCCTCTCTGAGGGCTTACCCGCTTTAGGTGATTGTTCACACCTCAGGTCACACCTCCCGAGAACTGACGGAGGAACCAATCGGCATGTTCAGAAGGTACTAGCTCGGGTAATCACCCCTCCCCGGGCCTGGCCTTTACCAGGGGGTACGTATGTGCCCTACTTGTCTACCCGGGGCGAGGAATTACGTGTTACCCCGTCACCTGCTATGCATGATAATGCGTGGGTCGGTCTTCAGATACACACAGGGAGGAAAGAAGAAGAAAAAGAGAGGAAGTGAAGAGAAAGAAGTGTCTCAAACGCCAAAGCGGAGACTAATGAGGAGGAGAAGAAGGTTAGGAGAGTACAGCAAGGAGAGAAAGACAGAAGCAAAGGTTAGAAAAGGAAGAAACCAAGGAAAAAGAGAAACTGGGACAAGAAACCACCTTGACTCGCAAAGGACACCACACACGCACCCACAAAAGAGCTGTGGGCCCCCTGGGGGGAACATCCGGTTGTGTACGCGGTCTGTTCCAGAGGCTGTGTCAGGGCAGAGTGTAAGGGCACTAAGCAGTTCCCATTCACTGTAGGAGGCATTGTGCAGCTCCACAGGCTGAGCCAAGAAGGAGAGCTGCCTACGCTCCTCCCGCTGTTTCAGGGTGCGAAAGACTGGTGGATAATGCACAGAAGCTGAAGTTTGCATGTAGTGCACAGCGAAGTGTTCCTCAACTGCCCGTGGATCAGTACAGACTGTGCTGTTTATGGAAATCCCAGGTACACTGAAAGGTCACTGGTAACTGTAAACATGCCTGATTTTCATCCACACCTGGGATGGAGAGGTACGTGAGCCGATGGTAGACACATACCTCTCCCAGCGCTCCTGCTTGCATTTTAATCAATTGGCGGGCTCGGGCACGAAGCCATTTAAAAACAATTAGATTTTCCACAGATGGGTGCCATTTGTGACGCTGCAGAGCACGCCTGCAGTCTCTAATAGCATCAGAAATTTCTGGTGAACACCAGGGCATGATCTTCCACCGGGGTGATCCCAAAGAAATGGGGATAGCACACTCAGCCGCAGAAGTAATGGCCGAGGTAACGCCGTCGACTACCACATCGATGTTAGGGTGCATTGGAGAACCAACAATGGTAGCAGAGTTAAGAAGGTCCCAATCAGCCTTATCAAGCACCCATTGCGGCAATCGTTCAGTGGACTGACATTTGGGTAGTGACAAGAAGATCAGAAAGTGGTCACTACCACACAAGTCATCATGTACCCTCCAGTGGACAAACGGGAAGAGACTAGGGCTGCATACTGTTATATCGATGGCTGAGTAGGTACCGTGCACCACACTGAAATGTGTGGGTGTACCATCATTTAAAAGGCAGAGGTTGAGTTGAGATAGTAAGGACTCAACATCTCTACCACGGCCAGTAGTCACGGCACCACCCCACAATGGGTTATGGGCGTTGAAATCGCCTAATACCAAATAAGGTGAGGGCAGTTGGGCAATCAGAGCAGCCAGAACATGTTGGGGTACTGCTCTATCAGGAGGGAGATACACATTGCAGATGGTAATGTCAGTTGCAGCCCTTACCCTGACAGATATGGCTTCCAGAGGCGTCTGTAGTGGAACAGCTTCACTTTAAACAGAAAAAAAGGACGTAGGTGCAGGCTCCACCTGACGCCCTACCACAGTCTGCACGGTTCCTATAATATCCCCCATAGCCACGTAAGGCAGGGGTGCGCATCAAGGGAAACCAAGTTTCCTGCAGGGCGATACAGAACACAGGTGAAGTGCCGAGAAGTTGACGTAGCTCAGCTAAGAGGGGGAAAAAACCACCGCAATTCCACTGGAGTATACAATCTTTATGATTAAAGGCCATGAAGGTACAGTTAAAACATCTCATTCCATAGGTTCATCTGCTGGCGCGAACCAACAGAATCCAGAATCACTGTTTCTGAGGAGTTGATGACGGCAAGATCCTCAGCAGATGTAAGGAGCTCAATCTCATCATCAGAAGCAGAAGATGTATGAAGGTGTAGCTTTAATGCCGCAGAAGAGTCCTTTTTCTTCTGTTTCTCCTTCTTGTCCTCTTGCTGCCCTTTTGGTTTTAAGGGCCGGGAGGGTTTCTCAAACACTGTATCAGGGCACGACAAAGATTGCGAAGCTCTTTGATCATGAATGTGCGGATCCATCAGCCGTTGGCTGGGATCCTCCGCCGTGCTATGAGAGGCCTTGGAAGAGAGCGTCCCGCGGGACACCTTCCGAGTGAGAGGAGCCGGAGGAAGATGTTGCTTTTCCGGCTGGGTGATGGGGACTGTTGTCCCAGACGATTTGGGGGATGTGCTCCCACAGAAGGACGTGTGGGGGGGGGGGGCAGGAGATAATGAAGATCCCCAACCATTGTGGGGCCAGGAGGAGTCTGACGGCCCTGGGGATCCACAGGAGGTATCGGAGGTGTTGGGGCCATCGTCCCTGAAGACAGTGGGGATGAAGTAATTGTAGCGAACGATGATTTCAATGCTACAGGGTGAAGGTGCTCATACTTTTTCTTTGCTTCCATATAAGACATTTTGTCCATCGTCTTGTACTCCATTATCTTCCTTTCTTTGTGGAGTACTGTACTGTCCAGAGAACAGGGCAGTGGTGTTGCCCACAGTTAACACATATGGGTGGGGGAGTACAGGAAGCGGCCGGATGGGATGGACATCCGCAATCCCTGCATGTGGCACTAAAGGTGCACCGAGATAACATGTGGCCATACTTCTAACATTTAAAGCATCTCATAGGCGGAGGGATATAAGGCTTTACGTCGCAGCAGTATATCGTAACCTTGACCTTTTCGGGCAAAGAATCGCCCTCAAAGGCCAGGATGAAAGCACCGGTGTCTACCTTTTTATCTTTTGGCCCCCTGTACATGCGCCAGACAAAGTGAACACCCTGCCGTGCGAGGTTGGCACGTAGTTCATCATCGGACTGCAGAAAAAGATCACGATGGATGATAATTCCTTGGGTCATATTCAAACTATTGTGAGGGGTGATAGAGACAGGAACATCTCCCAGCTTATTGCAGGGGAGTAGTGCCTTCGATTGGGCTGAGGATGCTGCCTCTATGAGAACAGACCCACTCCTCATTTTAGACATTCCTGCGACTTCACCATACCAATCTTCAAGGTTCTCAACCAAGAATAACAGCTTCGTGTCCTTGAACGATTCCCCATCAGTACATGAACACACCAGAAATTTTGGTGAGTACGCTTTGTTACGATCTCTGGCCCGTCATTCTTCCCACGGTGTGGCAAGGGAAGGGAACGATTGGGGATCATACTGTGCTGCATTGAAGTCCCTTTTTCCTCTCAGAGACACTAGGTTTGCGTGTGGCGACGCTATTACTTGCTCGTTTCATTTTGTTCCCACGAGCAGCTAGGGAAATAAAGGTCCACCCAGGCAGAGCCCCGCTTGCCTCGGTAAGCCTTATGCGACTGAGGTGCGGCAGGTTCCTCAGAGGTTGCTCGCTAGCGGTTGTTCAACCTCAACAGCCATTTATCTCCTCGGCATGTAGCACACCTTGAGATTGAGGTTTTTTTTTATAGAGGTTTATACCGTCCTCGCAACCCAGGCAATTAAGCCAACATCCCTGGGCTCTGATACGTACAACGTTCCACCGTCACGCCGAACAATGGTCGTTGAGGCACGCATAGAGCTTACGCTGTAGCGGACTGTTGGCGCGACACAGCCCACGGCTCAGGACCTCGGGTTTGCGAAGCATGTACTCAGCAAATTAATGCTGAGCCCCTGAGGGGAACGAAGGAGGAACAACATCCATAAACAGCAGATCAGACAAGTTCAGTGGGATTACTTGGCTGTGAGGACAAAGGTGGTGCCTCCGGGAGTACCAGAGAGGACTTGTCCTGGGACTTTTGTTTCTGTTTCCTCTTCTCTCTCTCTCTCTCTCTCTCTCTCTCTCTCTCTCTCTCTCTCTCTCTCTCTCTCTCTCTCTCTCTCTCTCACACACAGGACAGGAAGGACAGGTTCCAGAGAGAGAACTCAAGTCAGTCAGGCCTGGCACTGATGAGGACTGGGCGACCTTGGTAGTATCAATCTGAATGTCTGGCTGCCAGCTTGAGGCAGAGGACCTCCTATCTGGTGGACGCCTGGAAGAGGAACCCTGGGAGGGTCACCTTCACTGGTAGGTGCCAGAGAGAGGAGGGAAGCCAGAGGAGAAGGGAAGCACTTCTCCAGCTGGGAGGAGGAAAGGGGACTCTGGGAGGGAGGGAATGGGATGAGGAAGGGGAGGTTTAAAGGATGTAACTGAGGCGTAAGTAGTAGATACTTGCACAGGGTGCAGATACTCAAAGTTTTGGTGGGCCTCCTAGTATGTAAGGCAGTCAAGGGACTTGTACTCTTGGATCTTCTTCTCCTTCTTATATACTGGGCACTCTGGAGAGCAATATGAGTGGTGCTCGTGACAATTAACACACACAGGAGGTGGAACACAGGGGTTCCCCTCATGGAGTAGACATCCACATTCACCGCATACTGGAACTGCTGTGCAATGAGAGGACATATGGCCGAACCGCATACATCGTAAACATCGCATGGGAGGTGGAACTTACGGCTTCACGTCACAACGATATACCATTACCTTGACCTTCTCTGGGAGAGTATCTCCCTCGAAGGCCAAGATAAATGCGCCAGTATCCACGCGATGATCCTTACGGCCTCGCTGCACATGGTAAACAAAATGAACACCTCGGCATTCGAGGTTGGCCCGAAGTTCCTCGTCAGTTTGGAGGAGGAGGTCGTGATGGAAAATTACTCCCTGAACCATGTTCAGTGACTAATGAGGGGTTATTGACACTGAGACGTCGCCAAGATGGTCGCAGGCACACAAAGCTGGAGACTGGACAGCAGAGACTGTTTTAATTAGCAGTGATCCAGTGGTCATCTTGCTCATTGTTTCAACTTCCCCAAACTTATTCTCAATATGTCCCATGAAGAACAATGGTTTGGTGGTGTTGAATGTCCCTCCATCCATCCTGGTGCAGAACAGGTAACATGGAAAGGGTTTCACCCCAAGCCGACATGCCTGGCCCTTCTCCCAGGGGGTAGACAGAGAGGGAAAGGTCCTCTTATCATAGCTAGGAGCATTATTATTCTTCTTCCTGCCCTCTGAGATGGCCGTATCATGACCATTATCTAATTTCACATGTTTCATTGTACGAAACGTCTGCCCTGGTACCACCCACTCCGATACGGGGCTCTCCCCATGGGCGCCACACAGCCACAGCAAAGGCCACCTGGCACGATGGCCATTGCTGGGAGCCCTGATATCTCACAAGGATGGGTATCGACTCCTTGGCCTGCATGGAGAGGTTGCAGCTCAGGTACCAGCAGTGTGATCCCTGCATTGTCAGGGGGCTCAGTCATACGGGTACATAACAGCCTCCTCACACGGACTGGCTACATGTGCTGGGGACCTAGCGGGGGAGGGTGCTATGGGGCTAGGTCAGGAGTTCTTCCCCAAATGGGTCACACTAGTTACTGTAAATTTTTGTGGAGGTCAAACCCCGAGGAGGGCTGAAAATGGAGGAAAATGGCTAAGATCAATATTGCTACAACCATCATCGGAATAGCCATGCTGTCTTAAAGGAAACCACCAAGAGAGGGTGGGGGGGGGGGGAGGAGATGAGAGGGATGAGGAGGAATTAGGATGGGGAGGAAGAGAGGAACTAGGGGAGGTAATGCAGCCCAGGAATGTAAGAAGAAAGATTGCAATGGGTCGGGGAGCAGTGTGCGCCACACATGTACCCACAAAAGAACTGTGGGCCCCCCTGGGGGAATTTAATACTATTCTTTCATGTGTCATACAAGTGTAATCCATTTCTTTTGAACACTTACTGCATATTCCTAGTACCCAACAAGTGATCTGAAATCTCCCATTCGATTTACCCGCAGCTGATTCTGTGTAACTGTTCTATTTCAAATTGACACACGCTGTAATCTTCAGATATTTATGAAATTATGAAATCCTGCTCCATGTAAAATAATAGTTATTTACCAGTCTTTGCACAAAGCCAATATTTTAAACAAGTCTGACTCGATAATTATTATAGGATAACACTTCTTGGGTTATTTATAGGATGCGGCTCGAACCGTCTGCTTTGACTAGTGATGTCAGCATGTTGAGTATTATGACATCACGTGCGCGGTAATTCTGATGTAGGTCTGTTTAGAGGTGGTGTAAGGATGGAGTTGTGATCTCTTGTGGTGGATTTTAAATAGTTTGAATAAGCATTTTGTCATACAGCCATTCTGCTTTGCACTGTCATATTTGTGGTTGTAGTTTACATGTTGAACTATGAGGAAGTCATGTGATAATATTATTATCATTTCTGTGACTTATTGTTTTAGTACTGGTGTGGTTGTGTTAAGGATCAAGTGTTGTTTATTTTGCAAATATCCATTTCTTTGTTAGGTATAGTTATGCCAGAAAAGTTCAACTTCCATTTGTTGTGTTTAGCAGTAGTCGGGAGTAGCACAACATGATCAAGCTTCTACAGAAATTGGGGCTGACCATGGAGCTTGTGATGTGTTCCACATGCTAAGGAGTTGATGAAGATGTCAACGAGTCCCTGCACCAGGTACCTTTACATGTGGTGCTGTAGGTGGGATAATTGCTAGCACTATCAGTAGAGGTACCTGGTATGATAAATTGAAGTTGACTTTGCGTGTTATTGTTATTTTAACCTATTACTTTTGTTATCTTTCTTCTGAGGAATTTTGTGTGCATGTGATAAGAGTGAATATTGTTGACTGGTATTCTTTTTGTAGGGAGGTTAGTACAGAGTTCGTAAAGTACAGGGGAAAGGTTGGGGGGGAGGGTCCTGGGGTAAGACCCAATGAAGAGAGAGAAAAAGAAAAAGGGCTCGAGGCCATCTATAATAATAATAAAACAGAGCAAAATTCTCTGTAAACAACCCAGAACAAACACGAACAAACAACAGCAAAGCATCAATCTCCCCGAGGAAAAAAAATGTAAATAAATGAAAAAGCACCACTGGCAATTTTTATTTCATCTTGCTTCCAAGGTTTTCACACACTTTCTTGATTGAACACAACTATATTCTGCAAGAAGATACTGAGTTGTTCAAAGGTTACAGCACTTTCCCTGGACAGTGAATTTATTCTATTTTGTGAACATACCATGAAATACATACCAACAAATTGCAAACATAGACGTCTTTATCACATGTACAAAAACTGGGGAGACACTATTACAATGACTGCGGTAAATGATGTACTGATAGTAGTAACTTTGTGTATAGATTAAGTACTAGAGTTATGTGGAATTCAGTACCACCACACTTATTCTGTTTGTTATTTTAGCTGTAAAAGAAAAGTTTGAGAAGAGGTAATACAACTACATTAAAAGTGTCCTAGCAACCATAACAAAGACACATTGTTTCTAATTAATGAAGTTCAACTTCCATAAATAGTGAATAATTACTTAGAAAAAAAAAGAAACAAAGAAATTTGCTGCAAAGTATACACGTCCATTTCATTAAGAAATGACAGTTGCCACTGAAATCTAGGACTTCAATCATGTATGAAACTACCAGTATCAGCATGTTGTTTAGAATATTCATTATTACAGTTTTTTTTTTTTTTTTTTTTTTTTTTTTTTTTTTTTTTTTTTTTTTTTTTGTGGTTTAGGGTGCACAACTTCTATGGTCATTAGCGCCCAGCCAAAAACATAGATTCGCTATTATCTCAAAAATAAAAAAATGGTGACTGTCAGAACATCTACAGGAGGCTAAAAACGAAAGATAAAAGACAATTAAAAGGGTTAAATATCCTTGGATAAGTTGGCCAAGTTGATAAAACGCAAAACTCTAGCAGCTGCTCATGTGTCATCAGCTAAAATTTCCTCCAGAGTAGACGGAAAGTGAAGGGCTACACGGAGATGATTAAAAATTACGCAAGACAGTAAAACATGTCGCACGGTCAGCAGTTCACCGCAGGAGCACAGCGGTGCAGGGTCGGCGGACAGCAAGTGACGGTGGCTGAAACGGCAGTGACCGATCCACAACCGGGCCAGGCTGACCTCCTCCCGCCGAGAGGGGCGTGAGGAGGTCCTCCAAGCGGTCGGGATCGGTTTTACAGTTCACAATTTATTGTTGGACATTGAAAACCATGCACTGTGCCATTGCGACACGATACTCCGGTGGAGAGCCCGTTGAACATCGTCCGGTGGGACGGAAAAGGTAGCCACGCCAGGCAAAAGAGCTGCGGCCTTGGCCGCTATGTCGGCGGTCTCATTCCCAGGCACACCTACGTGGCCAGGGACCCACAGGAAAGAAACGTGACAGATGTCATCTGCTAGCAACTGGAGGGAGCGTTGGATCCGATACACGAGAGGATGGTTCGAGAAAGGGTCCTTAAGACACTGCAGGGCACTAAGGGAGTCCGAACATATGGCATAGAAAGGTTGGCGGTGGCGGCAGGTGTACAAAAGGGCCTGGTGGAGGGCAAAAAGTTCAGCCGTGAAGTTAGAGCACCGGTCAGGGAGCTTGTATTGGAAACGGTTGTCCTCGACGACGAAGGCAAATCCGACACCGGCAGTGCTCTTGGAACCATCAGTGTAAATAAATATGGTGTTATCGAACCGCGAACGGAGTTCGACAAGCCTTGAGCGGTATACAAAATCCGGAGTGCTCTCCTTGGGGAGCGAACTAAGTTCAAGGTGAGTGTGAACCTGGGCCTGATGCCACGGTGGCAATGGGCTTTCGCTCAACCGAAAGGTGGAAGGAAGGATAAAATCGAGCCGCTGTAGTAGGCGGCGAAACCGAACTCCAGGTGGAAGTAAGGCAAACGCAGACAACTGATATTGGCGATCGAGTAAGTCGTCAAAAAAGAATCGGTAAGATGGATGGTTGGGCATCGACCGCAAGCGGCATGCGTACTGACACAAGAGTATGTCACGTCAAGTGGTCAAGGGTAATACAGCAGCCTCGGCATACAGACTTTCAACAGGACTGGTATAAAATGCACCGGTCGCCAGACGTAATCCCCGATGGTGAATAGAGTTGAGACGGCGGAGAATCGACGGCCGTGCAGAAGAGTATACAAGGCTTCCGTAGTCGAGCTTCGACTGAACAATGGCCTGGTAAAGGTGAAGCAGGATGGTACGATCCGCTCCCCATGACGTGCCACTGAGGACACGAAGAATGTTAAGGGATCGGGCACAACGGGCGGCCAGGTAGGACACGTGTGTGGACCAGCAAAGTTTACGATCCAACATGAGTCCCAAGAATTTCATAGTCTCCACAAAAGGGAGAGCAACAGGGCCGAGATGTAGAGAAGGTGGAAGAAATTCCTTTTATCTCCAGAAGTTTATACACACAGTTTTCTCAGTGGAGAATCGGAAGCCGTTTGCGATGCTCCAGGAATAATAGACGGTCAAGACAGCGTTGAAGAAAACGCTCCAAGAGACACGTCCGCTGGGCGCTGCAATAAATTGCAAAATCGTCAGCAAAAAGAGATCCGGAGACGTCGGCTGAAAGGCAATCTACGATCAGATTGATTGCAATGGCAAAGAGCGCCACACTCAAGACGGAGCCCTGTGGTACCCCATTCTCCTGGCAAAAGGTATCTGACAAAACAGAGCCCACCCATACCCGGAACTTGCGATCCGCCAAAAACGCTTGAATGAAAAGAGGAAGGCGGCCCCGAAGGCCCCATGTGTGCAATGTGCGGAGAATGCCCGCTCTCCAACAGGTATCGTATGCCTTCTCCAAGTCGAAGAACACTGCTAGTGTTTGACGCTTCTTTAGAAAGTTGTTCATAATGAAGGTCGACAACGTAACGAGGTGATCAGCAGCAGAGCGGTGTCGACGAAAACCACATTGGATATTAGTCAGGAGGCGGCGAGATTCGAGGAGCCAGACCAACCGAGCGTTAACCATGCGTTCCATCACCTTACAGACGCAGCTCGTCAGAGAAATGGGTCGATAATTGGAAGGAAGGTGTTTGTCCTTCACTGGTTTGGGGATGGGGACAACAATGGCTTCACACCAAATTGTGGGAACATGACTTTCAGTCCATATGCGATTGTATGTACTAAGAAGAAAACACTTGCCCGCAGGAGAGAGGTTCTTCAGCATTTCAATATGAATGGAAGGAGCAGAAGATCGGGACAGGGCGAGAGCACGGTCTAGCTCCTGCATGGTGAAAGCGACGTTATAATTTTCACGATTAAAAGAGTGGAAAGAAGGCGGCCGTGCCTCCTCTAACTGTTTGCGAGGGAGAAAGGCAGGGTGGTAATGGGCAGAGCTCGAAACCTCCGCAAAGAAACGGCCCAACGTGTAGGAAACGTCAGAGGGGTCCACGAGGACTGCGTTCTCCACGGTCAGGCCAGGAATCGGGGAGTGGACCTTGATGCCGGATAAACGGCCATGCCAAACAAACGTGGAGGGAGTAAAACGGTTAAAAGAACTAGTAAAAGCAGTCCAGCAAGCTTTCTTGCTGTCATTTATGATACAACGACATTGCGCTCTCATACGTTTATAATTTATGCAATTCTCCAAAGTCGCGTGGCGGCGGAAGGTGCGTAAAGCACGGTGCCGGGCTCTAAGCGCGTCGCGGCAGGCTGCAGTCCACCAAGGGACCTGGACACGATGTGGAGAAGAGGAAGTACGATGTATGGAACGTTCGGCAGCTGTGAGAATAACCTCTGTGAGGTAGTCGACCTGACTGTCACAGGTGGAAAAATTCCGATCGTGAAAAACAGCCATGGAAGAATAAAGCCCCCAGTCGGCTTTAGAAATGTTCCAACTGGTGGGATGAGGAGATGGGGAATGATGCAGAAAGTGGATGATACAGGGGAAATGGTCACTAGAGTACGTGTCAGAAAGTGCATACCACTCACACCGACCGGCAAGCTGAGGAGTGCATATTGCGAGGTATATATGGGAATAAGTGTGTGTTGTGTCTGAAAGGAAGGTCGGTGCACCGGTGTTGAGGCAGACAAGATCGAGGTGTTGGAGAAGGTCCACCAAAAGGGAGCCTCTCGGACAAGGTGCCGGAGAGCCCCATAGGGGGTGGTGGGCATTAAAGTCGCCTACCAACACGAAAGGTGGAGGGAGCTGGTCAACGAGGTGTAGCACATCTGCCCTAATAAGGGCAAATAACGATGGCAAATTAGATATTACAGAGGGAAAAGGTAAATGTGGATAAAGTGATGCGGATGGCAACTGCCTGTAGGTGAGTATGCAATGAAATGGGATGGTAATAGACATCGTCTCGAAGGAGCATCAGAACCCCTCCATGGGCTGGGATACCTTCCACGGTTGGCAGGTCAAACCGCACAGAGGTGTAGTGTGAAAAGTCTGCACGATCACTTGGACGCAACTTAGTTTCTTGGAGGCAGGCGACAAGCGGGCAGTGCAATCGAAGGAGTAGTTTTAATTCCTCCCGATTGGAACGAATGCCACGAATATTCCATTGAAGGAACGCCATGATAAAAAATGAGAGAAGAAAAGAAGATAAAAAGGAACAAGCAGATGGGGTCACCTCGACGGCCGCTGAGGACCGGACTTCGAGGGAGCACTGCTATCGCCATCTAGTGGCAAAGGGTCATGTTCTATTGGTTAGATCGACGCGTCTGCCACCTCCCGGAGTTGATCAGGAGGGGCAGCTTCCACCGCCGGTAAACGGCCGGGTGCCCGACAGACGGAGCGTCCCGGTGAAACACAAGACGGCCAAGGCCGGCAACTGTTGGATGGCGTGACCGAAGAGTCACGCCTTGGCGGGGAAGGGGGGGTGCTGTTTCTTCTGGAAGCCTTCTTAGAAGTATGACGGGTGGAAGATGCGGTTGACGATTGAGAAGTCTGAGTCTTGAGAAAATCTTCACGGACTGGTTCTTTTTTTGAACTCCGGGCAGCAGATTTGGGTGCCCGGGATGTGTGTGAACTGGTCGACGAATTCGCTGTAGAACGAGCAGAAAGGGATCGGAGAGGTGGAACGAGCAATTTTCGGGCTAGCCGACCTGACGACAGTGTCACAGAACGTTAGATCGCAAGTCTGGATGCCTACCTCCTTAGTTGGTCGAGGGGAGGCGAGGACCTGGGTGAAGGTACCTGATGGGAGTACAGCGGGCTTCCTACTAGCTAATAATTTCCGAGCGGCATAGGTGGAGACCTTTTCCTTCACACGAATCTCTTGGATGACCCACTCTTCTTTATAAACGGGGCAGTCCCGTGAAGAAACAGCATGGTCACCCATGCAATTAATACAGCGAAGGGATGGAGGTTGACATTCACCCTCATGAGCGTCTCTGCCACAGGTGGCGCACTTGGCTGCATTTGGACAAGATTTACTTGTATGGTTGTACCTTTGGCAATGGAAGCAGCGTGTAGGATTTGGTATGTACGGGCGAACGGAAATGACTTCGTATCCCTGTCAAAAGTTAAGAAGACAGTACGGGTTGGCACGAGGTCATTGTTGACCTTTTTCATCACGCGATGAACAGCTGTGACTCCCTGATCTGACACATAGTTCAATATCTCCTCGTCTGATAACCCATCCAGCGATACAGAGAACACTACCCCCCGTGAAGAGTTGAGGGTGCGGTGAGCCTCCACTTTCACAGGGAAAGTATGTACAAGTGTGGCCCGAAGTAACTTCTGCACCTGGAATGCATTCTCTATTTCGAGTAACAAGGTCCCGTTGCGCTGCCTGGAGCAGGTCTTCAAGGGACCTGCGATCGCATCGACACCCTTCTGAATGATAAACGGATTGACTGAAGAAAAATCCTTATCATCGGTACGTGATACCACCAGGAACTTTGGAATGTTAGGCAATGCTTTCTGCGGCTGAGAATCATGTTTCCGCTTATGGATCAGGGTTATAGTTGATGTGGAAGGTTTCATGGCGGAGGCGTCCCCCATGATTACCGGCATCTCCGATGGCGCGCTCCTTCCTTGTGGGGGCCCTCACTGAGGGCGCATCCGCCTTAGGTGACTGTTCGCACCTCAGGTCACACCTCCCGAGAACGGACGAAGGGACCAATTGGCATGTTCGGAAGGTATCAGCTCAGGTAATCACCCCTCCCTGGGCCCGGCCTTTACCGGGGGGTACGTACGTGCCCTACATGTCTACCTGGGGCGGGGAGTTACGCCTTACCCCGTCACCGGCTACGCAGAGCGTGGGTCGACCTTCAGACACGCACAGGGAGGAAAGAAAGGAGGAAGGAGAGAAAGGGATGAAGGAGGAGGAAGAATCTCAAACGCCGAGGCGGAGATTAAAGGGTGAGTCGAGAACAAGGAGAAAGGAAGAAGAGGGGAAGGCTGAAGAACAGGAAATGAAGAGGACCAAGAAGAGAAGACAGAGGAAGCGAAAAAGAAACCTTGGACTGATGAAAAAAAAAAGCCCATCTCCGGGCGAAGGCACAAACCGGGGGGAAAGAGGGAAGCGGCCTGGGACGGAAGAAAGGTCGCTTCGGCTCGGGGCCCCGTGCGCGCCACACACGTACCCACAAAAGAGCTGTGGGCCCCCTGGGGGGATTATTACAGTATCCTCTCACTTTATGTGCATATGCTTTAGAAGACCATTGTTTAATTTGTTGTTGCGTACTTCACGGCATATTGACAAAATAGAACAAATATACATTTTAGAGGGAGCACTCTGCACAACTCTAAAATTTGCAGAACATAGGTCTAGTTAATTAATAAGATTGCCCAAAACCCTTTTATCAGCCAAAGGAGGGGGGGGGGGGGAGAATGAAAATAAAAGGAAACTGGTACTGATGAGTTTCAAACTACCGAACACAGGATCACAACCTAACTTTAAAAAAGTCATTTTATTCCATTTGTGAAGCTGCCAGAGGTACCTCCAAGTAGTAACATAGGCCTTCTCAATATAAGAAATTATATCCAGAAGGTGATGACGGCATAGGAAAGCCTGCTGTATAGCTGCCTCCAGGAAGACCACATTATCAAAGATGGAGCAATATTTCATTAACCCAAACTGAAAATGACAGGAGCTGCCTGCATTCCAAGACCCAGCAGACAAAGTGGTGGTTGACCATGACCATCCCCTCTAAGGTCTTCCCCACACAACCAGGGGAAGGAGTGTGGGGGGGGGGGGGCACTACAGAGCAATTAATGCTCGGGCTTATTCAGTCTCTCACAGGTTTAAAATGAGGAATTAATATCACATCAAGGAACACTTTGAGAAAGGGATCAGATGCCCAAATGACATTAGCATACTGTACTGTATCCTGTCATTGCCAGAGCATGTGCACAAACTACAGAGAACACAGAATCAAGCTCCCATAGAGTAAAACGCAGGTGTAATATTCATCATGAAGTCCAAATTGCCCCTCTCCATAGCTATTCTGCGGTGTTAGAAAGCAGGATCCCGAATGGCAGTTGCAGTGACTGTGGTGAAGTGGGCAGACAAATCCTCAGTAATCTCATGTGGGCTGGTTTGGAAAGTGCCATTCCCCAAAACAGCAGCCACTGCATCCCATCCTCCTCACTCCAATATCCTCCTGATGGTCTCCCACACTTTGGTACTTTTCATGGAATGGCTAATGGTATTCAGGAACAGTTCCCACAATCTCTTCTTACTCTCTTGTATAATTTGACGACTTTTATCCCATCACCTGCTTAGATGCAAGGTTTGTTGCAGTTCACTAACACTTGAATCTTCAAAAAGACAAGTGTCATCCTTATTGCGGAGAGGCATTCATTACTCTGCCAAGGCTACCTTCTAAATTGTCCTAATGACTGAAATGGATGCTTCAGTGGCTTGTTGGATCATTCGGGTAATATAATCCACCAACTCTTAGACACTGTCACTAGCTTCAAATTCAGCAATTCAGCTGTACAGTATCCAATCTGCTCTACTGAGCACACATTGAGATAGTTGTGTCACAAGTTCTGCTCCATCTGGCTGGTGCATAGATCAGGAAGCAATCGCTTACATGAAGGTCATCACCCATTTCCAATTGATTAGTGGTGGCTACAGCTGGGAAGCAAAGTGAAAGAATGATGGAAGAGAACAACTGTGTAACAGTGCACAGAACTGTATTCGGCAAATGTACACGGAACGAGAAGGCAAGCCTCTCAATTGCTCTACCCCTGAGGCACGTAGTTCCAGAGCCACAAAGCATACTGTGTACATTAAAATTACCACAGAGAACAGAAAGTTCAAGGAGATGGATAAGGAGGTAATAGAGAGCCTCTTCATCTTGCACATCATGTAGTGGTAGGTAAAGTAAGCACACATTCAATCCATGACACATATGGACAGACACTGTAACTGCTTGTGGGCTGGTTTGGAGGAGGAGAGAAGTGAATGGTAGGCTATGGCGAGAAAATGGCCTCCCCTTCATTTAACTCTGACTCTCTCCACTAAGTCATTCTTTTTGTTGGAAGGTTTGAAATTCGTCTTCTGGAGAAAACTACACACTGGTGCACACTTAATTAGTAATCATGATGCCTCCACGAGCAGTATATCAATGGGGCAACACTTTCAGCCTCACTTTCTGCCAGGGTGGGTGGAATACAGAGTGATCGACATACTTCACAACTCGCACACCCCGCATTTTACAACTTTCCACCAGAGGCCGTATGTCAAACACGACAGGTTTACCACCATGGGAGGGCATACGAGGAAAGCGGGATGACAACACCAGGACGCCACCTGATGCGACAAAAGATTATTTAAGCCAAGCAACTGAGTTGCTGGATTGATGCCAATCTGTAACTTGTACTTATTAAACAAATTGAAGTCATAAAAGTGGTGATGCAGTTTTTGCTTCCATGTGTGCTATATCTTCGCAATGGACAAGCTTTTTCGGACTGTCTGCGTCCACCTCCAGGGCTTTATGTCGTTACTTGTGGAATAACAGCAACAGTTAATAGCGTCCGCAGTATCACATCCTGTCCCTTGGGCAACAGCCGGTGTTCTGTAGGTGGTGGCAGTGCCTCCTTTTCTGCTGTGAGATGACTACTGAAGAATAGGAATCTTATGAACAACATCTGTGTCAACACTTCATGACGTTTTCACTGCAGGACTTAGGTAAGCGAAAAGCCTTTTTGTCCTGGTTGTTTATGCATTGTAAGCTACGGCCCAGGGTCTTATATTCCATGATTTACAGTTCCTTATGAAGAACCGCGCAGTCTGGCAAGCAACGAGAGTGGTGGTGCTTGCAGTTAACACATACTGGTGGAGGGACACAAGGGACATCTGGGTGTGATGCACGTCCACACTACCTACATGTAGGGTTGGCATCACATGGGGAGGACATGTGCCCAAACCTCCAGCATTTGAAGCAACGCATAGGGGGAAAACATAGGGCTTTACGTCATACCAGTAGATCATTACCTTGACTTTCTCCGGGAATGAATCGCCTTCAAAAGCCAAGATGAATGCACCAGTGGCTAACCTATTGTCCTTCGGACCACTATAAACGTGCCAGACAAACAGTACTCCTTGCCTCTTTAGGCTATTTCATAATTCTTCATCAGAGTGCAATATAAGGTCCTTGTGAAATATAATTCCCAGGACCATGTTCAAGCTCTTATGGGGCGTGATGCTAATGGGAATGTCACCCAGCTTGTCACAAGCAAGCATGCCCGTGACTGGGCTGGGAATGTCATCGTTATCAGTACACCCCAGATCTCACTCATCTTGGACAAGCCATCCACGTCCCCAAACGTACCCTCGAGGTTTTCCACAAAAACAGACTGTTCATGTACAAGCCAGATATTGGGGGGCATAAGTCTCACCTTGTTGACGAGCCCTGCATTCTTCCATGGTGTGGCCATGGAAGGAAACGCTTGGCGGTCATATGTCACAGCATTAAATTCGATTTGTCCACGCTTAGAGACAGCGGTTCTATGTCTGGCAATGCTATGATTTGCTCGTTTCATCGTGGTCCCATGAGCTGCTAGGGAACTATACGTCCACCAAGAAGAGCCCCGCTTGCCTGGGTAAGCCTTATACAATTGAGGTGTGGCAGGTTCCTCAGAGGTTGCTCACTAATGACTGTTCAACCTCAACAACAGCCATGCATCTCCTCGGCAAGTAGCACACCTTGAGATAGAGGTTTCTTTTATAGAGGTTTGTACCATCCTCTTGACCCGGGTGATTAAGCCAAGATCCCTGGGCTCTGAAACGTACAACGTGCCACTGTCGCACCGAACGATGGTCGCTGAAGCATGGACAGAGCTTACGGTGTGGTGGGCTGTTTGTGTGACACAGTCCACAGCTCGGGACCCCTGGTGCCTTACGCCCGTACTCAGCAAATTAATGCTGAGCCCCTGAGGGTTCAAAGATGCCTTCTTCATGTTTAATTACCAAAAGCCCATCATAGTTATCAGCCTCTGTTGTGTTAACCTGACCAACAATTTTAGACATAATACCCAAATAAGGAGGACTGGCTATCCAAGACCTTGTTGGGTTTGGTGTTGTTGTCAACAAAGCTATGATCGTTCTTTTAAATTTCCTCCGCAGATGGGGATGAAACACTTTGAATAAACAATCCATCCAACCACAGTATAATAGCCTTTAATATTACATCAACTGTGATACTACCAGCTGCTAAAATTTACATTTTACAATGTTTAATAATGGAAAGTCCAGGTTGGAACTAATAATACAGTAACATCAGAAGTGCAGCAGCCGAAGGTGATGGTTGTATGACTGTGTTGTGTGCATGTGTGATTGCATGAATGTTCTATTTTCTTAAGGTGGCCATGTCCGATAGCTAAAACTGTTGTATGTGTGTGTGTCTTTTGTATGTACCTGTCGCAGTTCGTCACCACGCCTTTGTGGTGAGTTGTAAACTGTCCTTATTACTTTATCATTTTACAATGTTCTAATCTTACACACTGTCTTTGGTATTTTCACATAACAAGAGCTATTAACATCTCTGCTATGTAATTTATCACTAATGCATCTCTGTTAAAACTTTGATTTCTGCTTATTCATAGTAGCTCGAATAAAATAACAGCACTATCTGCAAAATTACAGTTTTTCCAATCTAGAGAAAATAATTTAAAAATTAAGTTACATACCCACATCAAACTCTTGTAGTAGAACATATTCTGAGCAACCTGACTGCTCATAATCTAGTGGTACAACTCCAACAACCTGATCACCAACTTTCAAAGTAGTCACATCAGAACCAATAGCCTCAACAACACCCGAGATGTCAAATCCCAGGCCTATGCTTTGTTTCTTGTTAGCTCTAGAAAGTATCTGCATTACAGCAATGTGATCATACTGGGTATCAGGCAGGCCACAAGCTTTTACATTGATAAGTACCTCATGTTTATCCAATTCAGAAAGGTGTACCTGCAAACAAGTAAAAGACGCAATATGAAAAACTACACAAGATAACAAATAATAGCAGTGGAGATGAAAAAGTAGCCTGATGAGGGTGAGAAACATGAAAATTTGAGTGGAAGAAATTTCTTAAAATGAAAATGCTGAATTTATTTGTGTGTGTGTGTGTGTGTGTGTGTGTGTGTGTGTGTGTGTGTGTGTGTGTGTGTGTAAGGGCACAAAACTAGTATGGCCATGACGAAATATGACTAATGATTAAGCAGGGACGGGGTTAAATTTCCTATTCCATGTTACTGTGAGGGATAATAAGTAGGACTCTATCAATACAGCATGGGTCATCAGCTAAAACATCAGACAACTCAGATGGAAAACACAGATTTTGATGAAGACAGTTAAAAAATGGGCACTGCACCAGAAGGTAGCACAAAGTTAACAGTTCTGAACAGTGGCCTCAAAGTGGGGCAGGTTCACCACATAGTAAGTTGCAGTGGCTAAAGCCACAGTGTCCTATGTGCAGGCAAGCTGTTATGACCTCGCGGTAAGTATGCCAGAAGGAAGTAGACCATTCAGGGCAGGGACACCGTTTCCGGAGGGGGGGGGGAGGGGGGTGCGCAGGGACACCGTTTCCGGGGGGGGGGGGGGTGCAGGGACACCGTTTCCGGACGGCGGTACCTTGGGGGAAGGGATGGTTACTGCCAGAGGTAAGGGAAGGGAGATGGGGGAGTTATGCTACAGAGGCAAACAATGTCAATACCAAAAAGCTACAGTCATTCTTCTTTCGAGCCTAAATGTAAGGCAGATGATGTAGAGTGTTGTACTCCTGAATTTTTCTTTGCTTTTTATATACTGGGCCTTCTGGCACGTTTGTCTTGCCTCTCCACAGATACCCCTCCATGTGGTTGCACCTATGGTACGGCTATCTGCATCGTTGAGGCACACAAGCCACCCCACCTCAGCAATGTCTGCGGTTCATGGGGGTGCCTGAGAGGCAGAGAATTCACAGTAGTATTAATTGCTATAGCAAATAGGATGCTCAACACTGAGCCTTGAGGTACACCATTCTCCTGCAGGAAAGAGTTTGAAAAGGCGGAACCCACATGCACCTGAAAATCACTAAGAACTTCTGAATAAAGGATGGCAGGTGGCCCGAGACACCCCATGTGTGCAGAGTGCAAAGGATACCCATCCTCCAGCAGGTGTCATATTGCCACGAGACTCCAAGTTAACAAACTGCCATTGTGGCGCAATGGATAGCATCACAGATTGTGTTGCTGAAGGTCGTCAGTTCATTCCCGTCCACCAGCAAAAATTTATTTCTTTGTAATTATCATTTCTAGAATATTCTACATGTTTCCTATGTTCACTTGTAATTTCTACATGTATCTTATGTTAACTGTTGTTCTAATTTCTGGTACATTCTGTCTGCGTGTAAATAGCAGAGCACTCTGTCCGAGAGGCGGCGAGTGCTGCATGTATGTTAAGTTTGTAATAAATGTGCTTTCAGTGTAAGTGCTGTGTTCAGTTGCCTTCAAAGTCACGTCTGCTTCCATTTCAATGCAACATTGTTTGGTGGAGGCGCCGGGTATCCTGTGCAACAGCTGCATCACCGTGGCTCCGATTAGGCAACATAAAAACCATCGCTTACACGGTCTAGAACTGGAATACAAGGGATATACTGAGTACATCTTTCTGAAAGTTCGTATTATCAGAAGATCGATGGACACAAAACCGGCGGTAAGCCAGCTGCACATCAGACACCTGTCGGTGTTCTCTGGAGACGCTGGACGGGACCCCAACAAATAGCTAAAAGGGTTCGACCAAGTCGCCAAGTACAACAGGTAGGATCATACAATGTGCTTGGCCAATGTTTATTTCTACCTGGATGGAACAGCCCAGCAATGGTTCGAAAACAATGAAGAAAAGCTGAATGACTGGAAAACTTTCCAGACGGAACTCAAGAAGACGTTTGGTGACCGCCAGCGACATATCCGCTTGGCGGAAGAACAACTGAAGAACTGGGCCCAACAACATGGTGAGTTGACACAGTCATACATACAGAATGTTTCGGTCCTGTGTAACATAGTCAATACAAATATGACTGAGGCCGACAAAATTATGCACCTGATGAACAGTTTAGCAGAAGACCTGTACCAAGCACTTCTGATAAAAGACATCACTACGACGGAAGATTTCATCAAGTGATACCAGCGAAGAGATGCAACAAAGGAGGGTTGGACTAAAGAAGTATGACATACTCCCGAATATAGTCCCTGTGGCCGTTGTGGAAGACCAGCATGACTTCGCTTCCCTCATACGACAAATTGTGAGAGAAGAATTACTAGTTTATGGCATCTGGGACTATTAGAGCTAGTATCAGATTATGGGCATGGATGTAAGCCCTGTATGTGACACCGCTGAGGAAGAGGTATTCCAGACATTAGCTCCTGTCTGCCCCACCAATCAAACCCGACGTGAAGAATGGCCTCGCTCTGCTGTGACTTATGCTGCAGCTGCCATACAGCAGCCCATGAACCGGCCGACGCAGCCACAACCAACTCTCCAGCAACTATGATGCCCAACAGGAGAACAGACATCTGGAGGATAGAAGACAACACACCATTGTTTCCACTGTGGGTGCCCAGACATGTCATACGTTACTGCAGAGAGAAGGTGAGTATTCGACAATCATTTTGCCGCAAGACGTCAGCCATCAGAGCAGTTCTATCCCAGGCAGTCACCTGCGGATGAGTTCAGTCGACCTATGGGAAAAAGCCCATCACCGTACCCTGAACGAAGTTGCTCCCCGATGTGCCACTGCCTTTCACCATCACTGTACAGAGGTACCAGCCGCTCCCCTAGCCGCCGCGCCCAGGAAAACTGAGCGATGTGACCCTCTACAGAGGTGAGGCCACCGCAGATGAAAATCCTCCATGGATAACAATCACTAAGATGTCAGGAAATCTCATCGACATCAGAATCAACAGCCAACCTGTTTGGGCAGTTGTTGATTCAGGAGCTTCTTTCTCTGTATTGTCAGATAATTACCACCGCACACTAAAGAAGACAATGTTCTGTGATATGGGGGCAACTGTGCTGAAAGTTGCGAATGGAAAGTACGTCCAGCCAGCAGGAACTTGTGTCTCAAGAATAACCATCAACAACAGGACCCAGCCATTTGAATTGGTGGTGTTAACAGAATGTAGTCACAATGTCATCCTCGGATGGGACATGCTTCAGGCATTCCAAGCTATCATTGACTGTGGAAGATCTGAGCTGCAAATTGAAGAAGTTGTTCCGACGGGTACACGTAATACAGAATTTTCTGGGAAGTTATTTGCTGTTGACAATGTTGATGATGAGAAGAGATGCAGTCACAAACACAGATGAATGATTACACTGTGAAGTGCTTGTTGATAGTAAAAAGTTCATCAGGCTCACCAAAGAAATTTACATACCTGCAGCTATCATAAGCATTACCGGAGGTCTAGGAGAGATTTGGATCACTAATTGTCACGAGCAGCCTCAACTTATTCGCAAGGGAATGTGTATTGGGACAGCTGAACCACTCCAGGACAGTGAGCCTAACGTCATCAACGAAGACCCATGCTGTCCTGTTAGTACCAATAACACGGTGGAGGAAACAAATGTGGAACTGCCAATAGGGCCCGGACTAACCAAGGAACAACGCCAGCGGGTGTTGGCTATACTACGTCAATTTTCGGGTGCATTCACACCTCAGCAGGGGAAAAGTCAGACGAAACGGCCCACAATAAAGCATTGTATCAATACTGGGGATCATCCACCAATTACCCAGTGCTTGTATAGAGTGTCACCAGCTGAAAGACGAATAATTCGGGAGGCAGTGGAGAAGATGTTGCACAATGACATTATTCAACCTTCAGTGAGTCCTTGGTCATCTCTGGTGGTCCTCGTAAAGAAGAAGAATGGCATGTGGCAATTCTGTGTCAACTATTGGCGGCTGAACAAAATCACAAAGAAAGATGCCCACCCATTGCCGCGCACTGACAATACCTTAGACTGCTGGTAAGGAGCTATGTACTTCTCAACTATGAACATGCAGACAGGTTACTGGCAAATCAAGGTTAACGAAGCTGATGGGGAGAAGATGGCTTTTATTACACCTGATGGCCTCTATGAATTCAAAGTAATGCCATTTGGATTATGTAATGCTCCGACCACATTTGAACACATGATGGATAACTTGCTTCGACACTTTAAGTGGACAACGTGTCTTTGCTATTTAGATGACATTGTCATTTTCTTGAAAACATTTGAAGACCACCTGACTCGCCTGTCAACTGTGTTGCAGTGTATAAATAATCAATCCCTGAGACGGATTTTTGTCTCTAATATGTGAAAGACGTTAATGATAAATCTGAAGCATTGAATTAAAATTTGTGATGCGGCCAGGAATCGAACCCGAACCTCCATGTCATAGGCAGATGTCTTACCTTTAGACCACCATAACACTAATGATTAAGGTGCCTTGGAATAGTCTAAGTGTGATTTCATCTCCATGTCACAAACTTTAATTCAGCTTCTGTGTTCCAAAGATAATTGCCACTACTGCCAAAGCTCTCCAATATGTCCACTGCCAAGGTGCTATTCCACTGCATGGAGAGCCTTGCAAGTAGTGGTAATTATCTTTGGAACACAGAAGCTGAATTAAAGTATGTGACATGGAGGGAAATCATACCTAGACTATTATGAGGCTCCTTAATTGTTAGCGGTGTGGTGGTCTAACGGTGAGACGTCTGCCTAGTAAGCATGGAGGCCCGGGTTTGATTCCCGGCCGCATCACAAATTTTAATTCAATGCTTCAGATTTATCATTAATGTGTTTAAGTGTTTTCACTCTGCAGGACTCCGCTTCAATCCAAAGAAGTGCCTCTTCGTCACCAAAGAGATACAAATACTGGAGCACCTAATCAATGGAGATCGTGTCCGTCCTGATCCAGATAAAGGAAGGGCCGTCACAGAATTTCCAACTCCTCAGCACATTCGTGATGTGAGAAGTTTTCTCGGGTAGTCCTCATATGACCAACATTTCATAAAAGGATTTTCTAACAAGGCACATCCATTGCAAGAACTTGTGCAGGAAGATGCCAAGTTTTACTGGGATGAGACAAGAGAAAGCGCCTTCCGAGCACTTAAGAAGGTTCTAACTTCAGCACCAGTGCTGCCTTGTACGACGAGAATGCAGAAACGGAACTTTACACAGACGCCATTGGTTACGGGATAGGTGCAGTGCTTGTGCAAGTTCAGGAAGGTGCTTAAAAGGTGATAGCCTATGCATCAAGAGTACTCTCAAAGTCCGAGATAAACTACTCTACAACTGAGAAAGAATGTCTCGCAGTTATCTGGGCTATCAACGAGTTCCGGCCGTATTTATTCAGCAAACCATTCACCGTCGTGAGAGACCACCATTCTTTGTGTTGGCTTACTAGCTTGAAGGATCCATCAGGTAGACTAGCAAGATGGGCACTAAGACTTCAAGAATACGTCGTCACAGTGGTATTCAATAACAGTCACAAACACAAGGATGCTGACTGCCTTTCGAGGAATCCATTAGTGGAATACATGAGCACAAATGGGATTTCAGCCCTCACTGAATTAGGTGATGTTACAGCTGAACAGTGGAAAGATCCAGCACTATTAAAAACCATAGAGGCCTTGGAGAAAGGAGAACCGACCAATGGAGAGTTCCAACTTATACACGGGACATTGTATAATTGCAACTACGATCCACTGGGCCCCAAATGGATACCTCAAGCCAGCTATTCTCAAGTATTTCCATGATGCTCCAATATCCAGTCATCTGGGATTCGTGAAGACCCTAGACAGAATCAGAGACAGGTATTACTGGAAAGGTCTCTACCGATCTGTCAAGAACTATGTGAGTCACTGTAAAGCAATGGAAGCATGTGCCGCAATTACCTCCAGGGCATCTCGTACAGATTCCACCTGCAGCAGCCCCATTCCACTGAGTTGGGATCGATCTTTTAGGAAGGTTCCCTAAGTCAACAACCGGTAAGCAATGGATAATAGTCTGCACTGACTACCTCACACACTACCCTGTCACCAAACCTGTGCTGACTGCAGAAGCTCCAGAGATCGCAAAATTCCTTGAAGACAATTTAGAAGCATGGAGCACCATGTATGATGATATCTGATCGTGGAAAAGTATTCCAGTCAAAACTAGTATCACAGGTAATGTCATTTGCATACCATCCTCAGACAATTGGTCTTACAGAACATTTCAACAAGATGTTAGCAGATCTCCTGTCAATGTAAGTCGATGTTGAACAGAAGGATTGGGATACAATTCTGCCAGTCATGACATTTGTTTACAATACCGCAAGACAAGACACCACAGGCTTCACGCCGTTTTTCCTGCTCCATGGCCGTGAAGCTGAGATGACAATGTATACACTGTTCCCGTTCCAGCCGGATGACACTCAGGATCAAAGAAACAAGACAGCTGGCTCGCATACGGACACTG
Organism: Locusta migratoria; assembly: GCA_026315105.1. NCBI lineage: Eukaryota > Metazoa > Arthropoda > Insecta > Orthoptera > Acrididae > Locusta > Locusta migratoria. The sequence continues at coordinate 345,941,036 of CM048751.1, read as the reverse complement.
GACGCCCAGGAGAAGGACTGTCAGCGGTATAATAACAAGCACTGACCTGCTGTGTACAGCCCAGGAGACCTGGTATGAATTTTTACCTCTGTACAGAAAGATGGAGTGTCAGAAAAGTGTTTTAACATCTGTACATGAAGGCCATCAGGTCCTGGAGTGGAGGTCTGTGATGAGGAGAGAGCATGTTTAAGCTCTCTCATAGTGAAATCAGCATTTTAACATTCTCGATTCTGAGACGAGAAGGAGAGCAATCTCGCTTCTGCTGCTTGTTTCCGAGGGAGGAGAGAGGGATGGTATTGTGAGGAACTCTAAATCTCAGCAAAAAACCGTCCCAGAGTGTTGGAGATGTCAGTGGGATTCACTATAGTATCATTAGGTATTGTTAAACCCGCGATTGGGGAATGAGACAAGGTCCATGAAAGTCCAAGAAGTTTATCCCAAAAATCAGAAGAGGGTGTAAAACTGTTTAACAAACTAGTGAAGGGAAGCCAACAAGCTCGTTTACTTTCCCAAGAAAGGCAGCACCATTGTGCACACAACCGTTTGTAGTGAATACAGTTTTCCTGTGTGGGATAGGGTTTAAAGACTTGGAAAGCACGTCTCCACACTTCGCGACATTCCTCAGTCCACTGGGGAACTGGGAGACATCGTGACAAGGAAGAGGTGCGGGAAATAGAACGTTCTGCAGCAGTGAGGATTACAGTACTAAGATAGTCAACCCAGTGATCAATACTGGAAAAGGGCGTTCATGGAAAGTAGCTAAGGAAGAATAAAGCTGCTAATCGCCTTTGGAAAGCTGCCAGTTGGATAGACGAGCTGGAATGAAGGGCGTTAGTAGATGAATGACACATGGAAAGTGGTCACTCTAGTGTGTGTCTGAAAGAACAGACCACTCGAGGTGAAAGGCCAGTTGAACAGTGCAGATGGAAATTCTTTCCTCCATATATTCCTTCCGCCTTTCAGAGTTTGTTTCTTTGCTTAGCAATGATTATCCACCTGAGCTCTTTACACTCATGCAGCTGCTTTTTTTGTCCCCATAAATCTTAGTTTCCTGTAGGTGATCACTTTGCCTTATTTATACATTATTCTATAAACTTGCATTTGACCTCTAACCACTCCTGCTTAGCCAGTCTGCTCCTCCCTGTCAACTCATTCTTAGTCATATGTACTACCTTTTGCCTGCATCACTTGCTGCATTTTTATATCTACCCTCTCAAAATCTAAGTTCACTATCTCCTGTGTTATCCCAGAATTTCTATAAGACCTTCTGTCTATATGATCCTCTGTGGCTTCCCATACTTTATCTCAAAGTTACCCACTCTTCTTCTACTGAATTACTTTGCCCTTGTTTTGGTCAATCCTTGCCTAATGCTCCCTCCGAAACCCTCAACAACCACCAGTTCCTTCAATTTATCCAGGTACCAATTGTTATGGGAGACTGGAATTCGGTAATAGGACAAGTAAGGGAAGGGAAGATAGTAGGTGAATATGGTCTGGGCAAAAGGAATGAAAGAGGAAGCTGCCTGGTAGAATTTTGCACAGAACATAATTTAGTTATAACACACACCTGGTTCAAGAATCACAAAAGAAGGTTGTATACGTGGAAGAGACCAGGAGACACCGGGAGATACCAGATAGATTTTATAATGATAAGACATATATTTCGAAACCAGGTTTAACAGTGTAAGACATACCCAGGGGCAGATATAGACTCTGACCATAACTTGTTGGTTATGAAGTGTAGACTAAAACTGAAGAAACTACAAAAGGGTAGGAAAATAAGGAGATGGGAGCTGGATAAATTGAAGGAACCTGAGGTTCTTAAGAATTTCAGAGAGAGCTTTAGGCAACAATTGACAGAAACAGGGGAAAATAAAACAGTATAGGAGGAATGGGTAAAACAGAGATGAAATAGTGAAGGTAGCAGAGGACAAAATAGGTAGGAAGGCAAGACCTACAAAAAATCCTTGGATATCACAGGAGATACTAAATTTAATCGATGAAAGGAGAAAATATAAAATTGCAGTAAATGAAACAGGCAAAATGGAGTACAGACGACTGAGAAATGAGATTGACAGGAAGTGCAAAATGGCTAAGCAGGAGTGGCTAAAAGGCAAATGCAAGGATGTAGAAGAATGTATAAATAGGGGGAAAAATAGATACAGCCTACAGGAAAATACAAGAAACATTTGGAGATAAGAAAAACAGATCTATGAATATCAAGGACACTGATGGAAAACCAGTTCTCAGCAAAGGAGGGAAAGCTGAAAGGTGGAAAGAGTATATAGAGGGGCCCTACAAAGGAAATGAACTTTGAGACAATATTGTAGGAAGGGAAGAGGATGTAGATGATGATGAAATAGGAGATATTATACTGAGAGATGAATTTGACAGAGCACTGAAAGATCTAAGTCGAAACAAGGCCCCTGGAGTAGATGAGAGCCACACTCAGAGTCAGCTCCAGAAGACTTCTTAACTTCTTTGCTTTCTACAGTATGTCTGCTTAGGTGTACTTGTGTCTGTTTGAATGTGTGGGTGTGTATGTGCATTTGTTTACCCTCCATTTTTCCCCCCAAGGTATGTCTTTCCTCTCCCGGGATTGGAATGGCTCCTTACCCCCTTCCTTAAAACCCTCATCATTTCCTTTTCCCTCTCCTTCCCTTCTGCATGAAGAGGCAACTGGGTTGCGAAAGCTTGTGTGTGTGTGTGTGTGTGTGTGTGTGTGTGTGTATTTTCATTTATTTATTTGTGATGCTGTCACACCTGTGCTCCTTCGCCTGGTGAGTAATTTTCGTCTATTTTTTATATTTAATTTTTCCTGCTAGGAATTTTTCGTCTTAATATTCGTATGAAATACTAAATTTAATTGATCAAAGGAGAAAATATAAAAATGTAGTAAATGAAACAGGCAGAATGGAGTTCAGATGACTAAGAAATGAGATTGATAGGAAGTGCAAAATATCTAAGCAGGAGTGGCTAGAAGGCAAATGCAAGTCTGTAGAAGAATGAATAATAGGGAAAAAAATAGATACCGCCTACAGGAAAATAAGAGACACATTTGGGGACAAGAAAAGCAACTCTTACAAATATCAAGAACTCAGATGGAAAACCAGTTCTCAGCAAAGAAGGGAAAGCTGGAAAGAGTATATAGAGGGGCTCTACAAATAAAATGAACTTCATGACAATATTGTAGGAAGGGAAGAGGATGTAGATGAAAATGAAATTGGGGATACTATACTGAGAGAAGAATTTGACAGAGGACTGAAAGACCTAAGTTGAAACAAGGCCCCTGGAGTGGATGACATTCCCTCAGAACTACTGAAGTCTCTGGGAGAGCCAACCATGACAAAACTATTTCACCTGGTGCATAAGATGTATGAGACAGGGGAAATACCCTCAGACTTTAAGAAACATATAATAAGCCCCATTCCAAAGAAAGCAGGTGCAGACAGATGTGAAAATTACAGAACCATCATGTTAATAAGTCAGGGTTGCTAAATTTCAACACAAATTATTTAAAAAGGGATGGAAAAGCTGGTAGAAGCTGACCTTGGGGAAGACCAGTTTGAATTCAGGAGAAATGTAGGAATGCAGGAGGCAATCCTCACTTTACAGCTTATCTTACAAGATAGATTACGGAAAGACATACCTACATTTCTAGATTTTGTAGATTTGGAGAAAGCTTTTGACAATGGTGATTGGAATGCAATACTCTTTCAAATTCTGAAAACAGCAGGAGTAAAATATAGGGAATGGAAAGTTATTTACAACTTGTACAAAAACCAAACAACCGATATCAGAGTTGAAGGGCATAAAAGGGATGCAGAGGTTGGGAAGGGTGTAAGACAGGGTTGAAGCCTTTCCCCAATGTTATTCAATTTGTAGATTGAGCAAGCTATAAACGAAAGCAAGGAGAAATTTAGAGAAGGAATTAAAAGTTCAGGGTGAATAAATAAAAGCATTGAGTTTTTCTGATGACATTGTAATTCTGTCAGAGACAGCAAAGTACCTGGAGAGTCAATTGAACGGAATGGACAGTTTGTTGAAATAAGGATATAAGATGAACATTAACAAGAGCAAAACAAGGATAATGGAAAGCAGTCTCAGAAAATCAGGCAATGCTGAAGGAATTAAATTAGGTAATGAATCAATGAAGGTGGTGAAAGACTTGTTACTTGGGCAGTAAAATAACATATGATGATCGCAGTACAGAGGATATAAAATGCAGAATGGCAATGGGAAGAAAAGCGTTTTTGAAGAAGAGAAATTTGTTAACATTGAATTTTAATTTAAGCATAAGAAAGTCCTTTCTGAAGCCATTTGTTTGGAGTTTTGCCTTGTATTGGAGTGAAACATGGACGATAAACAGTGTGGACAGGAAGAGGATAAAGGCTTTTGAAATGTGGTTTTACAGAAGAATACTTAAGATTAGGTGAGTAGATTGCATAACTAATGAGAAGGTACTGAACAGAATTTGGGAGAAAAGGAATTTCTGGCATACCTTGACTAAAAGAAGGTATCGATTGGCAGAACACATTCTTAGACATCAAGGAATTGTGAATTTAGCGTTGGAGGGAAGTGTGTGCAGCAAAAATTGCAGAGGTAGACCAAGAGATGAATATAGTAAGCAAATTCAAATGGAGTAGGTTGCAGTTCTTAAGAAGAGATGAAGAGGCTTGCTGAGGGTAGAGTAGGGTGGAGAGCTGCATCAAACCAGTCTCCGAACTGAAGACTACAACAAGGAGACTACTATTAGGCCTACTGAGATTGTTTACTTTTAATAAACAATGTCTTTAATGCTGTGATTTACCTTTTTAGCAAGTTATTTATAGATACATGCACTGGGTTATTCATAAGGAAATAGCTGACATGGATAATTTTTTTTTTTTTTTTTTTTTGAATGTCTTACATTTTCCTGACCTGATCACTGCCTTCTGTTCTGCTGCCTAGCTGCTCATGGAAAGTGTGTACGTGTATACGGTTACAACTTACAGCAAGTAGTGTTAATTTCAGTTCAAATTCTACCCAAATCAACAGCTGTAGAGACTATGAAGGGTATTATTAGACTATTCATGCAACTACAATGATATGTAATCATTTCTCAGGATGAGTTTTGTTTAATTGAATATAAAACATCTTCAGTGGTCTGAAATGAAAACTATCTAGAATTTGATCTCTCTCTCTCTCTCTCTCTCTCTCTCTCTCTCTCTCTCTCTCTCTCTCTCTCATTTCATAAACCAAGAACAGGCAAATGTAAACCATGGTAAGTAATTTTGGTATGCTGCTAAATAAAATACAGAATCACCAATGTCAAGGCAAATATAACCTACAACTCTAACCAACAGATGGCACTGCTGGCAGTGTTGCCTGACAAATGCACGTAAATGCCACAGAGTTTCTGCTATTATCTTCATAAGCTATTTAGTACCTCTGTAGCCGCTTATTAGTATCATATTAAAATAAAATTAAAAATAATGGCTTGCACTTAATACACTTTAATCATGTTAATTATAGAACAAAGAATAGAAGACAATAAACAACAGAAATTATATCATCAAAGAGCAATTAAAGTTTAGCATTAATGATTATCTTTGCCATCTTCGTCTGCACTGTACGTCATTCAGCTTCATATTAATATTGTTGTTCCCACACAGCCCCCTTCCGGTAGAGTGGAGCTCCTGGTATTTGTTGAAACTTGTAATGAATTTGCCGTCCTGTTCTTGTATACCGCACTGTTTGATTTCTTTCACTATGCGTGTCATGTTCTGATTGCTGTTTTCTATTTGTTGCTTTGAGCATCTTCTGGCGATGTTGTCCAACTAAAGGTTGTTGATTGCCTTGTGTCTCTTCTGTTGACATTTCTTCTTTTAAAAGGTGGGCAGGTTTCACCCTGTCAATGGACACCATAACTTGTTTATTTTGTATTTGCAGTTCTATTGTACCGGTATGCTGATTGTGCTGTAGAACCTTGTATGGTCCTGTATATGGTGGCTGTAACGGTGCTCTCACTGCATCAGTTCTTATCACCACATGTGAACATTCGTTCAAATCACGGTGTATGAATGTATTGTCATTTCTATGTTTAATCGGTGACTGGGGCCTTAGTTCTGCTAATTGAGCTCTTAGTCTTTTTAAGAAGTAGGGTAGGTCAGTCCGCTCTTTTCGTATTTCAAAAAATTCACTAGGGAGTCGCAATGTTTCCCCGTATACCAGTTCAGCAGTAGATGCCCCTAAGTCTGGCTTAAAAGCTGTGCGAAGGCCCAATAATACTAGCGGCAAGGCTGTTGACCAACTTTCTTTGTGGCACATCAAGGCACTTTTCAAAGTCCGGTGCCATCTTTCCACCATTCCATTACTTTCCGGGTGGTAGCTACTTGTACGATGATGCCGGAACCCACAAATGTTTGCCAGTTCAAGGAACAATTCTGATTCAAATTGTCTGCCTTGATCAGTGGTGACACGTACCAGGCACCCGAATCGTGCTATCCATGATGACAAAAATTTCGACTAATTGTTTCTGCTGAAATATCTTGCAGCGGAATTGCCTCTGCCCACCTTGTAAATTGATCAATTACTGTAAGGAGATAACGATACCCTTCAGACATGGGTAGCGGACCAACTAAATCGATGTGCACATGTTCAAAACGACCAGATGGTTCTTCAAAATATCCCAAGGGTTTCTTTGTATGACGTCCAACCTTACAATGCTGACAAGCAAGGCACGTCTGTCCACTTTCTACAATCTCTTTTGATTTGTGGCCAAACGAAACGATCAGTCAGCAATTTGATACCTGCCTTTTGTCCTGGATGAGCCAGATTATGTATACTGTCAAAAACTTCTCTCCTTAAACTCTCAGGTATAAAAGGCCGAGGTTTACCTTGAGAAACGTCACACCAAATTGTAATTTGTTCACCTTCAGGTCGTACTTCTTCCAGTTTCAAACCTGTGGAGGGGTTTTGCCGAAAAGTACGAAGTTGTGCATCTTGCATTTGTTCTCTTGCTAATCTGTGATAGTCTACCGTAGTTGTTATCATGGTGATTCGTGAAAAATAGTCAGTGACAACATTTGCTGCTCCTTTAATATGACATATGTTGGTCGTGAACTGACTTATGTACTCCAGCTGACGAAATTGTCTAGGGGAGAAAGCATCTGTATGTTTAGAGAAAGCAAACGTGAGTGGTTTATGATCTGTGAACACAGTAAATGGTCTGGGTTCTATGTATGATCGGAAATGTTTTAAATGTTTTATTGATTCGTATAGTGCCAACAATTCACAATCGTATGCGCTCCAGTTTCTTTGAGCCTTTGTAAGTTTCTTTGAAAAAAAACCTAAAATTTCCGTTTACTTGCTGCTGCAGTGCCCCCCCCCCCCCCCCGATCGCTTCTTGACTCGCGTCTACTACTAGAGATAGTTTGCATTTCTCACAGGGTGGGCCAACAGTATAGCTTGCTTGAGATTTGCTTTAATTTGTTCGAACGCTCGTTGCATTTCCGTCGTCCACTATAGTCTCCTGTTGTTGTTACTCTTTGGACCTGCTAATAATTCAGTGAGCGGTGCTTGTAACGCGGCCATCCCTGGTAAATGACGACGGTAAAAATTTATTACACCAAGGAACTTGTGCAATTGCCGCAAATCTTTTGGTGGGGGCATCTTTTGTATTTGGTCAACTTTCTCATCCAACGGACGTATGCCAGCAGCCGAGAGAATATGACCTAAATATGTGACATTATCTCTTCATAATGTGCACTTATCTTCATTAACTATGATCGCGTATAATTTAAGTCTATCAAAGACAGCCTTAAGATGCTTTTCATGAAGTTCTGACGTCACCGAAAACACCAAAATGTCATCTAGATATGCAAAAGTGAAGTTTAACCCTCTTAACACCTCGTCGATAAATCTTTGCCATGTTTGGGCTGCATTTTTTAGTCCGAATGGCATGCGTAAAAATTCAAAAAGGCCAAAAGGTGTTGTAACTGCAGTCTTAGGTATGTCCACTTTAGCTACCGGTATCTGATGATACGCTTTTTGACAGTCAATAACACTGAAGAAATTCATGCCTGCTAGTACGTTCGTAAAATCAAGAATATTTGGTATCGGGTATCGATCGGGAATTGTTCGTGCGTTTAATTCTCTGTAATCTCCACACGGCCTCCAACTACCGTCTTTCTTTTTAACCATGTGTAAAGGTGAAGCCCAAGGGCTGTCTGATCTCTTTATTACCCCTGTGTCTAACATACGATTGAACTCGGCTTTTGCATCCATGAACTTATCTGGTGCTAATCTTCTCGGTCTGCAAGAAATTGAGGGGCCCGGTATCGTGTTTATGTGATACACTGTTTTGTGTGGTACTAAATTTTGTACTGAAACAGGTAGATATTTATTTTTATCTGCGTTAATCATTTGAATAGGTTTATATTCTTCAGTGCCGATGTTTTTTACATAACCAGATACAATTTATTCTCCTTTCCTAAGTTGAGCCGTCCGAATATCTACACTGATGCTATTTGCATAAAGAAAATCTGCTCCTAGAATATTCTCTGACACTTCAGCTATAACAAATGTCCATTTACAAACTGCATTAAATCCTAGGTCCAATTCTTTGACACAACTGCCGTACGTTTGTATCAGCTGTTTGCTGCTGTGAGACAAATCAACGGATGTTCCCTACTTGTTCTACTCGACTGCACAGGTATGGTACTTACATCAGATCCAGTATCTACAAGATAATAACACAAAGTATTTACATCCTGGACGTAGAGCCGTCTGGACACAGGTAAAAAAGAAATGTCTGTACTTACAATTATTTCCATGTTACGCACGGATTGTACGTAATTGCAAGGAGGTGTACATTTAGCTGCTCGCTCACCAAACCTCCGGTGGTACCAACATAACTGGTCGATCTTCTCTTCTCCTCTGTCTCGTACGCGTGTGTCCTTCGCCATTATCTTCCAGTTTTCAAATTGTTTTTGTAGTCCATCTAATTGTTCCTTTAACTGTAGGAAATGAGATTTTGTCTCCGGTTTACGTTCTTTGCTGATTGCTGCTGCTTCAAAGTGATCCGTCATTGATATTGCTTCCATGGACGCAAATGTATCCGTTGTCTTGATCGTTGAGAAAACTCTGTCAGCTAATCGAAGAAGGTGGATCATGTCTTGACTGTCGTCTGCTACTACAACTGCTCTGACTGCCGAGGGAGCTGTGACGCCCAAATGTAACGAAGCGTAACATTTGATAGGTCTTCCTCTGTTACTATACTTCTTAACTGTCGCCAGAATTCTGACGGAGATCTGTCGCCTCGACGTTCGTTTCTCAGTACCTGATGTATCCGTTGATCTAGAGGTTTGCTGAGTCTGTCTATTAACAACTGCTTAAGGTGAGTATATTGTTGCGTCGACGGAGGGCTTTTAATTGCGTCTTCAACTATTGTCGCACCTCTGTAGTCCAAACCATTAACTGCTATTGCAAACTTCTCGTTATCGTCCGTAATCCCATTATGAACAAATGCTAGCTCTAACATGGAAAACCATAACTCCGGTTTGTCTGGAAGGAATTGCGGAGTGCGTACTTTCATGTGTGTTCTGGACCAATTCTTTTTATCTTCTCCACTGTCTGCGCAATCTGCCGTGCGTCTCTCGGAAATTCGTTGGGGCGAATTACTCTGTTGTCGTCTCATCTCGTTACGAAAATCTTGCATTTGATTTCTTAACGTGTCTTGTAGCTGTGTTAAATCCAACACCCGGTTGCTACGTTCCACTCTACGTTGCGGCGAATTTACATCCTCCCGCGTATTTTCTTCTTCTTGTGCGTGTTCTTCAATCACGTCGGGGTCACCACACTGTAGCCGCTTCTTAGTATCATATTAAAATAAAATTAAAAATAACGGCTTGCACTTAATACACTTTAATCACATTAATTATAGAACAAAGAATAGAAGACAATAAACAACAGAAATTATATCAAAGAGCAATTAAAGTTTAGCATTAATGATAATCTTTGCAGTCTTCGTCTGCACTGTACGTCATTCAGCTTCATATTAATATTGTTGTTCCCACACCTCCATAAGCATCCAAGAGAAATTAAAATAATACATGCCTTCATTAAATTCAAAGCAGCCATCAAGGAACATTTAATCATATAATGTAGGCTTTCATGGCCAGAGTCTTCATTAAATAAAACTTTCAAGCTAAGATGTCATGGTCCATCAATAAAACTTCTTAATCCTGACGTTTCCTTGCCTACTGCGGGGTTAGTCGACAACTGCCTACTAGGCGCTGGAGGTCCTGCTCATATAAGAGGGCATAGATGGCGCCACCACTTGTCACGTGCTGCCAACTATGAAGCTATCTTTGACACATGTCATCTCTCAATTGCAGGTAATCAATTGTCATATTGTTGGTTCAAAGTTGACCACCATATCTTATCTAATTTCAAACCTTCTTCTTTTCTGTTAAAATTATTGTGGTGTTTCTGTATTTCTATAGCTTCTCCGCAGATGCATATATAATTAAAAGCTCAATTTATCTCTTTATTGCTGTATCCATTTTTCTTGAAAGCTGTTCACAAATGGTTTAATTCATCTCTCAGATAAATAGGCTCACATATTATTAGCTGGATCCACCAATGTTTTAATTACACCTCTCTTCTGCCTAGAATGATGGTTTGATTCCTTATGAAGGTAACAATTGGTGTGGGTGTCTTTTCTGTATACCTTATGCCCCAAGGTCCCATCTGCCTGTTTGATTACCAATACATCCACTGTTCGCTTTTCTCTTTCTCCATAGTAAATTGTATCCTCGGATTAGTACTATTCAGGTGCACCAAAAAATCATTTAATTCTTCTTCACCATGATTCCATATCACAAAAGTATCATCCACATATCAGTACCACTTTGAGGGACTTTTGTTGGCCGACTGCAGCGCTTGTTGCTCAAAACATTCCATAAATAAGTTATTGATAGCTGAACTCAAAGGACTGCCCATGGCCACCCGTTCAATTTGCTCATAAAATTCAGTGTTTTATTGAACATAAGTCATGGATTGGCAGTGTCAGAATAAAGATACTATATCAGTTGGAACCTGTCAGCTATATAAGAAAGAGCTTCATCAACTGGGACCATGGTTAACAAAGATACTACATCGAAACTGACACGAAGATCACCTTGACTGACAGTAATATCTCTCAATTTTTACTACAAAATCCATAGAATTTTGGATGTGCTTATCAGTTTTACCTATGTATGGTCACAACATGGAGACAAGTTGAGTCAGCTCTTGCGTCGGAGATCCAATGGCACTAACAATTGGTCTTAGCGGGATATTTGGTTTATGTACCATAGGCAACCCATACTATCTTGGAGGGATTTACAGAGATGTTTTTTATTCTCTGTTGGAATGGAAGACTTCTTTATTAACTGACTAGCTTATATGCCCGTGCTGCATTGCTGCATTGAATTAACGGTCAGTGCAAAGTATGTGCTTTTAAACAATATACTTTCTTGAATAAATATTAATAAATGATTACAAGTTATTTAAAAACAATTTTAATGCTAATTTTCAGTCTTAACGCGTTGTACATTACAGCAAAACTGTCGGGCGTTTTATTCCTGTTTTGAGTGACATGAAACATCAGCGCTACAATACCAATATTTGTCCAATTAATGCGCCTCGGTTGCACAGTGGTAGAGTGCCAGACTTTTACAGATCCAAAGGTCACGGGTTCGATCCCCGCCAGGCCCTAGGATTTTTATCTGTCACTTTCCACTTCTTTCACCTCTGGCAGTATTGCTCACGTGAAAAATACCGAGTAGCACCGTGGTTCGGAACCCACGTTAAACTGTAGGTCCCCCTATAACTGGCTGGGTAAGTCAGTTCAAAGGTCGGAGGAAGGCAACGGCATACCACCTCCAAACAGGACCATGCCTAGTAAAGCACTGTGGTGTTAAAACCAATCTTCGGATTGTTGACTGCTTACCTACTTAGCAATATGGTGGAGGCAGGCTTCGGTTTTTCAGCTCAATGGCATCTTTCTGTATTGTAACCTCCTTATTTGAAATAGTTACAAACATTTTCATTTACTTTTTTTACCTTATTATTATTTATTATTTATTAATTATTATTATTATTATTATTATTATGCACTGCTGTAGTCTAATCGGTATGAAATGCTCCCGCACTGCTGTGTTTGGTTATACACCTCTCTCTCACATTTCTAAAACATGATTTTGTAAACGTGCCTTTGGCATAGTTCTTCTTCTGTCTATTGCAAGCCACTTCTGCACTACGTTCCATAGATCCACCTTATCTCAATCACACAGCTGCATTACATTGCTAATATGTGAATAGATTCTCCAGTCGTAAGAAGAAAGGTCAATAACTTTCTTCACTCACCTTCTTGTTACATTGTAGTGACACCGGCACAGTTCCAAAGTTTTGAAGGTGAAAAGAATATTGCATTCAGCGCAAGCAAATCACATCTATCTCCACATGGAACTAGTGATGCTACGGGAGAGGATTAACCAAACCTGCCAAGAATTGGCAGTAACTAGTAGTCTACTACTAAGTACCATTTCACGTATTAGCAATGCAATGCAACAGTGTGATTGGGATAAAGTGGACAAACTAATTTAGAGCTATGGAACTTAGTGCAGAAGTGGCTTGTATTAGACAGAAGAAGTTTGATCATTTGTAAGGTAGATGGGAAGCACTAATTAAAGATAATGCCAATACGATGATTAATTTCTCCAAAAAAGAACTGTTGTGAGAAGAAATTTCTGTTCTCTCGAAAGGAGGGAATTTTGCAGTCACTCCATCAAAGATTCCCATGGAATATATTGTTGCCAATATACAGGCAGGTATTTGCATGTTATCACCACAGTCTGCTGATGAAATTAGGATGGAAACAGACAGGATACTACGTAAAGCTAAGCCACCTAGCAGCAATTTGTCTCAAGCAGAACGGAAAGCATTGCAGGATATCAATGAGGACAAGAATATTACTTTACTGTCTGCTAATAAGGGTAATGTTACCATTGTATTGAAGAACAATGTTCATCATAGGAAGATCAAAGATCTAGTTGATCCTACCACTTATAAAAAGCTAAAAAAGGATCCTGCTACAAAAGTGTTAAATGCTACCAATCAGTTAATAAAAAAGTCTTCCATTCCAACTGAGAATAAAATACATCTCTGTAAAACGAAAGTACACCCTCCAAGATTGTATGGGTTGCCTAAGGTACATAAACCAAAAATCCCATTAAGACCAATTTTAGTGCCATTGGATCTCTGACACAAGAGCTGGCTCAATATCTTGCCTTCATGTTGTAACCATACATAGGTAAACCAGATAAGCACATCCAAAATTCTATGGATTTTATGGAAAAATTGAGAGATATTACTGTCAGTCCAGGAGATATTCTTGTCAGTTTCAATGTAGTACCTTTGTTCACCATGGTTTCTGTTGACGAAGCTTTTTCTTTTATAGCTGACAGGTTCCAACTGATACAGTATCTTTATTCCGACACTGCCTATCCACGACTTATTTTCAATACAACACTGAATTTTATGAGCAAATTGAACGGGTGGCCATGGGTAGACCTTTGAGTTCAGCTATCACTGATTTATTTATGGAATGCTTTGAGCAACAAGCGCTGCAGTCAACCAACAAAAGTCCCTCAAAGTGGTACCGGTAAGAGGATGATACTTTTGTGATTTGGAATCACAGTGAAGAAAAATTATTTTTTGGTGCACCTGAATAGTATTATTCCGAGGATACAATTTACTATGGAAAAAGAGAAAAACGAAGAGTTGAATTTTTTGGCTGTACTGGTAATCAAACGGGCAGATGGTATCTTCGGGCATAAGGTATACAGAACAAACACCCAACTGATTGTTACCTTCATAAGAAATCGAACCATCATCCTAGACAAGCTTGTTTTCGAATGCATTTTTCTGTAAGAACCCATTATGATCCCATTATGAAACTTATACTATCAATTAACCACTCTGCAAGGACTATTTGAGAATATTTTCAAAATTTTAAAAGTGGCGCATTTTGAAAAATTTAAAATTAAATTTTTAATTTTGAAATTGTTAAAAAATATATATTATGACCCTTGTATGGTTACATATTTTTGGAAAGGGCTTGAAAAACACTGCAAAATGACACCTCTCTCATCTTTCTAACTTTATTCTGAGAGTCACTATAGCAGTTTAAAGTTTCAGAAACAGGCCAATTATGAGGTCTTTTTGAAAATTTTATCAACGTGTAATTTTGAAACCATTTGAGATATCAAGTTGAAATTTGATATTTTTCTTTCTCTATAAGGGGGTTACCAGTATACCAAATTTCATTGAAATCTGACATGGTGAAGTAAAATTTTAATGTAAACTGTGTTGAGTTGACATGGAATGACTCAGACAGAAGAGAGGTGTAATTAAAACATTGGTGGATCCGCTAATATCTGTGAGCCTATTTATCTGAGAGATGAATTAAACCTTTTCCGAACAGCTTTCAAGAAAAATGGATACAGCAATAAAGAGATAAACCGAGCTTTCCATTCAAGAAGAAAAAGATCCAAAAACAAGTCACAACAAAAACTGTCGACTGGAAGTTTTTTTTTTTTTTTTTATCCACAAAATTACGAACCGTATTGCGAAAATTTTGGCCAGGTTTCAAGTGGAAACCTTCTTTAGACCTAGTAAGAAAATTAGTGAATGCTTATGATAGGTGAAACATGATATCCCCTAACAACGCCTGGGGTGTATAAAATTTCCTGTAGCTGTGGCATGGTGTAGGAATAACAAAAAGAAGTGTTAATACTCACATATTTGAACATAAAAGGAATTGTCGACTGGGTCACACAAACAAGTCAGCTGTGGCAGAGCATGTCTTTTGAAACTAGTGTACTAGCCAAGACCTCGCATTATTATATATGAATGTACAGAGAAGCTATAGAAATACAGAAATACCACAATAATTTAAACAGAAAATAAGAAGGTTTCAAATTAGATAAGATATGGTGGGCAACTTTGAAACAACAATATGACAATTGATTACCTGTAATTGAGAGATGACTCTGGTCAAAGACAGCTTCATAGTCGGCAGCACGTGACAAGTTGTAGCGCCATCTATGCCCCCTATATAAGTGGGACCTCCAGCACCTAGTAGGCAGTTGACTCACCCCTGAAGATGTTGCCCGCAGTACACAATGAAACGTTGGGAATAAAAAGTTTTATTGAAGGAACACAGCATCTTAGCCCGAAAGGTTTATTTAATGAACAAAGAACATTTGCTAATGCATTACTGCTTTCACAGTGTACGCAAGTTAGTTGCAAATATATAAGTCAATAACAATTGTTATTTCTATACAATGCAATTGGATAAACCATATTAAAGAGCATAGCTGAAGAGTGTGATACAACCCCTCGGCTTTGACCCAAGACATTGTCAACATGGTGGAGATGATGCATATCACACATGGCCAATGTGGTGACCAAAACTATCATGAAAACACCAATACACACACTTATAAATATGTAAGAATTTAAGTAACACTAATAAAATGACTAATGGAACCAGCATGTTATTGTGGGAGTTTAGGGCAGGGGACATTCTAAACAGGAAATGACAAAAAAACATTACGAGAAACAAACCCCCAAAACAACCAAATAAACGACAGAAACAGTATCACACACTATAATTGACCAACACCTCAAATTTCGATTAATGATTAAAATTCTCCTCAGAGATGATAAATATTGTTCAAACGAATTAGATTGGCTGGCCAGTACTTACCTTTGTGCTGTACCGCTGATAGTAACACAAATGAAGAAACAGAAAAACAAAGGAGAAAAAGGACAAGCTTTCAGAACAGTTCCTTCATCAGGTGGGAGAGAAGGGAAGAAGAAAGGATGGGAATGGAAGGGAAAGGTAATTCACGACCTAGGTCATGAAGAAACACCACCTTCATGACCTAGGTCGTGAATTACCTTTC
Organism: Locusta migratoria; assembly: GCA_026315105.1. Taxonomy (NCBI): domain Eukaryota; kingdom Metazoa; phylum Arthropoda; class Insecta; order Orthoptera; family Acrididae; genus Locusta; species Locusta migratoria. The sequence goes on along the minus strand of CM048751.1, from coordinate 345,925,038 downwards.
CCTTCCGTTCCCATCCTTTCTTCTTCCCTTCTCTCCCACCTGATGAAGGAACTGTATTCCGAAAGCTTGTCCTTTTTGTTACTTTTTTTCTGTTTCTTCATTTGTGTTACTAACAGCAGTACAGCACAAAGGTAAGTACTGGCCAGCCAATCTATCTCGTTTGAACGATATTTACACCTCAAATTTATCAGACGATACCCAACAAGCCCCAAAATGGAAAAAGAAACGAAAAAAACTGTATTGCACACTTCAGTTTCCCTATATTAGAAGTACAGGATACAGAACAACATAGACCTCACACTACACTACAGATTGGCCTGAAGTGTGGCCTCAGGTCTAGGTGGGAATACTGAAGCATGCGATACAACTCGTCAGCTTTGACCAGTCTGAGTCTCAGAAGTTATGCTAGACACACATACCAACTAGCAAAACAAACACTGTCATTGAATATAAACATATGGGATAATATCATAATACTTCTGTATTGCAAACAATATATTATCTGTGACCATCCGCGTAAATTACAGATTACCACAACAGGATGTACCATGGATTACATGTCTCAGCCTAAAAATTTGCACTTTTGGCACTCACTTGCGGGGAAAAAAATCTGTTAACCACTCACTAGTAGAGTGAAGCTACAGAATGTATAGCATCCCATCCTCCACTTGATTCCCGCATGGTCACGAGTCAACAAAAAAAAAAAAAAAAAAAAGCAAGCATCTAACACTTCACTCCACAACCCCCCCCCCCCTTCCCAAAGCACACACATGCAATGCGGAAGAGCGCTGCTTCCCCCTAACAGTTTTAACAGCCCCCAAAACACCAAATGTAGTGATTGTACAAGCCCCAGCAGTAGAATAATTCTTAAACTCAATACTATGCTTCACTACTAGATGATCATAACCCGTCTTCCACAATCTCTTATATGAAGAAAAAGTGGGTCATTCACAGCATACTTCCACTTGTCAGCTTTGACTTTTGATGTGATGTTGCATGACATCACATGCATGGTAATTATGAGATGTGTTTATTTTTAGGTTATTATAGGTCAATTTTTATTGACGATACCATTTTAATGTTGATGGGAATTGGGGGGGGGGGGTCATTTACAGGAGGTGATTCCACCTGTCAGCTTTGGCCCATGACATCATCGCAGTGCGGTAGTTTTGAGGTGCATGCGTGTTTGTGGAAGGCATAAGTAATTATGTGTTTAAAAAGTGATCTGTAGCTTCCCAATGATGATATGGTATAGGTTAGTTTAGAGTTTTCTTTTCTTCTTCTTCTTCTTTTTTTTTTTTTTTTTTTTTTTTTTTTTTTTTTTTGCATGTGAACACCGAAGGCGAGAATTTTTGGGCTGAGACCTCTGATCGATGATACAGATAACAGAATGTAATTTACAACAATAATTAAAGATTATTTATTATCTACAATATAGAAGTATTAAGATATCCCATATACAGGTTCTCCAAAATGTTTATGACGTCATGGGTCAAAGCAGATGGGTGGAATCGCGTCGTAAAATATTGCCGAAAATGCATTGGAGATAATGGTTGACCACACTTCAATAAATTCCTATATTAACCAACCAATACCTGTTTTGTTTGATTTTCCACCAACCCCCACCCTCCGAAACAGCAGCCCCGCTTCCCCAACCCACTAACCAACATGCGGCCTACTCCTCCCGTAGTTCCTCTTCCCAACACATGATTCGTCGATTTCCACAACCACCCCTGAACCCCCCCAAACTATCCGCCTGTACAAAATAAACTCTGAACAGAGTTGTCAACAAAAAGAAAACCAATCAACAATCATACGCTCACTCACATCAGTCTCATGGGAACAATACCCCACACATCAGATCAGTTTAAAGGCATAGAGGCAGTTCAAAGGCGAGCAGCTAGGTTCGACCAATGCACGAGTGTCACGGAAATGCTCTGGCAACTCAATTGGGGATCGCTGGAGGAAAGACGACATTCTTTTCATGAATTTCTGTTGAGGGAATTTAGAGGGCCGCAATTTGAAGCTGAGTGTAGTTCGATCTTGCTGCCGCCTACTTACATTTCGCATAAAGATCACAAAGACAAGATAAGAGAAATTAGGGCTCGTGCAGAGGCATATAGGCATTCTTTTTTTTTTTTTTTTTTTTTTTTTTTTTTTTCCTTGTTCTGTCTGGGAGTGGAATAGGAAAGGAAATGCCTAGTAGTGGTACACTGTACCCTCTGCCACGCACCTTACGGTGAATTGCGGAGTATGTATGTATGTAGATGTAGACATGATCGGTGATAAGGAAAAAACAAAAGGGTTAAAAAAAAAAAAGAGAAGAAGAAAAAAAAATATCTTGCAAGACAAACCTAAACTGCTTGAACCATGTGCCCCATAGAAAGGAGTGCCAAATCTTATACTTGCTACAGCACCAGATGTACAAATGCCTCGTCGGGACTGCAGATACATCTGTTAATTTTCCGTGCTTTCTTGGTAAGTAGAACACCACTTCCGCAAGTAAACAAAAAACTTGTAAAAATTTGATAACACTCATATTGTCAGCACACAGAACATCATTCAATGATAAAATGGTTAACTTCTTAAAAAAAAGCCATTCTAATAATAATAATAAAAAAAACAATAAAACACACAACAATTAGAAACTAAGCTTAAAGTGCAGTTTAGGAGTCTGATTAGTGCTTGATGGTTAGATGTTAGCAATGACGCGACAGAAGATGAAGGCGGCCAATAAGGAATCGCATTTGGGTGACCAATAAGATTGGATGTTTGCTGTCTACTAAATTTGGCATCAGTTTAAAAAAAAATTCCTTGTCTTTGTTTGTAGTTTCCATGATATAAGCCAAATGGAAGGTGCAATTGTAATGGTGTAATATACCAAGCAACCAACAATTTACAAATAGTATTTACAAGGATAATTAATTTACTCACCGGACAAGGATACATCAGCGATCAGCCATAGAGCAGGAACAGCATTAATTATTTATTTTATGGTGAACAGAAAAGGTACATGCTCTTTCAAAACCCATTGATACAGAATGAGCGGAAGTGTCCACCACGAAATAAATAAATAGCTCTTTCTCTGTGGTTTAACGGTTCTTGATGTACCCTTTTCCGATGGGTATATTAAGCATCATTGTAAGTTCCACATGTTTCAAACCACAAAGACAAAAGCTTTTTTTTTTATTTGCCACCTGAAGGCAATTCCTGATTAGCTGCCTTCACCTCCCATCATGCATCACACCGTTGCCAACATCTACATGTCAAGCACCCGTCATGGACTTATAAACTGCACTTTAACCGAAACTAAAAAACTGCAAAAAGACTGATACTAACAAACTCTATTCAAAACTGCTAAAATAATGAACAGCAATGTCAAGAGTAACTACACTGCACATCTCCAAAACATCAAATAACCAGTACCACCGCGTACGACCACAAACCATTCAAATTCCACCAAAATAGAGTGCCACCACAAAATTACTCAAGACACACACACACACACACACACACCCGAAAACTACCACATAGTGATGATGTCACATGCAACGGACCGATGTCATGGGTCAAAGCCGATGACTTGTACCCCAGTCTTCAATTAACCCTATTAAAGTCTTTGCATCAGATATTCCATAAGTTAATATATAGGTAATTTGGTAGAATCCGTGTACATCGGAGGAAACGGCATTGCCATCGATATATATCGAATATTCGATATAGTGTTTCTGAACCGGAGATTCGGGCGCTACGCGCCCTCACGTACTAAAAAAAAAAAATCTTGTTTAACCTATACCTAACCTAACTATACCTAACCTAACTTTGACTTAAAAAAATTGATCCGTAGCGTAGCCTTAAGAAGGTTAGGTATAGGTTAAACAAGAAATTTTTTTTAGTACGTGAGGGCGCGTAGCGTCCGAATCTCCGGTTCAGAAACACTATATCGAATATTCGATATATATCGATGGCTATGCCGTTTCCTTCGATGTACACGGATTCTACCAAATTACCAATATATACAAAGTAATTCTAAACCATATCAACTCAAGAATATAATCACAAGAATATCATGTAAACTCTTGTAATTTAGTCAAATAATGTACATTTAACAACACACATCAAAAAAAGTGCTGCATCACCTTGGTTCTAAGGTCTCCTGAACAAATGCTGAATATCTATATTGCATCAAGAACACATTTCGTTAGATTGGCCACAGATGTCACTCCACTCGCATAAAGATGTAAACAACAATGTGAACTGTGCAAATCTGGCAGAGGGGAACACAAGCAATCAGTTCCAGTCACAACACCAGGAAGAAAGTAGAAGTAGGGCCTACTCTGCTTGTGTTGACTTCCATGCCTAGAAGGTCAATTCTGAAGTATGATCATGTCCACATTGTTACTTTGTGTCAGGAGAGGCTCTCATCAAGGAAAGTTTTCAGATATTTGTGAACCAAAGCAATGTTCTTTGGACATGGAGGAGGTACAGAAATACAGAAAATGTCAATAACTGGCCTCACTCTGGTTACCGAAAGGTTACCACAGCAGGTGATGACTGCAACTTATGGATTTCAGCTATCTGGAACCCAGAAAGGAACACCATATGCTAACTAATAATTTCTGTGCAATTGCAGGTCAGATTTTCACTAATACTGTATATAACAGGTGGATGACATGCACTTCAATCCTGATGTGCATGGCAAGTTCCAGCTTCGACACCTAGACACCATGCAGTATGGTACAGATGGGCCCAACAGCATGCTGGATGGACTCGTCAGAATTTGCATCAAGTTCTATTCACAGATGAGGCTAACATCTGCCTTCAACCAGACCAACATCTGAGATGTTTTTGGTGGCAGTCTAGGCAGCTTGAATATCTTAAACACTGTCCAGCAATTGCAGCAAGGTGTTGATTCCTTGATGTTTTCGGAATGGCATTATGGAGGGCTACTGCTCACCAATGGTGCTTATAGAAGGCTATCAAACTTATATGGTACAAGTATGACCATCCTCCAATGCATAGTTGGGAGCATTTCAGTGACAGGTTTCTCTTAATGGAAAACAATTCATACACTCATCTGAAAGCATGCCTTCTTGGTAACAATCTCAAGATTAGAATGACCAGCTTCTCCCGACATGAACACTATTGAACATGCCCGGACTACATTGAAAATGGCCCCCCCTTTTTTTTTTTTTTTTTTTTTTTTTTTTGATGATATGATGTGCCAACCTTTCTGAGAGATCTACACTGAATTGCCATTGAGGAGTGAGACAGTCTGGACCAACAGTCCTTTGGCAAATACAGGCAGTATGCATCAGTGCAAGTGTTAATGGGTGTTAGGTATACAGGTGTATGCTGCAATCTGGAACAAATTCATGACGACTAGGTTATTGATGTACAACTTATAAATTTCTTTTTTCCTTAGCAATAAAGAGAACTGAATTGCTGCTTTTGTATATTTTATTACATATTTATGTAAAGGGTCATGAACACATATAATCATGGTGATACAACATTTTGTTTGTTTGTGTATTAGACTATCACAATCTTTTTGTTTTCAATTTGGGGCAGCAACAGATAACGACTCATTCAATAACTGATGTGCTGTAGTGGCCATGTGAGATTTACTGCACCAAAACACAGCTTTTCACTTTCTTTCAGAGATAATAGTGCTAATTTATTCCAGAGCTTTCCTGGGTGGGTCTTCTAGTGTAATTTACTAAAGAGGTAAATGTCTAAGAAAACTATAAATGACCCAGCAAAGAGCCTTTTGGGATACCACATATTACTTTGTGACTGTCAGATTATATTGTTTGAACTGGTTTCTGTTTGACAAATATGATTATAGTGGCGCTAATCCCATTAGTTATTCCCCCCACTCATAACTTGATGGGTAAAATGAGACATGTGATTTCGAGTCTTTAAGGTATTGCCCTATAGCCTACATTCTAGGCTCCTAATTTAAGTAAGGCCTGTAGTAAAAACGACCTTGACTAGTTCTACAAATCTATTTTCAAAAGACTCTTCAGGACTGATAATATAGCTCCTTGAACTGCCCTCTTTACGTCCCACTTCCAAACCTGCACTGCCCCTTGTTTAATGGCTTGTTATAATGGAAGATTGTAATATCATTTTGCCCTAGATCCTTGCGAGTTGAAAAAAACTATATTGTGTAAACCTTCACACATTTCACTAAACTGTGGTGTAGTGGTCTTCAGTCAGGAGACTGGTTTGATGCAGCTATCCACCCTACTCTATTCTGAGCAAGCCTCTTCATTTCCTCATAAGAACCTACATCCATTTGAATTTGTATGCTGCATCAAGTCATAAAATTTTAGAACGAGACAAACGCTGCATTTCAAACCAGTAAGTACTGGGATACCTACTCTGAATCGCCGTAAGGAGTCACGGAAACTGACAAAACAACATTACGTTTCAGCGGTAAATAATGTAGAAACATTGAAATACTGTCAAACAAGACATTCACAGCACGTATATTTTAATTGAACGGTAGTATGGAACACTATAGGAAGTAGATACTGGTGCAATTAGGCTCTCATCACTTGAAACCCTAAAAAACTCACCTCCTCGAGTAATATACGAGGAACAAAAGAATCCTTGGGTTTTTCTATGAAAACTGACGTGGTTGAATTTGGCAGCGGCATGATACATAGGTCATCAAATTGCGAACACCATTTCTTTAACTACACATAACGCCGTGATATTACCGCCTTGAAGGGGCGGCTACTCTCACACCAAGCACAGTCTATGTTGTTTTAAGTTTGACAGTAGACATAAAAACAAAACAATAGCGAAGCCCACCAGAGATTCTATTATGGCCTTACATCGAAATACCCGCGCACCTATCGATGTATCGAACGTGCGATTACTATACCGGCGAGAGTCACAGCATGTGTTGTATCCAACGAGCTTCAAGCTCGTTGGTTGTATCTAAGAAGGTAAAGTATTAAGGCCCCATACACACGCTCCGATTTGTCGTACAACCAACAAGATGTCCAACGAACCAACCTATTGGTAGCAGCCTACACACGTTCCAACCAACTACACGCAGCGCCACCCTGTTGTGGTGTCTGTCTGTCGAACTGTTTTAAGTCCCGTTTACACTGAAGCGGACACAAGCGAACGAGCATTCGCTGTGGTGTAAACGCTATGCGCGCGCTGTTCGGTCACGTTCGGCTCGCATTCGCAGGTGTTCGCCAAGGGCCAATTCGGACTTCTTCACTGTCATTGGTTAGCGCTGTATTACGTCACTCGGCAGCAAGCCGCTGTAGTATAAGGCCGCCATAAACACATTTTCTCTTTTCTTTTTCTTTTCTCATTCGACAAAAATCATTGCTATTAAGCGGTGGAACACACTTGTGATTAATGTATATGTATACAAACATACAAAGGACTGAAAAAGAAAACCTTCAAACATTAACAACTAGCTAATCCGTCCCGCTCTGCTACTTGGCACGGGTAATATTTAAACGTCTTTAATTCGAGAACCATTGAAAGTATCGTGATTATTTTAGAAATTTATGAACTCTACAATTTAAAAAAAAAAAAAAAAAAAAAAAAAAAAAAAACCTTAAGTCCAGGAGAGCACATGTCTAACTTTGTGGAACATCTATAAATCACTATTTATGTAGTCTGAAGCCATACTGCACCAGCGCCTTAGGAGAGAAAAATGGTACATATGCTTCACTCGTAACTGTACTCCACAGACGGAAGTTAGCTGCAGTTCTGCAATAACAAACAAGCCGCAAGTTAAAGTTCGTACGCCACAGTTTCTACCAGACAAGCTAGAACTCTGGTTTGTGATGCTCGAGCGTGCGTTTGAATAGAATGGGATTAACGATGAACGTACGAAATTTGCAGTGGCAGTAAATGCGTTAGACGCCTGAGCGGCGGCTGCGGGTGAGGACGTCATACTTAAACCTCCGACGGTACAACGATATACATGTTTAAAAAAGTTGTTAATTGACAGAATGTGCAAACCGGTAGAGCAACGTTTAAACCAGGTACTGAGGTTCGAGCAGAGAGAAGACAGAACGCCGTCTGAATATTGGCGACACCTAAGAAGCTTGGTTAGTGAGGATGAGTTACCGGATAAGACGCTGTATCATGTATGGCTCGTGCAGCTGCCTGCAGCAGTGAAAGCAGCGGTAGTGACTCGTGAAAAAGACGATTTGCAGGTATTGTTAAAAATAGCTGACAAAGTTTGTACAACATTGGATTAAAAACATACCACAAACGAGACAATGGTTACAGATGATTGTGGACAGCAAGAAGTTGCAGCAGTACAGAAACGACAGATCGTTGATATTACAAAACAGTTGCACGAGCTGACAGGACAAGTTGAAGCACTACAGAGGCAAGTGCCAAATTCGCTGTCGAAGGACGTAACAAAACATAGTACAAATGACCGACAAGAACAGATTTGTTGGTATCATCGGCGGTTCGGCAACAGAGCAACGAGGTGCACACAACCGTGCGCTTATGCAAACGGAAGCAGCGGCCAGCAGTAGGAGCGGCGGGCTGCCACCACCCAACATGAGCGTCTGCAAGGGGAAGGTGAGCACAGTGAGTAATGTGTCTTGTCTACCCACTTCATCACTCAGGTTGTATGTTCAAATGTTTGTAGAGCTTATGGGACTTAACTATGGGGTCATCAGTCCCTTAACTTACAAACTACTTATCTAAGGATGGCACAAATATCCATGCCCGAGGGGGGATTCGAACCCCCAACCGTAGTGGCCGTGCAGACCGTGACTGGATCGCCTCAGTCCCCTCGTCCACCGCGGCTGGCAGGTTGTTTGTCAGAGATGTGAAGTCAGGTCGTTACGACCTAATTGATTCAGGGTCAGATGTCAGTGCTCTGGCAGCAAATGACTATAGAAGTCGCGGTGGAGTAGCCGAGCGGTCTAAAGCGCCTTGCTGCGGAGCGCGCAGTTGCTCGCCGTTGGAGGTTCGAGTCCTCCCTGGGGCATGGGTGTATGTGATTGTCCTTAGGTTAGTTTAACTTAGGTGAAGTAGTTTGTAAGCTACGGACTGATGACCACGCAGTTTGGTCCAATAGATTTACAAACATTTGAACATTTGAATGACTATAGAAATGCAACCGCAATGCAATTCGATTTCAGTTCTACTATAGTATCTTCTTGATTTATCTGTAAACTATGTTCCAGAAGTTTCTAGAAGTTCAATTGTGTACATATAAGGTGTAAATCTTCCAGCCAGAGGCAGTCTGCTTCCTGTGAACTATACAATAAAGCTTCATTGAAATTAATCTAGTGTTTCTGTATGTATGAGGACATCTGATCCCTGTCAGCTAATATAATTATGTGTTGGATACGATAGTTTAAAGAAATTCATTTGATGCAACACAATTCTCTATTGCACATCTTTCATTTCGTTTTGATGATTACGGAATACGACTGTTCTGACAACAATAATTTCCTCACAACGTTTGCAATATAGGTTATTACTCATTTTTCATGTGTGTTTGTTTTTGTTACATGAGCAACATAATGAGCCATATTTCAAAATAGAAGAAAAATGTGAAAAAGATAGCATTCTAACTGTTGCTCAACAAATAAGCTTATCTTTTAGCATTGTTAGGTTCCCTCCACATTCATTTGACATAATCGTATCTAGTGTTATGGGGTCGAATATCTACCATTAGGTATTTTAATAAGACATGGACTATGGATCAGTTAAACGCAGCTGTGGATGTTCACAATCACTTGTACACATTGGTAGTTTTGGATACATTTGCTGTTCTTACTGGAGCAATTGTAATATTCGTTTCTATATTACATGTGCAATTTATAAAAATCCATTACCTCTGTATCCTGCAACTGTAGTGTTTATTTTTCTTTGCGTACCGTTAGAACTTTTGTTCCAAGTTCGATCAACTATGTCCAATAACCTATTACAGCAATACCATTTCTCTGAGGGAAACTATAATTTGTGGTAACACAGCTGGCTCATGTTTGTTAAATGTATGCTGTTACCTCAGTTGCAACGTCAACCGAAAGAGAACCAATGGAAATAATATATAGAATGATATCTTCACACTCGAAAATACCATCAGCGATCTGACGCGCCAAACGGTTGTCGTCGTTATAGTACGCCTGGGGCGATGTGCAGAAACCACCACGTCATCCCTCCGAAGATCATGGTGCACTGTAATTCTTAGTGCTTCATAACAAAGTGTTTAGAACAGGGTCTTCTTTGTCTGGTCACTCAACACATAAGTGTTGTACCGTGTCTCCAGCAAGTGTGCCAGTGTAGCACCCACTAGATATAATATGTCAATTTGCACTTGTGTGATGAAGGTTACTTTAAGTAGTGGCTAATGTCGATAATTTGCTTCCTGTCTTGTAATTCAATTAATTCTATGTTATGCATTCACATTTTCCATTCGAATGTGTCAGTAACGTCTGACATTATTCATAAACTGCAGCTTCTCAGTTTTTATTGCTGTCTTCGATGACTGAAACTATAATAAAAGAAATGTGGAAAGGAATATGTCTGTCGCGAATAGCTTCAAACACTATGGCAAAAACGCAAAGCAGCTTCTAAAATCCGTTTACGAAGTCCCCTTCAAGTTGCACAGAAAGTGCGCGTGTTTTTACAACTGGCTGTGATACTGGAAGATAACTGTTATCCTCTCAGATTTCGTGTCAGATACACATGTAATCGACGTTATGTACGATCGTGTCCCCTAGCTGTTTATACTTCCAAACAAGCAGCAGAATTTTGCGATTGTGATAGCGATAAGGCGAGGGGTCTTGTGAATTCTGTCAATGACTGAATATAGAAGAGACCTTTCTACCAGCCACCATGAAGCTCTCAGCACCTTTCAAGCTTCTTGGTAGTAATACACTCCTGTCAGCATTATTCACTTCTTATGTTTTCCTACATAAGGAGCTTGCATTGCGTGAGCACCCAATGCCCCAAGACGACTCGGTTAGTATGGCTATTCAACCCTATTTTCAGGCCCACACAGTGTTCTGTCTTGAAGGTCCTCCTCCATGAACATTTTAATGAGGGGCAAACTGCTGACTGCAAAGGATGAAGTTGGTATGGGCGCTCATTGTCCTACAGAATTTGTGGGGCATGATACCAAGTACCATGTATTATTTTTTCACGTACCAGTCTTTATCCCTGGCCCCTTCCTCCACCTACCTATACTCCTTTGCATGCTGGGAAACCCATTCAGCCTCTGTGCTATCACAAGGACTATGTGTTGTCATCCCTCGCCTGTACTCCAACCTTCGTCAATTGGTTCTCTGCACTATTTGCTTGAAGCCACTCTGATACCATATCATCTCTCCCTTACCACTGTGCTCCATGCTTTGTGGGATAAGTGTATGGGGAGAGGGGGGACTCTGCAATGGTTACTGACCATATTGAGTGGACTACCTTCTTGTGACTGTGATCTTTGATACCATCTGATCTGTTCACTTGCTTCCCATATTGCTATATCTGTTCTGTTTCTATGTATTTAAACCAAGGACGTTAGAATAAAGGGAGATTGCATTATCTACCCCGAGCACATACGTCAGTTGAAGCCTGTCCGCCATCTCGGTCAGTTTTGGAATGCTATTTATCCGTTAAAGCTATGCGTTAAGTCGACCCTCTTACTGTTAATGCATTGAACTGGCAGTCACTGCAAAGTATGTACTTTCAAACAATATACTTTCTTGAATAAATAGTAATAAATACTCATCATAATATATTTGGAAACATAATTTTTAATGGCTAGTTTGCACTATTTTAAGACGGTGTACATCATGGCAAAACCATCGGAAGTTTTGTCCCTGTTTTAAGTGACATAAAACATTAACTCTACAGTACGGTCACTTATCCAAAACTTAGCAATATGGCGGACGCAAGCTTCACTTTTTCAGCAAAAGGGCGTCTCCCTGAATTCTTACCTCCTTGATTTAATCGTGTATAACAAGTAATGATAAATCAAGTACAACATTCTACTGGGGATTATGAGTGATAACCACGTTATATGTCCTAAATAACCACAAATACAAATTATTCGCCATATGACTAACTAAAATATTAATGTACATTTATAATTTATGCAATACTATGAAATGGCTAAATATCTATAGTTCAAAGCAACACTAACATAAACACATTAATGTTAGATATTACATCACTTTCAATAATACCATTTCTAGTACAAATTCTGAAATATTTTCTGCTATAAAATACGTAACCAAAGTGGAAAGCACAACATTATAAGGAGCATTCACTAGTGTACATTTTCAAGATCGTTTCTGGGAATTGCTAAAACTTTCAATTTGTCATAACGAAAAGTACAGAACTGCTAGTTATCGTAGCTTATATGTTAGAAATCAAAATGTAAAGTTCTCCTATCATAACAGAAGAAAAGGACAATATGTCATGTTACAGAGAAAACTAACTGTTCTAAAAAGTTAGAGGATCGGGTGAGATATCATAAACAATATACATAAGGTAACGTATTTTATTCAGTAATTGGTCACAATTATGATTTGTGTGTGATACAGTACGATATTGTGCTGTCTCAGTTCTTTATGTGATGTTTACATCGCAATAGAGCAATGAGAGCAATATCCAGCTCTGCAACGGTTGTGTGAGTAGCTGGTCTGGCTGCAGTGTGTCTGCCAAGTGCATCCCAGACATCCTCAGTTGGTTTGTAAGTCCAGTGATCAAGCAAAACACACCATTCATTTAATTCCCTCAGCTTCAATCATGTTGTCCATTAGTGCAGCTCTTTGGGGACGAGCGTTATCGTCCAGCAGAAGGAATCTAACTCCTATGGTACCAGCAGAGGGCACAACAAAAGTTCGAAATATCTCAACTCTATAATTCTGAGAAGTCAAAGCGCCTTTCTGATCGACATAGACGTCCATACGTCCACCAATGTTGACGCCTGCTCATACCAATTCGTCAACCAACATGATATGGTGATGTTTACTGCACATAAGCAGGATTGTTCCACGTTTTCTCCAGGTGTGGGAATGACGTTTGTCCGTTTGAACACAAAATCTTGTCATCTGTGAACAGAACCAGGCGCCATTCATTACGACTCCAAACTTTATGTTCTTCTGTCCAGTTTCTGTGGACTAAACAGCATCTTGGTTTCACTGAGACACACACCATAGGCCACCGTTCCTAGGGCCACATCCCGTTGATACAGCACGTACTATTGCTGCATGAAGAGTGCATTGCAGCTGAGTTTCAGCCTCCTGTCTTGATGGGCTATTAACCGGAGATAACGGTCATCTCTTGATGATGTTACCCGAGGATGACTTGGCCTTGTCTTCCTTTAACGGTTCCTGTTGTTGGAAATCGCGTCCAGGTTCTGGAAATAACACCTAGGGACACTCCAATAGCTGCATCCACCTCCCTCTATGTCTGTCCCACTTCCAGCCTTTTTTTGTTGCTCCATGCCCTAACTTTGAGTAAGTCACGTTGTTGTTGCATCGCACTGCAGGCTCGTTACCTGTGTAATTCGTTTTGTAGAGTAAACGCAAGTCAACATCAAAACCCTATGCAACACTTTCTATTATTACCACTATCTTGATTAACGCAATGTTGTTGTCTCCACTCTGTAGAACAGGCAGAAAGACGTCGAACCATTTTAGTTCATTCTGCCAATGACATTACTTTAGAACCTACATATCTCAACTGATCTCTTAATTATTTTGACCAGTGGAGCTTCTCAAATTATTTGGCAACTTCGAAAACATACTGTATATGGCGCTTTTTTTTTTAGTTAACTCATATTCCACAGTGCAATGAGCTCCATGGTAGCAAGTATTCGTTAGTGGGAATCAAAATGTTCAAATATTTGTAAATCTATTGGACCAAACTGCGTGGTCATCAGTCCATAGCTTACAAACTACTTAAACCTAGGTAAACTAACCTAAGGACAAACACACACACCTATGCCCCAAGGAGGAATCGAACCTCCATGGCGAGCAACCGCGCGCTCCGCAGCGAGAAGTTTTAGACCGCTCGGCTACTCCACCATGGCATGAGTGGGAATACATGAATGTAGAACTTAACTGATGTAGCCTCATATTGCTCATTACAAGAAATATATGGTGGATGATACTATGTCATTTTATAGACTGTGTCATTTTGTATCATGTTACTTTACTTGACAAATTGCATAATATTCATGAACTCTTGTTCTACCAGCCGCCTATGTTACACCTCCAGAGCATGAAGTTTCGTAGTTTAATTTTATCTTGAATGCTTTGGTGAGGAGAGTGTCAACAGCCGTAATATACTTCATAAAATGGATTTTTAAAAACCATCAGCTGTTTATTTAAAACCTTATATATCTACCAGTTTCTGTCAATAGACCATCTTCATGGATAAAAAGGTGTTAAAACTGAATGGTAAAATGCATCAAATAAAATACATCTAGCTGAGACAAACTGGAGTCAGTATAACTAAAAGTGTTAAAATTACAGTGGTCATCTTAGATAAAACCTATCAGTCAAACACAACATAAAAGGTAAGAACAGTTAGATCATTTGTCTGAGGATGGTATGCAAATGGCATTCTGTGGACCATGTGGCAATGTGACATTACCTCTGATACTAGTTTTGACTGGAATACTTTTTTCACGATCAGATATCATCACATGTGGTGCTCCATGCTTCAAAATAATGTCTTCTACACGGAATTTTGCGATCTCTGGAGCTTCTGCAGTCGGCACAGGTTTAGTGACAGCGTTGGATGTGAGGTAGTCAGTGCTGACTATTATCCATCGGTTACCGGTTGTCGACTTTGGAAACCTCCCTAAAAGATCGATCCCAACTCGGTGGAATGGAGCTGTTGCAGGTGGAATCGGTACGATATGCCCTGGAGGTAATTCCGGAGCATGCTTCTGTCGCTGGCACTCTTCACAGTGACTCACATAGTGCTTGACAGATTGGTAGAGACCTTTCCAGTAAAACCTGCGTCCGATTCTGTCTAGGGTCTTCACGAATCCCAGATGACTGGATATTGGAGCATTGTGGAAATACTTGAGAATAGCTGGCTGGAGATGAGCTGGAACGACCAGTAGCCATTTGGGGCCCAGTGGATCGTAGTTGCTCTTATACTATGTCCCGTTTATAAGTTGGAACTCTCCATTGATCGGCTCTCCATTACCCAAAGCCTCTGTGTTTTTTAATAGTGCTGGATCTTCCCTCTGTTCAGCTGTAACGTCACGTAATTCAGTGAACGATGAAATTTCATTTGTGCTCTTGAGTTCCACTAATGAATTTCTAGAAAGGCAGTCGGCATCCTTGTGTTTTTGCCCATTCTTGAGTACCACTGTGATGTTGTACTCTTGGACTCTTAGTGCCTACCTTGTTAGTCGACCTGAAGTATCCTTCAAGCTAGTCAGCCAACACAAAGAATGGTGGTCTCTCACGATGGTGAATGGTTTGCCGAATAAATACGGTCAGAACTCGTTGATGGCCCAGATAACTGCGAAACATTCTTTCTCAGTTGTAGAGGAGTTTATCTCGGACTTTGAGAGTACTCTTGACGCATAGGCTATCACTTTTTCAGCACCATCCTGAACTTGTACAAGCACTGCACCAATCCCATAACCACTGGCGTCTGTGTGAAGTTCCGTTTCTGCATTCTCGTCGTACAAGGTTAGCACTGGTGCGGAAGTTAAAGCCGCCTTAAGTGCCCGGAAAGCTCTTTCTCTTGTCTCATCCCAGTAAAACTTGGCATCTCCCTGCAGAAGTTCTTGCAACGGACGTGCGTTATTACAAAATCCTTTTATGAAACGTTGGTAGTACGAGCACAGCCCGAGAAAACTTCTCACAACACGAATGTGCTGAGGAGTTGGAAATTCTGTGACTGCCCTTACTTTATCTCGATCAGGACGGACACCATCTCTGTTGACTCGGTGCCCCAGGATTTTTATCTCTTTAGCGATAAAGGGGCATTTCTTTGGATTGAGGTGGAGTCCTGCAGTCTCAAGTGACTCAGTAGACAAATGACTCAGATGTTCTTCAAATGTTTTCGAGAAAACGACAATGTCATCTAAATAGCAAAGACACAAGTTCCTGCTGGCTGGATGTACTTTCCATTTGCGACCTTCAGCACAGTTGCCTCTGTATGACAGAACATTGTCTTCTTTAGTGTGCGACGGTAATTATCCGACAATACAGAGAAAGAAGCTCCTTGATCAACCAGTGCCCAGACAGGTTGGCCGTAGATTATGACGTCGATGAGATTTCCCGACATTTTAGCGACTGTCGTCCATGGAGGATTTTCATCTGCGGCGGCCTCACCTCTGTAGATGGTCGCCTCGCTTAGTTTTCCTGGGCACGACAGCTAGGAGCGCAGCCGGTACCTGTGTACGCACACGGTGAACAGCATCGGGGAGCGACCTCGTCCAGGGTACGGAGATGTGCTTCTTCCCATAGGTCGACTGAACTCATCAGCAGGTGACTGCCTGGGATAAAACTGCTCTGATGGATGACGTCTTGTGGCAAAATAATCGTCCAATACTCGCATTCTCTATCTGCAGTAGCGTACGACATGTCCAGGGCGCCCACAGTGGAAACGCAGTGGCGTGTTGTCTTCTGTCCTCCAAACGTCTGTTCTTCAGTGAGGCGTCATGGTTGCTGGGGGAAATGGTTTTGGCTGCGTCGGTCGGTTCATAGGCTGTCATTTGGCGGCTGCAGCGTAAATCATAGCAGGGCGACGCCGTTCTTCACGTTCGGTGCAACTGGCGGGACAGAGAGGACCTAATGTCTAAAATACCTCTTCTGCAGTGGCGTCGGCTCCCTCGTGACTTACAGAGCTTACATCCATGGCCATAACCTGATGCTCGCTTGGTCTAATAGTCCCAGCTGCCATAAATCGTTGTAATTCTTCTCTCACAATTTGTCGTGTGAGAGAAGTGAAGTCATGCTTGTCTTCCACAACGGCCATAGGGACTACATTCGGGAGTCTGTCATACTTCTTTAGTCCAACCCTCCTTTGTTGCATCTCTTCAATACGCTGGTATCACTTGATGAACTCTTCCGTCATAGTGACGTCTTTTATCAGAAGAGCTTGGTACATGTCTTCTGCAATACTCTTCATCAGGTGCATGATTTTGTCAGCCTCAGTCATATTCGGATTGGCTATGTTACACAAGGCCAAAACATTCTGTATGTGTGACTGTGTCGGCTCACCATTGTTGGGCCCGGTTCTTCACTTGTTCTTCTGCCGAGCGGATTTGTCGCTGGCAGTCTCCAAACGTCTTCTTAAGTTCCGTCTGCAACGTTTCCCTGTCATTCAGCTTCTCTTCGTTGTTTTCTAACCATTGCTGGGCTGTTCCATCCAGGAAGAAATAAAGATTGGCCAAGCACATTATATAATCCCAGCTATTATACTTGGCGACTCAGTCGAACCCTTTTAGCCATTTGTTGGGGTCCTGTCCAGCGTCTCCAGAGAACACCAAAGGGTGTCTTATGTGCAGCTGGCTTACCGCTGGTTTCGTGTCTATGGTTCTTCTGATGATACGGACCTTCGGAAAATGTACTCGGTATATCCCTTGTATTCCCGTTTTAATCTGTGTAAGCGACGGCTTTTACATTGCCTAATCAGAGCCACAGTGATGCAGCTGTTGCACAGGATACTCGTCGCCTCCAGCAAACAATGTCGTGTTGAAATGGAAGCAGGCTTGATTTCGAAGGCAGGGTTGTCGACTGAACACAGCACTTATACTAAAAGCAGGTTTATTGCGAACTGCAACGTATATGCAGCACTGACTGCCTCTTGGGCAGAGTGTTCTGCTATTTATACACGGACAGAAAGTACCAGAAATTAGAATAATAGTTAACATAAAAAACAAGAAGAAATTACAAGTCAACATAATAATCATGTAGAACATCCCAGAAAAGTTAATTACACAGAAATAAATTTTTCCAGTGGACAGGGTTGAACCAGCGATCTTCAGCACCACAGTCAATGAAACTATCCCTTACGCCACGCCAGCAGTTGGTTATTGTGGGGTCCCGTGGCAATATACATCATGAAAGAATTCTTTGTTTACGTTTCTTAATATCTATCCGCTTGAATTAAGAAATCAAACAGAGATGTATTATGATTTAGAAGACATAAAGTATTATTCTGCAAAAATCGAGTGAAGATTTTTTAACATCCCTACACTTCTTTTTATTTCCTGTTTTCTACCCCATGTAACGTCTCAGTGGCTTTCGGATTATGGGTATAGATGTAGATGAAATTGTGTTTTCTATAACATAACATGAGGTACCCTGTGAAACAATGGTAAACTGGATTACATTATGATACCTATATTATTGAAGTTCATGGCACACATTATAACATGATGTCACTTCACAAGATGCCACATGTTTTATCAGAACACAGTGTCAAACTTGATATAGCATGTGTCACATGATGTAACATGCTAAAATGCAGACGTTTCATATAGTATTATAGGGTGGCGCACAACTTTCCATGTGGTAAAATGTGAAGTTTAATGCAACTTATGTGCCTAAACTCGTATTTTACGCAAAGGAGCATCTTGTGACATATTATGTGTAGTGCTACAGGTTCTTTGGTCTGTTTATTATCAATCATTTAGTATGTTTTCATAAAAATGGTGTTATCAATACATGTTGTTGTTGTGGTCTTCAGTCCGGAGACTGGTTTGATGCAGCTCTCCACAATACCCTATCCTGAGCAAGCCTCTTCATCTTCACATAAGAACGGCAACCTACATCTATTTGAATCTGCTTACTGTATCCATCTCTTGGTCTTCCTCTGCGGTTTTTATCCCACACACTTCCCTCCGACGCTAAATTCACAATTCCTTGAAATCTAAGAATGTGTCCTACCAATCGATCCCTTCTTTTATTCAAGGTATGCCAGAAATTCCTTTTCTCTCCTAATATGTTCAGTACTTCCTCATTAGTTACGCGATCCACCCACCTAATCTCCAGCATTCTTCTGTAGCACCACATTTCTAAAGCCTCTATCCTCTTCGTATCCGCACTGTTTATCGTCCATATTTCACTCCCATACAAGGCAACACTCCACACAAATGCCTTCAGAAAGGACTTCCTTAGACTTAAGTCAATATTTGATGTTAACAAATTTCTCTTTTTCAAAAACGCTTTTCTACCCATTGCCATTCTGCATTTTATATCCTCTGTACTGCGACCATCATTTGTTATTTTACTGCCCAAGTAACAAAACTCATCTACCTCCTTTATTGCTTCGTTTCCCAATCTAATTCCTTCAGCATCACCTGATTTCCTTACACTGCACTCCATTACCCTAGTTTTACTCTTGTTAATGTTCATCTTATATCCACCTTTCAGCACACGGTCCAATCCCTTCAACTGCTCTTCCAGGTCTTTTGCTGTCTCTGAGATTATTACAATGCCATCGGCAAAACGCAATGTTTTTAATTCTTCACCCTGAACTTTAATTCCTTCTCCAAATTTCTCCTTGCTTTCCTTTATAGCTTGCTCGATGTACAAATTGAATAACAATGGAGAAAGACTACAACCCTGTCTTACTCCCTTTCCAACCACTGCATCCCTTTCATGCCCTTCAACACTGATAACCGCTGTCTGGTTTTTGTACAAGTTGTAAATAACCTTACGCTCCCTATATTTTACTCCTGCTTGCTTCAGAACTTGAAAGAGTTTATTCCAATCAACATTGTCAAAAGCCTTCTCCAAATCTACAAAAGCTAGAAATGTAGGTTTGCCTTTTCTTAATCTATCTTCTAGGATAAGCCGTAAAGTGAGTATTGCCTCCCGAGTTCCTACATTTCTCCTGAACCCAAACTGATCTTCCCCGAGGTCGGCTTCTACCAGCTTTTCCATCCTTCTGTATATAATTCGTGTTAATATTTTGCAACCATGACTTATTAAACTGATGGTTCTGTAGTTTTCACACCTGTCTACTCCTGCTTTCTTTGGAATGGGGATTATAACATTTTTCTTAAAGTCTGAGGGTACTTCGCCTGTATCATACATCTTACACACCAGGTGAAACAGGTTTGTCATGGCTGGTTCTCCCAGAGACTTCAGTAGCTCTGAGGGAATATCATCTACTCCAGGGGCCTTGTTTCGACTTAAGTCTTTCAGGGCTCTGTCAAATTCTTCTCTGAGTTCAGTATCTCCTATTTCATCTTCATCCACATCCTCTTCCCTTCCTACAATATTGTCTCGAAGTTCATTTCCTTTGTAGAGCCCCTCTATATACTCTTTCCACCTTTCAGCTTTCCCTTCTTTGCTGAGAACTGGTTTTCCATCAGTGTCCTTGATATTCATAGAGCTGTTTTTCTTATCTCCAAATGTTTCTTTTATTTTTCTGTAGGCTGTATCTATTTTTCCCCTATTTATACATTCTTATACATCCTTGCATTTGTCTTCTAGCCACTCCTGCTTAGCCATTTTGCACTTCCTGTCAATCTCATTTCTTAGTCGTCTGTACTCCATTTTGCCTGTTTCATTTACTGCATTTTTATATTTTCTCCTTTCATCGATTAAATTTAGTATCTCCTGTGATATCCAAGGATTTTTTGTAGGTCTTGCCTTCCTACCTATTTTGTCCTCTGCTACCTTCACTATTTCATCTCTCAATTTTACCCATTCCTCCTCTACTGTTTTATTTTCCCCTGTATCAATACATATCATATAAAGATCAAACATCAAGCAAACAATATGTTAGATAACTATGTTGGCTAATGACTTCATTTATGTTTATGTGGTATCTTAATTCTATCTGTTAATTTACTTGTAACATGTATACATATACTGATGTTTACACAGCTAATGGCCCTTGGTCAGACTGATCCAGACTTTTTACCATGGCACATATTTACAGAGATTTTAGATCACTTAATACTAATGTTTAGAAGATTTTGACTATTAGTGTATAAATTGTTATTAGTGATATTACAATTCTTGGTTACTATTAGTACACAACTATAGTATTGTCATTACATTAAGTTCAGAGGTTGAGATCTTGTGTATCACTTTTCATAAACTCTTCACTGGAGTAGAATTATTTTATTGCATGCCAATCTGTAGGGCTGCCTTAAGGGAGTAAGGTGATCTGTGTTTGTTAATTTGTTGAATAGTTTCAGGCAAATCTTTTGTGACTCTTTTGTGTAGATGAAAGACTTGTGTGTGGCAGATATATCATGTAGTTGGACTTTGTTTCATGTGAAGAAACATTATTTCTCAATTTAAGGTTTTGTATGTTTTATTAGGCATAGCTTAAGCAATTATAAATATATAGGCTGGGGACTTTCATGGTGTTTTGTGTTCTGAAATAACTTCTGCAAGTTTCGTTGGGTGAAAGACCTGCTAATTATGTCGGTAACATTTATCTCTGTGAATAATTGTTTGCTTTTTTGTGTGTTTTTAATCTATCACTAACTTTTGCAGAGCTTCAAAATTAATGTTATAAACAGGCAGAATGCGGCGAAGAACATACTGCTCTTGATCTTCACTCAGTTAGTCCACACTTCAGCTCACCAAAATTACAGTAACATGATCCTAATTCTAATTAAATTAAGCGAATCTCTGTGTATCAAAAACGGTCATCTGAAAGCGTGTTCACATTGTGGTATTTAGTAAGTAAATAATCCCAACACAAATACATATACAAAACTGTATTATTTGAAATATACAAGATACACATTACACGTTAGACATTACAAGAGAGAATGGCGCCAGAGCGCTCGAGTAAAGAGTCTCCTGTGGAGAGGGACACACATAATCGATATCATTCGATATCTCGCCACAGAGCCCCCCTGCAGGAGAGCGGAGCTCTTATAGCAACAAACAGTTGAGATGCAGAAATCACCCATGTAACCAGGTCGACGGATAGGGCGACCCAACCTTGACAGGTGAGGCTGAGGTTTGATGAGCAGCAGTTGTGATGGTGGTAGCTCGTCGGAGCATGGCTGCGACGGGGCAGCAGGTGATGGAACCTCGACATGAGTTGTAAGCGTAGATCACTGGGCAGGCAATGAAGGGCCTGGGAAGAGGTCAGTGTCCGGCCCAGACAGCGTTTCAAGGAGGGAGGAGGGGGTGATGGGTCTGTAGGAGATGGAGGAGAAGGGTGTGCGGAAAGCAAGGCATCCGGGGATACAGGAAGAACCCATGCGGGTTTAACTCCGTGGAAACAGTAATGTTTGCCATGAAACAGTATTAACATCACGTGTGGTTTGAACGGTTGAGTACCTCGTGGGGTCCAGAGTAGGAAGGGGTCAACGGAGGTCTCACGGTGTCATCCCTGAGCATGGCTTGGGAGCAAGTCTGAAGTGCAGTAGGCCGAACACATTGGGGACTGAGTGCACGCTCGGCGGAGCGGGCCGGGTGCGCGCGGTGAGCGTGAGAACACGCTCGATAAGTGAGAGTATATCAGGGGAAGATGGGAAAGAAGGAGACTCGAGGAAGTCAGCAGGCATTGTGACGGTTTCTCCATAGAGAATTTCTGAGAGGGATGCGACTAAGTCCTCTTTGAAACAGCATGTGATTGGGACAGCAACTTCAGCTGTAAATCCACCGGAAGTTTGAGAAGCCACAGCAGCCACAAAGCAACATCTGGAATAATTGCGGGATCAATGTGCACGCATAATGTGCGCCACAAATCAGATGGAGAGTTATCGCCGAGGCTGGCAGAGGCGATGAACTCCTGTATGGTATGCTCGACCGAGCGTGATAGTCTATTAATAAGTGCCCCTTTTACACAAGCGTACTTGTTAGACTTAGGCAGGGACAAAATAAGGTCATAGACTAAAGAAATGTGGTCGTGCGGTCAAGACAGTGAGACAGGAACTTCATATCATCACATGAGACTCCATGTAAAACGAAAAAATGTTCGGTGAGTGTGAACCATGTGTGAGGATTGGCCCTGTCAAACGGTGGCAGCTTTGGCAGTTTATTTAAACTCGGAGGGGAGCCGTAATAGCTAGCAGGAGACCAAGTAGTCGAGTCCTGTTCCTGTATATTATTGTTCTGAGTGGGAACGTAAGGAACAGTGCCAGCTTGGTGTTGTTTACATTCGTGTATCATGGAGATGGCAGAACGGTAGCCGTGGCCTGCTCTTGTGCGCTAGGGGCCATGGGGGCCTACATGGAAGGATACTACTGCGCTGGCGCAGACACTTGCGGGAGATGCCAATATGGCTGACCAGACACCTGTTGATTGGCGTCCTCCGCAGAGGAAAAAGGTCCCAACTCCAAGTTTTTAATTTTCAATAAATGTTAGCTGTAAACCGTGTCATTATTAAGTCCGAATGAGGGATGAATGCCACTGTTCACTGGGTATGTACATGAAGCTGAATTTTCACAGTTCGGAATGTTAGTAAAATCGTTAGTGCAAGGCGCGGGAAACACAAGGTTAGAAGCGTCCTCCACTGGAATTGCGACACTGTTCATAGTTTGCGAAGCACTGTTCATTGCAAAGTTACCTTGAAGGTGCTGTCCTGTGTGGTCCACAGTGAGTTGCACCAACACTGTTTGAAATGCCAGTCGGGAGAACTTCGCATTGACCGGCCACATGTTGCGCAACAGTAAACTTCACAAATCGTAAAAAGTACCGAAAGTATAACGTGTTCATGTAACTCGCATTGATTGGGATCACCACTGTGGGGTTTAATAAGTAAATAATCCCAACACAAATACATATATAAAACTGTGTTACTTGAAACGTACGAGATACATGTTACACTTTAGACATTACAAGAGAGAATGGCGCCAGAGCGCTAGAGCAAAGAGTTTGCTGCGGAGAGGGACACACAGAATCGATATCACTCTCGATATCTCGCCACAACATCAAAAGCGGACACCTACACGTTTTGTTTTCAAAGACAGACACCGGTGTTTTCAAACACAATTTGAATGTGTTTGAGTAATCAAATTGATATTAGCAACACCATCTAGAGACAAGGCCTTACATCAGGCCGTGGCCGTCACCTCACTGGCTGGCCGCTGGGGCACGCCCACCGCTGCACAGCGCTCGGCCAGTCAGATGGCTATGTGTGACATAGGCACGGCCTGTTGTAAGGCGTTTGTCTTCTAGGTGGTGTTGATAGTAGTCACTTCCAGGTATAAATCCTCAAGTATTAAGGCCAATTCACACTGTCCGTCACGTCAACGTCACGTCAGGGAACCGTCACGTCAAGTTGTATTCACACTGTCCGTCCGTGTCTGTCACGTCAATTCGTCCATCTCAATACGCGATGTTGAAAGTGAGGTTATGAGTGGCGATCTGTTATGTAGAAAGCCATAGTTTAATACTAGAAAGGGGGAACAACAACGCTAAATGTTATTAACGGCCAAAGAAAACTTTACAGTGTATGTTTTTGGTCAACTTACTGGGAACTGAAACAACATTTCAAAACATCGACATCTATTTTCAAGCTAAAAAATAAACATATGAAGACATCAAAACATACTCGTAAGAGCATAAATAGCGCCTGTATACTTTAACCATTACGATTTGCATGCTGACATAGTTAATACATCGTAAAAAAGTGAATTTTCGTCTTTCATTAGAACTGACATTTTCATTTAAAGTGTTATTTAATGAAAAATGCGTAATCAAATTACAATCTTATTCAAATAAACAGTTTGCTTCAGTCGTTTCTGTTACATTGTTACGTAACATAAACCATTTTTTGGTTTCAGATGTCCGACCTCGATTTTAGGGGGACACTCCATTGACAAAAATATTTAAGTCGTCATGAAACGTTTGAGATTTACCCCTAAAACGAGGTACATCAACAACACAAAGATGAATAAGACACATTTGCATATAAACAGTGCAAATCGTCGACTGCAACATGTAATTCGCGTGACGAAAATAGGTTAACTTCCAATGTTAGCAGACGGCCGTTCCGTCAAAACATTCTTCTCGAGAAAGCTTGACCGACGTTGACGTGACGTGACGGTCCGGTGACGGACAGTGTGAATGCCGCCATTAGAAATACATTGCGGAATGTTCTGATGGACGGTGACGTGACGTGACGGACAGTGTGAATTGGCCTTTAACCCTCAGCTGGTGTCGTGAATGTTTTATGCAATAAAATTTATAGTGGGGTATTGCAGTTTATAGATAGGCATCTGAATATAAATATAAAGTAATGAAAACAGATTATACCCATTGATATTTGTTATTTATTGACATCAAAACAACTTTACAAAATTTAAACTCAACGGTGGCCTCTCTAAATATGAATATTTCATTAGCACACCAGCTTCAAATTCCAGTGTATTTATTAATTACTGAAAATATCTTTAAAACTTAAATTTGGTAATGAATAGCACTTGTGTTATGTGCATTAGCGTCCAAAATATAAAATAAAACAGAGATTAATTAGGCAAGGTACAATTTTACAAACAATGAACGAGAGGAAATTTTCATTCATTCACGCAGTTGAAAGAGCTTCAGTGCCTGGTGGATTCGAAAATATATTCTCTGCAGTTCATACAGAACATTTTAGTATTCTTATCCGACGATCGATGATACTGGAAACACCTCCTCCATTTCAATGGATTTGACTTTTCGCAATGGAAGAAGGCAATTTCTGACTGATAACAGGTCCCAAAGAACCACTGAGTTCTCTAGGTAATTTTCTATTGACTAACCAATCAATTAAATAACATCTCACACAGTTGCTTTGAAAGATCCTGTAAGTAAAAGAATCTTGAGTATCCAGTATCATCATGATCACTTTTGCATTCATGACCACTTTCACTGGCAGTTTCAGCATCACTGTCTTCAATATCTTCCACCTTATATAACCGCTCAGTGATAAGAACACGAAAATATGGATCAGAAACGATCACTCTCTCATTGTTAGCCATTCTGAGTGATATTTCTGTAAACAATACAAAATATAAAGCCTTTGAAACGACTTAGTTTGATACATACACTGTGTGGTGGGGTCGCATCATACCCCAAGCAAGCTATTTTGCTTACCAAGTCAATAAAATAGCAGTTCACAACAACGATTACTGACTACAATTGCTGATAACAATCTCAACAAAAGCTACGGAAAAGCCGAAGTTCACAGTACACAAAATTCCGTTCTTATGGGCATTGGAATGTTGCCAGGGATATCCTCATACCCCACATCACCGATTGAGGGTTATAGTTGATAATGTTCAAATCAAATTTTAAGTATATTAGCTCTACGTTTCGCAATAAAAATGACGTTTATCTAAGTTCCTGACAAACGATAGATGTCCGTCTGTGATAATAGACTACTCATTTATTAATTGTAAAGTAAATACGGTACAACTGTCTTTACATGACAACAATTGGCACAGATCTGATCAAAAATATTGTTGCGACTTCTTTGACCTGCGGTATAAGTGTACCACATTTCAACCAAGGAGGTTAGAATAAAGGAAGGTAGCGTAACCTATGCTGAAAACGCAATCGGTTGAAGCCAGAGGAGCCATGCTTTTGTGCCCAAAACAAAGATTTCTCGGTTAAAACCCAGTGTGAATATTGCCTTCTTTAGGTAAAGCAACTAAATTGGCAGTCATGTTGCAGTATTTACTTACTTATGACGTACATTCCAAAGACTAGATCTCATATAAACAGATAATTGCCCAATGTTTTGGGCACAAACAAATGCCGCAATGCCCAGTTTGCTGGCTTCACTTTTTCGGTGTTAGGGCATCGCCAGAGATTCTAACCTCTTTGATTTCAACACCTTCAAGAACTTCCTCAGCAGGACAGTGTAAATAGCTCTGTATTTACTACGAATGGCGTCACTTTAAGGTTGCTTCGAAATTGCAGTAGAAAATTCTAGATAGCTGTTATTTGTCCCGTTAAGGCCAATTCACAGTGTCCGAGTATAGGCCAATTCACACTGTCCATCACGTCAACGTCATGTCACGGAACCGTCACATCAGGTTGTATTCACACTGTCCGTCCGTGTCCATCACGTCAATTCGTCCATCTCAATACGCGATGTTGAAAGTGAGGTTATGAGTGGCGATCTGTTATGTAGAAAGTCATAGTTTAATACTAGAAAGGGGGAATAACAACGCTAAATGTTATTAACGGCCAAAGAAAACTTTGCAGTGTATGTTTTTGGCCAACTTACTGGGAACTGAAACAACATTTCAAAACATCGACATCTATTTTCAAGCGAAAAAATAAACATATGAAGACATCAAAACATACTTGTAAGAGCATAAATATCGCCTGTATACTTTAACAATTACGATTTGCATGCTGACATTGTTAATACGTCGTAAACAACTGAATTTTTGTCTTTCATTATAACTGACATTTTCATTTAAAGTGTTATTTAATGAAAAATGCGTATTCAAATTACAATCTTATTCAAATAAACAGTTTGCTCCAGTCGTTTCTGTTACATTGTTACGTAACATAAACCATTTTTTGGTTTCAGATATCTGACCTCGATTATAGGGGGAAACTCAGTTGACAAAAATATTTAAGTCGTCATGAAACATTTGAGATTTACCCCTAAAGGCCAATTCACACTGTCCGTCACGTCACGTCACGTCACCGTCCGTCAGAACATTCCGCAATGTATTTCTAATGGCGGCATTCACACTGTCCGTCACCGGACCGTCACGTCACGTCAACGTCCGTCAAGCTTTCTCGAGAAGAATGTTTTGACGGAACGGCCGTCTGCTATCATCGGAAGTTAACCTATTTTCGTCACGCGAATTACATGTTGCAGTCGACGATTGCACTGTTTATATGCAAATGTGTCTTATTCATCTTTGTGTTGTTGTTGTACCTCGTTTTAGGGGTAAATGTCAAATGTTTCAAGACAACTTAAATATTTTTGTCAATTGAGTGTCCCCCTAAAATCGAGGTCGGATATCTGAAACCAAAAAATGGTTTATGTTACGTAACAATGTAACAGAAACGACTGAAGCAAACTGTTTATTTGAATAAGATTATCATTTGATTACGCATTTTTCATTAAATAACACTTTAAATGAAAATGTCAGTTCTAATGAAAGACAAAAATTCAGTTGTTTACGACGGCATTAACAATGTCAGCGAGCAAATCGTAATGGTTAAAGTATACAGGCGCTATTTATGCTCTTACAAGTATGGTTTGATGTCTTCATATGTTTAATTTTTCCGTTGAAAATAGATGTCGATGTTTTGAAATGTTGTTTCAGTTCCCAGTAAGTTGGCCAAAAACATACACTGTAAAGTTTTCTTTGGCCGTTAATAACATTTAGCGTTGTTGTCCCCCCTTTCTAGTATTAAACTATGACTTTCTACATAACAGATCGCCACTCATAACCTCAGTTTCAACATCGCGTATTGAGATGGACGAATTGACGTGACGGACACGGACGGACAGTGTGAATACAACTTGACGTGACGGTTCCGTGACGTGACGTTGACGTGACGGACAGTGTGAATTGGCCTTAAAACGAGGTACAACAACAGCACAAAGATGAATAAGACACGTTTGCACACAAACAGTGCAATCGTCGACTGCAACATGTAATTCGGGTGACGAAATTAGGTTAACTTCCGATGTTAGCAGACGACCGTTCCGTCAAAACATTCTTCTCGAGAAAGCTTGACGGACGTTGACGTGACGTGACGGTCCGGTGACGGACAGTGTGAATGTCGCCATTAGAAATACATTGCGGAATGTTCTGACGGACGGTGACGTGACGTGACGTGACGGACAGTGTGAATTGGCCTTATACGTTAGCGGCGGAAAAATACCACTTCCGTTTTGGACCAGAGACTATACACAGCAAGGATAGAATCTTTGGCAGGATGTGACAGGCGCTATTTTAAAATGAGCTTATTTAGAATTTGTGAACATTAAACATTAAGAATGCAATTGTGATGCCTTTAAGAGTAATCACGAAAACGCTTATCTTATAAATAAATAGTAATTTATAGCAAATTAACATCATAACTCTTCAAGTGTAGGTATAAGTAATCTATAGCATCTATTTAAGTCATGTCGTTGTAGCGTAATGGTTAGTGTTGTGGATATAGTATATTGTATTATGTATAGGTGTAAGTTCGAATCGTATCCTCTCCCAATATTTTTTTTTTTCGTCTTTACGTTTTTAAATGAACTTCGCTGATTGTATTAAAAGTTAGTCCTACATTCCTGTCTTTTATTTACATTTAAAACTGATTAGAAAACAAAGGACGAAACAGTTATTTGGAAAGTAATTTCCGAATATGTGACGGTCTTTTATTTACATTTAAAACTGATTAGAAAACAAAAGACGAAACAGTTATTTGGATAGTAATTTCCGAATATGTGACGATTTCCGAGTGTTTGTTTAGGGGAATAATGTCCTAATAACAAATCACTGTAAATGTACTGTAATAATATTTTCGGATGGGTAATATCACTTAAAAAAAGTACACTGAGAAGAATAAATATTTCTGTATTTGAGACTTGACAGTAGACATTATTCATTCGTGGGAGTCATTAATAAAGAAAACGTTGATACCCTAACACAGGTTTGTCTGTGTAATGTGATAATACTAATATTTTATGAACAGCTTCTTATTCATCTGCAGAACAGGGGTAATGACACAGTGTGCATTATAATGTTTTATTGTGGGTACAAGGTAAATACAATCCAAACAATCTATCGGTATCGTCAATTATAAGATAAATAGGCTAACGGTCGCAGCTACTGGAGCTTCAAGATACTGAGAAACACAGATGTTTAAAGACGTTTCCCAAGTTCTTATCTATTGTACATTTTAAGCTTTTATGGCAGTTTGTTGACATGTGGTCCGTTGGCATCTGTCTCAGGATTTTCTGTCGAAGTTTGAGGTTAGTCAGACGTCTCGCCCCATTATGAACTGCTGACATTGCCCAAGTGCGAGCCAATCTCAATATAAATTGGTGGTAGCGAAACGTAAGTTGCAAAATCAAACAAACGTTGGCTGGAAACTCCTAGACAGAAGCCAGCAGCGCCTATGTACAACATAGATTGTGGCTGGGTACACGATTTAAAGAACGTTATTATTGAATATTTATTTAAAAAAATAAGTAGTTGAATAGTCACTGAAAGATACGTACTGTCTGTGAAACAGTTATTTTTTACTGGGACAGGAGAGAAAATTACGTAATACCTAAAGAAACACCAAGCTATTTCGCGATCGATGAACAGACTATAGTGAACACTACCCAAGTGTCAACACAAAATAGCATGATCGTCTGCTTTGTTTTCATTCTGAGCTGTCACTTTGCGATGCGTAGCCTACTCAAAGATCTTGAAGACACAGATACTATACTTCTGACTGCGAAATTACAGGCACTTCCGGTTGGTTTTTCCGCCGCTAACGTCATGTCACTGTCCGTCACGTCACGGCACCGTCACGTCAAGTTGTATTCACACTGTCCGTCACGTCATTTGGCATATCTCAATACGCGATGTTGAAAGTAAGGTTATGAGTGCGATCTGTTATGTAGAAAGTCATAGTTTAACACTAGAATGCAGGGAACAACAATGCTAAATGTTATTGACGGCCAAAGAAAACTTTACAAGGTATGTTTTTGGCCAACTTACTGGGA
This sequence comes from Locusta migratoria, assembly GCA_026315105.1. Classification (NCBI taxonomy): domain Eukaryota; kingdom Metazoa; phylum Arthropoda; class Insecta; order Orthoptera; family Acrididae; genus Locusta; species Locusta migratoria. Next base: position 345,894,444 of record CM048751.1, on the reverse strand, counting down.
ACTGAAACAACATTTCAAAACATCGACATCTATTTTCAAGCAAAAAAATAAACATATGAAGACATCAAACCATACTTGTAAGAGCATAAATATCGCCTGTATACTTTAACAATTACGATTTGCATGCTGACATTGTTAATACGTCGTAAACAACTGAATTTTTGTCTTTCATTATAACTGACATTTTCATTTAAAGTGTTATTTAATGAAAAATGCGTATTCAAATTACAATCTTATTCAAATAAACAGTTTGCTCCAGTCGTTTCTGTTACATTGTTACGTAACATAAACCATTTTTTGGTTTCAGATATCCGACCGCGATTATAGGGGGACACTCAGTTGACAAAAATATTTAAGTCGTCATGAAACATTTGAGATTTACCGCTAAAACGAAGTATAACAACAAAATAAAGATGAATAAGACACATTTACATATAAACAGTGCACTCGTCGACTGCAACATGTAATTCGCGTGTCGAAAATAGGTTAACTTCCGATGTTAGCAGACGGCCGTTCCGTCAAAACATTCTTCTCGAGAAAGCTTGACGTGACGTGACGGTTCGGTGACGGACAGTGTGAATGCCGCCATTAGAAAAACATTGCGGAATGTCATGACGGACGGTGACGTGATGTGACGGACAGTGTGAATTGGCCTTTACCAAGAATCTTAACATGATCATCAATCATTTATGATGATACATTTCTCTCATCATAAAAGTGTTTTTCAGTAGGCTACTATCCGAGGAGCTATGACCATCAAAAGATATGTTTCCAAGTTCACCATAAATATTTGTACCAGTTGACAGATTTACCCGTATCTCGTGAACTAAATGCATCCTTAGATTATCACCAATTATCTAGATTATATTTCCTGGATTCTTCTGTTTCTTACATTTTGTTTCTTTGCGATGTAAGTTTGAAATAGAGACTACAATATTTTTCCATGATGGATTTACGAAAAAATTAAATAAACTTTGATGGCCGAGAGCGTAGTGGCTTGTGGCTGAAATTACTATTTTATACCTCTATCTACAAACGGAGGAGAAGAAATAGATTGGACAGTGCATCGTGCTATCATGGTTGTAGCGGTCTATTGTGAATTGCGTAAAAAAAATATTTGGGGGGAAGGAGTGTGGCCAGACTTTCAAGAGCAGCAAACCATGGGAACCCCTTACTGGAGCTAGCTATCAGTAATTAAACATGACAGATGGTTTGAAAATACTTTACTGTACACCTATCGGTACAACTAACCATTTGCCCACAACCAAATATGCTATTATGCTCGACTGTATGTGTGATATGAAGCTGTTCCTTGCCATCGGGGCATGTTGATGTGTCCAGACTGTTTCCGACCTTTGTGGCGTATTACATATCAGTATTTCTTATCTCTAAATATTTGCGTAATTGAATTTCTTGTTTTGTTTGCCAAAAAGTTCAGACGCAATCAGTATATTATCAGCATCTTTGTGTTAGCTACAGTGTGGTGTAATCTCTGTCCCATAGGCTGTGATTTTAAACATGGCCTTATTTATGTTATTGTTGTGTACCTGTTCCATACTTTGGCAATGTAGAGGTAAATACAAGTTTTTATGAATTTTGTTTGTTTGATATACTATCAGTATATTAATATTCGAATCTTTAAATGATTTACGTCATTTATTTTCGTCTTGTAACAAGAATATATCATTTTTTTCATCGGTAAGAGAGTGAGTTTGTTATGATTTGTTTGTAAACTTTTGTAGGATACGAATTAGTTTTCCAACCTACGCCGGTAATCCCTGTGCCGTTACCGGACATCGCCCGTTTCTTCGTACGGGTTGGAGAAACGCTTAATGTTAGCTGCAAAGTTGTATCGGAAGAGAACAAACCAACACCAATATTTAACATAACCTGGCGATTGCCATTCAATCCACAAAACAGGTAATGTTGTGACTCATATAGTATCTACAACTCTGACTAAATGTTTTATTAATAATTTTACACGTTAGTAATAATAGGCATACTGACAGCAACAACAAAACGAAAGTGTTCCTTAAAAGTGAATCTGCTCTTTCAATTTGCAGTAAACCTCGAGTACAAATAAAACAAATGTGGAATGAAGCAAATTTGTTAATACAAACCCTACAGGAAAGGGATACCGGTAATTACACATGCGAAGCTGTTGAGGAATCAGGAAGAATTAACTTGAGTGCATTCGCCTTTGTTAGTGTGAAGAACAGTAAGTACAAGAGAATCCATTCATTCACAATACCGATATCGTGTAAACTTATAGTTTATACATACCTATTCTGATCTCTTGTTATTGTGATATTGTTAATGATAAGAGCCTGTGCCTGAGCCTTTGCTTATTTTTAGGTCTTAATCTTGAAATAATTGTCACATACCTTTCAATTTTTCAAAATTTCCATTTCTTGTCATGATATAGTAACACTTCAATTGTAGAACTATTATTATAGGCCCTAATACCAGTTACAACTCTGGTGTGTATGTATGTGTGTGTGTGTGTGTGTGTGCGAGAGAGAGAGAGAGAGAGAGAGAGAGAGAGAGTGAGCGAGCCACATTCACCCTCTCATCCCTTACATACTTGTTTGTCAGTTTACTTTTGTGGTACATCAATCGTCTGACAAGTAGGCCAAGGTCTAAACATATATTTGTAGCCTATGTGTGCTAGTACCACAGCCCCCTCCACTCCCCCGCCCTCGAGTGCTGTTGAAGTTTTATATGTGGTTATTTGATATTTCATCATCCATTCTGGCCATTAGTAATAGATTTCACAGAACAGTTTGTTGACTTCGGATTTTGGCTTGTGCCATTGATTTGCAGACACAGGATAGATATTTTGATTACCTAGCATTTCCTCGAGAAATTGTACAATTGATACAAATATATGACTTGGTAAACTTTTACTTAAGTGCTGGTGGTGTAGTGTGCTTATAATGGCAACTAAAGTTGAATGGCATTTGAAAAAACACTTGCAAAAAATGAAGGGAACAATCTTCTATGTTGACCATGAAATAAATACTTCGTGGCATGTTGCTGAAGTCTTGGATCAAAGCTGATGGGTAAAATCACATTGTATAATTATGCCTTGCCCTGTCAATAAAGTTCTGTAACTCTCGTAAAGTGAAAATTTAGTTTCCAACCTTAGAACACTGCAGATGTAAGTAAAATTTAATCCTTAACTTTTTTTCTATGCAAGAAGCACTGTTAATGAAGCTATAGGTAAAATTTAACTCCCACCATTGATGTGGCAGTTATATAATGTTGTCAACAACAAATTATTTAATGTTAGTTTTGATTAAAGTACAGCTTCTGAGTCCGCGAGTGGTGCTTGACGTGTAGATGTTGGCTACGGCACAATAAATGACGGGAGTCACGTTCGAGTGGACAGTAAGAAATAGTTTTAGTCTTTATGGTTTGTAAATATGTAGTACTTACAAGAGTAATTAATGTACTCGTCAGGCAAGGGTACATCAAGGACCTGTCAACCATAGAGTAGGAACAGCATTGTTTATTTATTTATTTCATGGTGGACACAAAAGATTACTTCCCTCATTCTCTTGTCAATGAGTTGTGTACACACACACACACACACACACACACACACACACACAAATTAACGCTGTTCCTGTTCCATGGTTATCGTGTTGTTGATGTACCCTTGTCCAGTGAGTAAATTAATTATCCTCGTAAATACTTCATATCAATGAATGGTTGTTCGGTAAGCTATATCACTCGGACATGATTGCACATTCACACACAACTCAAAATAGGTGAGGTTTGCGATAGAGAGGTAGGAACTGCAAGGTTCAGAAAAGCTGGTGGTGGATGGGAGGATCCAGATGGCCCGGGTTGTGAAGCAGCCATTGAAATCGAGCATGTGCTCTGCTGAATGCTGTATCACAGGGTAGTCCACTTTGTTTTTGGCCACAGTTTGGCGGTGGCCATTCATCCTAATGGACAGCTGGTTAGTGGTTATGCCAATATAGAAAGCTCCACAGTGATTGCAGCATAATAGGTAAATTACATGGCTGCTTTCACAGATGGCCCGGCCTCTGATAGGGTAGGATAAGCCTGTGGCAGGACTGGAGTAAGAAGTGCTGGGTGGGTTGATTGGACAGGTCTTGCAGCAGGGTCTTCCACAAGGATATGATCCCTGTGGCAGTGAGCTGGGTTTCGGGGTGGCATAAGGATGAACTAGGATGTTGTGGAGGTTGGGAGCGTGACTGAACACCACTTTAGGAGGGGTGGGAAGGATCTTGGGCAGGATGTCTCATTTCTGGTCACAAGGATAGAAAATCTAAACCTTGGTGAAGGATGCAGTTTGGTTGTTCGAGTCCAGGGTAGTACTGGGTGACAAGGGGAGTGCTCTTTTGTGGATGGTTAGTGGTGTTAGGAGAAGGATTTGGGAGGTGTGAGGATATGGCGCGAGAGATCTGTTTGCGGACTAGGTCTGTGGGGTAGTTTCTGTCTGTGAAGACCTTTGTGAGCCTCTCAGCATATTCAGAAAGGGAGTTCTTGTCACTTTCCATTATTATATATACAAATGCACCTTTCATATATATAGTCAAAACCGGTATGATAATCACAATTAATACAGATTATAAATGAAATATCAATTACTTTGCCAAAAATGCTGCACACAAATGCAATACATTCTCCGATCCCAAAATCATCCAGGCCTCAAACTACAATGACTTCCCTTTGTTTCCCATACCTTACAGTTCCTACCTCTTTATCCCAAACCTCATCTATTTAGAGTGGTGCGATCATTGTGTGTGTGTGTGTGTGTGTGTGTGTGTGTGTGTGTGTGAGTGCGCACGTGTGGTGCCTGTGTGTGCATGTGTGTACACGATCTGGTCCTGTGTACTTGCAGTGTGCACACATTTTATTTTATTATTATTCTTCTTCTTCTTTTAATAATATTATTTTGTTTTTCTCCCCTCACCCGCCTCCCCACTCCATTCCTAAGCTGCATCTCGTTATTCCCATCCAGGCCATCCCTACCACCATCACGTAACCTTCCTTCTCCCTTCCCGTCCCCGATTTACTCGCCGCAGAGCGTGCTTCGAAGTGCGGCAGACGGAGGTGATGGTTGTATGACTGTGTAGTGTGCCTGTGTGATTATGTGTGTTTTCTATTTTCTGAAGAAGGCCATGGCCGATAGCTGAAAGTGTTGTATGTGTGTGTTTTTTGTGTGTGCCTGTCGCCATGTCTTTGAGGTGAGTTGTAAACTGTCCTTACTGTATTATTTATTCCAACCTGGGCTTTCCATTATTATATACACAAATGCACCTTTCATATATGTAGTCAAAACCGATATAAAAATCACATTACTTTGCCATAAATGCTGCACACAAACGCCAGAACAAATTTTAAAACTGACTCCAAATTTACTAGAAAATGAAATGTGCATTCTTATTCGCTGCTCGAATGTGACTCCCGTGCACATCAAGCACCAGTCATGGATTCATAAACAACAATTTAACCTTAGTTTTAGTTTCTATGTAGTTTAGTAGGTTATATGAATGCATTGTTTTCGCTTTACAAAGATAAATTAATTTATTGATTGGATAAGGGTACACAAAAGAACCTGTCTACTATAGAGGAGGAACAGAAGAAATATTGATGGAAGACCAGGTTGAGATCGGAAAAAGGCATGAAAAGAAAATGGGAATTTATTATTATTGTTATGGAGAATTATTTATTTAATGTTACTCTCAAAAGTTTGTCCCAAATTACCATATGAGCTCCTAGACTTGTTTTACCAAAGGGAAAAACTCTTGTAAACTACTTGAATGAAATGAGCATTAATGTTGTGAAAGTAGAAACATGTGTCACGCCCATGAAAACTGTGTACTTAGCAGAATGCGCACAATGTTATAGCATCACAGATTCCTTTTGCTACATCAACTGATTTGTTTTGTAGAGTGGCCAGACTGACTGTCCATGTGGAACTTGTTGCTGGAAACCTAACCAGATTTGAATGGGAACCGACTTTTAATTGATGACCAATAAAAGTTATTTCTGAATGAATAAGCCCAATTTTCATTACGTAATTCAAACTGTTACACCCAAGTTGGTAACAATTTTTCAATGTATTACTTGAAAAAATAATTATATCTACAACATGGAATTGTTTTCAACATGAATAAAAGTAAACACACATTCTTATTGGCTGTCTGATTGTCATTTGCCATTGGCTGCCTTCACCTGCTTTTATACTTATGCAGCTACCAATGTTTTCACATCAAGCAGCCACTTGCAACACGTATACAGCTCTTTTATCAAGTAAATAGTTAATGTTGTACCTGGTCTGTGGTTGACCATTACTTGTAGTATCCTTGTCTCCTTACTAAATTGATTTATTCTTGCTTCGTTACAGGATCATGTAGTAATTGTGAAAGCATTACGGAGATGATCCATAAACTCCAGTGAAAGACTCTGCAAGAGAGACGCTCTGTAGCCCGGTATGGGCTTTTGTCGAAGTTTCGAGAACATACCTTTACTGAGGAGTCTAGCAGTATATTTCTCCCTCCTATGTATAGCTCGCGAAGAGATCAAGCATAAAATCAGAGATATTAGAGCCCACACAGAGGCATACCGACAATCTTTCTACGAACAGTATGTGGCTGGAATAGGAGAGCGAACCGATAGTGGTACCCTCCGCCACACACCGTCAGGTGGCTTTTGGAGTATGGATGTAGATGTTGAAATGTAGTGCTTTCATATATACTACCAAAACAAAGCAGCGGACACCAACATCACATAATTCCCGGCAGTCAACAGTCATTGTCAGCGTTAGCAGACCATACTACTGCTATCATAAGTGATAGTAGTGGTAGATAATTGTGATAAGCAAAAGAAAAAGAGATCTAAGAAAAAATCTCTTCCGATGGCACTGCTGCCATCGGCCTCTCAAACTTCAGATTCTGAGGATGGGTTAGAGATGCTAGCGTCCCCTGAGGACCTAGCACTCACCGATGTCCCAGAATCGATGGATATAGGTGCCACAAGTACTAAGGCAGCGGCAAAAGGTGATACCGAGGCATAAACTCAATGTTCGCGATGCTCATGGCATCCCAGTACGCCAACAACAATATCCTCCAGTGGAACTGTGGTGGTTATTTCCATCATCTAGCTGAATTGCGCCATTTATTGTGCCAATTCCCTGTGTTGTGTGTAGCCCTCCAGGAAACTTGGTTTCCTGTTCAGCGGACCCCTGCCCTTCGTGGTTACCGAGGCTATTATAAAAATTGTGCAGCCTATGACAGGGTTTCCGGAGGTGTTTGCATCTTTGTTCTTGCGAATGTCCCCAGTGCACCAGTGCCACTACGCACTGCACTCGAGGCAGTGGCTGTGAGGATTCAGGACAGGATATCACTATCTGCTCACTGTACCTTCCTCCAGACAAAGCAGTGTCTTATGCGGAACTAGCTGCCTTGCTTGCTCGACTTCCCCCGCCATACCTCCTGCTGGGGGACTTTAATGCCCACAACCCGTTGTGGGATGGAACTAAGATTACGGCCCGTGGTAGACATGGAGTACCTTCTGGCGCAGCTAAATATTGGCCTTCTTAACAACGGAGCTGCCACCCACTTCAGCTTGACCCATGGCACCTACTCAGCCATAGATCTGTCACTTTGCAGTCCCAGTCTGCTTCCACACCTTACTTGGAGGCTCCATGATGACCTTTCTGGAAGTGACCATTTCCCTATCATCCAGTCGCTCCCACAGTCATCACCTGCAGGCTGCCTGCCCCGATAGTCACTCCGTCGGGCAAACTGGCCGGCTTACACCTTGGCTGTTACAGTAACATCTCCGCTTCCAGATGACATTAATTTGGCTGTTGATGATGTCTCGAAATCCACTGGTTTGCTCCGTCGTACGTTGTTGCCCTGGTGGACACCGGAAATTGCTGAGGCCATCAGGGAGCATCATCGAGCGCTCCAGCGCCATCGCCGCCATCCTTCATTGGAGCACCTGATTGCTTTCAAACAGCTCCGTGCCCAAGCTCGTCGACTGATAAAACAAAGCAAGCAAGATAGCTCAGAGAGGTATGTAGCCACTGTTGGCTCTCGGGCCTCCCCAACTGAGGTGTGGAAGCAGGTTAGGCACATTTTTGGGCATCGTCCACTGACAGGAATCCCCAGTCTCCACATTCGGGGTACACTGTCCACAGACCCAGCTGCTATCGCGCAGTACTTGGCAGAACATTATGCTGATAGCTCAGCATCTGCATCTTACAGTGCCGACTTCTGCGCCCTCAGAGAGCGTGTTGAACAGTGTAGCTTTCTTTTCACACGCGCCGCCAGGAAAAATACAATGCGCCATTCAGTGAGTGGGAATTTGAGAGTGCCTTAGCTGCCTGTCCTGTCAACTCCCCAGGACCAGACCGTTCACAGCCAGTTTGTTCGTCACCTTCCTGCGGCTTTTCAATGACGACTTCTTGCCCTGTACAACCATCTCTGGATGAAAGGTGCTTTCCCATCCCAAAGGCGGGATAGCATCATTATCCCGGTGATGAAACCTGGTGCTGATCCGCAGGTGTCCGAGAGCTAATGCCCAATAAGCCTCACCAACGTTCTCTGCAAGATCTTTGAACGTATGGTGAACCGGCGGCTCATGTGGATTCTTGAAGACCGGGGGCTCCTCGCCCCGGCATGGTCGCTCTGCAATAGATAATCTAGTGTCGTTGGAGTTGGCCATCCACACTGCTTTCACCAGGTGTGAGCACATGGTAGCGGTCTTCTTGGATCTTCGCAAGGCGTTGGACACCACCTGGCGCCGCTATATACTGGCTATGCTGTATGACTGGGTCTTACATGGTCCCCTACCGACGTTCATAAAGAACTTCCTCTCACTCCGTACTTTTCGAGTTAGGGTCGGTGCCTCCCTCAGTAATAGTCACATCCAAGAGAACGGTGTCCCACAGGGCTCCGTTCTCAGTGTATCTCTATTTTTACTTGCCATAAACGGTCTACGGCGGCAGTATGATCATCGGTCTGTTCGTCCTTGTTTGCCGATGACTTGTGTGGGTATTACAGTTCTGCTAACATGGGTGTCATTGAAAGGCACCTGCGAGGAGCCATTCAAAAGGCACAATCATGGGTCTCAGCACACGGCTTCACACTCTCAGCATCGAAAACCCGAGTCATGCACTTTCGTCGTCATCAGGTCGTTCATCCTGACCCAGAACTCTACCTTGCTGACGAACAGCTTCATGTCACAGAGACGCATCGGTTTCTCGGCATGCTGTTTGACAACCGACTGACTTGGGAGCCACACCTATGTCAGTTGTAGCAAAAATGCTGGCGGCATGTAAATATTCTGCCCTGTCTCGGCCACACTGCCTGGGGAGCAGGCTGTCAAACTCTGATGCACCCCTTTAAGGTCCTAATATTATCACACCTGGATTATGGGAGCCAGGTGTATGACTCTGCGTCACCTTCAGCATTGCGGATCTTGGATACCATTCTTCACAGTGGTGTTCTTCTTGCAACGGGGGCTTTCCGCACCAGCTCTGTGCCAAGCCTCCTCGCTGAAGCTGGCATCCCTCCCCTGAGGTCTAGCCGGCAACAGTTGGCTTCATATGCCGCCCACGTTCATGTTATGCCTCATCATCCAAATCGCAGGCTTTTGTTTCCATACACCGCCCTTCCCTCTCCAGAACGTTGACCCAGATAAGGTCTTCCAATCGCAGTTTGGGTACGTACTCTCCTTTCCTCACTCGAGTCCTTACCTCTACCTCCCACATTCTCCTGCCAATCTCATATGCCTCCATGTTCCATCTCTTGCCTACAGCTCCACCTGAAATTGTCCTGCGATCCAATGGTGTCGATTTCACCACATACACTTCCTCAACAGTTTCTGGACATCCTTGGTATGTTCAGTGATGCAGAAGTCATATACACTGATGGTTCCCAGGTAGAAGGCGGAGTGGGTTACACCTATGTTAATGGCTACCACATTGAACAATACTCCCTTCTTCCTGGCTGTACCGTCTTTACTGCAGAACTGATCGCTTTGATTCGTGCTCTAGACCACCTCTGTACATGCCCCAGGAAGTCATACGTCAACTTGCCATGACTCCGTGAGTGACTTGCAAGCTCTCGACCAATGTTTTCCCAAACACCATCAGGTGCGATCCATCCAAGAGTCTGTGTTCAGTCTTGACGTGTCTGGCCATTCTGTTGCTTTCATCTGGACCCCGGGCCACATAGGCATTCCAGAGAATGAACGAGCTGATCAGCTGGCGAAGCAGGCCATCGCCTCTCAGCGTCTGGATATTGGCAACCCAGAAAGGAACATCTGCTTGGCTCTGCACCACAAGATATCCGTGGTCTGGAACTCAGAATGGTTGACATTGAGCTCGCCCAACAAGCTTCGTGCGATCAAATCTTCGACAGCAGCTTGGAAGACTTCTCTTAGGCCTTCTCGAAGGGACTCGGTCATCATCTGTTGCCTGCATACAGGCCATATGTGACTCATGCATGGCCACCTCTTACGTCGAGAGGACCCGCCAAACTGCCGTTGTGGTGCTCTGTTGACTGTGGTCCACATCTTGGTGGACTGTCCACTTTTAACTGCTTTTCAGCAGTTATTTAACCTGCCTTCTGCACTCCCTTTGCTTTTAGCTGACGCCCCTATGGTTGACAGTGTTTTACGTTTTATTCCCGCAACTGGATTTTATCATATGATTTAATGGTGGGTACCTAAGCCTGATCTCTCGGGGGCCCACTACTTAAAACAGTTTTAATCTTCTGTTCCTTTTGTCTTGCCAGTTCTATTTCCAACTGGCAGCTTTAGTGTGTACAGGATGTCTGGCTCATCCATTACTAATCTAGTGGTCAGCCAGCCACTCTTCTCTGCTGTGATTCTTTGACTATTTGGTCCACTGCTTCTGTGGTTTTCCTTCTCCTTTTATTATATCATTTTAAGCACACCCCACCTTCCTATACTTCTTGTGTACTAGCTGTGGAGTGTTTCATCTTCAACAGCAAATCACACGATGTGATCTCTTTGCTGGGAACAGGGGCCGGATCACCCAGCCTTTTAGTCCTCTTTAAAAACAAAAACAACAACAACAACAACAACAACAACACACACACACACACACACACACACACACACACACACACACACACACACAGTGACTGCTTTACATATTTTTAATAGATGAACAGACAGTCATGATGGTTACTGAAAATAGTTAAAATTATGATAACAGTTAAATTTATAAACAGGGGTGCACAAAATAATATGAGCACCATACAGCAGTGTTTTTCAACTTGTGGGTCGTGACCCCTTTGGGGGGTCACAAAGTCTTGTTCGGTGGGTCGCGGTCGAAGTAGGAAGTACTTGCACCATAAAACAACTAACCAGTGCACGTCTGGATACTTCAGGTTCTGCAATACCAAAATTGCGTAAGAAAAGCGAAATTTATTTTATATGAAAAATACGTAATTCCTTGTTATCATAAATTCTGATTTGAACAGAACAGACTTATTTACAGTAAATATGCCCTGTTTACGATGAATAAATGAAAAGCCTGAAAACTCTTCTCAGGAACAAATTGATAGCTAAATCAACTGTAGAATGTATGTCTCCCTAATTGTGTTTGCGTTTATATACACGAATATTAAGACGAAAAATTCCTAGCAGGAAAAATTAAATATAAAAAATAGACGAAGATTACTCACCAGGCGAAGGAGCACAGGTGTAACAGCATCACAAATAAATAAATGAATCACACACACACACACACACACACACACACACACACACACACACACACACACACACAAACGCTAGCTTTTGCAGCCTAGCTGCTTCATCAGGCAGAAGGGAGGAGAGGGAAAAGGAAATGATGAGGGTTTTAAGGAAGGGGGTAAGGAGCCATTCCAATCCCGGGAGAGGAAAGACTTACCTTGGGGGAAAAATGGAGGGTAAACAAATGCACACACACCCACACATTCACACAGACACAAGTACTCCTAGGCAGACATACTTGTGTGTGTGTGTGTGTGTGTGTGTGTGTGTGTGTGTGTGCGTATTTGTTTAGCCTCCTTTTTTTCCCCCAAGGTAAGTCTTTCCTCTCCCGGGATTGGAATGGCTCCTTACCCACTCCCTTAAAACACTCATCATTTCCTTTTCCCTCTCCTTCTCTTCTGCCTGAAGAAGCAGCTAGGCTGTGAAAGCTAGCATTTGTGTGTGTGTGTTTTATTTGTTACTATCACTACCTGTGCTCCTTCGCCTGGTAAGTAATCTTCATCTTAAAGATTTTTGACTTACCTAAAGTACAGGCTCGTCGACAGAAACATAAAACACACACAAACATTCGAGCTTTCGCCACCACTGGCAGCTTCTTCGGGAAAAAGAGGAAGGAAGGAAAGGAGAAAGGGAAGGATACGGGTTTTATCCTTTCCTTTCTCCTCTCTTTCTCGAAGAAGCTGCCAGTGGTGGCGAAAGCTCGAATGTTTGTGTGTTTTATGTTTCTGTCGACGAGCCTGTACTTTAGGTAAGTCAAAAATTTTTTTTTTATACATATTTTTCCCACCAGGAAAGTCTCCTTATCCTGTTAGGAATTTTCTCTCTATAATAAGAAGGAGACTTTCCTGGTGGGAAAAATATGTATAAAAATAAAGATTGTTTGTCTTAGCCACAGAACAGGCTCATCGATAGACACAAATAAAAACACACACAAACATTCTAGCTTTCGCAACTGTTGGTTGCTTCATCAGGAAAAGAGGAAGGAAGGGGGAGAAAAAGGAAAGGATGTGGGATTTAAGGGAGTGGATGAGGCGTCATTCCAATCCCAGGAGTGGAAATACCTACCTTAGGGGAAAAAAGGAAGGTAAACAAACACACACACACACACACACACACACACACACACACACACCACACACACATATATACACGCAAACACACCTAGGCAGACATTTGTGGAAAGCAAAGAAGTTGGACAGAGATACCACTTGAGGCAGAGGTTCTGTTCAGAGAACCGAGGTAAAGATGTTAAAGATGGAGGGAGGGAATTTGAATTTGGCAGAGGTTGAGACCAGGTGGGCAATGGGAAGAGAGAATATGCTGAAGGGCAATTTCCCATCTCCGGAGTGCTGAAATATTGGGTTGGTGGGAAGTATCCTGATAACCTGGATGGTGTAACACTGTGCCAAGATGTGCTGGCCATGCACTAAGGCATGTTTAGCCACAGGCTGATCCTCATTATCAACAAACACTGTCTGCCTGTGACCATTCATGCTGCTGGACAGTTTCTTGCTGGTCATTCCCACATAGAACGCTTCACAGAGCGGGCATGTCAGTTAGTAAATCACATGGGTGCTATCGCAATTGGCTTTGCCCTTGATCGTGTAAACCTTCCGGGTTACGGGACTCGAGTAAGTGGTGGTGGAAGGGTGCATAAAGCATGTTTTACAATGGGGGTGGTTACATGGGTAGGAACCAGAGGGTAGGGAAGGTGGTTTGGGGATTTCATAGGGATGGACTAAAAGGTTACGGAGGTTAGGTGGGCAGCGGAAAGACACTCTCAGTGGAGTGGGAAGGATGTCATCAAGGATGTATCTCATTTCCTGGCAGAATTTAAGGAAGTCGTATCCTTGCTGGAGAGCCACAATCAGAGTCCGCTCTAGTCCTGGAAAGTATCCGGTGACAAGAGGAGCACTTCTGGGGTTCTTCTGTTGAAGGTTCTGAATTTGGGGGGATGAGGAAGTGGCTCTGGCAATTTGCTTCTGTACCAGATCAGGAGGACAGCTGCGGGATGTGAAAGCTGTTATTAGGTTATTGGTGTACTGGTTCAGGGATTCGGGACTGGAGCAGACTCGTTTGCCACGAAGACCTAAGCTGTAGGGTAGGGAATGTTTGATGTGGAATGGATGTCAGCTGTCATAATGGAGGTATTGTTGTGTATTGGTTGGTTTGATGTGGATAGATATGTGAAGTTGGACATTGGACAGATGGAGGTAGACATCGAGGAAAGTGACATGGGATTTGAAATAGGACCAGGTGAATTTGATGGGACCAAAGGAGTTGAGGTTGAAGAGGAAATTCTGGAGTTCTTCTTCACTGTGAGTCCAGATCATGAAGATGTCATTAATAAATATGTACCAAACTTTGGGTTAACAGGCTTGGGTATCTGGAAAGGCTTCCTCTTAGCATCCCATAAATAAGTTTGTGTACGAGGGGGCCATCCTGGTTCCCATGGCTGTTCCCTTTAGTTGTTGGTATGTCTGGCCCTCAAAGGTGAAGAAGTTGTGGGTTAGTATGATGCTGGCCAGGGTAATACGGAAAGAGCTTTTAGGTAGGGTTGCATATATATATGAATTGCCACATGTATGAAAGCGCATCACTTGAGAATGGCTTCACCGATTTGCCTGATCTTTTCTTTCTTCTGTTTGTAATTCTAAGGACAAGGTTTGTATGAATGAAAATTTTTGGAATATTTACTGGAAAATATCAGAATTTCAGATAAACTAATACCACGTTTTCAGATCAGATTGTTTTCTAGATTCTCCAATAATCAGCTTATTTGTTCGTTATTCGCCTAGTGACCAAATACGCTGTAATGGAGCGAACAAATACGTCAAGGGGGTTAGAATAAAGGGATATACCATCATCTTCCTCAGTGGTAAGTTTAATGTGTCTGAAACTAAATTATGATGCAGATTAACAAAATATTATTTAAAATTTAATTGGCTATCTCAAGCTTTGCCACAATTGGTCGGCTTCATTCCCATGATCCAGCAGCTGTTGCCAACATAACTGTACAACGCCTGTGTTGTGGATTGTAAAATTTTACCAGTAGGTAGCAATGTTGTTAATCGTGTTTAAATTGGAGTCCTAATAAGAGTTCATTATTCACTTACAGGTCAAGAAACAAACAGACAAATATTGCTACCAATTACAAAAACCATATCTGGTTGAGCGAACAAGCCATTTTGTCAGTGAAAAATAAGAACATAGACAATTTGGACATAAAAATTCAAAGCCAATTTGTTGGTGAATTGCATTTATTTACTTCGATGGATTTCATTTCCGATCCTGATGATGTTGTCAGTTACCCAACAGAATTCCTGAATTCATTGGATTTGCTAGAAGTGCCACCGCACGATTTGCATATCAAAGTCGGGTCAGTGATGACCATGTTACACAATCTAAGCTAGCCGAAACTATGCAATGGACAGGAAAGTTCAGAGGAGAGGATTTCTGATTCCAATAATGCCAATGATTCCAATCAACTTGCCGTTCCAATTTAAGTGTTTCCAGTTTCCCCTTCGTCTTGCATTCACAATGACGATTAATAAAGCGGATTACCAGTCGTTGGAAGTTTGTGGAATAAATATTGAATCGCCTTGTTTTTCACATGGGCAGTTTTACGTGGCGTGTTTGAAAGTTGTTAAACCATCTGCACTGTTCTTTTTCTCTCCGTATGGAATATAATTCATCAAAAGTGTAACAATGAACGCAACACAGACTTCGAAACATTGTATTTCCATTCCACTTATTGTATTTTAGTTAATTATTATGTTCATATGGACTTTCTATTGTTAAAATATGATCATCCTACAGTTACTTTGCTTTCAGTTCATAAGCTCTCAATAAGATATACACAACTTATAAAAAGCATTTCTATTCTGCTCACTGTGAGAAAAACATGCTAAACTGCACTGTAAAAATGTGCAGTTCTGTTTTCCTTTTTCCAGTCGTTTTTAACATGAAACAGGAAGGTTGTTTGTATGCCTAAATTTATAATCATACCTGTTCGTACAATAAAGCCATCAAAATATGGCAATTAAAGGTACTAACCTCACAGATAGAGCACCTCGAAAGGTTTCTCTAATAACCTGTTTCCAATTGATTTACCCATCCATTTTGACTTATATTACCAATCAGAGAGAGGGGGAAGGAGGAGATGGAGAATGGGGGAATGAAATGATATAGACGCAGAGAGGAGGGGGAGAAGATGGATGTGGTGTGGGATAAGATGGAGTGATGGAAAAAGATAGGGGGATGAGGAGATGGGAAAATATCGAAGGGAGGAAGGGAGAGACATAGGGAGAAGAAGAGAAGAGGTTACAGTGTATATCCCATACACATTAGCTGCTGCGGAGTGTTGCTGGGTTTTTAGACGAAAAATTCCTAGCAGGAAAAATTATATATAAAAAATAGACGAAGATTACTCACCAGGCGAAGGAGCACAGGTGTGACAGCAGCACAAATAAATAGAACACACACACACACACACAAACGCTAGCTTTGGCAGCCTAGCTGCTTCATCAGGCAGAAGGGAAGGAGAGGGAAAAGGAAATGATGAGGGTTTTAAGGAAGGGGGTAAGGAGCCCTTCCAATCCCGGGACAGGAAAGACTTACCTTGGGGGAAGAAAAGGAAGGTGAATAAATACACACACACCCATACATTTACACAGGCGCAAACACACCTAGGCAGACATACTATAAAAACCAAAGGAGAAAAAAAAAAAAAAAAGGTATGTCTGCCTAGGTGTGTTTGCGTCTGTGTAAATGTATGGGTGTGTGTGTGTGTGTGTATTTATTCACCTTCCTTTTCTTCCCCTAAGGTAAGTCTTTCCTGTCCTGGGATTGGAATGGCTCCTTACCCACTTTCTTAAAACCCTCATCATTTCCTTTTCCCTCTCCTTCCCTTCTGCCTGATGAAGCAACTAGGCTGCGAAAGCTAGCGTTTGTGTGTGTGTGTGTGTGTGTGTGTGTGTGTGTGTGTGTGTGTGTGTGTGTGTGTTCTATTTATTTGTGCTGCTGTCACACCTGTGCTCCTTCGCCTGGTGAGTAATCTGCGTCTATTTTAGCACAGGTGTGACAGCATCACAAATAAATAAATGAATACACACACACACACACACACACACACACACACACACACACACACACACAAACGCAAGCTTTCGCAACCCAGTTGCTTCTTCAGGCAGAAGGGAAGGAGAGGGAAAAGGAAATGATGAGGGTTTTAAGGAAGGGGGTAAGGAGCCATTCCAATCCCGGGAGAGGAAAGACTTACCTTGGGGGAAGGAAAGGAAGGTGAACAAATACACACACACCCATACATTTACAAAGAAGCAAACACACCTAGGCAGACATACTATATACTTTCTATAGTATGTCTGCCTAGGTGTGTTTGCGTCTGTGTAAATGTATGGGTGTGTTTGCATTTGTTCACCTTCCTTTCCTTCTCCCAAGGTAAGTCTTTCCTATCCCGGGATTGGAATGGCAGATGCAAACACACCTAGGCAGACATACTATAGAAAGTATATAGTATGTCTGCCTAGGTGTGTTTGCGTCTTTGTAAATGTATGGGTGTGTGTGTATTTGTTCACCTTCCTTTCCTTCCCCCAAGGTAAGTCTTTCCTCTCCCGGGATTGGAATGGCTCCTTACCCCCTTCCTTAAAACCCTCATCATTTCCTTTTCCCTCTCCTTCCCTTCTGCCTGAAGAAGCAACTGGATTGCGAAAGCGTGCGTGTGTGCGTGCGTGCGTGTGTGTGTGTGTGTGTGTGTGTGTGTGTGTGTGTGTGTGTGTAACTGTCAGTGGTACTGAGTTAAGGTAAGTAATGACCAGCCAATCTATCTCTTTTGAAGAATACTTTATCATGTCTGTGGAAAATTCTGGCAGAAATTGGATAATTGTCAACATGAAGAAATGTAATTCACACACCCAGATTTATTTGTTTTGATAAATCTAGAAAGATTTTTGGTGAAACTATTATGTAAATCTATGGTTATCGTAGCTGAGGGTTTTTGGAAGATTTTTGAGGAAGTGTGATGGTTCCACAAACGAATATCTTGTGAAACATTTGAGCAATCATATCTTGTGAATTGTTCATCAGTACAGGTAAAATTCTGGAGAAGGTGGCATATGTTCTTACCATGATGTATGTTGGTAACCTGATTTGTATAGCTACTATCGATGTATCAGTTTTAAATGTTGGATTTTAAAACAACAAGCTTAACCATAATCAACATTTTTGTTCTCATGATTGTTGGTTTTGTAAACTCACAACCTATCTGTTGCCTGCCAACCTAATTTCCTTCTTGGGCTATTCTCCAGATCAGCCTGTCACCACAACATTTTAATTTCCTGCTACTGGGTTGACAGTCATAGTACAGATGTTGCCACATTTCCATGAACAGGAACACCACCACCCATTCTTGTGAATCGAGGCGATTGTAAGAATTAAAAAAAGTGTTACTCAATTTGTTGTCAATAAAAAGTTCCTTAGCAAATGCTCAACAATCTCAGAGAGAGAGAAACTATAGGAAACATGTGTCATGTGAGTGGTTATTCCTAAAATTCTACAATGGTGCCTGCTAAGATGAGTCAAAAGTCTTATTTGCATGAAAGTCAGCATGGAAAGTGGCTCAAAAAGGGCAATTGGAAGTTTTTATAGAAAACTTTGTTCAGCAGCTGTAGTGGTGGAACATCTGAGGGTTTCCTATTCATGTCATAATTTTAGGTGGAGATTGAGAGACAAACATGTTAACATGTGGCACGGGCAGAGGATTGAGCAATATAAGTACTGTATACGATCATTACCTCAAGCAGTTAAATAGAGTGGTGACTCCTGAAGGTAACATGTTAGACCTACTGATGACAAATAGACCCAAACTTTTTGAGGCAGCATAAATCACGGTATCAGGCCATTACACCTTCAATGAATACACCTGTAATGGGAAATTTCATGAAAGGTAGGGAAGATCTTATTTAGCATAAGCCAAAAGGAGCAGATTTCAGAGTACTTGACTGCCCAACATGTTAGTTTCTATTTAACACTGACAATAGTGAGCAACTGTGGACAAAGTTCAAATGCACTGTACAGTATGGTTTAGAGATAGGGAAGATCCACCATGGGTCAACAACCGTTTTAGGAAACTATTACGAAAGCAAAGTCAACTTCACCACAAATATAAACTTATCCATAGTCTAGCAGACAGGCATAAGTTAAATGAAGCCAAAATTAGCTTAAGGGCTGCCATGTGAGAGGTTCAGTGGCTTTGAGAGCAATGTTTTGTGTACCAACTGGGCAGAAAATCCTAAGAAATTTTGGTCGTCTGTCAAATCAGTAAATGGGTTGAATCCAAATATCCAGACGCTCTGTGACCGTAATGGTGTTGAAACAGAGGATGATGTACAAAAAGCCGAAATATTAATGTCATTTTCTAAAGCTGTTTCATAGATGAAGATTTTACGGTAGTTCCTCCTCTAAACTATTGCATGAATTACAAAAGGGCATATATTGAAACAAGTGTCAGAGGCACAGAAAAGCAATTGAAATCGCTCAAGAGGAAGGACCACTGCACCTGATGGAATACCGATTCGATTTACATGGAGTCTGCAAAGAAACTTGCCTTTCTTCTAACCACAGTGTATCGAAGGTCTCTAGAGGAAAAAAGTGAAGGTCATACCCATTTACAGGAAGGATAGTAGATACGCTCCACAGAATTATAGGCCTTTATCTCTAAATATTGATCTGTTGCAGAATTTTGGGACACATTTTATGTTAGAATATTATGTCATTTCTGGAGGCCGGAAATCTCCTTTGTAGGAATCAACATGGTTTTCGAAAGCAATGATCAAATGAAACAAAACTCCCACTATTCATTCATGAGATACAGAGGGCAGTAGGGACAGGATCACAGGTAGATGCCGTGTTTCTTGACTTCCACAGGCTGTTTGATACTGTTCCACACTGTCGCGAGCATATAGGATATCAGACTAACTGTGCGACTGGATTAAGCTGTTTCTAGCTAACAGAAATAGGCATGTCATTCTCAATGAAGAAAAGTCTTCAGCAGTTGCAGAATACTGTCTTTCTGAATAACATGGCATGGACCAAAAGAATATGAGAGTTCTGAAACAGTCTTCCAGCTTCTAGGACTGTAGAATCCATCAAGATCTGAGTCAGGGAACCGCAGATTAATCGCAACAGTAGCTACACACTTAGTAAAGCACGGAATCCTGCACTCAGCATAATTAAAAAAGGAAATAAAATTTTGCATAACGAACTGACGTCCTCGGGGGGGGGGGGGGGGGCTACAGAGCAGACACCACTGGGTGCGGACATCGTAGGGAGGGAGGTACCACAAAGATGCCCTCAGCAAATGTCTTTGGGCGTGGACAGCGTATGAAACAGCGGAGGGAGGGAGAAGATAAAAGCATCGCTACTGCTCCTAGGTAGTCAGTTCATCAGAGCACAGGATGATGGCAACAGGTTTGGTTTGAAATATTGTGCCAGTGTGACACAGGGATCCGGCTGCACACCCCTGAATTTTTTCATCTAGACTTACACTGGGAGAAGCTAAAGAATTGTTGCAGAAGTTGGAACATTATGGAATACGGGGAGTTGCCCACAACTGGTTCACCGCTTACTTTAATAATAGACAACACCCCTCAGGGGCTCAGCATTAATTTGCTGGGTACGGGCTTGGCAATCCCGGGGTCCTGAGCTGTGGGCTGTGTCGCACCAACAGTCCGCTACACCGTAAGCTCTGTGTGTGCCTCAACGACCATCGTTCGGCGCGACGGTGGAACGTTATACGTTTCAGAGCCCGGGGATCTTGGCTTAATCGCCCGGGTCGCGAGGACGGTACAAACCTCTATAAAAAAAACCTCAATCTCAAGGTGTGCTACGTGCCGAGGAGATGCATGGCTGTTGAGTTTGAACAGCCGCTAGCGAGCAACCTCTGAGGAACCTGCCACACCTCAGTTGTATAAGGCTTACCCAGGCAAGCGGGGCTCTGCCTGGGTGGACCTCTTTTCCCTAGCTGCTCTTGGGACGGAAATGAAACGAGCAATAAATAGCGTGGGCGGTCGCAAAAACGCCGTTTCTTAGCGTGGAAGGTCAGAATTTACTGCTACAGAATATGATCCTAAGTTGTTCCCTTCCTTGGCAACACCATGGGAAGAACGCCAAGCTTTACGCTGTTCGGATCCATATTCACCGCGATACCTTGTTTTTTCCCGGACTGAAGGAGACTCTTTCTTGTCCACCAAGCCGCAGTTCTTTGTTGACCATCTCGAGGACAAGTATGGTGAGGTGGAGTCTTTCTCGAAAATGAGAAGTGGGGCTGTTCTGATACAGACGGCATCCCCAGCCCAGTCCAGGGCATTATTGGCCTGTGACAAGCTGGGTGATATTCTACATCTACATCTACATCTACATCGATACTCTGCAAATCACATTTAAGTGCCTGGCAGAGGGTTCATTAACCACCTTCATAACTTTTCTCTACCGTTTCATTCTCTAATAGCGCGCGGGAAGAAAGAACACCTAAATCGCTCCGTTTTCGATCTGATTTCTCTTATTTTATTGGGATGGTCATGTCTCCCTAAGTAGGTGGGTGCTAGCAAAATATTTTCACATTCAGAACTAAAAGTCGGTGATTGAAACTTCGCAAACAGATCACGCCGCAATGAATAACGTCTTTCTTTTAATGATTTCCACCCCAATTCGTGCAACATTTCCGTGACGCTTTCCCCCCCGTAACGTGATAAAACAAAACGAGCTGCCCTTCTCTGAACCTTCTCAATATCTTCCGTCAGTCCCACCTGGTGAGGGTCCCACAAGGGGCAACAGTACTCCAAGAGAGGACGCACAAGTGTGATGTAGGCAGTCTCTTTGGTGGAGCTGGTGCATCGTCTAATCGTTCTGCCAATGAAACGTAACCTTTGGTTTGCCTTCCCCACAATATTTTCTGTGTGTTCTCTCCAGTCAAAGTTGTTCGTAATTGTAACTCCTAGGTATTTGGTAGAATTTACGACCTTAAGGTTTGATTGATTTATCGCGTAATTGAAGTTCAGCGGATTTCTTTTAGTGGTCATGTGTATTACTTCACACTTTTCTTTATTTAGTGTCAATTGCCAATTTTCGCACCAAGTAGAAATCGCTTTGCAGTTGCTTTTGATCCTCTGTTGACTTCACTAACCGATAAACGACAGCATCATCCGCGAACAGTCTAAGGGAGCTATTCAGATTATCTCCTAAATCGTTTATAAACACGAGGAAGAGTAGGGGACCAATAACGCTTCCCTGTGGAACGCCAGATATCACTTCTGTTTTACTCGATGACTTACCGTCAATTACAACGAACTGTGTCCTTTCTGATAGGAAATCGTGAATCCAATCGCACAATTGGGGAGATATTCCATAAGCACGCAATTTCATTAGAAGCCGCTTGTGGGGTACAGTATCAAAAGCCTTCCGGAAATCCAGAAATATGGAATCGATTTGAGATCCCTTGTTGATGGCACTTAACACTTCATGTGAATAAAGGGCAAGCTGTGTTTCGCAAGAGCGATACTTTCTGAATCCGTGCTGACTATTGGTTAATAGGTCGTTCTCTTCGAGGTAGTACATAATATTCGAACAAAGTATATGTTCCAAAATCCTACTGCAAATCGACGTCAATGAGATAGGCCTGTAATTTTGGGGATCACTCCTATTGCCTTTCTTGAATATTGGAGTAATTTGGGCAACTTTCCAGTCTTTGGGTACGGATCTTTCGCTGAGTGATCGGTTGTAAATTATAGCTAAGTACGGAGCTATTTCATCAGCATACTCTGAGAGGAATCTAGTTGGTATACAATCTGGCCCGGATGATTTATTTTTGTTTAGTGACTTAAGTTGTTTTACTACTCCAGGAACATCTACTTCTAAGTTTCGCATGCTGGCAGCTGTTCTTGGATTGAATACTGGAGTGTTCACTTCGTCTTCTTTGGTGAAAGAATTTCGGAAAGCTGTGTTTAGTAATTCTGCCTTAGCAGTACTGTCGTCGGTAGTATTACCATTGCTATCGCGTAGTGAAGGTATTGTTTGTGTTTTGCCGCTAGTGTACTTCACATATGACCAGAATTTCTTTGGATTTTCTGCAAGATTACGAGACAGGATTTCGTTGTGGAAACAACTATAAGATTCTCGCATTGAAGTCCGCGCTAGGTTGCGAGTTTCAGTAAAAGATTGCCAGTCTTGCGGATTCTGTGTCTTTTTAAATTTTGCATGCGTTTTTCTTTGTTTCTGCAACAGTGATCTGACCTGTTTTGTGTACCACGGGGGGTCAGCCCCCTCTTTTATTAATTTATTTGGTATAAATCTCTCGATTGCTACTGATATTATGTCTTTGAATGTAAGCCACAACTGATCTACACTCGCATTTTTAGTTTTGAAGGACTGGAGACTATCACTCAGGAAAGCGTGAAGCGAATTTTTATCTGCTTTATTGAATAGATATATTTTTCGTTTATTTTTGGTGCATTTGGGAATTTCGATATTCAGTCTCGCTACTACAACTCGATGTTCGCTAATCCCTGTATCTGTTTTGATGCTCTTTACTATCTCGGGATTATTTGTTGCTAGGAGATCAAGAGTATTTTCGCAACCACGTACTATTCTAGTGGGTTCATGAACTAACTGTTCGAAGTAGTTTTCAGAAAAAGCATTCAGAACTAGTTCGGACGATGTTTTATATTTGCCCCCGGTTTTGAATACGTAATTATGCCAACATATCGAGGGTAAATTAAAGTCGCCACCGATTATAACAGTATGCTTCGGATACCTATTTGAAATATGATTCAAGCTTTCTTTGAACATTTCTGCAACCGCATCGTCTGAGTCAGGGGGCCGATAAAATGATCCAATTATTAATTTATTTCGGTGGTCAGGTATAACCTCTACCCAGACCAATTCACAGGAAGTATCTGGCAGTATCACCCCCCACAAGACCCTCAATATGGTCCAAGGCCGTATCTACCATCGAGACCTATTGTCACAGTCTGATGAAGAGCTACGTACCAACCTGGAACGCAGAGGTGTTCACTTTGTTAGGCGTGTTTATAGGGGACCAAGAGATAACAAGGTTGCCACCGGTGCATTCATCCTGGCCTTCGAAGGCGATCCACTGCCTGAGAAGGTCAAGGTAATGATCTACCGGTGCGACGTCACACCATACGTCCCGCCCCCTATGAGGTGCTTCAGGTGCTGGAAGTTTGGGCATATGTCCTCCCGGTGCACTTCTAGCCCTGTGTGCAGGGAATGTGGACGTCCATCTCATCCAGACGCTCCCTACACCCCACCTCCCGTCTGTGTGAACTGCAACTAGCTGCATCCACCGTGCTCTCCACACAGTAAACTTCTACATAAAGAATGGAAGATAATGGAAATAAAGACCTTGGACCGGGTATCGTACATTGAAGCAAGAAAGAAATACGAGCGGCTCCATCCGGTAAACATGACTACCTCCTTCGCAGTTGTAACGTCGTCCCCGCGCATTACGGGTACGACTCATAACACGGTATCGCCTCCTTCTGTAGGCCCTAGAGGCCGTAGAATTTCCACTGCACCCTCATCAGATGGGGGTAACACTCCATCTGCTGCTAAGGCACCTGTTGTGGGGGAAACCTCCCCACAACCATCGGGGACACCAGTCCCCAACCCCCAGCCAGAGAAGCAACAGCTTTCTCCGGCACCTCTCCCTCGGAAGGGGTCCTTCGGGACACTCCCTTCTGGGGAGTTCCAGGGTGCACCAGGGGATCCCAGCCTTTGGCTGAAGGATCCAAAAACCTGCTGGTCGAAGGGCTTCTGGCTCTTCGACGGTCACTGATGCCACTTCTCGGAAGCCCTCCCAGCCCTTGACACCAGCTGCGAGAGGGCAAAAAGAAGCCGAAGAAAAAGGACGCTAAGGGGGCATCATCAGTGCCTCGGAAGGAACGCTCTGTCACCTCTTCGGCCTCTGAAGACGAGGTGGAGATCCTCGCGTCACCTGAGGATCTCGCCATACTTAGATCGCCTGAACCGATGGTTCTGGATCCTGCAGAGTCTGCGGAGTTGGCAGCAGGTGCTCCTGCTGAATGACCATTTAGCAACTTAAATTATGGCTATTCAGCAGACTGCAAACAAAATCTTGCAGTGGAATTGCGGCGGTTTTTTCCGCCACCTGGCTGAGCTGCGGCAATTACTCTGCCGCTTCCCTGCCATCTGTCTTGCCTTGCAGGAAACGTGGTTTCCCGTCGAGAGGAGCCCAGACCTCCGAGGCTATCGGGGCTATTTTAAAAACCGAAACATCTACGACAGGGTTTCTGGCGGTGTCTGTGTTTATGTCCACGCCTCTGTCCCCAGTGCTGCTGTGCCTCTTCAAACGTCTCCAGAGGCAGTCGCTGTTCGACTCCGGGTAGTACAAGATTTTACCGTCTGCTCTGTCTACCTTCCACCTGATGAGGCCATCTCTCCCACAGACCTCGCTGCCTTGGTTGCCCAACTTCCCCCACCCTTTCTTCTTTTGGGGGACTTCAACGCCCACCACCCTCTGTGGGGTGGCACACAGACCTCGGCCCGGGGTAGGGATGTTGAGTCTCTCCTGTTAGAGCAGAATCTCTGCCTTCTTAACACTGGTGCTCCTACCCACTTTAGCACAGCACATGGTTCGTTTTCTGCCATAGACCTGTCTGTCTGCAGCTCTAGCCTCCTTCCACATCTCACCTGGAGGGTCTATCATGACCTGTGTGGCAGCGACCATTTTCTGATCTTCCTGTCGCTCCCACAGTGTTCGCCTGCCGACTGCCCGCCTCGCTGGTCCCTCCATAGGGTGACTGGCCAGCTTATTCTTCAGCTGCTGTGATTTCCTCTCCACTTCCAGCAGATGTTGATGCCGCCGTTCAGCAGGTCACAGAGGCCATCGTTTCTGCAGCCGAAAACTCTGTTCCCACCACATCTGGTTTGCTCCATCGTCCGTCGGGCCCTGGTGGACACTGGAGATTGCTGAGGCCATTCGGGAACGTCGGCGAGCACTACAGCGCCACCGACATCACCCTTCTGTCGAACATCTTGTAGCCTTAAAGCGCCTCTGGGCACGGGCCCAGCGACTGATACAAGATAGTAAGAGGGCCTCGTGGGAGAAGTATGCCGCGTCCATTGGTTCCTGCGCTTCTCCTTCCAAGGTGTGGTCGCAAGTTCGACGCCTCTTCAGGCGCCGCCTGCCGGTGGGAATTCCATGCCTCAGCGTCCAGGGTATGCTGTGTACTGACCCTGTCGCCGTCGCTGAGCACCTGGCAGACCATTTTTCATGCACCTCAGAGACTGCTGCATATGGTGCAGACTTTCGCGCCCTTAAAGGGTGAGCAGAAAGCCATCTGATCTCATTTCGAACACGACGTCGGTAACCTTGCAACGTCCCATTCACTGAGTGGGAGTTTGAAGGTGCCCTTGCTGCATGCCCATATACCTCCCCTGGAACCGATCACATTCACAGCCAGTTCCTCCGACACCTATCAGCGGACTCTAAGAGCCAACTTCTCGCCCTGTTTAATCGCATATGACTTGAGGGTGTTTTTCCGTCCTCCTGGTGGGATAGCATTATCATTCCAGTGATTAAGCCTTGGGCAGATCCGCAGGTGGCTAATAGTTACCGCCCGATCAGCCTCACCAACGTTCCAGGGAAGCTTCTCGAATGGTTGGTGAGTTGGAGGCTCATGTGGATCCTCGAGGACCGAGAACTCTTGACGCCTCAACAGGGTGGGTTCCGTCAAGGCCGCTCCGCTATCGACAATCTTGTGTCACTGGAGTCGGCCATCCGTACAGCCGTGAGCACCTGATTGCCGTCTTCTTTGACCTGCGGAAAGTGTATGACACCACCTGGCGCTATCATATCCTGTCTACGCTGTACGATTGGGGCTTACGGGGTCCACTTCCTACATTCATTAAGAACTTCCTGGCATTGCGTTCTTTTCGTGTTCGTGTTGGTTCTTGTTTCAGCTCACTTCATTGTCAAGAGAACGGAGTCCCACAAGGTTCCGTTCTTAGTGTTCCTTTATTCTTAGTCGCCATAAACGGTTTTGCTGCGGCTGCAGGGTCATCGCTTTCTACTTCCTTGTATGCCGATGACTTCTGCATGTATTATAGCTCCTCCAGCATCAGAGTACCTGAACGGCGGTTGCAGATCGCAATTCGGAAGGCACAGTCGTGGGCGTTTGCCCACGGTTTTCAATTTTTTGCATCCAAAACCCGTGCGATGCATTTATGTCGACGTCGGGCAGTACACCTGGAACCCGAACTTTACTTAGCTGGCGTCCTACTACAAGTCGAAGAGACACACAGATTCTTCGGTATGGCGTTTGACGATCGTCTAGCCTGGGTGCCGCACCTACGCCAGTTAAAACCCGCCTACACAGATGTTTCCGTAGTAGATGGCCATGTTGGGTATGCATTTCTTCATGATGACCATGTGGAACAGCATTCTCTGCCAGGTGAGAGTACCATTTTCTCTGCCGAACTGGCCGCCATTCTAAGGGCTCTGCAACACCTCAAAGCGTGCCCCAGGGGGTCATTTGTCATCAGTTCTGACTCCCTGAATGGCTTACAAGCGATAGACCAGTGTTTTTCTCACCAGCCGTTGGTAAGGTCGATCCAAGATACTGTTCACTCTCTAAGCTGATCAGGCCGTTCTGTGGTCTTTGTGTGGACCCCGGGCCACGTCGGCATCCCAGGGAATGAACAAGTAGATCGCTTAGCCAAGCAGGCCAGTATGGAACCACCGCTAGATATTGGTGTCATGGAACCAGATCTGAAATTGGTGTTGCACCGGAAGGTGCGCGAGGCTTGGAGTGCCAAGTGGGCTATGGTGAATGCGCCAAACAAGCTTCGGGCAGTGAAGCTGTCCACAGCCCTGAGGAAGTCTTCACTGCGGTTGATTCGCCGTGAGGCGGTTGTCCTCTGCCGCCTCCGTATTGTACACATGTGGTTAACCCACGGGTATCTCCTTCGCCGTGAGTCCCTGCCCGTGTGTCGATGTGGTGTCGTAATGACAGTGGCCCATCTTTTGATGGACTGTCTGATTTTAGCCAACCTGCGGCACTCTTTTAATCTTCCAGACGCACTACCCTTAGTTTTGGGTGACGACGCCTCTATGGCTAACACAGTTTTAAGTTTTATCCGTGCTGCTGGTTTTTATGACTCTATCTAACCGTGGGTGCTGTAGCCTGATATCTTAGGCCACCACCAACCCAGCTTTTTACCTTTTCACACCCTTAGGGGTTCTTAGTGTGTGCAGTGTGGCTGGCTCATCCTGTTTTTTCTTTGTGATCAGGCAGCCAAGGTACTCTGCTATCCAGTTTTATTCGTGACTTTCTTTTACCGATTCTGTGTGTCTTCGTTTTGTATTGTCAGTGGCTTGTCCATTGTCAACTTGCCCTTATGTGCGGTGTCATTTTCAGGGCATTGTTTTATCTTTACTTTATTGACAGTTGACTCTCAGCTCGGAACAGGGGACTGATAATCTAGCTGTTTAGTCCCCTTAAAACAACCAACAACAACAACAACAATAGACAACAGAAGGTAATTCTCCGCAGTGTAGAAAATGGCTATGGCGTGCAATCCCAATGGGGCACAATTAAGTATGGGGTGCCCCAGGGGACCATTGCTGTTTCTTATTTATATAAATGATATGCCTTCTAGTATAACAGGTAATTGTAAAATTCTTTTGTTTGCTGATGATACCAGCTGATTCAGGTTCTAAGTTGATGTTAAATCACAGTAAAACTCAGTTTTTACAATTTCTAACACAAAATTTGACGAAAGCTGACATTCTCATTACACATAATGGGCATGTGATAAGTGAGACTGAACAGTTCACATTTCTAGGTGTTCATAAAGACAGTAAGCTGTCATGGAAAGCCCATGTTCAGGATTTTGTTCCAAAACTAAATTCTGCTATATTTACCATTAGAACAATATCTGAGATAAGTGATTTTTCAACACAAAAAGTAGTCTATTACGCTTACTTTCACTCACTTACGACGTACGGTATTGTGTTTTGGGGTAACTCGCCTGAGGAAAAAAAGGATATTTCTGGCTCAAAAACGGGCGGTTCAAGCAATATCTGGTGTAAGTTCGCGAACGTCATGTCGACCCCTTTTCAGTAGTCTGGGAATTTTGACTCTGGCGTCACAATACGTTTTTTCTTTAATGTTGTTTGTTGTTAATAATATCAGCTTATTCCTACGAGTTAGTAGCTTTCACTCGGTGAATACTAGACAGATGTCTAATCTACATTTGCATCACACCACCTTAACACTTCTGCAGAAAGGAGTGCAGTATTCTGTGGCATCCATTTTCAATAAGCTGCCACAAGAACTAAAGAATCTTAGCACTAATCCACACGCTTTCAAATCTAAATTGAAGAGTTACCTCATGGCTCACTCTTTTTATTCTGTCGAGGAACTCCTAGAAAAGTTAAACAATTAAGCTAATTCATTTTTTCTTTATTGATTCTTTTCACTTTGTCTTAAGATTGTCGTGTGCAAAGGACTACTTAAAATTTTTCTATTACCTTTCTTATGTAACAATTAATGTATTGACTTGTTCCATGACCATGGAGTCTCACTCCTCAATTGGGTCCTATGGAACAGAAAAAACCAATAAATAAATAAATAAATAGAATCGATATTCTTGTTTCCCACCAATGTTTGATGTTTTTTGAAGCAGCATACAGGGCATTCATCTTGTATTAAAGTTACAAACTAGTAGTTGCTATCTTGACATTATCAGTAAATCTCTTTCTTTTATTTAATGATGATGAACTATTTGTTGTTTTAAAGTGTGACTTTTTCATGTCAGAAATTGTGATCTTTTTTTAATTATCATTCCTTAAGTTTTATATTTGAATACAAAAAAGTTGTAGACAGTGTATTATGTTTCTGTAATTGTCTCTTCATTTTATATGTAAGAAATTTACTTAGGTGATGTCTTAGCAGTGCCATTAAGTTATTAAAAATTTATATGTTCTTTGTTACAATTAAGTTGACAGCATGCAGTTAATAAATTTAACCATTGTTTGAAGATTAAAATAAATAGATTATCTGTCTTTTGCAGAAAAGTCACACTGTCCAGCTGATAAAATGTTTTTGTGTTCATCGGGTGGTGCATGTATTCCAAGAAGATACGTGTGTGATGGTCGAATTGATTGCAAGGATGGAACTGATGAGTCATTACTTAATTGTGGTTAGTATATGTGTGTAATGTACTATAGAACTTGAAAATAACATTATTTCTTATAAATCATTTCACTAAAATTTTGGTAACAATTGAGGAGCTTTAAAAGTTCAGATTTCCAGTAGTTATATTGGAAATAACTGTAATAGGTTTGAGTATTATACAAAAAGGCTAATCTAGGGGTGTTAACAACAGGATAACACATGAATTTTGTGGTAATGAGAGGAATACATAATTAACATTAAAGTCATATATTGGAAAGAAGGGATACAGAGGACCTACATAGTAGAGGCACTGCAGTAAATTGCATTCTCAAGATCAATTTGACATGTATGAAGGCCAGTAACAGAGATGATGAGCTGTCACCCAGCTCTTCCTTTGCTAAAACATGTCTAATATCCGTAGTAAATATTCATTGGTCACCTGTGAAGTGCCGCAACATCAGTATTGACATCACATTGTCATAATCATAACCATCACCATACATTGTACATTTGTCTCCCTTCACAAAGGTCTAGGTGACATTGTGATAATGCAGTGATTGGGGCTTGTAATGGAAGAAGTGATTATCAAAAGAAGAAAAAAGATGAATTATGCAATTAGTTCTCTGTCTGAGTATGAAGTGGTAATATTATTGGGCTAATATTATTGGGCTAATATTATTCGCCATAATGTGGTATATAAATAGATATGCCTAAATATCCCCAGTGTTGTAGGTTCTAAGTTAACTGTGTGAAACTATATTAAGAAATATATATAAAAAATAGACGATGATTACTCACCAGGTGAAGGAGCACAGGTGTGACAGCATCACAAATAAATAAATTAACACACACACACACACACACACACACACAAATGAAAACGCAAGCTTTCGCAACCCAGTTGCTTCTTCAGGCAGAAGGGAAGGAGAGGGAAAAGGAAACGACGGAGGTTTTAAGGAAGGGGGTAAGGAGCCATTCCAATCCCGGGAGAGGAAAGACTTACCTTGGGGGAAGAAAAGGAAGGTGAACAAATACACACACACCCATACATTTACACAGACACAAACACACCTAGACAGACATACTATAGAAAAAAAAGAAAAGAAAAAAAAAAGGTATGTCTGTCTAGGTGTGTTTGCGTCTGTGTAAATGTATGGGTGTGTGTGTGTATTTGTTCACCTTCCTTTTCTTCCCCCAAGGTAAGTCTTTCCTCTCCCAGGATTGGAGTGGCTCCTTACCCCCTTTCTTAAAACCCTCATCGTTTCCTTTTCACTCCCCTTCCCTTCTGCCTGAAGAAGCAACTGGGTTGCGAAAGCTTGCTTTTTTGTGTGTGTATTCATTTATTTATTTGTGATGCTGTGCTCCTTCGCCTGGTGAGTAATCTTCGTCTATTTTTTATATATAATTTTTCCTGCTAGGAATTTTTCGTCTTAATATTCGATCATATATTTGAATTCAACAATATATTAAAAAATAAGTGGACATAAAACTTGTTTTTACAGATGTGGATTTAGGGCAAGTGTAAAAAATACTTGATGTTATAGGAGAGATGTTTCTATTATAGACATCAAAATAGCTGTCATTAGACAACAATAACTGTTAATGATTGAGGATAGGTAACAACTCACCATAAAGAGAATTGCTGCGCCAAGGACAGGCGTACAGAAAAAGACACTCTCATACATCTTAAATTTTCGGCCACAGCCTTTATCAGAAAAGAAGGATACATACATTTACACAATCACAGAGGCACTCTGGATTGCATGACACGACTAGCTGCAGCAGTGATAGGGGAGGGAAGGGGCAGGGCATGCTTGGATAGAATGCTCCAGGCCGCCTGGCAAAGTTTAAAGGTTCTGATAAGTGGGAATGTGAGATTGGTTTGTGTTTTAAAGGAACCAAACTATAAGGGTAAGTAGTCCAATGAGAGCTGCAGCCACATAATGCAATAAAGGGATTGGTGTGTTGGTGGGGGGGGGGGGGGGGGGCTGAATAGTGGAGGTGCACATTGCCCTGAAATGAGCTACATCCTAAACAAGATCCTTTGACCTGTCCTGCAGCACTGTTCAATTGCAAACCCAAATTACAAAACTTCATAGTCCATTCCCATGCCACTACCTATACCAGCTCCTTACCACAGAGATTATGAAATCATATCCCCGATGCAAGATCTGCCGAATCTATCTAATGAGCACTTCCTGTACCAGTTCCGTCATGGACTTATCCTACCCATCAGAGGCTGGGCCACCTGTGAAAACAGACAAGTGATTTACCAATGTTGTTGCAATCACTGCACAGCTTTTTACATTGGTATGGCTACCAACTAACAGTGAATAGCTACCAAAATCTGTGGCCAAACACAGGTTGGACCACTGTAGCATGCAAGCAGCTGGACATAATAAGCTTAATTTCAGTTACTGAAAATACTTAAAATTATGATATGAACACCACACAGCAGTGTTTTTCAACCTGTGGGTCATGACCCCCTTGGGGGATCGCAGAGTCTTGTTCGGTGGGTCACGGTCAAAGTAGGAAGTACTTGCACCATAAAACAACCAACCAGTGCACGTCTGGATACTTCGGTTTCTGCAATACCAAAATTGCATAAGAAAAGTGAAATTTATTTTATATGAAAATTACGTAGTTCTTTGTTATCATAAATTCTGATTTGAACAGAACAGACTTATTTACAGTGAATATGCCCTGTTCACGATGAATAAATGAAAAGCCTGAAAATTGTTCTCAGGAACCAATCAATAGCTAAATCAATGAGGGGTGATGAATGCCGTAGTGGAGTGGCCGAGCATTCTAAGGCGCCTCGCTGCGAAGCGAGCGGTTGCTCACCGTTGGAGTTTCGAGTCCTCCGTGGGGCATGGCTGTGTACTTTGTCCCTAGCTTTAACCATTTGCATCCCAGTGGTTTCACACACTCCTTGCTGTGCTGTATCCCCTTGTAGTGTAAGTGACTCACTGTGAAACCCCAGCCTCACCCCAAAGTCCTACAAAGACTTTTACAACAAAAGTCTCTGTGGATAAAAGACAATATAATTAAACACATTTGCCTGTCCATAGCAAATCGAAACAATATGCAAATTGTAGTTCAAAAGAGAAGTCAGTAAGACGAGATGGTTATGCAAAGTGTGTGATGTGTCATTGTGACTAGCTGATAAAAATCAGTTTTTTGGAATAGCATGAGAAACAGAAAGAAGTGCTGTATGTAATTAAAGTCCTCAACCTTTCCTCTCTCACATCCACACCTGCAGTTCAGAACATCCTCCTCCTGGCCAACCGCAAATTAGAACATCATGCCACCCACCACCTCAAAAAACTATCCAGTCTCCTGGTCACCCACCTTCGGAAAGGCAATACTCTCTCCCTCAATAACTTCTCCAGTGAACCTAAACCTCCTCTTATTGCACAAAAACCCAGTCTCTCCCATCTACTCAATCTCCCACTCCCAACTACTCCGCCCCCCCTTTCCCAAACCTCAAAATTCCAATCCACACAATCCGGAACCACAACAACCAAATTAAGTAGTCAACCTCTCTCCCAATCTGAAACTTCTGTTCTATCCAAAGGCCACACCTTTAGCCCTACTCCCAAATTCAACAAAACAGCCCATGTCAAAGATTTACTATCCTATACTCGTAGTCTTTGCTGGAGATATCACTTTGCCGCGAAGAAAAATAATCCTACTCCTAATGATCCAGCTACCCAAGACATCATTCAAATCGAACCCTGCCTGGAACAGTATCGTCCTCCGTCACAGCGAGACCCACCTCAGAGTCCGCTCCAGTCCCGGAAAGTATCCGGTGACAAGAGGGGCACTTCTGGGGTTCTTCTGTTGAAGGTTCTGAATTTTGAACCCTGACTGGAACAGTTCCATCCTCCGTCACAGCGAGACCCACCTGCTCTTCCTCGAAATCACCCTCTTCAAGCCTTCCAGGAATTTCTTACTTCCAACCTTGCCTCTCAGTCTTTCCTGTGAAACCTTAATCGTACTCCCAACATTACCGCAGATGAATCCCGAGCTATCCGTGATCTGAAGGCTGACCATTCCATCGTCATTCTCCCAGCCGACAAGAGATCCGCGACCGTGGTACTTGATCGGCGAGAGTATGAGGCAGAGGGACTGCGTCAGCTTTCAGATAGTACCACATATAAAGTTTGTCAAGGCAATCCCATTCCTGATGTCCAGGCAGAGCTTCAAGACACCCTGCACGCCAACCTTCCACCTACTTCCCAAGATCCACAAACCCAATCATCCCGGCCGCCCCATTGTGGCCAGTTACCCAGACCCTACAGAACGAATCTCTGCCTACATAGACCAACACCTTCAACCCAACATGTGCAGTCTCCCATCCTTCGTCAAAGACACCAGCCACTTCCTCGATTGCCTGAAATCCTTACCCAGCCTGTTACCTCGTGAAACCATCCTTGTAACCATTGATGCTACTTCCTTATACACAAATATCCCACATGTCCAGGGCCTCGCTGCGATGGAGTATTTCCTTTCACGCCGACCACCCACTTCCCTACCTTAAACCTCTTTCCTTAATACCCTAGCCAGCTTCATATTAACCCACAACTTCTTCACTATTCAAGGCCAGACATACCAACAACTAAAGGGAACAGTCATGGGAACCAGGATGGCCTCCTCGTACGCAAACTTATTTATGGGACGCTGGGAGGAAGCCTTCCTGGATATCCAAAGTTTGGTATAGATTCATTGATGACATCTTCATGATCTGGACCAACAGTGAAGAAGAACTCCAGAATTTCCTCTCCAACCTCAACTCCTTTGATCCCATCAAATTCACCTGGTCCTATTCCAAATCCCATGCCACTTTCCTCGATGTCGACCTCCATCTGTCCAACGGCCAACTTCACACATCCGTCCACATCAAACCTACCAATAACAACAGTACCTGCATTATGACAGCTGCCATCCATTACACATCAAACTTTCCCTTTCCTACAGCTTAGGTCTTCGTGGCAAACGAGTCTGCTCCAGTCCCGAATATCTGAACCAGTACACCCATAACCTAATAAGAGGTTTCACATCCCACAGCTATCCTCCTGATCTGGTACAGAAGCAAATTGTCACTTCCTCATCCCCCCAAATTCAGAACCTTCAACAGAAGAA
This sequence comes from Locusta migratoria, assembly GCA_026315105.1. NCBI lineage: Eukaryota > Metazoa > Arthropoda > Insecta > Orthoptera > Acrididae > Locusta > Locusta migratoria. The sequence goes on along the minus strand of CM048751.1, from coordinate 345,859,291 downwards.
CCCCAGAAGTGCCCCTCTTGTCACCGGATACTTTCTGGGACTGGAGCCTGGAGCGGACTCTGATTGTGGCTCTCCAGCATGGATATGACTTCCTTAAATCCTGCCCCGAAATGAGATCCATCCTTCATGACTTCCTCCCCACTTCACCGAGAGTGTCTTTCCTCTGCCCACCTAACCTCCAAAACCTCCTAGTCCATCCCTATGAAATCCCCAAACCACCTTCCCTACCTTCTGGCTCCTACCCTTGTAACTGCCCCCGTTGTAAAACCTGTCCTATGCACCTTTCCACCTCCACTTACGACAGTCCCGTAACCCGGAAGGTGTACACGATCAAGGGCAGAACCACCTGCGATAGCACCCACGTAATTTACCAACTGACATGCCTGCACTGTGAAGCGTTCTATGTGGGAATGATCAGCAAGAAACTGTCGATTTGCATGAACGGTCACAGGCAGACAGTGTTTGTTGGTAACGAGGATCATCCTGTGGCTAAACGCACTTTGTTGCAAGGCCAGCACATCTTGGCACAGTGTTACACTGTCCGGGTTATGTGGATACTTCCCACTGACACGAATCCTTCAGAACTCTGGAGATGGGAACTTGCCCTTCAGCATATTCTCTCTTCCCGATGCCCACCTGGTCTCCACCTCCGCTAAATTCAAATTCCCGCCCTCCATCTTTAACATCTTTGCCTCGGTTCTGTGGACAGAGCCTCTGCTTCAAGTGGTATCTCTGTCCAACTTCTTTGCTTTCTACAGTATGTCTGCCTAGGTGTGTTTGTTTGTTTGTGTATATGTGTGGGAGTGTGTGTATTTGTTTACCCTCCTTGTTTTCCCCCAAGGATGTCTTTCCTTTCCCGGGATTTCAATGGCTCCTTACCCACACCCTTAAAACCCTCATCATATCCTTTTCCCTCTCCTTCCCTTCTGCCTGAAGAAGCATCTAAGCTGCGAAATCTAGTGTATAATAAGGACAGTTTACAACTAACCACAAAGATGTGGCGATGAGCTGTGACCGGCACATACAAAAGATACACACACACAACACATTCTGCTATCGGCCATGACCTTCTTCAGAAAATAGAACACGCACGCAATCACACAGGCACACAACACAGTCATACAACCATCACCTCCGACTGCCGCACTTCAAATCACGCTCTGCAGAGAATCGGGGACGGGACGGGAGGGGCGGGGAGGGGAGAGGGGATAGGAAGGTTATGTCATGGTGGTGGGGATGCGTTAGATGGGAATAACGAGATGCAGCTTAGGAATGGAGGGCAGGTGAGGGGAGAAAAAAAAAATAAAAAATAGAATAAAATAAATATATATACAAAATGCGTGCACACTGCTAGTACACGAGACCGCATACACACACACACACACACACACACACACACACACACACACACACACATCCAAACGCAAATACACCTAGACAGACCTTTTGGCAGAATATAGTAGGAGGGTAAAAATAATCTGACGAATTCCCGTTTTTCGATATTTCCATCTGTTCTTCCGACATTTCCGATCTTTTTTCTACACGTTTTCAGTTCTATTCATTCCTTAGATTATTTTTACCCTCCATCCATATTCTGCTGGTCTGTCTAGGTGTGTTTGCGTTTGGACATATGTGAGTGTGTGTGTATTTGTTTACCTTCCTTTTTTTCCCCCCCAAGGTAAGTCTTTCCTCTCCTGGGATTGGAATGGCTCCTTACCCGCTCCCTTAAAGCCCTCATCATTTCTTTTCCCTCTACTTCCCTTCAGCCTGAAGAAACAACTGGGTTGCGAAAGCTTGCGTTTATGAGTGTGTGTGTGTGTGTGTGTGTGTGTGTGTGCGCATGCGTGCGTGCATGTTTTTTTATGTTACTATCACTATCTGTGCTCCTTAGCCTGGTAAGTAAACTTCATCTACTTTTTATACACATATATTTTTTCTACTAGGAAGTTTTCCGCTATAATATATGTGATCCAGTAAGGCAATTTCAATGTCTGCCACATCCAAAAGTATTTGTGTGTCAAAAGATTTAACAAATATAATTCACTTCTGAATGTTACCTGCAATGTGAAACATTCGTCATACAATGTTTTTCCGTCAAAATTAATGATAAATGGGTTAATGTTTTTCCATTCCGAAAAAAATAGACTAAAAAATTCATCCTAAAATGTAGAATTCTGTACTTTTTTACAAGAATGTTTTATAAACAAAAGAAAGTATGAAATTCCCTCTCTTGGAATTGAAATTATATTGTGGGATGGGGGAGAGGGTTGATAGAATATTTTTATTTGGAGGGGGGTTGCTAACTCAAAAAGGTTGAAAAACGCTGCCATACAGCATACTACATCTTGTTGGAATTTAGCATACTACATCTTGTTGGAATTTGACAACTCTGAGATCTGACCACAGTGCACAATTTATGTAACTAAGTCTTTGCTGTTACGTTGCAGTATATTATACATTTTTTCTCTGTCAGTTAACCCTAATGCTAGATGAAATGCATGATCCCTCTGTCTTTCAAGAAGTCCAATGTGATGGTGTGCAGTTAGTGGGATTTTTTTTAAGATCAGCTGCGCTATTTAATATTTTTCTCAGTAATGACAGCTTGCAGAAAACAAGTTCAAACATTATTGTCAGATATGAATAGTGGACGAAATCCAGAGTTAACTGAAAATCATTGATAATCATTAAGAATGATTGTGGCTAGACAGCACAAAAGTATCATGGAGAAAGCGACTGCAAAACTCGACACTCACTTGAGTAATACTTTTCTGATGAAAATAGTTTGGGTGGAGCTTCTCATTCATGAAAGGGCTGCAGTTACTAAACCTTTAATAATGGAAGCCAGTGCAAAGATGAAAAGGAAATGGTGCCAAAATCAGGACACTTCATGAAACTACATTTCGAATATAGTTGCTTTAGAACACATCGTTTGATGTGTACATAAAGATTGTTCTCATTCCCCATCTTGGTTACATAACTGTCTTTAGGGCCAATGCCTCCCAGTTGCTAACAAAATAAGATCACCTAATATGTTTGGCTTGAACTTATAATTCGTGTCCTCTTTACGTTTGTGACTACTGTATATGTTCTTTTTTGTGATATTGCAGGTCCTGATCCTTGTGAGGGTAGACAACAGTGTGATGGCCGATGCATACCTAGTTCTTGGTGCTGTGATGAATATCAAGATCCAAACTGTAATGTTAGTGTCAAGCCGTCTTGTTGTCCAAAGACCAGTAAGTAAATATGCTTAGAACAAAATCTAATATTGGAAAGTCCAGGTTGAAATTAATAATATAGTAATAAGGATAGTTTACAACTCACAGCAAAGGCGTGGCAACAAGCTGTGACAGGCACATACAAAGGACACACACATACAACACTTTCAGCTATTGGCCATGGCCTTCTTCAGAAAATAGAACATGCACGCAATCACACAGTCACACAACTCAGTCATACAACCGTCACCTCCGGCTGCCGCACTTCGGGTGTTGTTTGGATTATCATGCACCATTGTCAATCATGCTGATAATACATCTTGGCGCAGTGTTACACCATCCGGGTTATCTGGATACTTCCCACCGACACCAACCTTTCAGAACTCTGGAGATGGGAACTTGCTCTTCAGCTTATTCTCTCCTCCTGTTGCCCACCTGGTCTCAACCTCCGCTATTTTGTATCCCATCCTAGTCGCCACTTTTGTGTCTCGTTTCCGCTGGTTGTCGTAGGTGTCGGTGGCCGAGTAGAAAGAGACCGACACAGAAATAAAGGATGCATGCGTGTGCAGGTACGGAGGTGACCAGCCAGTGGGACAGCAGAAACTGGAAATGCTGAGCTAGATTAGTATAAGAGATATATTTCAAGAAAAATTACATTACTTAACTTGGAGAGCAGCAGACTAGTAGAATGTTGATACATAGTTTAGATAGAGGCCTGCCTACTGATGATTCCTAGTGCCTATCCGATAGCCAAGTCTCAACTGGTGCCTATCTGATTCCCAAGTGGTCGATGCAGGTCAGTGGTGGCCACGAGCGGGATTGCAGCAGAGGGCGCTCGTGACCGACGTTGTAAGAACGCCGCGCCGTGCGTGCATGGCGGCGCGCGGTGAAAGTACGTGGCGCGCACTTTAGACTTGTGCGACACCATACGCTAAATTCAAATTCCCGCCCACCTTCTTTAGCATCTTTGCCTCGGTTCTGTGGACATGTGGTATCTCTGTCCCAACTTTTTTGCTTTTTACAAATGTCTGTCTAGGTGTGTTTGCGTTTGGATATGTGTGAGTGTGTGTGTATTTGTTTACCTCTCTTTTTTCCCCTAAGGTAAGTCCTTCCACTCCTGGGATTGGAATGACTCGTTTTCCACTTCCTTATAACCCATATCCTTCCCTTTCTCCTCTCCTTTCTTCCTCTTTTCCTGAAGAAGCGACCAACGGTTGCGAAAGCTTGTATGTGTGTGATTTCATTTGTGTTTATCGACGAGCCTGTCCTTTGGGTAAGTCATCCGTTTTCTATTTTTTATATTTATTTTTATATTTGATAATACACTTTGTTTCATTTGACTTGTATTTATCAGATGTGTTAGCCATAGCTGCACTGACAGTGTCTGATGGAAAAAAATTACAATCTCATCTTCACTGCTGTGTCATTCTTCGTTTTGATATGTCTATGAATTTGGTGTACAGCCCATTTTTTGAGGTACTGTTTGAATCCAACAGAAATTCAAGGTCTAAATTTCACCTATGCTAATTTTGTTTATAGTGAGAGCTTGAAAATGGAATAATGATAAAAGTCTTGATTACACTAGGTGTATTTTAGCAAATATTTTTTGTTGTGTTGGAATGTGTGTGGGCTCAGCTTCATATTTGTACAATAAATATTCAGGTAACAGCCAATAAGAAAAACAAACAACAGAATAATTATGTACACCAAAGAATGAACGATATGAAAGATATTAAGGATGAGTGTAACCACTCTACAGTTGCGCACTTCTACTACCAGACTAACAGTACTTTACCCCTCCCCCCCTTCCCCAACAGTATTAATGGTATTTTCGATTCAACTTCAAGTAATGCCCCAAGTGTGTGATGACTGGCCCTGCTGTTGTTTAGTCGCCACCTGTAGCACTCATTGTCTGTGCTACAGAGTGTATTGGGTGGGATGGTAGGGCTTGTGGTTCCGTCGCGTTCGGGAGTAGCGTAGCAGCTGGTTTGTGTCTTCTATAGAAACAATGCCGAAGGTAGGTTGTATTCAATCAGTGGAAACTCTTATCATACCTTGTAAACTTTCATGGACGGTGTGGTCTTCAGGTAAAACTTTCGGGCTGATAGGCCGTGGTCCAGGTGTAAAACTTCCTCCCAACGTTTCGTCTCCAACTGCCGGAGACATCTTCCAGGGTCTTCTAGCTACTGCAGACCCTGGAATATGTCTCCCGCAGTTGGAGATGAAATGTTGGGAGGAAGTTTTACACCTGGACCACAGCCTATCAGCCCAGAAGTTTTACCTGAATGGAAACTGTTGTTGGTGTCCCCTTCATGTTGCCTGTATATGTCTTACCTCCACTGTACATGCCTAACCTCCTCTGATGAGTACTGCCATGACCCGTCATACGGTGGCTGCAGAGGTTTGTGTATTGCATCATGCCGTATGAAACTTTCTTGAATCTCGAGTCAGCGAAGATGGATGGGCGTCGAGTCACTTGCTCTCTTACTGCAGTGGGTCAAATTTCTCATATTTGTGAACACAGCCCGTTGATAAAATCTGTTGCGTTGATTGTAGGGTCTGGTAAGTGGTTAAAGAATTCACAAGGTAATCTCACTGGTTGTCCATAAACTAGGTCAGCTGCTTTCATTCCCAGATCGTCTTTGACATTGAACCAGGCCTAACAGCACCATTGGCAATGTCCAGTACTGTGACTCGTGGCACCGGAGAAATGCTATGAGCAGCCGATGTAGGCGTTGAGCAAACCTTATGCTGCTGGATGATAGGCCGGATGCACTATGTGCCCAACAGGGCAGTGAGTGCCTAGAAAAGGTGAGATTCATATTGCCTGCCTTGATGAGTAGTAATGCTGAGTGGCATGCCAAAATGAGTAATCCATTCCCTTAAGAATGCCATTGCTACAGTTTCGGTGGTAATGTCAACCATTGGGAACACTTCAGCCTAGCATGTGAATAGCCATGTGGTGGTGAGACAGTTGGTTCTAATTGACATAGCAACTGAGCAGGGGTGCGATCTTCTAACTCCTCTGTTTGCAGTAGTTTGTCCAGCTATTTCACTTCTGATTGTGAGAGGCATGTGATCAGGGTGTTCTTCAATGTTGTATAGCACTCGGTGCTCAGTGGGAAGGCCAAGATGTCTTGCAACTCATTGGCTATGTCCTCACCGAGTGCGGCGATGATGTAGCTATACTTTGTCTCCTTTGCCTTAATGTTGGCTAGTACAAATTGGCTTTCAAGCTATGCAAACCATGAAACATTGTTCTGCTGTCATAGCAGTGGTAATTTGACTGTAACTAAGTGTACTGCAGCACTTGGAGTTTGTCGACAGGCTGTGGCGGGTCTGGCATTGCTTTTCATTAATACACAGATGATGCACAGCCCAGTTTACATGTTAGGCTGACTTTTGACATTCAGAACTTTCTTTGATTTTGACATATGGAGTTATACGCAACAAAAGTGTATTACGAGTAATTAACGTTGGCAGTTACAGGGCGTAACTGACTTTGTTAGTCATGACAGCTATCTTCTCAAATCTCATTGGACTCACCAGAAGTATAGGAATGTGTTTGGGATCAGCTACACATGATTTATTGGTAACACATTTGTACAGTATATGTTTAGGTAACAGCCAAAGAGAAATATCAACAACAGAATAATAATATAAACCAAAGAATGAACAAAAATATTGATTATGAGCATAACCACTGTACAGTTGTGCATGTCTGCTCTGTGAAAACACTATACTTACTACATTGCCACTATACTTGAAGTTTTTGAATTGCTATAGAAATACTCTTCAACAGTTCTCAAAACCCAGTACCTGTCTTGTAGTCATGATGTAGACAGCAAACCTGGAGTGTAACTGAATGGGTCTGTAATCATGCCAACTTCAACAGTAGTCCAGTCCATACAGATGTACACATAAATGATCTGATATTATAAATGTAATCTTCATGAGAGAGTAGTGGCGGACCACAGCAAGATATAAAGTGTCATTGTCTTCTGGAGTGATCAATTTTGTGTCTTGCATGCTGTCAGCAGCCATGCCCAAGTGATGGTCTTCAAACATTTCTGTATAACTGCTGCAGAGTCATCTGAAGAAATAATTCTAGGTTACCAACCGCACTATCTGTGATCAAAGATATTGAATGCTTCCCTCCTCCTAGTCTATAGAATTATCACTGTATCGATAGAGGTGGGTTAGCAGTCCACAGAGGGGTTTGATGTCCATTTCAAAACTATCTGCATTAGTGGATGTGGATCAGTTATCACACCTGCTTGTGGCAGGACATCATCTCAATAGTGATCAGATTTCTGGAACCCTGCTGGGAGCCATGTGCCAACTCAGCCAATTTTTGACTGATTCTGGTGGATTCAAGGAACAAAAAATGGAAAATATTTATGTCAGCAACTGCTGAAAATTTGGAAGTATCATTTATAGTTATATTTTAATAAATTAAACACAAATAATTATAAGTAATTAACTTAATGCAGTTTGTTATTGAAATATTGATATTCATAGAAGAAATTCTGCAACATTAATAATGGAATTATTTTGACTGGACTTTTATAATAGGTATGGCATAATACATTGTTTAATAAACAGTATTATGATTATTATTGCCTACTGTGTTGATGCCTGGCACAACACCTAACTGCAAAAAGACCAACTGAGATGATCAGATAAACAACTACACTTCCTACTCAATACAGTTTGCAGTGCTTTTACAATCAATGGCGTAGGTAGCTAGTTTGGCATCCAGTGTCGAGTTTAATCCCCCCTTCCCCGTCTGCCTCTTTTCTATCCTGCGCGGCGGCAGTACTACTAATGTTCATATTCAACGTAAACACTAGCGATTGTGTGGCTCACGATAGTCTATGTATACTCACTAAGACAATGCTATAAATGCTGAGCGTAGTGCCTTGTCTCGGTGACTGGCGACTGCCACTGGTTGCCTCTGCACCTTTGACATCTCTCTGTCAGCAGAAGGGGGGAATCCAAATCACTATTGGATACTAAACCCCTCACCCCTTTAATTGGCATACAAGGCTGGAAATGGCTCAGCCAATGTCTACCTCGCCCTGAAATAGGTGGAGTCAAAAATGGACTTCCAATCAAAGGCCCACACGGGCTGCACAATATGTGAGGAGGTATTGATTGCTGAGGCAACACACTGGAGCTGAGGTGGTACTTGGGACAGCCTGTGGAGAATGATGCTTGTGGATTGATGGCCATGTATTCTCCTCCAGTGGCACATCCGATCCAGGTCCCACACTCGTTTCCGAATGTGTTCAGACTGGCACTGGTGGGTGGAACGAAAGACATATCTGGTTTAGTGATAGGAGGGAGAGGGTCCTCATCCATGGATTCCCACTGGCACTCCATGTCTTGTTTTCCACTGCCGCCTTACATGGGTACGCAGATTGTAGCGGGCAGTGGGAAGGAGGTGGTCTGTAGGCCGGTACATCATGGACATGATGTCGCCCGCCCACAAGTACAGGAGATGGAGCAGAGGGTGGCATATCATGTTGTGGCCGAAGCTGATTTCTATGACGAACAAGCCTTTCGGGTCCCACTGCCACCTCGAACATCTGCCTGCTCCTATGCGTCACAACTACGCCATGGGTCCATCTGGAAGTTTTGCCGAATGTGTGGGCTAACCTAGGAGAGTCGGCATAGTAATATAGCTGGGTGTGTGGCCGACAAACCCAATCCATAGAGTGGAGCAGGTCAAACAGCATGTGGTTGGTAACCGTGTAGGATCTCGGCTGGGCTACATCCATTCGCTGGGGTAGACTGATACGGAGCAAGGAACCTGGTGAGCGCATCCTGTGTGTTACCCACCATGAGAATTTTTTTCTTTTGTGTTTTGAATGTCCTGGCCATTCACTCTGTTTCGGAATTGGATGCTGGATGAAATGGAGCAGTGGGCAATGCTCAATTCCATTACGTTTATAGAAGTTCTGAAATGTCAAAGCCATAAACTGCGGGCCATTATCTGAGACCAATGTAGCCTGAGCCCCCTCAATAGCAAAAATAGTAGACAGAGCCCTGACTGTAGCCTCCGAGGTGGTTGTGGACATCCGTACGACATATGGGAAATTAGAGAGGGCCACATAGCTCCCTGAAAGGGGCCGGCGAAATCGACATGTGCCCATTGCCAGGGGTTGTCAGGGCATGGCCAAGGGATGAAACTCTGTGCTGGGGCCAATTGGTTGTGTTTGCAGGCGGAACCAGTGGCGTAACTAGGACTTGGCTTTGGGGGGGGGGGGGGATAGATCTGCTTGACAAGCAAAATTTTAGTCAGTTTCCAGACAGACTGCCATCTACCACTCCCGTTGAAGAAACTAATTGACTCCCATCCAATGGTAAAACACCCCAAGTTTCCAATCTTTACCTTTACCAGATTGCTGTTATACGATTTCTTTTTCCTTTCTTTTTTTTCTGAGTTCTGGTTTTTTTTTATCCCCCCCCCCCCCTAGTTACGCCACTGGGCGTAGCAGTTATAGCGGTGTTCATACTGGTTTTTTTTTTTATCCCCCCCCCCCCGTAGTTACGCCACTGGGCGTAGCAGTTATAGCGGTGTTCATACCAGACCAATATATGTCTTTCCAGGCAATTGCCTTCATCCAGGACATCCCCCAGTGCCCCGTATGCAGCAGTTGCAATATGTGAGGGGGGAGTGTGGGAGGGACTTCTTTTGTGTCCCAACTTCGTCGCCGCTTTTGTGTCTCGTAGGTGTCGGTGGCCGAGTGGAACGAGACCGACACAGTAACAAAGATAGCACGCTGGTGCAGGTACGGAGGGGAGCAGCCAGAAACTATAAACACTAGAGTAAATTAGAAAGAGATATATATTGCACAGAATGTAACAATACTTAACTTTTACATAGTACTGCAGAATGTTGATACATAGTTGTTAGAGGCCTGCCTAGTGCCTGTACGATAGCAAAGTCTTCACTGGTGCCTATCTGATTACGAAGGTCTTTACTGGTTACTAACTCAGTCCCAAGTGACCCGTGTCTTTCCGTGGTGGCCACGAGCGGGGTTGCAGCAGAGGGCGCTCGTGGCTGTCGTCGTGAGAACGCCGCGCCGTGCGTGCATGGCGGCGCGCGGCGAAAGTAGGTGGCGCGCACTTTGTACTTGTGCGACACCACACCCCTCCCCCCCAAACCGCTGCGCCGTCGTGGCGTAGGGTTGAGGGCCACGGCGCCGGCACTGGGAGGAGGGCCTGGGTGGGGGCGTTACTGGTGGGACGGGCGTCGTAGCTGAGGCTGGGATCGAGACGCCGTCCGCGCCCCGGCATCCGCCTTGCGATCCTCCAGGGAACCCACCGAAACCTGGGGAAGGGCGCACCCCCCCGCCCAGAGGGAGCAGGTCATCTTCTGAGGTGTGTGGCCCAGGCGGCGGGGGCACGCACGGTCCCGGAGTCCCTCTCGTTGACGCTGGCAGCTGAGGCAGCGACGGAGGCGAAGGGGCCGACTGCATAGGAGGCGCGTCTACATCCATCGGGAGCTCGTAGCCCGGGGAAGCTGGGCCCGGCGGCGAGCGATGTGGCTGTGCTCCCTGGCGGTGAACTGGGTCTGGAATCAAGAAACCGGAGACAGGATCGCGCGGCCTGTGCAAGCGCAATTGGTTTGCGTGGCGCCGCAGCTCCGACCCTGTGGAAGAACGTACAACATACATATTGCGACCGAGCACGCGCTGAATGATGCCTGGCAACCATGTCTTCTTGTTGCCAGCAAACACCCTGTACAGCACCGGCGTGGAAACCTGAAAACGCGAAGCGCCATACGAACCGACTCGGTGCGTGGGAGGCTGCAGCATGTGAAGGAGAGTGCGGTGACGGCGGCCATGTAGCAGCTCGGCAGGAGACGGGCCGTCACGTGGCATGCACCGATACGTAGACAGGAAAATTTGAAGAGCTTGCTGCCTGGAGTGCTGACCTTTCATCTTCTCCATGTGAGACTTGAATGTTCGAACGAAACGTTCTGCTTCACCATTGGACTGAGGGTGAAAAGGTGCAGTGGTAATATGCTGAATGCCATTCACACGACAAAACTGTTGAAATTCCGCACTAACAAACTGAGGTCCATTGTCACTGACGATAGCTTCAGGCAAGCCTTCGATGCAAAACACTGATGTTAAGGCACTGATCGTACTAGACGCTGTCGTTGAATTCATGGCAATTACAAAAGGAAACTTGCTGAAAGCGTCTACAACAATTAATCAGCGCGTATTCCAGAAAGGTCCGGCAAAGTCAATATGTAAACGTTGCCATGGTCCCTTGGGGCGTGGCCAGTCTGAGAAACGCTGTGGAGGAGCCGCCTGATGCTCCGCACAAACTGTACATTGTGATGTCATGCTCTCTATCTGAGCGTCCATACCAACCCAGGTACAATGACGTCTGGCCAGTTGCTTTGTCCTAACAATGCCCCAATGTCCTTGATGCAGGAGGCGTAACACTTCTCGTTGCAGGGAACGAGGAACAATCACTCTTGTTTGATCGTTGTCCGTATGTAACAACGGAACACCCTGACTTAAAGATAATGCATGACGTTGTGCAAAATAACGTCGAACCAGAGGCCGATCAATGTCTTTGGCTCTGTCAAGCCACCCTGAGCGAACAAAACGTGCTACCACACTTAGGTCTGCATCCGCAGCTGTTTCCTGTGCAACCCGACGAGAGTTCAAAGGAAAGTCTGCGACAGCGGAAGCATCTCTGGAGTCTATCTGACAACATGCCATTTCTGAAGAATCAAATGATACATCCTGGCCAACCGGAAGTCGGGAAAGTGTGTCCGCATGTTTAGTGGTAGGTCGGTACAAAATCTCATACTGATAATTAGACAATATCAAGGACCATCTCTGAAGCTTTTGTGCCGTACGGGGCGGAATCGGCTTTGTGGGTGAGAACAACGACGTGAGAGGCTTGTGGTCTGTCAACAAATAGAATTTTCTGCCATAGAGATAATGATGAAACTTTGTGACGTCGTAAATGATTGCTAAGGCCTCCTTTTCTATCTGACTGTAATTCTGTTGCGTTGGCGTCAGTAGCTTGGATGCAAAGGCACTAGGACGATCGTGACATCCAATACGATGCGACAGAACGGCACCCAGACCGTACGACGAGGCGTCAACTGCTAACACTACAGGCTTCTGTGGGTCAAAGGGAATCAAACATGCATCACTGAGTAGTGCAGACTTTAATTTGTCAAAAGCAACCTGACAATCTGTAGACCATACAAAAGGAACATTCTTCCTACGTAAGTGATGCAGTGGAGCTGCAGTCTGAGAGGCATTGGGAATAAATCTGAAATAATAGTTAAGCTTTCCCATCACTGCTTGCAATTCATGCACATTCTTAGGAGGAGGCAAGTCTTTGATTGCTCGAAGATGTGACTGTAAGGGATGAATTCCTTGGGCATTAATCACATGGCCCAGGTACTCTATTTCAGTTTGAAAAAACGAACACTTTGCTTTATTACAACGTAGACCTGCTGCAGTCAACACTTTGAAAAGGCACTCCAGGTTTGCTAAATGTTCTTCAACTGTACGTCCGGATACCACAATATCATCTAAATAGTTCGAACAACACGGTACAGAAACTGTCAGCTGTTCCAAAAAACGCTGAAAAATAGTGGGAGCGGAAGAACTGCCAAAGGGTAGGCGTTGAAATTGAAAAAGGCCCATGTGAGTATTAATGACGAAAAACTTTTTTTGTCTCGTCATCAAGTGGAATTTGTAAGTATGCCTCTGCTAAATCAATCTTGGAAAAGAAGCGAGACTGTCCTAATTTGTCCATCAGTTCCTCAGGTCTGGGCAGAGGGTAAGTGTCTACAATTGTTTGACTGTTCACTGTTGATTTGAAGTCCGCACAGAGACGAAGTTTTCCTGACGGCTTGGGTATAATTACTATAGGCGAGGCCCACTGACTCGCAGAAACAGGAGAAATCACCCCCACTATCTTGCCAACGTTTAAGTTCTTCGGCAACTGTATCACGCAAGGCGATAGGCACTGGTCTAGCTTTACGAAATTTTGGAACTGCAGATTCTTTTAAAGTTACATGTGCCACGAAGTCTTTTGCACAACCTAGTTCCGGCGAAAACAAGTCACTGTATTTGTCACACAATGCATTGATTTTATCCTGAGGCACTATTGACGAAATTTGAAGCACATCTCTTTGAATTGATAAACCAAACAAGTCAAAAGCATCTAGTCCAAAAATGTTCTGTGTCGATTTGGCCTGAAGAACTACAAAAGCAACTGTCTTTGTAACGCCTTCAAAAGAGGCAGGCAGGCTACACGTTCCTAGCACGGGAATATTTTGACCTGTATAAGCTGTTAACACTTGCTGTGACGGCGACAATTTTGGCGAACCCAGAAGTTCATATGTGTCTTTATTTATTAATGTAACAGCGGAACCAGTATCAAGCTGAAATTGCACAGTCTCATTTTCTATAGAGAGAGTAACCAACAGCTTGTGCTTCTGGCGCACGACCGGTGCGCGAATGTGGGTAACGTCTGCTACGGTTTGTTTGCTGCACTTGCGCGGGCCGCGTAGTGAAGGAAGCGGCGCAGACTCGGCACGCGGCGGATTAACAACACTGCCACTAGATGGCACTACCGCCGGATCGGCGTCCTCGCAAGCTTGCGAAGCTACAACAGATTTACTAACTACTGCACTAAACTTCTGAGTAGCTACAACAAGTCTACTGTCTCCATCTACACAGTACTGGGCACTATCACAAGGAGAAGTTGTAGAAGGCACTAGGTTCACTACAGGATTGCACTGTACATAGTCATTTTGCTTGTCCCGAACCCTTTTCCGTTGCACAGAATTACGCGCTCGTCGGCGCTTGCTACGTGGTGCACTATATAGTTTTGCCATAGGCGCAGAACTACTTTCTTGCAATTGAGATCCAAGGAAAGCACTGTTCAATTCCACAGCCCGTATAACATTTACAGAATGAACTGTTCTCGCACTCTGCGAAGCACTGTTTCGAACGGTACCATTCTTTGAGTTTTTAATTTGCATACACACAGACTGTACATGTCCTGATTTGCCACATTGATAACAGGTTGCGTTGCGACTAGGGCAATGAGCACGCTTGTGGCGAGACACACACTGGGGGCAAGATTTACGTACATTTTTCTGAAATGAGCGTTGGCGCCCGTTATTCAAATCACTGTTTCTAACACGACGGAGCGACCTTTGCGTCGCACTTTTACACTGGCTACTGTTCACTGTCTGTTCAGCACGGCCTGTACTATTGTAAGAATCACTAGTGCTAGAAAGAGAACTACGACTAGGAAAGCGCCCGTTGCGGCGCACTGAATTAACACTGTGGCTTTGCATTTCTACATCTGCTAAGTCAAAAGTATCATGCGCTTCTATAAGCTGCAGTACACTGTCTAATGAGGGGTCAGACTGTTTCAGAATTGCTGCTCTAATTCTGGGGTCCTGAATATTCTGCGTAATCGCATCCCTCAACATCACGTCACAATACGAAAGTCCACAAGAGCAAGTAAATTTACATTGGCGGGTTAAGCCCTTCAATTCCGTAATCCACTCTTGGTGTGACTGCTGCGGTAATTTTTTAAGTCTGAAAAATCGGTACCGAGCCGCAGCTACGAGAACTTTTCTCTCATAATGAGCATTCAGTGCCTCTACTATTTGTTCAAAGTCTACATCACGAGGAGATGCGAGAGGGAAAAGTTTTTGCAATAATACGAAGGTCCGGGGGCCCACAATTGATAAGAAAAGGTTCTTCACTCTCTGACCTGTAATTTGATGAGCCGCGACGAGTTCTTGAAACAGTGCGAAGTAGTCGCTCCATTCTTCCTCACGTTCGTTGTACTGGCGGAACGTAGGGAGCGGTACAGCGGCAGGTGTGGGCTGCTGATGTGACGGCTGTTGTTGTTGGTGAGCAGCCTGTGCCGTCAACTGTGACACGGCCTGCAGTAGTTGAGTGATTTGCGCCGTCTGTAACTGAATAATTTCCATTAAGTTTGGGTTCGGGGTAGTGGCCATGCTGACCGATTAGGCGCCGCGTATACAAGTAACTTATAACAAAACACAAATGCAAGATAAATGAGGACGCTCTGCAACAAAAAAGTCCACAACACACGTAACTGAAAACGTTCCCCCAAAAATCTTATAATAAGGGTGGGTGGGCGGGCGCAATTTCTGCGTGCTCCGACTGCTGCTGTCTGGCTGCTGTAAGCGGGCTGGTTCAAGGTTCGTCTATCACTCCTCGTCGCCAATTTTGTGTCCCAACTTCGTCGCCGCTTTTGTGTCTCGTAGGTGTCGGTGGCCGAGTGGAACGAGACCGACACAGTAACAAAGATAGCATGCGGGTGCAGGTACGGAGGGGAGCAGCCAGAAACTATAAACACTAGAGTAAATTAGAAAGAGATATATATTGCACAGAATGTAACAATACTTAACTTTTACATAGTACTGCAGAATGTTGATACATAGTTGTTAGAGGCCTGCCTAGTGCCTGTACGATAGCAAAGTCTTCACTGGTGCCTATCTGATTACGAAGGTCTTTACTGGTTACTAACTCAGTCCCAAGTGACCCGTGTCTTTCCGTGGTGGCCACGAGCGGGGTTGCAGCAGAGGGCGCTCGTGGCTGTCGTCGTGAGAACGCCACGCCGTGCGTGCATGGCGGCGCGCGGCGAAAGTAGGTGGCGCGCACTTTGTACTTGTGCGACACCACAACTTCCACCCTATATTCTGCATCCTTTGTGGATAATAAGAGAACCCCATGAAGAACATTAAGCCTGTACTTTGCTGCGACTTTAACCCTCAAGCGGCAGCGCTGGTGCAAATATGCTACCACTTTTCTTTAAATGCTGACTGTTGTCGCACTAATCGGGATCCCGTATTTCCGCTTTAGCTATTCCTCAATTAAGCTTTAACAATGATTTCAGTGAATGTTCTGAATTTCTAGTGCATGGCTGTGTCCACCCAAATAAAGTTTTGTTAGAGAGTGCATCACTGGTAGCAGACTTACACCTCGCTGCCTGTCGTGTAAGTAGATTTTAATTGTTTTGTGTTACGTCTAGTTTACCTTCTAGATGGATTTGTGGCAGTTTCTAGTAAATATTTATTATATAAATTTTACCCTACATATTAGAATGCTCAAGAATTTAAATTTATTTCGTAAATAGAACTCTCGATAAATTATCCTCTAGTTTCTCCTGATTAGCCATGCTGCACTTCCCATCATTCTAATTTTTAACGCTTTTTAAGCCTTACACAACGTGAAAATGAGTGTTTTCTACTATATAATTTAATCTTCAGTTCTCGTAGACGTGGAGTGGGTCTAACATATGAGGAAATAGACTTCATGCGGCAAGTAACAAAGATCTTAGTGATTTTTGTCTAGATTCCTGATCAGATCATGAACAGGATACTATTATTCAAATGTAAATTCTAGTTCTGATCCCGAACAAGATTTCAGATGCAATGAATCTGATACTGAAGACGGTACTACTCTCAAGCAGCACTCCAAAACATTGAAAAAGAATATTATAAAAATCTTCCCTGGTTCAAAGGGAATGCAAGGGGCATGAGGTCAGAGACACAAGGTCTCTCATCCATGATAGACGATAATGATTGATGAGGTAACTATATGTACTAAGTTCCACATAACACAGAAAAAAGCTGATACTAATTACTCAAGAGACAGGAACTACAGGGAAGTAACAAAACAGGAAATGATAGTAGTTCTGGATTTATTATACATGATTATTGTTTACTTTTGGAATAATGTTACATTTGTTATATTTATACACCAAAGGCAATTGATATACTTGTACTATTTCAGATACTAACAAATGTGATATTTCTACATATACATGAACCTATTTTAGTCATTACTATCACTTAATAGCTCTGTAACACAGAATACACAGTGGTAGCAAATCTGCACCGCACTGCTGCTGAAGTTATAATAATTGGCACTGCTGCCTGAGGTTAACACTGCTGTCAATGCTCAGTGTCTTATTGATACTTATCCTATGCCTCGACCGGAAGAATTTTTTCCCAAATCTGCCGAAAGCAAATACTTTTAGAAAATCGACCTCTCTGAGGCTTATCATCAGTTACCACTTGACGAGTCATCGCATCAATTTCTTGTTCTCAATACGCCTTTTGGCCTTTATCGTTACCAACGGTTGCCGTTTAGCATGGCCAGCGCACCAGCCATATTTCAAAGATTTCTTGAACAATTTCTGATCTCTGTTCCCAGATGCATTAACTATCAGGACGACATTGTCGTTACCGGGGCTACCACGGATGAACATCTCAAAAATCTACGTACTCTTTTTCTCAGTCCTTTTTCTCAGTTCATAAATCTCAATTCTTTCAACCCTCTATAGTGTACGCCTTTCCGCAGCCTTCATCAGTCAAAGAACTGCAAGCTTTTCTCGGGAAAAACTATCACAAGTTTATTACCTCCGTAGTGGAATTCTCGTACCCACTCACTTGCTTGCTCAAGAAAAATGTTCATTTTACTTGGTCTGACAAATGTGATGCTGCTTTTCACCACATCGAAGCTCATCTCCAAAAAGCATGTTGTTTTGCCCACTTACTGCCCTGAACAACAACTTGTTTTAGATACTGATGTGTCACAATGTGGCATGGTGCTGTTTTATCTCATAAATATCCTGATGGCTCGGAACGTCCTATTGCTTACGCCACCAAAACGTTAAATGACTCGCAGTTGCGGTATTCGCAAATTGAAAACGAGGCTCTTGCCATTGTTTATGCTCTCAAGAAGTTTGGTGTCTTTCTCTACGGTAATAAGTTCCATCTTATCACAGACCACAAGTCATTGGTCTCTTTGGTCTCTTTTATTTCATCTTTCTGCTTCTATTCCTGACAAGGCGGCACACAGGCTGCAGAGGTGGGCATTTTTTTCTCTCATTTTCAATATGGCATTTATTTTTGTCCCACAGCTCAGCATGAAAATGCTGATGCCTTATCCGGACTTCCTATGGGCCCTGACCCCATCTTCGACAAGATTAGCTTCTTTGTTTTCATTTGGATGAGGCTGCGCCAACTGTCGTTGAGGGTTTCCCCATAATGGGACAACACCTGGCGGCAGCCACCGCTGAGGATCCTGTTCTACACCAGGTTGTACATCACATAGAAAACGGCTGGCTGGACCGTCCTTCTGAAAAATCGTCCGATCCCCTACATCTACATAGATACTCTGCAAATCACATTTAAGTGGCTGGCAGAGGGTTCATTAACCACTTTCATAACTTTTCTCTACCGTTCCATTCTCTAATAGCGCGCGGGAAGAAAGAACATCTAAATCGTTCCGTTTTTTATCTGATTTCTCTTATTTTATTGGGATGGTCATGTCTCCCTAAGTAGGTGGGTGCTAGCAAAATATTTTCACATTCAGAAGTAAAAGTCGGTGATTGAAAATTCGCAAACAGATCACGCCGCAATGAATAACGTCTTTCTTTTAATGGAACTACTTCCATCTGCGGCTGCGCCTCTCCTCCCACAATGGAGTTCTCCTGCTGGCTACCGAGAGTGTCTCTCCCCAAGTTGATGTTCTGGCAATGTTGTGGCCTGTGGTCCTACGTCTTCTACACCAGGGACAATGGGGCATATCTAGGACATGGATGTGGACACGGACCTTTCTACAATGAGAAATGACAGCACCCATGTCACCCATCATCTCATCACGATCCCGGACAGGATGTTATTGGCCATATGGGAAGGTGCCTACTAGATCATTTGCAAACAGTGACGAAGAAAAGATGGATGTAGGCTTATTACAACAAGTGAGTGAAAAACAAAAAGGGGGGGGGGAGAAATGTTGTTTCTCAAGTGCAAGAATTCAAATGTTCCGCTGTGCCCATTGGCGCTGCAGTACGAATGTGAAAGTTCACGAGCGCCACCTGGCTAGTTTGTGGCGGAAAGACTGACAGGAGTATGGGGACGGCAGTTCACATTCAGACTTATAAGTGCAATGGACTGCAATGGACAATGAGTTGAGTGTTAGGATTAAAAGGGGATATTGAATATATACAGAGAAGGGTAGCATGGAAGGTTGTAAGCTGATCTGCTGAACAGTGTCATAAACTTGCTCAAAGAACTGAACTGGCAGACTACTGTAGGTAGACATAAACTATACCTAGAAAGCCTACAGTACTTACACAGTTACAAGATAGGGATTTAAGCAAGGACACAAGGGATACCCCATAGTAATCTTGAGGAGAAGATTAGGTTAGCTATAGTAAGGTATTTAAACAATCAGTCTTCCTTTCTGTAATGAGAAAATAATGGGATGTAATGACAATGACAAAAAGTATAATAATTGTCCTTTAGAAAAAGTGATGGGCAGTGAAGACAGCCAATCGGGAGTCACTTGTAGACAGCCAATGGCTTTGTAAACAATTCTGCAATGATTTCACACTTTTGCTGTGCTCTTAGGTTCCTGCCTAACCACATACTTGAAAGTAGTGTCTCATTTGTAGAGTACTACAAAATATTATTGCTAAGAAAGAGTGTAAATGTGCAAAGTACCTTTATGTTCCTGTCTAACCCCACATCTTAAAAACTGAAATTTATAGAAAACTGCATATATTTTTTGAGAAGCAAGAGAGTAGATTTAATTAGTGTTCATTTCATTCGCAGCAATTCAATCTGTGCTGTTAGGTTCCTACTTAACCAATATTGTTAGCAATTGGAAAATATCTTTGACAAGCAACAGTGAAAATGTGATTGCAGCTTGTTTCGCTTGTTGTAGTTAGTGCTCTTTTTTACGGTTCCAGCCTAACCATATTATCCAAAATCGTAATTTGTTTGTACAAAACAGAAAAGTATGGTACAAAATGAAATAAGTGATTTTTGTCATAAATAGCATCTCTTGTCATCTTGATAAAATCTTATTCATAAGCTGCTTAAGTGTGTGATAGCTTGTCGCTGATCGAATTGCACATGCGCAGAGCTGTTGTCGAGTTCCATAAGCAGCTATGTACATGCACAGTTTTGCAGCTTATGTGTGTGTCAGTTTGTCACCGACAACTATTATAAATGTTTTTCCGTGAAGTAACTGCTCTGTGCTAGAGTTGATCGATATTCATCACTGTTAGATAGACATTGGTGTTATAATTAATTTTTAAAAATATTTTTAGACTGATGCTATTACCATGAGTGATGGAAATATGTTACACCTGGACAAAGACAGAGAGTACAATAAAGAATAAAGATTTTGAATCTTCAGGATGGAGATACCGGTGGTCCTATATTGTATTCATACCACCGATGTGTTCATGTTTTAGAGAACTTAACACTGATGTATGAATATTGATGTTTCCCACTAAACACCAATGTCTATCTAGCTGCCTGCCCTGGGTAATTCAATTTGAATTAGCAGGCACCTTTGCTCAGATACTCTGTCATAATTCATAAAATCTAGAACAGCAGTCAATTCTGTTGACTGCCAGTCTTTTACAAGTTGAAATATATGGAACTTTATTTACGAAGCACAAGAAATGAAGATCATCATTTTCATAGGCTTTCTGATCTCACTCATGATTTGCTGTTTTTACTTGCCATGAATTGAAGTGCTATTGTCAACATCAGCATGTAATGAAGAAATTGTCGACACTGTAAGTGCATTTTAACCGCTGAAAATTCCTGAATGTTGTTTAAAACATTATTTTTCAAACAGATGATCAATTTCATATCTCAAGGGAGAGTATATTTTTTGATCTTTAAATGTTTTATACTTTGCAGAAATGCTTGTAGAACAGGGAATTGAACCTAGGCATCCCATATGTTAATGAGCATTCTTCCACATAGTCACACTGATCGGTGAAAAATGTATCTTATTTTAGGGTATTAAATATACTTGGAAAAATTTAAAATTGGTTTTCTCAAGGTTTTTTTTTTTTTTTTTTTTTTTTTTTTTTTTTTTTTTTTTTTTTTTTTTTTTTTTTTTTTTTTTTTAGTTGCATCGAACTTCTTTGCTAGATTGACATATCAGTTCTGAACTTAATATAAAAGTAAAAACCCAGTGTAAAGCCTTGATTGAGACTAGGAAAAATGGGTAGTTAGTGCTCAACAATAGTAGATCTTTGAGGCATTTCATTATCTATATATAATTTTTCAGGCGCATTCACTAATATATGTAGATACAATTCATGAAAGATGAGTCACAAATACCATTATTAATAAAGAAGTAATAAATTAAATATGATGCCTGATGTTGAAGTTTTACTGCATTTCATTGTAAGGAGGAGGTAGTATTTGATGTGCCTAGATGTCTGTCACGCCATATCTTGTGAACTTTGTGTTGTGCAGCAATAAACTGTATTTGCCGGCATATAAGTTGCACCGGTGTATAAGATGCACCCCACTTTTCAGACTTTTAAGAAAAAAATAAATCACACCTAATACGTCTATTGCAACATAATTATAATACATTTGTTCATATACATCAAATATCTAAGGCAGTGCCTTCAAATAGTGTTCATTAACTTTACACAGTCGCGTTTATTGAAAGTTAGTGCTTATTCATTTTATTACTACATAATAAAGCTCATGATGGGTATTTTGGTGTATATTATGTACACATATCAAATATAAAATACAAAAATGTAAGAGACATCTGATGAGCCGCAGAAAGGCACAAATAATAGACAACAACATTAAAGCTTTCAGCCTTTAGGCCTTTTGTCAGTTAGTGCCCTTCTGCGGCTCATTGGATGTCTGTGGTGAATAAGAAACCTATCCTCCTCAAAAATATTATTGAATCCATCCTGGAATTTTCATTGTTTGAAAATGTAAGAGAGAAACTTAAGCAAATTTTCCCGTTTAAAATATTATTCCTGACATTTTACACCATTTTTTGAAATCTTTTGAAAAGAAATAGAACTTGTGGGTACCTAATTTAACTGGCAACCGGCATATAAGAAGCATACAGTTTTTGGACCTATTTTTGTAGGAAAAAAGGTGTGTCTTATACACTGGCAAATACGGTAATTCTGCAAGTGCATTTATTAATATATGTAGGAACTGTATGCAAAGTGTTTTACAAATAGACTTTATAGTTAAAATGTAATAAATTAAAACGCCTCGACTGATATACTAAGTGATGGATTTTTCCTTTCATCATATTATGGAGGGTATAAGTGAGAAAAAATTCGCAGAATTACATGTGAAGATTGGTATTCAATAAGTGTTACTGTATTTGAGTAATGGATCAACAAATTAAACTATTTGAGTGCTATCAGATTCAAGAAAACACACTTCCTAATTCTAATACATTGTGCTGAACTTAACTTTAAGATTTTAATTCTTAATTAATGAATTCCTTGATTGTGTCGGTAATTACATAAAGTTTTTCCTACCCCAGGGAGCCACCATATAGTTCACTAGCAATAAAATCCAGGATGTACTCCCAAACACAGATTGATTATACTGTAGAATTAAAAAAGTCCAATCACCATGTGGTGTCCATGTTCACTAGCAGAAGTTATTTATTTAGGGTCATATAGTCTAAATATCCGTTTTAAATCTTGTAATTTTATGTTTAATTATATCTGTTAAAAAGTATTATTATTCATTTTTTCAGTTATAGACCATGATCCGTCAATGTATGATGAACTGAGAATCAATGACATGGGTTTCCTTCAAACTACTATATACACAGTCATTGGTGAGTAGTTAAATGTTATCTCTATAATACTACATGGGCTCATATTGACACAAGACACATGAATATGTTTTCACAATGTAGAAACGTGAACTGTAATGTTAGTTTCTTGCTTTAAAATGGAGCAGAAATATTGCTGTTACTTGGAAATGTATCAATTTTGTTGTAAGTCTGCTTCTTCAGCAAAACAGATTTTACGAAGCACAATTTATTTATCACATACAAATAATTGATCTAGATCACACAATTAACAATTTTATTTTTAGGTTAACTGGTTTTTATTAGTTCGTGCCTCGGAGAGATAGATAGGGACCAAGGAAATTGATCATCCTGAAAGGGGGGGGGGGGAAGTAAATTGTGTGATCTAGACTGATTATTTGTATGAAATTTAGTATCACAGATTGCTGTACTGTTCAATAATATTTCTAAATATCATTAATAATTACATGCATTTAAATCACTTTCCAGTTAATGCACTATATTATTGCTAATCCAGTCATTCCTGGCATAGATGGATGCTGGATTAGCAGAAGTGCTGGATTATTGAAAGTATCTGAAATTTATTTTTGTTTTTATATATTTTAAAAACAGCAATGATGTTCAATGAAAACCTGATGATTCCATGTTCTTACATTTTACTAGGGAACTGAAAATAGAACCCTAAAAGTAATATAAAGTGGTAAGAAATAAAGTTGTTGCATATGCAACTATGTAAGTAACTGAAATAAAAATAGAAAAGAGATGACTTACCAAAAGGACCGGCTCGTCGAGAGAAACAAATAAAATCACACACAAACACACATACAAGCTTTCGCCACCACTGGCAGCTTCTTCAGGAAAAAGAGGAAAAAAGGGGAGGAAAAGGGAAGGATATGGGTTTTAAGGAAGTGGAAAAGGAGTCATTCCAATCCCAGGAGTAGAAGGACTTACCTTAGGGGGAAAAAAGGAAGGTAAACAAATACACACACACTCAGACATATCGAAACGCAAACACACCTAGACAGACATTTGTGAAAAGCCTACCCCAGGCTTTTCACAAATGTCTGTCTAGGTGTGTTTGCGTTTCGATATGTCTGAGTGTGTGTGTATTTGTTTACCTTCCTTTTTTCCCCCTAAGGTAAGTCCTTCCACTCCTGGGATTGGAATGACTCCTTTTCCACTTCCTTAAAACCCATATCCTTCCCTTTTCCTCCCCTTTTTTCCTCTTTTTCTTGAAGAAGCTGCCAGTGGTGGCGAAAGCTTGTATGTGTGTTTGTGTGTGATTTTATTTGTTTCTCTCGACGAGCCGGTCGTTTTGGTAAGTCATCTCTTTTCTATTTTTATTTTTGTTTATCCCACCGGGAAAGTTTCCCTCTATAATTTATGTAAGTAACTGTTCAGAGATGCCAAATGCTTTTATCAGAAACAAAAATAATATCTTACGGTTGTGCTGCCAATAAATGGAGTTAGGAGGTTTTCATTGCCTCCTATTAATAGGGTACTGCACTTTATTAAATTCAAGGCTACAGTTTTAAAACATAGAGGATATACTTTTCTAGTTCCACATATACATAATTATACAGTAATACCACTTTCTATGAAACATATCCCTAATTTTTAACTGTCACAATGATGATGGCCACACTTTTCTGCAGCTCCTCATTATGGTAGCACTCTCCACTTTATCCCATGCTTTGGCTTCTTGGAGAAAAACATTACATATGTTGATTGCCTCCCACACTTTCAGCAGAGTCCTAATAGTGTTGTTTTAACTTTCGTTCAACTATGAGATGAAATGTACATGATGCTGATGATTTTTAAGTGATTTTAAAATTCCCTTGTTGATGAGCTGAATCAAGTCTATCACATTGGGTGCGGGGAAGAGTGATTGAGCACCATAGGACTTTAGAGAAACATTTGAAGGTTGACTGGAATCATTGTCAGTTACAAGGATAGCTTTCAGTTGAAGTTCGTTCTTCTTTAGCTCTTTCCACACTGCTTCTACAAATGTTTCATTGAACCACCAAGAGAATATTTGTCTGTCCATCCATATTTTCTTCTGAGCACAATATCACACTTGTAGGGTGCTATGGTCGCATCTTATTCGAAACTGCCACTGCCTGTTGGTCCGCCAAACAGCGGGCTGCAAACGCGGGCTCCGCTGCAAGTGTCATCTGGGCGACCGGCGGACGTGCGGCAGGACAGACGAAACTGCTGGCAGTCTACAATGAGCACTCTTGCCTTCAAGTTGCCCTTTCCGTAGTGTGTACAAGTTGTTTTCGTTCAATAAATGTATTGAAAGTTATAACACTTTTTAGTGGCAATGAGGATGGGATTCATACGAAGTTACACGCAATTACTCATCGATGGCATGGCTACACTCAAACAATTACTCACCAGTCTGGTGGAGCAGCAAAAGCTGATCAGCACTGCCTCGCAACAAATTGTTGCTGCATCTAACCACAACCGTCTACCGGTTTTGAACATATTCGTGTTTGCGTCATACGAGGAAGTTGCTGAAGGTTGGATCGATTATGAGAAGCACCTCCGCTAGTACTTCATGGCTTTCAGCATTGATGACCTCCACCTTTGTAAGTCATTGTTCCTGTCTTGGATCTCTCCAAATTGTATCACCTGTTAACTCAGTTGGCTTCGTTGAAAGAACTGTTATCTGTCATGTTTGATGAAATGTGCTCTTTGCTAACATCCTATTACTGTGTTGCATTTTATCAGTGCAAAAAGAAGCCAGATCAAAATTATAGGGCTTGGGCAGCAGAGCTACAAGGGCTCAGTTGGAAGTTCCAATTCGTGACTGAAATTCATCAAGAATCATATGCACATCAGATGGTCAGGAATGCAATTCTGCACTCCGCCTCAGACAGGGAAGTTCGGCTGAGGGCCCTCCAACTTGGCAGTTCTTCACTAGACAAAGTTTTGAATGTTGTTCAGACCTTTGAAATCACGAAAGCTGCAGGCGAACAAATAGATTCATGGGGCGATGTTTGAATTGTTCAGTCAGATAGAGCGCCTGTTGACTCCGCCTCTCACTGTGTGGAGGATGATGTCACTGAAATTCAAACACAGCTCAAATGCAGGACAGTTAAGTAACAAACCAGCTCTACAAATAAACAAGATTCTGCGACTTCTTCGTTACCCTCCTGTCCTGACTGTTTCACACGGCATCTGCATGAAGATTGCCTCCAATGTTGGGCCATGTGCTACAATTGCAAGAAAAAAGGTCATGTTTCCTCAGTATGCAGGTCTGAAACAGTACAGGTTGTCCGTGATAGTGATGTAAATGCCAATTCCGTATTTTTTGTAACTTCCACGCTTTCTTCAACAAATAAATTGTGTATTTATGTTCAAATGCTCGGGAAGGATGTTCACATGCAGGTCGACACGGGCTCAGCAGCCACCTTAATCACTACTCAGACATACACAATGTCGAGTTCGCCCCCATTGTCACCTGTTACGCGCTGCTTGTGAAATAACAATCGTCAACAAATTTCATTCTTGGGACAACTGGAAATTGAGGTGTTATACAAATCAGTCATTTGTACTCTGACAGTGTATATTGTGGATCACTCGGGTACCGAAAAAAATGTTTGGGTATGATGCTTTCCGCATGTTCCGTTGAAAACACTGTCAAAGTCGTCTTGGAGGCAATACCATACTCCCACTTAAAATCCTTGGCCTGCAGAATTTTTGACACTTTTCTTCCTGGCTTGGGCCGCACAAACAATTTCGAAGCTCACATGACACTGACACTCAAGCTGGCAGCCAGGCCAAAATTCTTTTGCGCATGGCCAATTCCGGTGGCACTGCATGATGATGTCAAACAGGAAATTGACCGGCTTGCTGCTTCTGGTGTTCTGCTTCTGATTACTGCTAGTGAATGGGCCACACCACTAGTTGTCGTTCACAAGCCTAATGGTAGTCTTTGTCTCTGTGTCGATTTTAAAGCCTCCGTCAACACTCAATGTCTCATTGATACATACCCCCATGCTTTGCCCTGGCGAAATGTTCTCCAAATTGGCAGGGGGAAAATTTTTCTCTAAAATTGACTTGTCTGAGGCCTCTCATCAGCTTTCGCTCGACGAAGCTTCTCATCAGTTCCTTGTCAACATGCATTTCAGCTTGTTTCAATATCAGAGACTGCCGTTTGGCGTTGCAAGTGCTCTTGCAATCTTTTGGCGTTTTTTTGGAACAACTACTGGCCACTGTCCTAGGATGTGTTAATTACTATGATGATGTAGACGTTACAGGTTCCACTACAGTGGAACACCTTTGCAATCTTGGCACGCTTTTCTCTGTCTTGCAAGCTACTGGCATCAAATGCAATTTTCAGAAGTCACGGTTTTTTCAAACCTCCTTCGTGTACCTGGGGTTTCAACTCTCTCGTGATGGAATTCAGCCACTTTGCGAGGATGTTGTTGCAATTGAAGATCTTCCTCTACCCAGAACATCAAAGAGTTGCAAGCATTTTTGGGCACCATGCCGTTCTTGCCCATAGATATCAAGACGGATCAGAACGCCCCATAGCTTATGCATCAAAAACTCTGAACGCAAAACTACTCTCAGATAGAGGAGGCTCTCACTATCATATACGCCTCACAAAAACTCAGTGTTTTCCTATATGGCACAAAATTTCATCTCATTACCAACCACAAAAATCCCTGGTATCTCTCTTCAGTCTGTCAGCTTCAATATCTTACTAGGCCGTCCACAGACTCCAGCGATGGGCCTTATTCCTGTCCCACTTCAATTACAAATTCCATTTCCGACGTACGGCACAGCACCCCAATGCAAATGTTCTGTCTCGCCTCCTCAAGGGCCCTGACCCAGTCTTCATTGGAATGAGCTTCTTTGTTTTCATGTAGATGAGGCAGAACAGCAGGTTGTTGACAGATTCCCAATCATAGGTGACTGCATAGCAGCCACTATGGCAACTGACCCTGTGCTTCGCAGCATCTTACACCACATTACGGATGGCTGGCTGGGCCAGCCTTCCATGAAGGCGGCTGACCCTCTTCAGAATCATTTTTCACTACATTTTTGCCTCATGTCTAGGAACAGCGTTATTCTCCTTTCCACCGATGAGGTGTCACCGAGAGTGATTATTCCCTCCAGTCTCTGGAAGGAAGTTTACGCTTCCTTCATCATGGTCACTGGGGCGTCTCCTGCACCAAGACTCTGGCTCGACACCATGTCTACTGGCTGGTCGTTGACGCCGACTGTTTGCTGCCTGTGAAGCATGCACTCTCAAGCGCTGGCTCCGAAAACATCTACATCATCCTGCCCTAATTTTACCCATGGGAGCGCATCCACTTAGATTTTGCTGGGCGCTTTCTCGGGATGTACTGGCTACTTGTTATTGATTCTTACTCCAACTTTCCTTTTGCCTCTGGCCACCATGGCCGCAATCGCTAAAATATTGACTCTGAGAGGACTTCCCACTATCCTGGTATCTGACAATGGTCTTCAATTCCTGTCATCCAAATTTTCCGCCTTCTATGCCCACATCACGTGTCCTCCATTTCACCCCCAGTCCAACTAGCTTAGCATCTTCGTGAATATAGAATGGCAAGTCATTAATATATATTAAGAGCAGCAAAGGACCGAAGACCAAACCTTGTGGGACCCCATTTTTGATAACTCCCCAGTTAGAGGAATTAATTGTTTCTTCTGTATCGTGTGATCTGCTTATTTCAGCTTTCTGCACTCTTCCAATTAAGTATGATTTTAAACCATTTGTGAACTGTCCTACTAACACCACAGTACTTAAGCTTATCTAGCTTATCTAGAAGAGTCCCACGATTTACACAATCAAAAGCCTTTGAGAAATCACAAAAAAATCCCAACTGGTGATGTCCAGTTATTCAAAGCATTTAATATTTCATCAGTGAAAGTATATATAGCATTTTCTGTTGAAAAGCTTTTTTGTAAACCAAACTGACATTTTGTTAGAACTTTATTGATATGTGAAGCTACTCGAGAATACATAACTTTTTAAATATTTTTGGATAAAGCTGTCAGAAGCGAGATGGGGCAGTAGTTATTGACATCAGACGTATCCCTTTTTTTATCCAAAGGTTTAATGATAGCCTATTTCAGTCTATCCTTGAAAATACCCTGCTTCAGAGAACTATTATATATATATATATATATATATATATATATATATATATATATATATATATATATATATAAATGTATGTGTGTTTGTGTGTGATTTTATTTGTTTCTCTCGACGAGCCGGTCCTTTTGGTAAGTCATCTCTTTTCTATTTTTATTTTTATATATATATATATATATTATAGAGGGAAACTTTCCCCGTGGGATAAACAAAAATAAAAAATAGAAAAGAGTCGACGAGCCGTTCCTTTTGGTAAGTCATCTCTTTTCTATTTTTTATATATACGTAAAAAATAGATGAAGTACACTTACCAGGCGAAGGGGCACAGGCAGTAATAGCAACAAATAAACACACAGACACACACACACACACACACACACACACACACACACACACACACACACACACACACAAATGCTAGCTTTCGCAGCCTAGCTGCTTCATCAGGCAGAAGGGAAGGAGAGGGAAAAGGAAATGATGAGGGTTTTAAGGAAGGGGGTAAGGAGCCATTCCAATCCCGGGACAGGAAAGACTTACCTTGGGGGAAAAAATGGAGGGTAAATAAATGCACATACACCCACACATTTACACAGACACCAATGTGCATTTATTTACCCTCCATTTTTTCCCCCAAGGTAAGTCTTTCCTGTCCCGGGATTGGAATGGCTCCTTACCCCCTTCCTTAAAACCCTCATCATTTCCTTTTCCCTCTCCTTCCCTTCTGCCTGATGAAGCAGCTAGGCTGCGAAAGCTAGCATTTGTGTGTGTGTGTGTGTGTGTGTGTGTGTGTGTGTGTGTGTGTGTGTGTCTGTGTCTGTGTGTTTATTTGTTGCTATTACTGCCTGTGCCCCTTCACCTGGTAAGTGTACTTCATCTATTTTTTACGTATATTTTTCCTGTTAGGAATTTTTCCTCTATAATATTCTATTTATATAACTAAGAATCTACTTATATCTTGGGAACAAGCTTTTAATATCCTGCTAGAAATGCAATCAATTCCGTGTGACCTTTTACTCTTGAGAGAGTTTATTATTTTCATAATTTCTGAAGTATGTGTGAGTGGAATTTCAATTGTATTAAATTGTGTAGGTATGGCCTCTTCCATTAACTGCCTTGCTACTTCTAATGAACATTTATATCATATTTTCTCTACAACATTTAAAAAGTAAACATTAAAAATGTTATCAAATTCTGACTTAAGTAACAAAAAGTTTTCATTTGTTTTGACGGTAATATCAACTTCCTGTGCTCTTGGTTGCCCTGTCTCCCTTTTAATAATATTCCAGATTGTTTTAATTTTATTATCAGAGGAACTAATCTCAGACATGATGCACATGCTTCTGGATTTTTTAAATAACTTTTCTTAATATAACACAGTGGTCTTCATAATATTTGATTGTTTCTGGGTTATTACTCTTTCTTGCAGATAGATACAGCTTAGTTACCTTTTTTGGTTACAAGATATTTTTTATTCCTTTAGTGGGCCATGTTTTTTTGCATTGTTTGTTACAATTATATGTAACTAATTTCTTGGGGAAGCATTTCAAATACCCTTATAAATGTATCATGAAATAAGTTATGTATTAAATTAACATCAGATCCCTTATAAACCTCATCCTAGTCTAACTGATGTAGACTTTCTTTGAAATTTCTAGTTGTTAGGTCATTAATCGAGCACACAACTCTGGAGGACTGTTTCAAATTACTGAATGGAGCCATGTCATATACTGTTACTAGCTGTGCACCATGATCAAAAAGACCATTCTCAACAGGAAAGCATTTACCTTTTTTAACTTATCTTGGTCTATAAAAAGTTATCTATCAATGTACTGCTGTCCTTTACTGCCTAAGTAGGAAAATCAATAATGGATGTCAGATTGAATGAGCCAAGTAAGACTTTTAGGTCATTCTTCCTAAAACATTGAAATCACCACAAATAATATTTGCATCCCCCTATCTGACAGATAGCATGCAACAAGACATCCATGTTTTCCAGAAATAACTGGAAGTTTCCTGAAGAGGACCTATATACCGTTACAATTATAAGAGAGTCATCATTGAGTTTAAGCTGATAGGCACATGCTCAATATGTTGCTCTACGCAAAAATTTTTTGTTTCTAAATTTTTTACACTGTGATAGTAGCTAATTTATATCTACTGACATACACATTTTCCATACCAGTGACAATGTGGTGCTCAGGCAGGCATAGTATATCTATTTCTTATCAGGTTCTGTATCATATAAACAAACCATAAGCTCATCTATTTCATTCTTTAGCCCCCAATATTCTGGTGAAAAAAGCTGACATAATTTTTTTATTTTACTTTTGTGAAAAACATTTGATTTTTCAACATTTTTAGCTCCTGCCTGCCTGAGCTTCTCACTGGACACTGATCTTAGTCACTGACAGGAAGTCCTTTACTACATTGTTGTTTGAACCATCTATAAAAAGCTACTACAAGTTCTTTAATCTCACTTTGTCACATAACCTTCTGTTTCCCCCAACTAACTATCCATTTATGTTGATGATGTCAAATAACATTTTTTGTTTTGATGTCATAAATAGTTGCTCGTTCAACATTGCACTCAGAACTGCAATGAACCTTGTTCTGTCTTATCTAAAATTTTGAGTTTACATTTGAGGTGTAGTGTAACGTATTTCCTTTTAGAAGACATACTACAATTTCAAATATAGTATTCATATTTTGCTCACAATTCATTGTGCACATCTTTTGGATGTAGGTGGGATTACTGAGAAGGTGGATTACTGAGGGTGAGATTAACGAGAGTGTAGTGAATACAAAACAAAAGTTTCCTGGATTGCTTATGATTAGTACAGATCTGCGAATACTTGTTAATTCATATCTCTGTGCTGGAGAACACTGTTCAAAGGTTTAACTGGGAAACGGGCTGTTCTCTGTGTGCCCCCTATGCCATCAGTTCCTTTATTGAAAATATGGTATAGCAGTTGGTTGAATGGTGATCAAATGCACTCCTACATTAGTTTTCCAGACAAAACTGTGTGCAAGCCAAACTAAGTCAATAGGTGACAAAGTCCAGATACAGTCCCAGAGAAACCCACTTAACACCGGCTTGCTTTCAGTAGAAACACTGCAGTAGAGCATTGACTGGGAAATGAGTGAGGCCTTAGCAACTCACTGTGTGTTGTGACATGTAGTCTGGTGCCAGTAGATGTATTCTTTCAAGTTTCAACTAGCAACCAAACAAATATATAATTATACCAGATCCATCTATAGATCCGGTGGCATTACAAGAGTTGTATGTAAGGTGAAAATGTAACCATTTCTGTTTGTTAATATTTCCTTTTATGTAGTGGCTATTATTGTTCTCAAAGTTCTGTTAGTTTGCACACTAGAATGGACACTGTTTTGCTCTAACTAAAGTGTGAAATTTATTCTTCCCCTTTGGTAACATCAAAATAGAGACATCAATAAAGTTAGTAATTCAACACAGTTATGATGCAGAATTTAAACTCTCACTTACTTGTACGCTAAATATAGATTGACAAACAATATGACTTGGCTAATGTGAGACATTACATTACATTAGAAAATATGCTGCAAATTGCTATTTAATCAAGGAAATCCTACAGAAAACCAAACACTGGGTATACAATAAGCCCGTGTCAAGTGTTCTTTTATTTTATGAGACAATCTAGTTAAAGCTTTGGAATTTGTGAAATCTTTTAAATATATCACATTCAGATTCTTTGGAGAATATTGATTGGCACTACAGGTTTGTGTATTGAAATGAACTCTGTATATGATGTAGAACTTTACTAGACTGCCAGAGGTTTTGCAGAGAAATTTGTAAACTTCCAGACACATGTAATCCAAATGTGGTTGGATGGATTTAACCCCTATACCAGATTGACAATGCTGACAAGACTCCCATCTTTTGGGATATGCAGGCAATATGAGAGTGGATTATGTAAAGGGACACAGAGTAACTCGTGAAGAACAGTGAAAATGGAAACAAATCAAACCATGATGTTAGCACTTGCTGAAGCATAGAAATCATCCAAAGAAAATTGTTATGAAGTATTTGTGGTTTGTTGCCAAGAAAAAGTCTGACAGACAACATAATAAAGTTTAGATTGGTGTGCTTCTTGTAAGAGAGATGTGTTGGTTTTTTGATGCCTTTAAGCATCCTTGCACATCTGAAGTAGAGAAGAAAGATGCTGCATTGAGGACAGACCTCGATATTGTACTTCAAGGTGTTCATAACTGAAGAGATTTGTTCTTATCACGGATAAGTCTTATAAAAAACATTTTCTGAAAACACTTGTCCTTGGGTTTTAGAAAAGGGTGGTGGACTCATTCCATTTGGGAAAATTAGATCTTGTGTGTGCGTGGATTCTCTCTTCATGGTGCACAATACATCAGGTGCTATCATAAAAGGTTTCAAGAAGTTTGGTGTTCACTGTCTGTCAGTTAGCAGTAAGGACAACACTTTTTTATGAGAAAAAATGTAGTGAAGTCAGTGACACCAGGTAAGACTGTGATTGGAAGGCACTCTTCAGTTAAATTTGTCTACATCACACCATAAAGAAATTTTATTAAAAGTTGCTACAGGCCTACTGTGAATAGTATTTGTAATTGGATAATGAGACAGATTTTTCTGTACTGCATCTCTGTTTCTTACCCCTCTCAAATGCAGTACAGTGTTTATTCAGCTGTAGTTTACTACAAGACAGTACAATTTGTATCTGAATTGAATTTTGATGATTCTCATATAAGTTATTGATAGTAATAATAATATGATTGATTGTCAGATGGGAATAGAACACCCCAGGAATCCAGTGTGAGAAATCTTTAAATTGTTTTTTTGAATTCCAAAACTGACAAAACTTGTAACACTTAACTATGTACTATTGAAAGTGAAAGTATATTTCACGTTTTATTGTCATAGTAATCTTCTAACATTAGCTGTACTGACCAGTTAAATAGAGATTTATTTTAAATATCTATTTCCAAACAAAAATTTTCAGTTCATGTAATATGTACTGACTTTTCATTTTTATTGTTTACAGGTTGCGCAACAGCTTTCATGTTCATTGTGAGTATTCTGGTGATAGCAAT
This sequence comes from Locusta migratoria, assembly GCA_026315105.1. Lineage (NCBI taxonomy): Eukaryota > Metazoa > Arthropoda > Insecta > Orthoptera > Acrididae > Locusta > Locusta migratoria. The sequence continues at coordinate 345,825,164 of CM048751.1, read as the reverse complement.
CTGTCGCGTGCATATGAAGCGCTCGCTCCTTTCGCGCTGCCCTGCAGGCTCCAGGCTGGGAGGTGGTTTCCCACCGCCTCCCCTCCGTGGTGTGGGACACCCACATCATCATGTCCCTCTGTACGATTTGGATGTCTTTTTGAATCGCTCTCCTTATTCTACTGCTGACGTCTCTTCACCTGGTCCAGGATCACTTTTAGTAACGTACAATATTAACAATGGTATTCAGTTTGTAGGACGACCTGTCGATCCACCCCCATATAGTGAAGTGGTGGCGTCACCTCCACGAGAGGGTCCTCCACCTCCTTATGCTTCTCGTGAGAGTCTTGCAAGAACCGTGGCTGCGATGCCGGTAACAGAAGACGAAGACGACGTGGAGATTGCCGATGAGGCTGACTCACTGTTGGCTAATGCTGCTGTGACGGGGCCTGCTCCTTTGATACACCAGAGCGGCAGTACTTTGCAGGTTACTATTGTACATCCTCCAGCTCCTTCATCCTGTGTTACAACACCAGATGGTTCGGAAGAAAGTGAAAGTTCTTATTTACAAGGAACAGCAGCCGCGACCGAGGAATTCCGGCCACTGCTTGATGCTCCGACCTCCCCTACCTTGAAGGTGCCAGACTTCTCTTCGGCAGACTCTCCTCCTGGTCCTGGCTGCCTGAGAGAGAGTTTCATTGGCTTAAGGGACAATGTCTCATTGGGAGAAGCTATTGCTGCACCTGATGCCAAAATGAGCCAAGCTCTTAGAATAAGAGAAGAATTTCTGAACGGTAGTAACACAACAGTTTCAGTTGCCCATGCACAGTGCAGTGGGGGAAATGAAGTTACTTGTGGTTCAAATCATTGAAGTGTTTAAATGTGGATTTTTTTCTGAGAATTTGCTTGCTACTTAGAGAGATCCTATGGTTCCCTGTGCCAGTGCCAGCCATTTGCATTGAAAATGGTGTACAAAGTTCAATTTTCTATTTTTGTGCGAGATGTTGATAGTGCGGCATGTCTGAGAGTGATTGTCTCACTTTAATCCTATGTAGCGTGTGATACATTGCTCATTATTTGCTACTGTGATGTCACACATCATGGCTTGGTGCAGATCAAAATCTGAATATCCTTCATCAAATGAATAACCTGTGTAACTTAAAGTGTCTTCTGCATACTTAAAGATTACATCTAATGCTAGTATCACATTTATAGTGTATAGCTATTATAACTGACATCTGTGATGTCTTCCTTTTTAATGATATTTGAAAAGATTAAGTGTATCAGCACTGCACTTCTTCACTTTCTAGATTTTCTCACAGTAGTCATGTTTTTGTATATTGATCTGTTTTATACCCACCTTAAAAATTGTACATTTTCTTTTAATTTTAAATCTTATGATTAAGTTTTTATCATGACAGTCAGTCAGTAAAATGACTTTTTGTTGGAGAAGTGGAGGGAGACATTTTTTGTTGTAATAAATGTTCAAATTTGTTGAATACCAAGGCTGAAAATTACGATGTTGGTAATGGAAGGAATATATCAATTTTAGTACTCCTGTTACGAGCAGTTAGTCAAAATGTAAAGATAGTTCCACGACAGTAAAGCTTGAACGGTTGCCCTGATAGTGCTTAAGTATGCTTTTATACATGCCAAGTAGAGAACATTATTTGTAAATGACAGCTTAGTTTTCTTTTGTTCAGTAAGATTTCTTTGTATTGCTTTATCATTAAGAAGAAAGATATGCTGTCTTACAATTACTTGATATTTTGTACTGCATTGGAAACATGCAGTTGGCATGTGAATGTATATACAGCATTCCTGTCATTGCACTGTTGTGCAGTCATTCCAACACCCAGTACTAGCAGATCTTGACACATTTTTTATTGATCTGAAAACTGAAGTAATGGCATATATAAAAAACTTAATCTTCAAATATAACATTTCTGACCCACCATTGTTTTAATTGGCAACTCTTTACTGTTTTCCTTGTTTATTTTCTTTACTGAATCTCAATGTAAAGTTGCTATGCTTGGCATGTAGCACTTGAAGTAATTGTTTTGTAAACAGTATCATATTCTCAAAATGTGTTACATCTTCAATATATATTGAAAACTTTGAAAGCCATAATTGTTACAGCATTTATTCCATGACAATGGTGTTAATTGGTGACAAACTTTAATTCTTTATATTGTTGAGCATTTGCCTCCTATGGATGCTTTCCGAGATGTAGAATATCGATAAAAACTTTATTGAATGCTAGACATAAAGGATACAGGTGATAAAATTACAGTAACTGACATTTTTGTTGTTATTGGCCACAAATTTATATAATGTTGCATACATTTTAAAGTTCCTAGATAGTGTAACTGTTAGATCGTAAGTACTGTTTCTTGTAAAGAAACTAATTTTGAAGAAGTAACAGCCACTGTTGCTGTTGACACCTTTGCCGCATCACCACCACCACCACCACCACCACCACTATGACTACCACCACCACAACCACCAGCACCACCACCAACAACAACAACGGAACTTAATGATGAGGTGTAAATTTAGAAGTTACATACCATTATTGCAGAATGTTATGAACAAATGTTAAGGTATGTAAATTGGCTATTAACATCTGCAGTAGCAGAAATAGTAACAATGCTTTGGCAGCTAATTGATCAGAATTGAAAGATTGTAAGGATTATTAAATATGATGAATTTCCAGGAAGAATAAATGTGCAAGAATGCGTTTGTTGCTAACCATTAGCAAAACTGTCCTTCCATTTAAGTTTTACCAAAAAAATATTTTTTTTTAATGTTCACATATTGTAAAACAAATGTAATATTGCAGCTGTGATGAACAGTAGTCTGTTTTTCGCTTAATTGATACAAACAACTTTCAGTTGCACAGTTCTGGTATTTGGTAAACCAATTGTCATACACATTACGGATGTGGCAGTTGATTTTTTTCAGAATGAAAGAAACTGTGTACTTAGTAATTTGTTCCTCCTATTGTCATTTATTTGTGTGAAGCTGAGGCTTCAAAATAGAGCAGGAGGGTACTGTTGACATCAGTTTTATCAAAATTGTAAATTCCTGACCAGGTTTTTATCCTTTAAGCTGTGGTGGATTTTGATAACTTGAAAAAGTGTCAGTAAAGTCATGAACCACCTTGTTTCTCCTAAAACAGTTTAAATACAAATTTCTGGAAGTTTGCACTATAGTATTACATTGGAACAGCTGTAATACTAATATCATTATAAATGACAATTTGGTAATATATTCAGTAAACGTTGATGTTAATATTCAACGAGGCAGTAGGTACGCGTCTGCTACTAAGTAGCATTTTAAATAGCCTTACTGAGATATGTTTCTTATATCCATATACATTTTTCAAATGTTGCATAACTGTGAATCTCATTCCTGTAACTAAGCAATAATAATATGTAAGGTATGACTAAATATGCTGTTTCATTGTAGATAGATAAGTGGAATATTAAAGAGAATTTATTAGACTTTGATGACCATTATCGTTTAAAAAGAGCAGTTGAGTATATGTTGTTCCTGCTCCCATTCCATTGCATAGCCATTTTGGTGTATTCCACGCCAATGTGGAATGTTATTTTATATTCTGTGGGGCAAGAAGAGGGGCATTACAATGAGTATGGAATGGGAGAGGAAGCAGTATTTATGCTGAGAAAATTTTTGCAGAAACTATAAAATAATGCATTTTACTGAATACATCTTACATAGGTAAACTTTTTCACTGTCTCAGGGAACCAATGAAGGCCATTGCAACTACTTAACAAACAGAACAATTCATCACGACTTTATTGTGTATTTTCTTAACAGCTGTATTTTCAACTTTTGTGTATTTTTTAGAAAGCTGTATTTTTCCTTTGTTTCCATTACACAAATTTTAATTTTTCTTGTATATTGTTTGTAAAACACTATGAATTTTCATTGTTTTGGGATTCTGTGGTAGCCTTGTCAAGAGCACATCATAAAATTGTTTAGAATGGCCACTGGCATTTATCATGTTTCAGTCTTGGTTAATAGTTGTGGGATCTTTGACAGAGGATGGTCCGTTAGGAGGAAGTGTGAAAAAATTGCAAAAGAAGTGTTATGATTACAATTTTATGTGAACTCAATTTATTTCTGTACAGGAATGTTGATAGCTCACAAATGAATCTTTTTGACAATATTAAGTTAGTTGAACTGTACCTGCTCGCCATTGTACATAACTGGTACTGCATTTACATGAGAAAAAGTTTATTTTAGAAGGGCTTGAAAGTCTATGGAGGTAATAAAGATGTAAGGGAAAACAGGCCTGCTCTCCTGTCAGTTGATTGCTTTAAAAGTGTGCACAAACAGAATATTATCTAGACTAGAAGTTGTTTTCTGTTTAGTGCCTAATTAACTTCTATTCTGAAGGATGAACATTCATTTTCATTCATTATACTACTGTTTACACTGCATTTGGGTTATTTTTTAGAGTCAACACTTGTTTATTTACTGAATGTAGGTGTAGAAATGAATGCTACTTAAGAAAAAAGAGTTGCCAATTTGTAAGAAGTTAAGAAAAATTTTAAATTTTGCTTGGAAATTACGGAGGGAACAAGCTTGAAAGTATTTCAAGCACTTATTATGTTTCTGTAGTAAAATGATTGTACTGAAAACGGTGGCTTTACATGCTTGATATGTTGTGATGTATTGGGCTTGATATGTGCTGTGGTGTTGAGAGTACTCTCTTCACCACATAAGAAATGACAGTGGCATTTCTCTGAAATAACACAATTTTCATTGTTGTAATATTTAAGATATTCTTGATATAACTTTCTGAATATAGAGAAACAAAGAGGGGTCATACATCTGTTTCACTAGTAGACAATACATGTAGGTGCTAAAATTTCCATGTTTATATGAAATTAAATTTGTACAAAAAATTATTCAAAACACAGTTGATCATTTTAAATATATTATTCTAAATAATAGAACTGTGAAAAAGGAAAGTTTTATCTATGAATAATGTGAATATTTAAAGCTTTACAAAATGTAAGTAAGATGTAAAAATGTATATAATTACAGCCTGTAATGTAAAACATAAGTTAACAGCTGTCTTTTTATAAATGTATTTTATTAAGTAATTGAATAAGCCTATACAGCTTGTAATTCATTGTTGTGTAAGTTCCTGCCAACTTATCAGAAGTGTTAAATACACTAAAATTACTCAGATTGTACCTGCTTTACTTCAGAGAAGTGATTGCTTTATTTTTGAGTTCAGCTTTTTAGTATGTCATGTTTTTTTAAATCATTTTCCTTCTTTTGTGAATGCTTGAAGTTTATTAAAATTTTTGATGTATTTTGTAGTTGCTGCTGGCACTAAAATTTATGTGTTTTAGTATCCTCTCATATTTTCATCTATATTTAATTGTAAGAAAACACTTGTGGGGAAAGTAAGAACTGTTCAGTGTTGTGTTGTCAGATAAAGTGTAGGAACACAATGAATCCTCAGTGAGTGTCAGCTACCAGTGACAACACTGGTACAGTGTTTGTACAGTAATTTGTCTTAGTCGTCAGACTACTGTATACCATTATGCCTCCTGGTAACAAGTGAATAAATTACTTTCCAGTGGCATTTCCAGTTTCATAAAGTAAGAAAGAGTTAATTGTTTTTCTTCTTTATTTAATATTTGGAAGAGAGACTCTCCCATCTCAGTCTTTGACATATTCATAAGAATTATTAAAAAGAATTAAGACATGTATATGAAAAGCATGTCTTAACCGCTCATCACTTTTTCCTTTCATACATATCACTGAGATTTAAAATTGTTAGGAATAGGCAAATGAGTAACTGAGAAATTAAGTTGTAAAATATCTCAATTTTTAACAGTAATATTAACACCTTCAAACAGTTGATAGAGATTTAGCAAATCTACAGAATAATTTATTTTAACTAGAAATAGTGTGTTCATGCGCACATGAATGGGACTGGAATGTTGTAAAATGGATTATGTTACCATGGAGTTAATTTTTCCTTGAAATCCTGTTGTTTATAATGTAATACAATGAGGAATTTTAATGCTGTCCAAAAATTAATTATTTTAAAATATAAAAATGAAATATAGGTTGCATTTATCCAGTTATTACTGATCCTTTGTTGTATATGTGGAAGTTGGAGAGTGAGGATTATTATTTGCATTACCATTGCCTTATTGTACTGATGTGCTAGGAAAGCATTTTTGGTGAATGTATGTGTTCTAAGCAACGAATATTGCAACATTGCATGTACAATATATGCAGAAAAAAGTAAAACAATCTACTTGTACTGTCCATGTTGTTATGTCTGTATAGTTTAATGTGATGTTAATAGAGATCACATGTTACACTAGAAATGTTTATTCACTTGTAAATATGATCCTTTCTTTGAAATATATATTTTTCCTTTTATACAGAGATGTGTAATAATTAAAGTTAATACCTTTCTTCTTGAGTGTGTTGTAAAATGAAGTGTCAGCTTTGGCTATTAAACAACAGTGTGGAAGGTAATTAAATACCTAAGTTCAGGGTGTATATGTCCTAGGACAACTGAGAGATCTGGGAAAAAATGTGGGAATAGTTTAGAATTCCTGGAATTTTTCATTGTTTCAGGTTTTTAGTTAATTTTTTGTTATTTTAGCTGATTCTTTATACCACTACTACAGAATAATCCTGTAGCATTAAAACACAAAAATGAGACAAAACACCAAAATATGTATTTAGTTAAAAATGCATGATTATAACACCGAAACACAGTTCACACAAAATTGTCTGCTGATAGCGGAATGTATTAAAGGCCATAGGTTGAAGACTATTCAGTACTTAATGTTGAATGCTCACTGCCATTTGTTGAGTACTCGTCCCGGTCTGGTTTTCTGGATAGGTAATGGTGCAGGATTGTGGTCAGCTAAAACAACTATTCAGATTAATAACACAAGTTTTATTTGCTGAAGAATGCAATACTTAACTTCCATCTGTTCTTCTCTTTTCTGGCATCATCGTCTGCTCTACTATGCTAGCTGCGCTGAGACCTAGTTACTGTCTAGTTCGTAGCCGAGCTCTGACGGGCGTCCAGATGTATGTCAGCCTAGATACAGCAGCTTGTAGAGGGCGCGCACCTACATTTACTCCCTTCAAGAGGCACGGCGCGTGCCATAAGCTGTCGGTCAACTGCTGCCTTCTACACGATCCTTCTCTTGCGTCTGGCGTGTGGCGCTGACTTCATGCCAAACATCCCTCCCCACCAAATTGCCGAACCATTGTCGTGTAGGGAGCTCAACAACGGGGGCAGGCTCATGGACATACTGATGGACCGGAGTCTGTAGCTGCAGAGGACGCCAGACTACCGGGCGGGCCCTGCCATCTGGCCAGAGCTCGCAAGGGAAAGTCCTCTGTGAAAACCTCCAAAGGGCCCACATTCATAATCTGTGGCCCAGATAATGATTTAGACGGTGACATCGGTGGCGACGTCGGCGATTGATGCTGCGTGTCATCTTGGTCCAGTTCCATGGGGATATCCAGGGGAGGCGGAGGCGATGAAGGTTCCGTCTCTATGACGTTAGTTCGCGGTGTCGTGGAGATGGCTGCAGGGGCAGCTGCTGAGGTCGCGCTGGCGGCTACGTCCATGCAGTCTGCGTGCTGCGCAAATCTGCCGAGAGAAACGCAGAAGGATCACAGGGTACTCAACAAGGGTGAATTTGATAACAGTGCCTGGCTACGATCCCATCCCCATCAAACAAAATGGCAATCTCAAAGGGTACAGGTGGATCACAGAAGAAATGTAGATCTAGGAACTATCGGTATAATGGTTGTCAATTGTCGTTGCCGGCCGCGGTGGCCGAGGGGACTGAGGCGCTCCAGTCACGGTCTGCACGGCCACTACGGTCAGGGGTTCGAATCCCCCCTCGGGCATGGATATTTGTGCCATCCTTAGTGTTAGCTAGTTCATAAGTAGTTTGTAAGTTTAGGGACTGATGACCCCGTAGTTAAGTCCCATAAGCTATACAAGCATAAAAAAATTGTCGTAGCTGTGTCGGGAAAGTACCAGAACGCCAAACGTTAATAGATAGCACCGAAACACACATTGTTGTAGGCAGTCAAACCAGAAATAAGTTCAGCAGAAGTATTTCCAAAAGATCTAACTGTGTTCAGAAAGAGTAGATTAAACAAAGTAATTGGAGGCGTGTTTGTCGCCATCAAAAGTAGTCTTTCGTGTAGTGAAGTTGAATTTGATAGTTCCTGTGAGCTATTGTGGGTAGAGGTTGTACCTGAAAATCGTAAGAAGTTAATAATTGGTTCCTTTTACTGGCCTCATGACTCTGACAATACAGTAGCAGAAAGATTCAAAGAAAACAAGTCTAATTACAAAAACGTACCCGACTCACATGATAATAGTAGGCGGTGATTTTAATTTACCCTCAATCTGTTGGTGAAATTATATTTTCAAATCAGGAGGTATGCATATTACACTGTGTGAAATTGTATTCAACACATTCTCTGAGAATTACTTTGAACAATTAGTTCATGAGCCAACTAGAATTGTAAATGGATGTCAAAACACACTTGATCTCTTAGCAACAAATAATCCTGAGCTCATAACGAGCATCAAAACGGATACAGGTATTAGTGAACACAGAGCTGTCGTAGCGAAACAATATCGAAAGTCCCAAAGTTACCAAAAATAAACTAAAAGTATTTTTGTTCAAGAAAGAAGATAGAAATAAAATACATTGCTTCTTGAAAGACAGCTTCCACTTGTTTCTAAAACTAAACATAGGTGTAGACCAGATGTGGCTCAAATTCAAAGAAGTGGTATTGACAGAAATTGACAGTTTTATACCAAATAAATTAATAAAAGAAGGAGGTGATCCCCCTTGGTACACAAAACAGGTCATGACACTGTTGCAAAAGCTACAGAAAATGCATGCTAAATTTAAACGAATACAAAATCCACAGGATTGGGATTCCTACACAGAAGCTCGAAATTTAGCGAGCACTTCAATGCGAGATGCCTACAATACTTATCACAATGAAACTCTTTCTTGAAATTTGACTGAAAACCCAAAGAGATTTTGGTCATATGTTAAATATACTAGGAGCAAAACAAATAATACCCTCACTATGTGATACGAATGGTGATCCTGCCAATGACAGTGCTAGTAAAGCAGAATTACTATATTCACCAAAGAAGACGAAAGCAATATGCCAGATTTCGAATTATGAACAGAGGCCGTAATGAGTAACGTAGAAGTAGATATCATTGGAGTAGTGAAGCAACTAAAATCACTTAACTAGAACAAGTCTTCTGGTCTGGACTGTATACCCATTAGATTTCTATCTGCTTATGCTGAAGCGATAGCTCCTTACTTAACAGCCATATACAACCGCTCTCTTAAAGAAGGATCTGTACCATAAGATTGGAAAGGTTGCATAGGTCACACACCTATATTCAAGGCAGTAGGAGTAATCCACCATACTACAGGCCTATTTCATTGACATCAATTTACAGCAGGGTTTTGGTACATATACTTTATTCAAATATTACGAATTATCTTGAACAGAATGATCTATTGACCCAAGGCCAACACGGATTTAGAAAATATAGTTCGTGCAAAACACAACTAGCTCTTTACTCACATGAAGTGATGGGTGCTCTCTGTGCTGTCCTATAGTATGTATTGTGCGTGTGTATGGTTTTTGTCTGTTGCCTGTACCAATGTTAAGAATAAGAATGTTGTAGTGGTGTAAAAGTATTTCTGTACCTGACATGTACCAAACCAATCATAACTTCAGAAAAGTTTTCAGTAATTAATAAAACTATTTTACTAGAAAATCAGTTCATTAAAGATTGCCCACCTAAATTTGATTTTTACACTGTTCATGGAACATAGAGATTAGGTTCACATAATAAATATCTGAATTATTTCTTTTCAATGGCTTGTGTTCAAATATGATAATCTGGCTCTGAGGCTCTTTAGTAATGGTACAGTCTTTAACCTCCACACAACTAGTACATCACAGAAAATTTCATGTATAGCTCTGCCAAAAATTGTGAATAGCGTTTTCTTTTAAAATTCTGCACTGTCTTTCATACAGGCAATTTCACTACCCATGCTGAAGATTTCGTCTATACACCAATACTTATGCAACTGACCATTGCTGTAATAATCTAAAATTGCTATAGAAAATAAATTTCCTAACAGTTTTTAGTTTCATTCTCGTCTTTCATGCAATTTAATCAGTTCTGCTTTATTTTTGTCCACCGCTGGTTCGAAGGAAATTAATAGCAGCCTTCTGCCAACAATGGATTTTTAACAGTGGCACCAAATATACTGAAAATGCTCAAAATCTGTGATTAACTTCCAAGTACTTAATTAAATACACAATGCTTTAAATATTACTGTATTTTCAAATAATAACAGAATCAGTTTTCATTACAGACCTTGATTAATTGGCTGCAGAATAATAATCTTTTTGTTTTATCATTACGTACATATCGAGCAACCATTTCTTAAGAGAGCAAAGCAAGAAGAACACTCTTCCATCTAGATTATCATCCATGTCTATTACTCTATATTCATCATTCATATTTTAATAACCTGTATGGTAAAAGAATAAATGCAACTAGACATTCTGTGATGTATCTTAGTGGCAACATGTAAACCTCTGCTTACACACAACTAAAGTGGAGTCAATAACAGATATTATATTAACAGTTCAGGTAGGAATTTACATCTCAACAAGGGTTCGCAAATATATTCCGTACTTCTTGATTTCGAGAAGGCTTTCGACACTTTACCTCACAAACGGCTTTTAATCAAATTGTGTGGTTATGGTATATTGTCCCAAATTTGCGAATGGATGGGGGATTTCCTGTTAGATAGGACACAGTTCGTAGCAGTCAATGGTAAGGCATCGACTAAAATAGAGGTGATATCGAGCGTTCCACAAGTAGTGTTATTTGGCCTCTCTGTTTACATAAAAGATTTAGGGGAAAATCTAAGTAGCTCTCTTAGGTTGTTTGCAGATGACGCTGTCATTTACTGTCTAGTAAAATCAACTGAAGATCAAAAACCAACTGCAGAACGATCTGAATAATATATCACTATGGTATAGAAATTGGCAATTGACTCTAAATAATGAAAAGAATGAAGTCGTTCAGATGAGTACGAAAAGAAAACTGTTAAACTTTGTTTACAAAAAAATCAATCAAAAATGAAGGCTGTAAACTCCACAATATACCTAGGATATACTATTACTTCAGACTTAATCTGGTAAGAACACGCAGTGGGAAAGGCGAACCAGAGACTGCGTTTTATTGGCAGAACCCTTAAAAGATGCAACAGAACTACAAAAGAAACTGCATACACTATGCTTGTCCGTCCTTTTTTTGGAGTATTGCTGCCCAGTGTGGAATCCTTATCAGGTGGGTTTGACAGAGGACATCGAAAGAGTCCAAAGAAGCAGCTCGTTTCGTATTGTCACGATACAGGGGAGACAGTGTCACGGAAATGATACAGGATCTGGGATGGGAGTCACAACTATGGCACTTATCACTGCGGCATGGGCTACTTATGAAACTCCAATCGCCAACATTCTCCTCCGAATGCAATAATACATTGTTGACTCCCACTTACATAGGTAGAAATGACCATCAGAATAAAATACGAGAAATCAGAGTTCAAACAGAGAGATTCAACTGTTCTTTCTTCCTGCGTGCTACTTGAGAATGGAATGGGAGATAAAAATGGCGGTTTGATGAACCCTCTGCCAGGCACTTAAATGTGATTTACAGAGTATCCCATGTAGATGTAGATCCTAGTCACCATTTGTTGAATGCTCATTGCCATTTGTTGTATCATCCTCGCTGCCATATTTTGAGTACTTGTCCCGGTCAGGTTTTCTGGGAAGGTACTGGTGCAGGATCATGGTACGCTAAAACAACTATTCAGATTAATTGCTGAAGAATACAAAACACAACTTCTATCTTGTAATGAAAGTAATACCACCACCTGCATTCAATACATTTAATTGGCAACTAGTTTTGACGGTCAATGTCATCATCTTCATGCCCTGTGCATAGAACAAAGAAAAGTCAATACAAACAATTGTTTACAATGTTTTATCTTTTTACTTTCTTTCCATCCCCCCCCCCCCCTTAACATAATATACAAAGATAGAAGTATACGTTGATACTAGATAATGCTTGGGTTATATTAAAATGACTAAAACTTCACATGTTCTGCTGAGAATAAACAAAGAAGATGGGGTCCAAATATCTAGTTACATAGTTTATCATACCCTAGGAATTGGTAACATAATATTTTTTTATTTTCTAATTACTATTATTTTTTTATTATTTTAAATGTATTGCCACGAGACGCCAAGTTAACCAACTGCTGATGTGGCACAATGATAGCATCACTAATTTTGGTACTGAAGGTCGTTGGTTCATTCCCGTCCACTGGCAAAAATTTATTTCTTTGTAATTATCATTTCCAGAATATTCTACATGTTTCTTATGTTGACTTGTAATTTCTAAATGTTTCTATGTTAACTATTCTTCTAATTTCTGGTACATTCTGTCTGTGTATAAATAGCAGGGCACTCTGCCTGAGAGGCAGTTAGTGCTGCGTGTATGTTAAGTTCGCAATAAACCTGCTTTCTGTATAAGTGCTATGTTCAGTTGACAACCCTGCCATCAAAGTCGAGCCTGTTTCCATTTCAATGTGAAGTTGTTTGGTGGAGGCGCCTGGTATCCTGTGCATCAGCTGCATCACCATGGCTCCGATTAGGCAACGTAAAAGCCTCCACTTACATGGACTAGAACTGGAACACAAGGGATATACTGAGTACATCCTTCCAAAAGTCAGTATTATCAGAAGAAAGATGGACACGAAACCAGCGGTAAGCCAGCTGCACATAGACACCGATCGGTGTTCTCTGGAGACGCTGGACAGGACCCCAACAAATGGCTTAAAGGGTTCGACCGAGTTGCTAAGTACAACAAGTGGGATGATATAATGTGCTTGGCCAACGTTTATTTCTACCTGGACAGAACAGCTCAGCAATGGTTCAAAAACAAAGAAGAGAAGGTGAATGACTGGGAAACATTCCAGACGGAACTTAAGAAGACGTTTGGTGACCGCTTGGCGGAAGAACAACTGAAGAACTGGGCCCAACGACATGGTGAGTTGACACTGTCATACATACAGAATGTTTTGGCCCTTTCTAACATATTCAATCTGACAAAGTCACGCACCTGATGAAGGGTATAGTAGAAGACATGTACCAAGCCCTTCTGATAAAAGACGTTGCTATGCCAGAAGAGTTCATCAAGTGGTGCCAGCGTATTGAAGAGATGCAACAAAGGAGGGCTGGATGGAAGAAGTATGACAGATTCCCCAATGGCTGTTGTGGAAGCCCAGCTTGAATTCGCTTCTCTCGTATGACAAATTGTGAAAGAAGAATTACAACAGTTTATGGTAGCTGGGACTACTAGACTGAGCGAGCATCTGATTATGGCCATGGATGTAAGCCCTGTAAGTGACGAGGGAGCTGACACCGCTGAAGAATAGGTATTTCAGACATTAGCTCCTGTCTGCCCCACCAATCACACCCGATGTGAAGAATGGCGTCGCCCTGCTATGACTTACGCTGCAGCCGCCAAACGGCAGCCCATGAACCGACCAACACTACCACAGCCAACTCTCTTGGTAACTATGACGCCCCGCAGAAGAACAGACGTCTGGAGGAGAGAAGACAACACACCACTGTGTTTCCACTGTGGACGCCCTGGACATGTCGTACGCTACTGCAGAGAGAGGAGGCGAGTATTCGATGATTATTTTGCCGCAAGACGTCAGCCGTCGGAGCAATTCTATCCCAGGCAGTCACCTGCTGATGAGTTCAGTTGACCCATGGGAAGAAGCCCATTGCCGTACACTGGACGAGGTTGCTCGCCGCTGCCATTCACTGTCGCCGTACAGAGGTACCACCCGCTTCCCTAGCCGCCGTGCTCAGGAAAACCAAGCGAGGCGACCATCTACGGAGGTAAGGCCACCACAGATGAAAATCCTCCATGGACGACAGTCGCTGAGATTAATTTTAACAACATTGTCAGAGGAGAAAAACAGTGATCTATTTGGTATGATTAATATTACAAAAAACAGTCTTGATTGCAAAAATTAACAGTTTTGACCTGATGTAGGTCATCTTCGGAATTAGAAGTAGTCTGCAAGAATTAATGGATATAATTACATAAACGTCTAAGTACGACTTTAGATGTAACATAAAATATATACAGAGTAATGTTATGATGTTTACCCATGTGGCCAGTGCTGAACTCGGTTGGGCTGAGCTGTTCTGCTGTCAGCAGGTAAATGTTGACTAGTGGCCACAAGGCCTCTGGTTTTGGCGCCAAGTCAGCAGCAGCAAAGGGAAAAGGCTTACAAAGAGTACGTTCTGAGTAATGTATAAATTAAAACATAGTTTGATGATAAAAATATATAAATAGAATTAAGAAGTATAAAAAAAGTATACATTTTGTCTGTGTATAAATAGCAGAGCACTCTGCCCGAGTGGCAGTTAGTGCTGCATGTATATTAAGTTCGCAATAAACCTCCTTTCTGTATAAGTGCTGTGTTCAGTTGACAACCCTGCCATCGAAGTCAAGCCGTCTTCCATTTCAACGTGACAATATATATATAATTATAGTCTGTAAGAAATGTCTAAATGTGTGACACCCTATAGAAAATCTCAGACTTGTTATCAAAAGTAAAAGTACTGGATAAGGGCAACAATATTCATACTGTTATGAGAGGAGGTAGCAAAATTGACTAAAACTTATGTGTGTAATCTATAAAAAAAAGGTCTGGGTATGGGGTATCCTACGATAAAAACCTTAGACCCAGGATCAAAAAGTGAAATATTTGATGACAGAATACCAAGATTTGAAGACATTTCATGTATGTAATCTGTAATTGATGGTTTGGGTATGATACAACATGGGTATAAGTCTCATATATGGAACCAAAAGGTCACAGTATGGAATGTGCTATATCATGATTTGGATAGTATCTACATGTAAAGTGTAAATAGATGTCTGAATGTAGGGTTATTATTATTTAACTTTAGAAATGGAATAAAACCCTACAGTATTGGATAAAGGCAAGCAAGATTTGTATAAATCATGTGTGTAGTCTGTATATGGAGGTCTAAGTATAGGCCAACGGGAAACTATGATTTAATTATTGTAAGTGGAATCAACGTTCACATAATTGGGTGAGAAGGTGGCAAGAATTGAGGACTTAATAAGTGTAATCAGAAAGTCTAGGTATGAGGCAACCTATGATACAAATCTCAGACTTGTTATGAAGACTGGTCCATAGTTAAGATGGAAAAGTCATATTCAGCTTCTATCTGTTCTTCTCTCTTCTCGCGGTGATGTCTGCTGCACTAAACTAGCTGCGCTGCAACCTAGTTACTGCCTAGTTCATAGCTGAATTCTGACAGGCATCCAGAAGCATGTCAGCCTAGATACAGCAGCTTGTAGAGGGCGCATGTCTACGATTACGCCCTCCAAGAGGCGTGGTGCCAGCGTGCGATAGGCTGTTGGTTGACTGCTGCCTCCTCCACGATCGTTCTTTTGTGTCTGACATGTGGTGCTGACTTCACGCCACAACACTTAATAACAAAAAACTGCTTCCTACAAATTTGATGTCTCATCTGCTTACATTTTTAAGAGGTTGGGAGAAAAATTATGAATAGTTGTTTCAGAAGCGTTACTTTCAAAGCAAATGACTTTTCCCACTAAGTGGACTGTATTAGTAGTAAGAATGTGCTATGACTTTATTAAACAATGAACTGTTCGACTCTCATTCAGAACCTAACACTTAGAGACCAGCCACTAAGAAAAATTTATTCCATTATTAAAGATTTTAAAGGCTCATTTATGTTTGTTATATCTTAAAGGATAGCAGATGCTAGATAGCCTAAGCTTCAAGCTTTGTTTATTATATTTATTGGACTTATTTCATATATTACTATTTATGCAATAATGATTGCAAAAAGTATAATTACAATGAAAAAACGGTGACACATTAGAAGAAAATAGTGAAATATTCTTTACAAGTAAGAATGTAAATGTGATAGTGTAAATTATGGTAGTCTGTTGGGCTCTAACATTGTCGAAGTCGTAACATGTAAAAAAGTGAAGTATTTTACAAAACAATCTGCTCATAACTTATGTCTGTCTTCATAAAAGAACTGAAATATAATTTATGAAACAGAAGTACTGAAGATCAACATTCTGGCAGACTGACTGCATCAGACTGATGTTTGATTCTCATCAATCGTTGTGCTGTTGCCGACATCTGCACTTCACAAAAACCCCACCGACATAAAAAGTGGGTTTTTTATTCACGGGAAGCTCTATGCGGGTGTATAAAAGATTTAACTTTTAAAGGATTGATACATTTTACTTCTTCAAGTGAAAGTACATTGTGACATGTAACGGAAAACATATAACTGGGAAAAAGTACATTTCTCCCTGAAAAAGTTTGTTTTTAACTGTGAAAAATACAAGAGTTTTATTTTCTTGTCTGTGTACACATCCCCTATGTTACATTTGTATTTAAGTTGTTTCTGAACAGCCATTAATTTGCATGATTTTAAGTAGGCATGTAAGTAACGTATGACATTTTTTAATTTCTCTTGTAACTATGACATAGTTTTGTCCACTCTAAGTAGTACTTTCTGGTTATCTGATCCTTCAAATGAGTATGGGGAATTTATTGTATTTGTCTTCTGATTGGAAAAACGCACAGGTTGTTCCCAATTTCAAGAAGGGTAGTCGATCAGATGTGCAAAAGTGTAGGTTTTTATCTCTGAAATCAGTCTATTACAGAATTCTGGAGCACATTTTATGTTATTAGAGTATAAGGGTTGGAACTTAAATAATGGCAACTATTTATTCACTGTCAATACAAAAGTGTTACATGTTTGCACCTGTTACTGTCATTCAAAGAAGTCACCAGTGTTGTGTAGAGCACATTGTCAGCGATGTTGTGAATAAATAGTTGTCTCTGTTTAAGTTTCAACCCTCAAATAATGACATTTTTGGAATCTAGATAATTCTTTGTAGGAATCAGTGTCATTTCCAAAAGCAATGATTATGTGAAACAGCTTGTACTATTCATCCACAAAACTCAGAAGACAGTAGATCCCAGGTAGATGCCACATTTCTTGACTTCTGCAATGCATTCAGTACCATTCTGTGTAATCACCTTATGGGCAAAGTGCAAGCAAATGGAAAATCAGACCAACTCTGTGACTGGGCTGGTGCATGTCTAACTAAGGGAACACAGCATGTCATTCTGAATGGAGAGAAATTTTAAGACATTAAAGTGATTTCTGTTGTGTCCCAGGGGACTGTTGTAGGACCTTTGCTTATCACAATATATATAAATGACCTCATAGATGACAGAAGATGTCCATTGAGACATTTTTTGTTGATAATGCTGTAGTTTATCGAGAAGTCTCAACAGTGAAAAAGGGTAGTTAAATGCAGGAAGATCTGCAGTGTAGTGACACGTAGTGCAGGGAATGGAAATTGCGCCAAAACATGAACAAGAGTATAAAGTAATGTCTTTACATAGAAAAAACTTTCTTATGTAACTACGCAATAGCAGGACATACACTGGAAGCACGCACTTCCATAAAATATCTGGGAGTAGACATAAGAAGTGATTTGAAATGGAATGACCACATGAAATTATTGTGGGTAAGGCAGATGCCAGACTGAGATTCATGAGAAGAATCCTCAACAAAGGAAGTACATTACAAAACACTTCTTTGGTCAGTGCATATTACTTATTAGTGTTGGACCTGTACCATGTAGGGCTAATAATAATAATTTCGAGTGGCTGATTGGCCTGGTGCAAGTCTTTCAATTGAACGACACTTTGGCGACTTGTATGTAGAAGATATAAATATCCAACAAAGAGCAGCACACTTTGTTAAGGGCTCATTGAGTAAATGCAAAAGTGTTACAGATGTGATTAGGAAACCCCAGTGGCAGGTGCTGCAAGAGAGATGTTCTCTATAGCTTGGGCTTCTCTCAAAGATCTGAAAACATGTGTTCCTTGAAGATACAACCGATATATTGCTTCCTCCTATGTATATCTCATGAAATTGCCACAAAGATAAAACTGGAGAGTTAAGAGCCCACGTGGAGGTTCACTGGCAATCACTTTTCCCATGAACCATACAAGACTGGAATAGGAGGAGGAAGTAACAATGGCATACAAAGTATCTTCTGCTACACAATGTTAGGTGTAATTATCCTACCCCCTAATGCAAACTATTTAAAATTATATGACATAAAACGGCTTGCAATTCTCAAAAAAAGTAAGTGCCTGGTGGTCAAAATTTACCATCATTTTTACCAGCTCATGATAAGTAATAGTGAACTTTGCAGAATGTACAGATAACCTCAAGTGCTCTGTAATCATAAATGATCTTTCACAGTTCAAATGTAAGCAACTTGAAGAATCATTGACATGGAATGTAGGTTTACTATCAATAACCTTTGTCTCAAACAACTGTAATAAGCAGTTAGTTATCAGCTCAAAATCTAATTCTGTGCCAGCCTGATGCAGGGTTGTCACTCAACCAGGAAACTGAAAAGTATCAGGGAATTTTGGAGTTTCAGTAAAAATCAGGGAATTTTTGCATATTTCTGTAATTTTAGTTAGAGGTTTCCAAACCATGTGCTTTCATACGTTGTGAGATCATATGTAATTTCCTGTTTACATGATTGCAAAGACAAGCAAATGTGTAACAGCAATTGAGAATTTGCTCTTGTGTAAACACTATGCGCACATTGTTTGATCACATTCAAAAGTGTTTGCTGCTTGTAATCAGCTGGTCATCGGATCAGGAGCAACCATCAAAGAAAGTTCGCCTCCACTCCGCTTGAGCTCTAATTTCGGTGATAAACGTAGTGCACTCACTTTGCTGCAGCACGCTATTTTTCGTGTGCACATTATTTGTTGCTGTGTACTGAAAGACATTCTCTTGGTAAGGGAGTGGCTAGTCAAGACTACTTCAGTTAATAGATGAATTCAACTCCTATAGATGCTTTTGAGATCATACAGATCCTTATCCCAAAATAATAAAGAAAAAAGTTCATGTTTGGCAAGATAAATTACAGATACTGCAGTGAACTGTCATTCCATTTTGGTTGTGTCTTGTGTTTATTTCTTCATGAAAGTGATGTCAGAGTAGTATATGTCTACAAACAGTGTGCTCACATTACAAATATAGTTTTGTGGTAATGTCACACATCACGCTGTACGCATCTAGGTTTAGCGCAAGTGTAAATGCATATTGGCAGGTACAAGTCAGTTTCTAGCGAATGTGCATTTAACTATGTTTCCTTTGGGGCTTTAAAAACCCTATTTTGTGTAACCTGAGAGCCCTTGCACTATGAGACTTTTAATCATACTAATTTTTAAACAATTGTAATTTATAAATACTAAAATAATAACTTAACTTCTTTGCTTTCTACAGTATGTCTGCCTAGGTGTACTTGTGTCTGTGTGAATGTGTGGGCATGTGTGCATTTGTTTACCCTCCATTTTTCCCCCCAAGGTAAGTCTTTCCTCTCCCGGGATTGGAATGGTTCCTTACCCCCTTCCTTAAAACCCTCATCATTTCCTTTTCCCTCTCCTTCCCTACTGCCTGAAGACGCAACTGGGTTGCGAAAGCTTGCGATTGTGTGTGTGTGTGTGTGTGTGTGTGTGTGTGTGTGTGTATTCATTTATTTATTTGTGATGCTGTCACACCTGTGCTCCTTCGCCTGGTGAGTAATCTTCGTCTATTTTTTATATTTTATTTTTCCTGCTAGGAATTTTTCGTCTTAATATTCGTATCTAAAATATATATTTTCTCTTATAACCCTTTCAGACCTAAGGTTGTAGGTGACATGACATTAATATAGAGAGGTACATTTAAGACACAAAATACATACAGTAATTCATTACTAAAAAGAAGAAAAATTTATTTTCAAAAATTTAGTACCCACACACTTGTCTGTTATGGGACTTTAGTACAATTTTTTATGATCTGCACCATCTTACGGTAACATGCCTTTGAAAGAAATGACATAGGATCATATAAAATCAACTAGCTTTCAGATATGATAGCATCAAATGTCAAAACAAGGATATCAACTCCTTGTCAACAAGTCTTTTCTTCATTTGTGTCACCATCGGCAGTACAGCATAAAGGCAAGTACTGGCTGGCCAGTCTATCTCTTTTGAAAAATAAACTACTTAGTTACACAGATTAAGTACATTTCAAACTGTTAACTGAGTGTCTGCAAAATGATGTAGGCATGACTGATTGTGCAGCTTCTAAAGGCCTTGCAGGTTAAAGTATACTACTGTACTGCATTCATTGGATACAAATCTGTTACAATCTTTCACATCCCCACATCGCACCTTCCAGTTTGTTGTAGTTATTAAAGTTCCTCCAAAGAATGTGCTAAATCCCTGTAGTTTAGAGCAGTGAGTATAGAACAAAATTCTAGTGTATATTGCAAATCTTAAGAGTTTTTACAGCTGGTGTTTACTTATCATCTTGAACAGGAGTGTAGAGGCAACAAATTATTGGTAAATAAGTTGATAGGTAATAACCAGTACAAAGATCCAGTAAAAGCCAATCAAGATAGTTTTTAACTCTAAAGTATCTAAACATCATGCGTTCTCAACTATGTACAGTCAGTTGTACAGTGATATAATATAACAGTGGCATTCAGTGACATATGTAGATGTTGTCTGCGAACAGAACATAAAGGAATAAAATATAACATAGTGGCAGCTACTAAATTTCTCCACATGCACAGCAAAAATGGAGGAAGCCACTTTTTCACTGTGTTCCACATGCACATTATACAATGGAGCATTATAGAAATTACTCAAAAGCAGTTTCTGATGCTGTTACATTGTCTGTAGGGGTGGTAAATCTTGAAATAACAAAACAATTGAGGCATGTCATGAAAAATGCCCATTCATGTTATATGGAGTCACTGGAAAAGGAGAAAAAAGAGAAAACAAACACGTGGACAAATTGCTTAATCTATAGCGTGCTAATTAGTGAGATGACAATTATCTGTAATGAACTGTTTAAAATGTGCTGTGAGTATACAGATTAATAAAGTGTGTGTAGGGATTAGACTAAGTAATTTGGTGGAACTTTGATGGTTAGTTAATAAAATAATGTGTTAAATTACGTTTTGCTTTGTTTCTTTTCTTTTCTTTTTTTTTTTTCCTTTATTGTGTTTCACACCAGTGACACTGGTAGGCTGGCAGCAGCACCATAGGCTGCTCTTCAGCCGAGAGAAATTAAAATACATAGATGAGGTGAGAATTAAAATACATAACAGGAGATAAAACAATGGAGATACAATAACATAGACAAGGCGACAGTTTGAAGTGCATTACAATAGACAGATGATTAAAACCACATTTAGTCAGTTAAAAACAAGGAGCCACGGTGACCCAAAAACACCATGTAGGATGACAATAACACAGGACGGCGAGTACACAGAGACACTAAAACACACGATGCGATGCTCATCTGTTTGCAATGGACGCATTTAAAAAACATACACTTCACTGGAGCACTGCACACAACACTGAATGTAGCACTGATAAAACTGTCAGGACCCCAAGGGGGAAGGGGGAAGGGAAGTGCGGGGGAGAGGAAAAACGGCAGGGAAGGAGGCGGTAGGGAGGAGCCGTAGGGACTCCAGGGCGGGGAGGGGGTAGCTAAGCGGGGGAGGGGAAGGGGAGGGGGGAAGGGGGCCCTACATCTACGGGGAGGGATGAGGGCTGGTAGGACAGGTATATGTCAGGACGGTGGACATCATCAGGGAGGGGGATGTGGCGGAAGTTACCATGGGAGAGGACATGGAGGGTGTGGAGATGAAGGGAAGGGGGTATAACACGGTAGAGGCGTGGCAGAGGCCCAGAGTTGGTGAGGATGGGGTGGACCAGGGGGTTGCGGGAGTCTATTTTACAGGTGGTATAGAGGATATGGATATGTTGGAGGTATTCAAGGAGGTGGAGAAACAGGATCAGGTCATACAGGATCCGCGTGGGGGAAGGGAGCCGGATGTGGTAGGCGAGGCGGAGGGCGTGGCGCTCAAGGACTTGGAGGGTTTTGTAATAGGATGTGGAAGCAGAAATCCAGGTGGGATGGAAGCTGCAAAGGACAGAACACATGAGGGAGTGGTAGGTGTAGAGGATGGTGGAGGGGTTGAGAACCCACGTCCAGCTGGTGAGGAGTTTTAGCAGGTTAAGGCGGGAGAGGGCTTTCTGTCGGACAGTGCAGAGGTGGGGGTTCCAGGAAAGGTTATGATTGAGGGTTAGGCCAAGGTACTTAAGGTTGGGTCTGTGGCGCATAGGGAGGTTGTGGAGGGTACGGT
Organism: Locusta migratoria; assembly: GCA_026315105.1. Lineage (NCBI taxonomy): Eukaryota > Metazoa > Arthropoda > Insecta > Orthoptera > Acrididae > Locusta > Locusta migratoria. The sequence continues at coordinate 345,802,663 of CM048751.1, read as the reverse complement.
AGAAATCATAGAGACGGAAGGAGGGGGTGGTACGACCTATGATAATTGGTGAGGACTGGAGTAAAAACTGGGAGCGCGCAAGGGAGGGGGCGAGGGCTAGGAAGGCGGTGTCATCAGCATATTGTAGGAGATAGACGGGTGGCTTGGGTTGGTGCATATTCGGTGGAGTAGTCGAGATAAAGGAGAGGAGAGAGAACAACGCCTTGGGGCACCCCAGCGGAGGGGTAGAACAAACAGGAGTAGGAGCTGCAGACAGTGACATAGGAGGGGCGGTGGGTGAGAAAGGAAGCAATGAGGTGGACGTAATTAATAGGAAGGGCATAGAACTGGAGCTTGAAAAGGAGACTGGAATGCCATACACGGTCGTAGGCTTTTTGGATATTTAGGGAGACAAAAATTGCGGAGCAATGGGAATTAAGCTGGATGGATAGGAGATGAGTCAGGCGAAGGAGCTGGTCATCGGCAGAGAAGGAGGGTCAGAAGCCACATTGGGAAAGAGGGAGGAACTAGTGGTGGTGGAGGTGCTGATGGATACGACAGGAGAGGATGGTTTCCAGGACCTTTCTGAACACAGAGGTAAGACTGATGGGATGGTAGGATGAGGTCTGGGATGGGGGCTTGTCAGGTTTAAGGAACATGAGAATATGGGAGGTCTTCCACAGGTTAGGGTAAAAGCCAGTAAAAAGGATGACAGTGTATAAGGTGGCAAGAGCTTCGTGGAAGGAGGGGGGGCAGGCTCGGAGGTGGCGGTGGTAGGTTAGCCGGTCGTGACCGGGGGCGGTGTTGCATTTAGTGCGAAGCGTGTCGACTATGTCATGGGCAGTAATGGGTGTGTTCAGTTCTGGGGGGGGGGATTTGGTCCAAGTACTGGAAACCAGGGGCGAGCGGAGGAGTGGAGGTATCGGTTCGCTCATGGACGTCTGGGAAGAGAGAATAGTCAAAGAGAGGATTATCAGGAATGGAAAAGACTTTGGAGAGGTAGGAGGCAAAGTGTTCTGCCTTACTGGCGTTTTCAGGAAAAGGATGGTCATCATGGGAAGAGGAAGGATATCACCCCGGAGCGAGGTGGTGACGAACTGATGCCACTGCTGGAGTTCAGCGGGTCGACGGGAAGAAAGGTTAAGCTCGGCAGCAGTCACATAGGTCATGAAGGAGCGGTCTATGTGGGAGAGGAAGGCATATGGAAGGGGAGCAGTGCTGTGGATATAAATGGTGGCGAGGGTGACAGTAAGGGATGGGAGGAAGAGGCTGAGGATCAGGTGTTCATTAGGGTCATTAAGGAGAGGTCAGAGCCAGACAGATTGGTGGCGGAGGTGGCCGATTGGCACTCCACCTTGGGCGAGGTGTGGGGGGCCATCGGTACGGTGGAGGACGTAGGGAGCAGTGCTGATATGATGACGGGGTTGGAGGAAGGTCTCGATCAGGAGGAAGGCATCCATGCGGCTGTGGGAAAGGGTGTGCATAAGGAGGTGTTTATTGGCAGGAAGAGAGCAGACATTATGATAGAAGAGGGTATAGGAAGGCTTTGCCATAGGGGTCGAAAGGGAAGGGCGAGAGGAGGGAGAGGGGGCAACAGAAAAAAAGGGTAGGGTGTGTCTAGACTAGCATAACTTGCCAGGAGAAGGTGGTGAAGGTTTCGAGGTGAAAGACGGAATGGGCGGCAAGGGCAATCTGTTGGAGGGTATGGGGACACTAGAAGGGATGGATGTCCTGGAGGATGGTTGTAACAAATCGGATGACGTCCTCTACGGTTGGAGGGGAGCAGAGGGAGTTGTTGGGATGGAGACGAGGATCGACAGGATGAACAGGGACGGTAAGTTCGGGAGTGGTGGGAGCGGGACGGATTTAAACTTATAGGAGTAGGTGGGTTGGGGGCTGCCTTAGGTGTTACAGACAGGAGGGGAGGTGAGGTTAGGATAGTTTTTGTGGAGATGATAGGACTTGCAGTGGGGACACGTGGGTGGGTTGCGGCTGTGCTGTGTCAGGTGGTCGTTATAAACGAGACACCTGGCACAGCGGTAGGGTTGGGGTGGGGAGCGGGAGGGTTCTACCTTGCAGCAGTGGTCACAGATGAGTGCTCCTTTGAGGAGAAGGCGATCGATGGAGGATGTGGATTCGGTGAAAATCCGCATCAGGTAGATGGGGACAGTGGTGTTATGGATCTGCTTGGCAGAGCGAATGGAGATGCCCAGGTAGGCGTTGAGTTGGCCCAACACCTCCTCCTCCATGATAACCAGACTAAGTTTGGTTATCACGACGGGGAGGAAGGGGTTGATGGGATGAGGAGGAGGTATAGTACAGGGTGAGGGTTGTGTGGGGGCTGAGGTGGATGACAGGGAGGCGCTGAAGCATGTTGGTACGGGGATGAGTTGGGTGATTGGGGCGGCAGGGAAGTACTTTCTGAGCTCTAGGGAGTGGGTGTGATTGTTGGGGGGGGGGGGTGCAGTGTCCATGACGTCGGTCGGAAGGCTGTGAAGGTGGAGGAGGAGGGGGAGGAGGAGTCTTCTTAGAGGCGGAAGGGACGGGGTCCACGCTTCCAAGTTTAGTAGTCTTATTACGGGCACCAGTGGAGGAGGAGAAGGACGAGAGGGGGTTGACAGGGATATTGCAGGGGGGGAGGGGCTGTTGCGGTGTCACAGAAAGAGGCAGCAACTGCGGGGAGTCGACCACTGTGGCTCGGTGATGGGTGATCCGTGCTGGTGAGATGGGGGGAAGTCTGCAGGGGAGGTGAGGGGGAGATACACGGTAGCTGGGGGAGGAGGGGAGACTTGGGAGGCGGCTGTGGTGGAGAGGAGAATGGAGAGGGGGATGTCTTGGGAAGGGCGGGCGTACGTGGAGCTCCAAGTCATGATGGTGGGGGTGGTGGTGGAGGTGGTATATAAATTGGTGGTAGTTATGGTGACAGAGGTGTTGGACATTGTGATGGATGAAAGAGTGGGAATGAAGTTGAAGAGGAAGAAAAGGTGGACAGTTCAAGTGAAAGTCCTCTCCGGGGGACACCACCTTGACGAAGCACTGTCCGTGCGGGTGGAGAGGCTTGCGTATCCGCGTGAAGCTGAGGGCTATACCAAAGGTAGAGAACCTACTGCCGGAAAGGCATCAGCTGATGGATCTGACTAAGCATGTCCCACAACGTCCCGTCTTCCTTATCCTCTCCCAGTCCTTTCCCAACCCAAGGTGTGATGCGATCCGTGCCAAGGGGTGCGTGGCACATGTGTGGATGTGTCTCGAACAGAGCCTCAGGGATACCGGGCGACCTCCCTGAGTAAGTAGCCTTGCACCACGCGGGGTTATCGTGGTGTGGACCAGATAAATCCCCAAATCTCGTGGGACTAAGATGAGCACAGAGAAAGAAAGTATTTTAAAAGAATCTGAGGGGCAATCTGAGACCTCAGATACTCAGACATCGGGATCAGGGCCGATGGAGTGCACTCCTACTTCTGAATCAGGGTCTAGACCTGAGCAAGAAGTGGGAACTGTAACAGAGAAGTTGGACCAGATTAGGATTAAGGTATTGTCTGGGCTCAGAAGAGGAAACTTCTCAAGGAACAGAAGCAAAAGGAAGGAAAAGAATGGCTTCCTAAGCATAAGTGGAGTGAATCAAAAGGGCTTGAGCCCAAGACCCCCAAAAAGAAACTGCCTCAGGTCAAAGGGGATACACAGAACCCCTCGACTTCAAAGACAGGTGGCAAGAGGATTAGGGAGGAATCTAAGACTCCCTCCTCTCTGGAAAAGCGTGATCCTAAAAGGCTGAGGCAGGAAATAGGAAAACAGACCTATAGTACTGCAGTATCGGCGGTCTTTAGAATGGCGGTTGTCCAAGAAGGATACCCACCGGTGAGCATCACCTCGCAGCAGGAGGAACTCGTGCAGATGGCCCCCTTTGAAGAGATTAGGGGGGACGCTGGTCCAGGACCCAAATTCAGGAGGGTCTATTTAGATCGCGGTGCCCTCATTTTTGTCTGCGAGGGGGGCTACTCAGCAATATGGCTTAAGGACAAGGTGTCCATGATATTCCCGTGGGAGGATGCGAAGCTGCTGGTCAAGACAACAGCCGAACTCCTGAAGACCGCAAAGGTATCAATATGGGTACCAAAGATCTTTAAAGATGTCACTCCAAAGACTCTGTTCGAGAAAATAAGGGTTCAGAACCCAAAAGTCTCGGCAGAGGATTGGAGGGCAATTAACCAAAAGGTCATTCCGAAAGGACGAACCCTGGTGGTGGAGGTCGGAGAGAAGTCCCTGAAGGCAATGCGAGAGCAAGTCATGAAACTGTTTTTAGGATTCTCGCAGGTCACTGTCAGGGTAATCAAAGACCTTAAAGGCAATAATGGCAGCAAGATGGGGACTGGAAGTGCCACAGATAAACCTGCAGCACAGTAAAGGGGCCACTGCTGCCCTGAGCTGTCGCCTGGTGAGACAGGAGGTGGACGTGGCCCTGATACAAGAACCCTATTTATACAAAGGGGGTGTATCGGGCCTCGTTGGTACTGGAGGTAAACTGATTTATGCTAGAAATCTAAAAAACTCCAGAACATGCATTTATGTTAGAAATGGAATACCTTTCATACCAATGATGGATTTTTGTTCCAGGGACCTGGTGACTATCATGATGCAGCAACATGAGGAAGGTATCACGAGGGAAATTGTTTTGGCCTCAGCATACCTTCCTTACGAAGACAGCTCTTCTCCTTCTTTGGAAGTGAGGAGACTGACGGAAACCTGCCATCGGCAAGGTGATGAACTGTTGGTGGGATGTGATGCCAATGCCCACAATCTATCGTGGGGCAGCAAGGACACCAACATTAGAGGTGAGCACCTTCTTGAATTTCTCCTATCTAACAACTTGGAGATCCTGAATAGGGGTGATGAACCTACATTCAGGAATAGTAGAAGGGAAGAAGTAATTGACATAACTTTTGGTTCCATGATGATGGGAAGTTACGTCAAACAATGGCATGTGGTCCTGGAGCCATCCTCATCAGATCACATGTATATTAAATTCAAGGTTGAAATGGGAACCAGACAGACCATGGCCTATAGGAATCCCAGGAAAACGGACTGGGAGACATATAGGAGAGACCTTGACTTCGGCCTATCAGAAATTAAAACTTCGATAAGGAATCCAGCAGAGTTTGAGGAAGTAGCAGAGGCCATAACCTCTGCTATAGTGACCTCATACCAGGACAACTGCTCAATCACCAAGAAGTGCACAAATAGGAGTGTGCCTTGGTGGAATAATAACCTGGAAATGCAAAGGGAACAGGTACGAAGACTGTTTAACCTTGCAAGGCACAAAGGACAATGGGCAAAGTATCGTGAGGCGATTGTCAATTACAACCTTGCCATCAGACGGGCAAAGGAGGCATCCTGGAAGGTATTCTGTGAGGAAGTGGAGGGCACGGCTGCTCAAGCGAGACTTCATAAAATCCTCACTAGGGTACCAACTAATCCAGGAGGAACATTGAGGTAGGAGGATGGGGAGTATACAAAGACAGCACATGAAACGCTGGAACTGCTCCTCAAGACTCACTTTCCTCAATATACTCTGGGGGATAACTCAGACTAGAATGCGATTCCTGAGAGTCAACGGTTCTCAGGTATTCGCAAAGAGGACTGGGATCTGGCCAAGGAGTGTGTCGATTTCAGTAAGGTCCGATGGGTGGTGGGAACATTTCAACCATTCAAGTCACCTGGCCCCGATTGAATCTTTCCAGCTCTCCTGCAACAAGCGGGAGAAAACCTTATTAGATTCCTATGCAGGTTATTCAGGGTTAGCCTAGCAGCAGGAATCATTCAATGCCTGGAGGGCAGTGAAGGTTGTCTTCATTCCAAAGCCAGCGAGAATTGATCATACCAAGGCCAAGGATATGAGACCAATCAGCCTGTCCTCCTTCATTCTTAAGACATTGGAAAAGCTGGTTAATGTGCATGTTGGAGAAAGAAGGTTACATAGGGCTCCTCTTCATTCAAACCAACATGCATATCAGCCAGGTAAATCATGTGAGACAGCTCTCCACCAACTCATTGGGAAGGTGGAGAAAGCACTACACTTTCAGGAAATAGGCCTCTGTGTCTTCCTGGACATTGAGGGGGCTTTTAGCAATACGACCTTCGATTCCATGGTTAGGGCAGCAGAGGTGCATGACCTAGGGATCGCTACATGTAGGTGGACTAGGGCCATGCTCAGTGGAAGAAAGGTAGAGGCTACCATGATGCATGAAAAAATGGTAATCAACACCACTAGGGGTTGCCTGCAAGGAGGAGTACTTTTCCCTTTATTGTGGAATCTAGTGGTGAATGATCTCATTGGAGAATTAAACTCTAGGCAGTACTTTTGCCAAGGATACGCAGATGATCTTGTCATAGTAATACATGGCAAATTTGCTGACACAGTGAAGAATATGGCACAAGGTGCACTGGACATTGTGCAAGACTGGTGCAGAAAACAAGATCTGGGGGTTAGTCCTAAGAAGACTGTTGTTGTACCATTCACAAAGAAGCATATACAACATTCAAGTTGGAATCTAAAGCTTTTGAATGAAGTGCTATCTGTGAAGGGGACAGTGAAATATCTAGGGGTTACCCTAGATGAGAAACTGACATGGACCCCTCACATCAGGAATATTTGCTCCAAGGCAAAAGGTACTCTTGTGAGTACCAGGACAGCTTGTGGCAAAAATTGGGGCCTGAGCCCCAAGGGTATGCACTGGATATACACCACAGAATCACCTGTGGGGCGGTCGTGTGGTGGAAGAAGGTAGAACAGCAGGTTGCTGCTAAGGAGCTTGGTAAAGTGCCGAGATTAGCCTGCTTAGCCATAACAGGCGGAATTAGCAGCACACCAACTACTGGGATGGAAACCATGCTGGATATGCCCCCATTACACCTTTGGGTCAAGATGGAGGCAACGGCTGGTGAATACAGACTCAAATCTGGCAACAACTGGAACTCTTTGGGATGTCCAGAATCACACACTAAAATAGTGAGTGAGGTAAATGTAGGAAAGGTTGGGGAAATGCCAGCTGACTAAATTATAACCCTATACTGCTTCAACAAGCCTTTCAATATAACAATTGGAAGTAGGGAGCAGTGGGAGAAAATAGTTCGACACAGTATGGGGGATATTGTCTGGTTCACTGACGGGTCAAAATCAGACCAAGGTGTTGGGGCTGGGGTATGTGGGGTGCAGCCAAGACTGGAGGGTGTCATCTCTCTAGGAAAACTGGCCTCAGTATTCCAGGCGGAAATCACTGCCATCAGGGCATGTGTGGAGGAGAATTTGCATAGGTGCTACAAAGATTGTAGCATCTATATCTATTCAGACAGCCAGGCAGCCCTGAGATCACTGGCAGCTCCTGCAACAAGGTCTAAAATTGTTGCAGAATGTCACAGGGTTCTAGTGGAGCTAGGGGAAAGCAATAGAGTAAACCTACTGTGGGTCCCTGGCCACTCAGGGATCAGTGGCAACGAACATGCCGACAGATTAGCCAGGATGGGGGCAGAGACTCCATTTATTGGACCGGAACCTGTCCTGACAATCACCAAGCCAATGATCAAATTGGAGCTACGTAACTGGCTCAGAAGACAGCACGTAGAATATTGAACCAAAGTCCATCAACAAAAACATGGCAAGGTAATGATGCCAAAGCCATGTTTTAAAAGAAGCTCTGCAATCCTGGGTCTGAACAGGAGAGAGATTAGACTCATGGTTGGGTTGCTGACAGGCCATGGGAATTTCAAAAAACACCTACATACAATGGGAATAACAGAAGAGGACCCTAAATGTAGGATCTGTGATGACGGTGATGAAACTGCATCACATCTAATCTTCAAATGCATTGCATTGGAGAGTAAAAGGCACAGAACATTTGGGACAACAAGACCCGAAGAAATTGTGTCTAATAAAGAACTGGTAAAGGGACTCCTTGCACTGTTCAAGGGCATTGGTTGGCTTTACTAGACATACAGGGAGCGATACCGCACAATAAACTCAGTTTCGGTGTGGGCAGTGGCGGGTTGGAACAACACTGTTTTGGCTTCCCTGAAAAAATCAAATCAAATCAAATCAAGTGAAAGTTGTTGGTGACCGCTGCAGGTGGCTGCCTGGGGCTGGCGGAAGCATCCTGGCGGCGGCACATGCAGGTAGGGCAGGGTGGTGACAGCGGCGGCGGCAGCAAGCAGCAGGGCCTCCTGACTGGGCTGGGTGGCGTCGAGTAACAGCAGAACCTCCTGGCACTGGAGCGGTGATGGGCAGCACGACCGGTGGCAGGGATGGTGGCAGACCTGGAAGCAGAGTGGAATTATGTTAACCAAAATAACGGTGATGCCTGCTACCAGGCAGGAAGGATCGTTTTTCTTTCCAGAACATTCTGAACATATCTACACTGTATAATGGAAATAGGAAAGAGACTGAGGCCTGAAAACTGATTATGTCAGTAAATATCCTTTAGAGAATTACCAATGTGAAAATCCACGAAACAAATAAAAATACATAAATAAAACAATGTATAACACAATCTGAACTGCAGTGTACTCCCAACAATTCGTAGGCAGATAATTCGTGTTGCGGCTAATTCCCAGCTGTCAACAGTCATGTGACTTCAATTTCCATTTTTCGCCACAACGCAGCACTGGTATCGCATCATGTGACACTGCTACTTTCCTGTTGGCTTTTAGTGTCCATGATACATTAACTTATGAATTTGGATACTGTCTCGTGCACGTTGATAAGTTATTGGACAACACTTGAAATTTTTAAATTTTTTTCAAGATGACAAATAAATCATCATATTAAATACTGGTGATAATAAGAAATTTTTTTTTCTGTAACAACGTTTTGTTTTTCAAAATGTTACAATGTTTTATATTGTACCTAGCTACTCGGATTTATGAGTTATCAGCACTGGATGGGTGTATACTTATATTGTACTGTATTTGATATTGTTGTGAGAAGTTTTACACTACTAAATTTTTCTTCTGATTGTGCCAGTGAATAATACAGTATGAGTGGTCATAATATAAAATATAAGAGGTTGACTGTTAGTGAAAAACTAAAAATTATAGATTGATCAGAGAGAGGCGAGTCGGCGAAGAAATTAGCCAGTGAAACTACCTTATATAAATATCACTTCCGGGCAATGTAGGACACAAAATAGCCCTGAAAACGCTTCATTTATTGTAGTTCTTTAATGCGATGTTGCATCATTCATAATAGTGAAGTATGATTACGAAACTGGTAAATACGGTGCGAGAGGCTAGCGAAGTGTGAAAGTGAAGACATGTTTTGCAATGTTCTTTTGTCAACCAATGAAAACGAATCTACAGAGTCTGTTTAACCAATTGGAATGCAGAGTTCGGATGCAGCATATCAGCTTTCGTGCGTGTGTTTAAATGCTACATAATTCTTCATGTTTCAGTTTATTTAAAAAAATATATATAATAATAATAATAATCTTATGAGATGCATGCAGATCTGTCTTTTACTGCAGTCACAGTCGCAGGATTGCCCAGATTAATGAAGTTCAACTACTTCCAAAAATTCCCAGATTGTAGGATAATCATTCCTATTTGCATGTTGCCGCGGCAAGGAAGTGTTCTATTGGGTGACTACTATTGGTTGACTAATGCTATTACAGTGTGCTGTGATTGGCTGACTTTGTTCTCAGTTAGTGTAACAAAGGAACATCATGCTGCGTAATCTTGAATTCAAGGTAATGTGCCAGATTTGACGCATTTCATATTTAATCTTCCTTACTACGAATGTTTGGAAGGAAAATGAAACATCACATTAAAGATATTTCCAATACAAGCATTTTAAGACAAGGTATGTTGAGGTAAAGTACCTACAAGTGACATTTATATACAGTACAATGGTTACATTTTACATTATAAAAGTAGCACTTCTGGGTACTTTTTCATGACATACCTTGTCTTAAAATGTGTGTTTTGGAAATATCTTTAATGCTATGATCCATTTATTCTCCAAATGTTTCTAGTGTGGAAGAGAAAATACAAAATCCGTCGTGTCATACACTGCCTGGAAGTAATACAGTACTTCTATAATGTAAAGCGTTACCATCTCCACTTTGTGTGTCTTCACAGTAACAAAAACGTTTTGTCATGAAATGTCCGTTTTACGATAGTAACAACTTTACTGAGTGTAGAACCTGTCAACCATAGAGCAGAACAGCATTATTTATTTATTTTATTATCTGTATGAAACAGTAATCAAATTATTCCAAATCTTCCCTATACAAGGGCAATTACTTTTGCTGAGCGGACAAGAGCACAGTTCATTACTGTTCCACGCCGAAATGTGTCTCAACTCTCATGTAATGTATTTTCGGATGTGTTGCCTTCAATGCCTTGTAATGTTGTACTGGAACTCTGTCCTCTGATTGGTTAACAAGATCACATGCCCTCCGCTTCCAGTTGTTGACAAAAGTACGTCGCAAAGCATAACTTCACTTTCAGAGTTCGCTTGGCTCTCACGCCGTACTTCAGGAATTTTTTTCTACTTCCATATTATGAAAATATTTTGTCTTTGTGCTACACTGCATTAAAAATCTCCAAAAAAGGAGCTGTTTTTAGGGCTTATTTGTGTCATACACTGTCTGGTAGTGCTACTTTGATTATTTAAACCGTTACCTGTCAATTGGTGTGCACAAAAGTCACGTAATTTTACAGCACCATCTACACTTCAGTTAATTTGGGGAAGCTAAGGCATTAATTATTGCGAATTATTGGGAGTACACTGTGTATGAAACTATGTAATATTTTGTGAGTAACAAAAGTATTGTATATTTTGACACTTTGTACTAATTATTCTCTTCATATAGATGCTATGGAAATGTTAGGAACATTGAAATCCACATATGTAATTAAGTAACCATTTGACATTGTTAATTGATGTATGTATTAATGTTTGTGAGATTTAATGCAAAGAAATTGATAAATTATATCTATATGTTACCTCAGCTTTGATGATACGAAGATTATAAAGGAAAAAGTTCCTAGCAGGAAAATATATATATATAAAAAGTAGATGAGGTTTACTTACCAGGCAAAGGAGGACAGGTACATGACAGTAACACAAATAAAAATCACACACACAAATGCAAGCTTTTGCAACTATTTGTTGCTTCTTCAGGCAAAGAGTAGGGAAGAAGAAGGAAAAGGAAAGGATGTGGGTTTAAAGGAGTGGGTGAGGGGTCATCCCAATCCCAGGAGAGGAAAGACTTAACTTTGGGGAAAAAGGATAGTTAAACAAACACTCACGCCCACACACATATACATGCACACTCACACCAGGGCTTTGTGTATTCTAATATTTGGTGTATGTAAAATCATTTCATGTTATACTTGTTAATTGTAATTTGATTTAATTCATTATTGTAATTATATGCTTATAATAACAATTGTTAAAGGATCTATGTATAGCAGTGCCAGAGGGCACTCTGCAGTTGAGTGGTGTTGAGTTGAGTAAAGTGGAGTGAAAGAGAGTAAGTTCAGTGAGCTCTGTAACATAGGTGCTTTTGAAATTAGGCATTTATTTTTTGAGAAGATTGTAATGTGAGTGTTATGGTGATTAAAGACTAAGAAAATGAATTGCTGTAGTTCTTTATTTATTTGAACAATACATTCCAAGACACTAAATGCAACAAGGAGGTAAACCTCGAGTAAAAAGGTACAACTTGGTGTGTTACCTGAACCTTAAATCATTGCTCACAATTTATGCTTTGAGAAAAGACAGTGTACTGTCAAATGTGGTGGAGGAGCTGGGATATTGTGTATATATAGCTATTATAGTGTGTCTCTGTTTCAGGTTGACATATTAAATTACCCTCAACATATTGTATACCAAGGAGTCAAAGATGGAGTGGAAACAGGAATAACGAACATTTAAATTAGAATAAAAAAGAGCTGTGGACAGAAAATGAGTTGAAAATCTTGGATTTGGAAATGGAGACTTGGACCTGATTGGACCATGCTGGACAAGAATTATAAGATAAGTACCCAAGTGTTTATTTACTTTCACAAGTACGCTATCAGGGCTGCTAATATTCAAACGAGTCTGGGTCAGGTGATAATAGAGAAAATCTAGAGAGTAGCAACGGAGTGTCGTTTGATGTTTCTGAAGGTGCATTATATAGATCTAGTGTAGATATTTTGGAAGCAAATGCATGTCTAGGAGCAATGCAACAAACAGTGAGGGTGTGATAGTAGCATCACCAGGTCTAGTATGTCTGATTATTGAACTTACAAGACAGTTAAGTGAATGTATTAGTTATTGTAATCAAGCAATCAATCAGTGAGAAAGTAGAATCAGTGAGTGAGAAAGTAGAATCCATAAGTAAAGAAGTCAGTGAAAAATTTGAATCTGAAGTAGCGTCCTTAAATGCTGAACTAAGCAGAAAGTTGGAAGACAGGTTGTCAGTCATCAAATCACAGATTGATGATACAAACAGGGTAGTAGGTGATGTGAAAGAAAGGGTAAAAAAAATTGAAAATGCTGTAAAAGTAGGCCAGGGCCAGCTAAATACCCATATAGATTCAGTAAAAGACTAAATCAGTCATGTAGAGTCCGGCCTAGGTAGCAAAATTTCAAAAAATACCGACAAAATCAACACATTGGGTTTGTTTATGGAGCAAGAAAATCAGGTCAGGAAGGTTGAAATTCTAGAAGCAAGGGATTTATTGGAGAGGAAAATTACCCAGTATGTTGCAAGTAGCGAAATGGTAACTAAGAAGGATATGCAAAATCTCAATAAGAAAGTAACATCTTTGCAGGAAAGTGTAGCTACTAGCAAAATATCAGGTTTTAATGGATTAAATTGGGCCAATGTCATGATAAAAACCTTTCCTGGTGAAGGCAAGATTCATCCAAAGGATTTCCTTTGAGATGACGGATACCATGAAAATCAAATTTGTGAAGAGATTTTTAGATAATGAAGCTTACACCTGGGTGAATCAGTCAGATATAGAAAACATGAGCTATAATGAATTTGAAAGAAGTTTTCTCAATAAGGGTTGGTCTAAACTCCAACAGGCTAGAGTAAGGAGCGACTTCTAGCATGGACCTAAGTACACAGAAAGTAATGGGAGTATGAGAGATTTTTGTGAGGCTGAAATCAGAAAGTTAGTTTATTTAGACTCTCCCCTTGATGAGAGAACTCTTGTTAACACATTAAAGAGAAGGTTACCAGGTAGATTAAAACAAACTTTGAACTGTGGACCTGAGGAATCAATTGAAGAATTTTTGAAATATGTTGGGAAACTGGACAGAAGTTATAAGAGGGAACGAGAAAGGTATAGCTACCAGGGAGATTATCAGAGTGGAAGAGACAAAAGAGATCACCATGGGGACCAAGACAGAAGCAACAATAATCAGAACAACAGAGAAAGACAGCAAAATGGGAACTCAGACAATGGGAATAGAACTTGGAGAAACAACAGGATTTAAGGCAATTACAGGCCAAACAAGAAAGGACAGGAAAACTGAACGTCACCACCCATATGAGAGCCTGTCAGATTGGGGTGAGACACCGGGCTAGAAATCAGGCTGATGACAATAGGGCACGTTTTGGTAATAGTTCATGGATTGGACGGCATGGACAGAGAAACATAGCAACACATAGAATTAACTGGCTCAGGTTTTAACAAGGAATTGTGGGATGTTACCCGCAACAAAGCTTGGAAGGAAGACAAACCTTGTGAAAACCAGGAAGAGGTAGCCTTAGATGAAGAAACAGTTGCCAATATGTACAACACATGTGAATACAAAGCTGAAGATGACTGCAAATGAGATGAATATCATGATGTCTTTGGGTTATGTGAGTTAGTGAAAGAAAATGTAGTAGATACTAATGACAATGTTGATGTGACTGCTAATGAAACTATTAGAACTGAAAATCATGAAGATGTTAATGTAGAAAGTGAAGTTAATTCAGAAATGTCAGGACAGGAAAGTGAAGATGGCAGTGAAGATGTTGTTTAAGATATGTGTATTGAAGATTTAGAGAAGGAGCTTGATGGTGTGGTTTGTGTTGAGGTCGAAGGAGAATGTGTTATGACAGATAGCCAAGACGATGATGAATGTGATATATGTGTTGTTAATCATGATAATTATGATAATCAGATTGTACCAATCAAAGTGAGCAGTGCAGCAAGTGGTCAGAGTAGTAACCATGAAGATCTGGATAGAGAAATCTTACGTGCAGTAATCATCAGCTACCAAGAGAATAATAATAAAGCAAAGATTTTGGAAAAGTTAAAGTTTAAATGTCATGAATTACAGCAGATCACAGCCTTGAAACAGCATTGTAAATGTAATTGGTGGGTTGCTAGTGATTTTAATGAAGCATAACCTGAGAATAAACGTGTGAATGTAGATGTTGAAACTAGTGTGTCTCTGAGTCATGTACAAGCTGAGGATGAACCCAGAAACATGAAGCATGATGATATCTGTTGTAACAGTATAATTTATTGCACACACAGGACGGTACAATATATACATCAATGAACAGTACTGTGTTGGCAAGTCATGGACACAGCTAATGTTTACATGTGGCGAGAGCTACAACAAGACTGAGGCACGCCTCGCACACCACGTGCTCACCCAGTCGAGATGGCACTGCAGGCCCTCAGAGGCAGCGCCATAATGCGGTGGACCCGGCTGTGGCGCGTCTTTCAGATGCCGCAGACGGACGGGAATGTGGCTGGCAGTGGTGCGCTCCAACATCCCTCCCCTCTTTCGGGAAGCCAACATTGCAGGTGGAGGCAGAAGATGGCTGGTGATGCTGGATTGTGAAGGCCACGGGAGTCGCCCATGTGACCCTGCAAAGAGGGTGACTGCGGCGGGGCGGGAGTTGGCCGGAGATGGCGAGCGCCTCCATCACCTCATCTGCGTCCAAGGGTATGTCGTCACTGCGTCACTGCGCAGCCCACCAGTCCAGGGGCATGTAGGGGCAGAAGTGCCCACGCCAGTGGTGACCAGGTCGTGGCAGGGTCCCCTCTAGCACAGGTGACAGTCGCCACTGAAGGAAGACGCCTCCCCTGCCAGCGCTTCCCCCCACCGCTGGTGCGGGAAACAACATGGCCGCGTCCGTAGCAGGACCCGAGCAGGCAGGGGCGACGGAGGGGCACCAGCCTGAGCGTCGACCAGCGGGGACAGAGACCGCATCTCGACGTCATCATCAGCGGCCGATTTTTGGCGTTGTGGACACCCATCCGTAGCGCCACTTCCCTGAGCCTTGTCGAGCATCAGCTTCGATGGTAAGGCATCGTCGTGGCGGTGGGAAGTGCGCGAGAAAGCAGCAGAGGCTGCTGTGTGAAAGCCGTTGGTGGGAGGAGGCCAGGGCCACCATGATGTGGGGTAGATGCCTCTCTCAACCTCCGAATCTACGGAAGGGTATCCGAGAGGCAGGGACTTGAGATTTGAAGGCGGTGGGGTGGGGCCCCACCTAGGCCGGAGTTGGTTGAGAAGGCAGGAGATCGCCACCCCCGTCTGCATCTACCAGGCACATCTGTCAACCGCACGAATGCTGTACTAGCCCAGGCGTCCACCCTGACATAGCAGGACCCGAACAGGCAGGAGGCGGGGGCAACGGAGGGGCACCGTACGGAGGGTCGACCCGTGGGGAGGGAGGCAGCATCTCGACGTCATCATCAGCGGCTGACTGTTGGTGTTGTGGACGCCCATCCGTAGCGCTACTTCACTGAGCCTCGTCTAACGTCGGCTCCGACGGTAAGACGTCGTGGTGGTGGTGGGAAGTGGGCGAGAACACAGCAGAGGCTGCCGTGCAACAGCCGTCAGCGGGAGGGCCATTGTGATGTCGGATAGATGCCTCTCTCAACCTCCGAATCTATGGAGGGGTACCCGAAAGGCACAGACTTGAGATTTGAAGGTGGTGGGGTGGGGCCCCACCGAGGACGGAGTTGGTTGAGATGGCGGGAGATCGCCACCCCGTCTGCATCTACCATGCACATCTGTCGACGGCGCGAATGCTGTACTACCCCCGGCGTCCACCCTGGGCGGTGGCCAAAGGTGCGTGCCCCGAAAGGGGTGCCTGGTACATAATGCCGAGTGTGTGTGGGCACCTCAGGTCAGGGCTCTGGGCAACAGCGTCCGGGGCTGGTGGCCATGGAGGACCTCTGCCAGGCTCCGACCATTAATTGGTGTTGTCCGATAAGTACTAAGAAATAAGGGGAGCGTCGCCTCAGCGGATGACTTTTCCAGGCACTTATGAAGTTGTAATTTAAAAGTTCGCACCATACGCTCTGCCTCCCCATTGGATTGGGGGTGGAAAGGAGCCAAGGTGAGGTGGGAAATACCATTATTAGTGCAGAACTGTTGAAAATAAGATGACGTAAATTGTGGTCCATTATCAGAGACGAGCGTCCGAGGAAGGCCTTCAATAGCAAAGATCTGTACCAGGGCTCTGACCACATCTTCTGCCGTAGTGGAGCTCATATGCACTATGTACAGATAATTAGACAGTGCATCTACCACCACGAACCACACTGACTGACAGAAAGGGCCGGCCAAGTCCGCATGATGCGGTCCCAGGGGTGCTCTGGAGTAGGCCACGAGGAAAAAGTGTGCTGGGGGGCAGCTTGTTGGGTAGCACACTGATTGCACGTACAAACCAACTGCTCAATGGTGGCATCGATTCCTGGCCAATAGACAAAACAGCGTGCAAGTACCTTCATGCGTATTACCCCAGTGACCCCAATGTAACAGAGTTAACATATGCGCCCGTAAGTCGGATGGAATAATGACATGAGGCTCATTGGAATTGGTACTGAGGAGGAGGATACCATCGAAAACTGACAGCCAGTGTCGAAGCTGGAAATAGGTATGCAGAGGGCCAGCCTCTTTGGTGGATAATTGCTTAGGCCACCCGGCGGTGACATGCTTAAGCACCTCCCGGAGCACAGGGTCCTGACGAGTGGTTTGCGCGACTCTATTGGCCGTAATCGGAAGTCGCTCAACTGCATCGTGCAAAAGTTCATCAATCTGAAAAATCGCCACTTCGTCTTTGTCGAAGGAAGGTTCGGGGCCCATAGGCAGATGGGACAAGGTGTCAGCATTGGCATGGTGCAATGAGGGCCAATAATGAATTTTGTAGTGATAGGCACTGAAGAACAGAGCCCAATGCTGGAGACGTTGCGAAGTCTGGTCTGGAAGATGAGAACACGGACCAAACAGTGCCACCAGGGGTTTGTGATCCATGATAAGGTGGAATTTAACACCATAGAGGAACACATGAAACTTCCAAACAGCGTAAACAATCACCAAAGCCTCTTTCTCAATCTGAGAATAATTACGTTGGGCATCTGACAACATCTTAGACGCATAGGCAATGGGCTGCTCAGAACCATCATCAAGTCTGTGGGCCAATACCGCTCCAATCCCATGCTGAGAAGCATCTCTAGGACTATCTGTTGGCCTGGTGTAAATGTGCCGAGGCAAGGTGAAGACTTTAACATTGATTTGATGCGTGTGAATGCCACCTCACAAGCAGTAGACCACACAAACGGAATACCTTTCTTTCGAAGTGCGTTCAAAGGATGAGTGACCTCTGTCACGTTAGGAAGAAATTTGGAATAGTAGCTGACTTTGCCCAAAAAGGACTGGAGTTCCTGCAAATTGGTAGGATGAGGAAGATGGTCAATCATTGTAACCAATTCTGACCTAGGGTGGATGAAATCTAGTGACACCAGGTGTCCCAAATACTAAATTTCAAGTTGAAAGAACTGTGATTTTTGAAGATTGTACTTGAGGCCTGTTGCGTGCAATTTCGTGAACAAGAGTCGCAGGTTGTTTAAGTGATCTGTGTAGGAGGAACCGGTGATGACGATATTGTCCAGATAGTTCGCACAGCATGGAATGTCGTCCAATAACTGTTGCAAGAACCATTGAAATATCGCGGGCGCACTCACGACCCCAAATGGCAGACGTTTGTATCGGTACAGCCCAAAAGGAGTATTGGGAACCATGAATTGTTGAGAATCAGAATCTAAGGGAAGCTGGAGATATGCTTCCACCAAATCAATTTTTGAAAAACACTCACCGCCCGCCAATTTCGCATAAATGTTGTCCGGGTGGGGAATGGGAAAACAATCTATCACTGACTGCGAGTTAACCGTTGACTTGAAAGCACCGCACAACCGAAGGGCTCCCGTGGGTTCGTTTATTATCACCAGAGGTGTCGCCCAAAGGCTAGAGGAAACTGGTTTGATGATACCCAAGCCGTGCAACCGATCCAACTCGTCCTTAACCGTAGGGTGCAAAGCAAAAGAAATAGGCCGGGCGTGACCAAATTTCAGAACCACTGTAGGTTTGAGAATGATGTGCACCTCGTAACCAATGGCCATTCCCAAACATGCTGAGAAAAGTGCTCCAAACTCGCGGCAAAGGGAATCCAATTCATTAAACGGTATGGAGTCAGACACAAGATGAACAGCATCATGAACATTGAAACCAAATGCAGTGAATGCATCCAGGCCAAAAATGTTTTCTGAAGCCATGCTTGTAACGGACAAAAACGTGGCGGCGCGCACTATGTGCTAGTACTCCACCGCAATCGTAAAATGACTGAACACTGGAATCGGCTGTTCACCATAGCCGACCAATTGATGAGAAGTTTTAACAAGAGGTGGCTTCCCAAGTGCCAATTATGTATCCAAATTTATGAGAGAGACAGAGGTACCTGTATCAACTTGAAAAAGGAACGGCCGATTTTGAATCAGAAGTGTGACATAAACCTTTGAAGAAGTGACCTGCTCCTGTGCAGGTGCGGTAGAAAGACAGTTTACTTCCATTTGGGACTCGTCAGAATACGGCGGCCGATCGTGTGCAGAAGTCCAACAAACAGCCGCAACGTGCCTTTTTTTACGGCAGGACGCGCACCGCGTGCAGCGGAAGGGGCAGTGCGGGCGATCGTGCGCTTAAAAACAATCCGGACAAGAGGGAAAGTCTTGTTGTCAGAATGGAAGGGCGGAAGGTAATCGTGAAGAACATGAAGACGACGAAGAGAAGGGAGAAGAACGATGCCCGTGGGGGCGCACGGACTGTAGCGCCGCCACCTCTACCATTTCCTCAAACTGATCTGCTGCCGCCTGAGACACCTCAAAAGCTTGTGCAATAGACAGAACCTCATCAAAGGTGGGATCCTGTAACTGCAAAGCCTCACAATGCACAGCCCTATCAGGAGGCGAACAGACAACAACTTCGCGAATTAAGGAATCTGCATACGACTGCTGACAATTTGCACACACAAAACCACACTTACAACTCAAACCGCAGAGGTCTACCACCCAGGACTGGTACTACTGACCATGTTTCCTTCTGCTTTGATGAAAATCCAGGCAGAAGAGCACCATGTGTGTTTACTGCCGATAATAAGAACTAAGCAATTCCGACATACAGGAAAAAGACAACTCGGCGGGCTCTGACAGAGGAGCTAGTTTTCGTAGTAAATGAAAAGTATCAGGCTTGATCCATGACAAGACTTTTGTAAGTCAGGATCTGTTACCTTAAAAGCCACAAAATGTTGCTGTAGACCAACACGTAGGAGTCCAAGTCTTCCTTAGACTCTTGGAAAGCTGGAAAAGCCAGAGGAGCGGGGGGTAGGCCTGGGGTGGTGGCGATGTGCGAAGGGGCCGTAGCGGGACGAGAACACGTAATCCACTCCATAAGCAAATCTAGCTGTTGCTGCTGCTTTTGCAGTAACTGAAGCAACGCCGGATCCATAACCACCACAAAAAGAAAAATCACGCGTAAGAACGAAACTCGTCGCCAATTATAATGTTGTAACAGTATAATTTATTGCACGTACAGGACGGTACAATATATACATCAATGAACAGTACTGTGTTGGCAAGTCATGGACACAGCTAATGTTTACATGTGAAACTGGCGAGAGCTACAAAAGACTGAGGCAATCCTCGCACACAGTGTGCTCGCCTGGTCGAGACGGCACTGCAGGCCCTCAGAGGCTGTGCCATCGTGCAGCGGACCTGGCTGTGGCACGTATTTCAGATGCCGCAGACGGATGGGTATGTGGCTTGCAGTGGCGCGCTCCAACAATATCATTGAAGATTTATTGCATGAAGAAGAGAACACAGATAAATATGACATTTATGGTTGTCCATATATTACAGTGGGTATTGATGGTTGTGAGAAAGAGGCTTTGGTTGACACAAGAAGCCCTATTAATGGAATTTCTGAACAATTTAGAGATTGTGTGAAGCATGTTTCTAGTTTTATTGAGATGCCTGTTGTTGAAATCAAGATTAAGGGTGCAACTGGGAGGCACAGCAAAATGGTGAACAAACAATCCCCGTTATCTTTTACTGTTGGTGATGTTAATTTATGTCAAGGATGCTTAGGGACACCTGGTTTAACTGAAGAGATAGTTCTTGGTACATACTGAATTATGAAAGTAATTGCTACATTCAATTGGGGAGGAAAGAAGATCCGAAGACTGGTATATTATATTGTACCCTCATGATCATGAAAAGTAGTAGTAACCAGAGTGTAGAATCGGACCTGATTGATCACTAGAGAAATTGTTTATTCAGAGGAGGAGTATGTAGAAGATCTAGAAGATACAGACTATCAGGACATTGTATTCACCAAGTTGCAGGAAGCAGATAACACCCACTGTCTAGGTGTGTTTTCGTTTGGATATGTGTGAGAGTGTGTGTGTATTTGTTTTCCTTCCCTTTTTTCCCCTAAGGTAAGTCCATCCACTCCTGGGATTGGAATGACTTCTTTTCCACTTCCTTAAAACCCATACCGTTCCCTTTCTCCTCCCCTTTTTTCCTCTTATCCTGAAGACCGACCAACGGTTGTGAAAGCTTGTATGTTTGTGTGTGATTTTATTTGTGTCTATTGACGAGCCGGTCCTTTGGGTAAGTCATCCGTTTTCTATTTTTTATATTTGTTTATCCCACCAGGAAAGTTTCCTCCTATAATTTATATATATACTGATTGTGTTTATGATGATTTTGTATGTTTGTTCAGTTGTAAACCACAGGAAGGTACATGTCCTGTGTGTGCTAAGAGCATGATGAACACTGGGTATCCGGCAATGTGGTGTCATACTTCTACTTTTGGTTTCTGATGCCACATTTCTTGCCCATTCTGTAATCTATACAAGTTATTTTTCATCTATCAACCTATCCTTCTTCATTAGTATGAGAGTGTTTGAATTTGTATATTTTTATTTTAGGAAAGTAAGGAAAAAATGGTTGTGTATGTGATATAAGGTTTGTAACATAATATTTTACCTGAGAGGTTTTTCAAAGTTACTGAAAGTCATTTTATTTAGTATAAAGTATGATGAATTAATTAATTATTAGAATTTGATTATCCATCCAGAAAGTTATAGAGTTAGTTAGTTAATTTATTTGTTAAAGTCAATTTAAATGTTTTGGAAGTATGAATTATATTTGTCAAGTTATTTTCATTCAATATTTTATGCAAACTTAGTAAGAAGTTAAAAAGATATTTAATACTTTCGTTAGTGTACATATTTTCCTACCAAACCTAGTTGTAATAACAAAATTAAAGTAGGATGTTTGCATGCCTTTCTTATGTATATTTAGCATTTATGCTGGTCAGACAAATACAGTATGGCAGGATCATGGGTTTAGCTGGTCCCTGAGACTGTCTTCTGTGTTTGCACAGCCCTAAGCTGGCACCTACTGACTGCAACTTGGAAGTTTCAGGATCTGATGATGCTGTGAGTGTGGACTGCCGTGAACCAAGCCCAGACAGAACTGTTGTGATGTACCAATCCAGCTGCAGGGTCCAAGCCATTGAAAGTAGGTGCACATTTTTTATGTGCATCCATCAGTCATCGAATAAATTATACAACAAGATGATTTGGGGGGGGGGGGTTGTAGTGATACCTATGCCCTCATCATTATGAAATAGTTGATACCAGGTATATCACATTCAGATCCTTGGAGGCAGTGTATCATATATTTCAATACAAACATGTGCTCAAACTGCTTAATCTTTAGCATGTTAATTAGTGAGATGACAATTATCTGCAATGAACTGGTTAAAATGTACTGTGATTATACAGATTAATAAAGCAAGTGTAGGGATCAGACTGAGTAATTTAGTTAGTTAATAAAATAAAGTGTTATTTTTTTTTTTTTAACTAACCAAATTACTCAGTCTGATCCCTACACACGCCAGAGGGCACTTGACAGTTGTATTGAGTTGAGTGAAGTGGAGGGGAAGAGATTAAGATCAATAAGTTCTGTTTGTAATATTGGAGCTTCTTAAATAAGGCATTTGTTTTTTTTTAGAAGATTGTAACCAGAGTGTTATGGTGATTAAAGACTAAGAAATTGAATTGCTGGAGTTCTTTATTTATTTGAACAATACACACCAGGACACTAAATGCAGCGACGAGATAAACCTCGAGTATAAAAAATAAGTATAACTTGATGTGTTACCTGAAACTTAAATCATTGCTCACAATTTATGCTTTGAGAAAAGACAGTGTAATGTCAAACAGTTCACAAGATGTGAGATATTGGATTTGCATTCAACTTATAACATTTTAATGGATTGTTAAGTAATTACAGTTCATTCTTTCTACCACTTTCAAACATAATAGTCATCTTTTCAATATTACGATGTATGGGGGTTCTGCTCGCTGCAACATTATTCTCCTGGGGTGTCGTGGTAGAAATAAATACTCGTTATGTACAATTTTTCACTTCTTCTTTAATTTGAAACCAAACTGCTTCTCCACCAAAACATTACAAATTCAAACTTGCGTACAGCAACAACAACACAGACTGACATAGATTCCAAAGCATTTTGCAAAAGCCAGTACTTGAACTCCCCCGCGCAAGGTGGTGAGGCAAATATATAACATCAACAATAATGACATCACATCATGCATTGTTCATAACAATTGAATATACTAATTTACAATTACCAAACACACAAAGAAAACATTTCATGTACACAAAAATAATCACAATATAAAATGAAAACTATACATACAATAATTTTACAAGGCCCATATATTTTTAAGTCATGATTTCAGTTCTTTCTGTATGATAACAAACAGCAATGTTAAATGTCAATTAATTAGTTAATGAGTACATCCTACATGTTCCCAACATATATTGAACTATCAAATATCATCACAAATCTGAAAATAAGTTCAAAATCTCATGTCAGTCAATATATACAAAGAATTAAAATATTGAATTTCGACTATTATATTAAGTAACACAATTAGCTGGTCAATACAACTTGTTTATGAGCCTAACCTATATACAATGCTATTTATTTTAATGTTTTTATGTTTTACAAAAGTTTGTGCCCTTCCTGTGTTTATTTATTGAAATAATGTACGGTGACAAAAGAATTGTTTATAGAACTGTATGGAAACGTCTTATACAAATCTCTTAATTAATGAAATCTATCACTTGTTTTGATCACAGTATCACCGAGACACTGTCTTCCACTGATTCCTAGACTGGCTACTTCGTTTGTAACTTCACACGCAGATGGTATCGTACAATAACCCCCCCCCCCAATCAGCTCGACGATGCCCTCATAAGTTGAGGTGATGTAAGAGTAGAGCACCTACTTTGGATGGCTTGGACCCAGTGGCTGGCTTGGCTGCATCAGTATCTCACATAGTCCTGTCTGGGGTTGGCACAGCAATGTCCACACATGCACAGCATCACCAGATCCTGAAAGTTTCAAGTGCAGTAAGTAGGTGACAAGGATATGGCCTCCCAACAGCAGAGGGCAGAATCAGGAACAGCTGACACTCAATAATCTGCCACACTGAACTTGTCTGACCTTTTTAAGCATCAAATCAAAATACACAAGAAAACATATGACAAAAAATATCCACATAACTATATTGTAAAATTTACTATTCTCTTACTTTCTGAACTGATTTTTTTTTAAACTCTGAGGACATTAAACTCTGTATCTTACAAAATTATTAGACACTAACATTACTTAATTGATTTTATCATGACTTCTATCAATATCTCAAATACTTTAGCTCTTTAGTACTATGGCAACAATTTGAATTCAAATTTTTACTGTGACATAAAGTAATACAGTGAAAAATCTAACGGAACAAACTATCTTGAAATCAATATTCTTATTGACATAAAAAAATTGCATACACACATTTCATATCTTAACACTAAAGAAGAAAGATAGAATGATATATATGAGATAATTTGAACAGGTTACAGAATGAGTGGGAGATGTGGAACCAGAAACCGAAATCAGAAGTATGCTACCATATAGCTAGAAACCCAGTGCTTACCAACACACTTAGCACACGCAGAATGTGTACTTTCCTGAGGTTTACAAAAGTTTATATACAACATATTGATAATACAAGTTTCAAGATATTTCATCAACTAATATATACATACAAAACACTTATAGCTACAATAAATTTTACAAAATTAGCACCTGTACAAAGTCTTATTATTACCCACTACTGTCTGTATGGCTTGAGTTCTGTTATATTCCTCAGTCCAAATGGTTTTCCTGACTTAGGATACTCTAACCTGTAAGTATTAGGATGAGGGTTTCCCACAACTTTGAAAGGACCAATATATATACCAAAGAATTTCTTGAGTTCATGGTTGATAGCCTTAGATCTTTCTTGGGCTTTGACCAAAACCATTTGTCCGGTATCAAAACTGGTAGTTTTCAAATTTCTGTCATGTCTTCTCTTCCTGGCTTCAGCTTGTTCCTTCATAGTTCTACATACGATCTCCTCTCTCTCTTGTTTGCTTAATTCTTTACAAGGTGGATAGTTGACGAGTTCACTGATTAGGTTAGGCGATGATTTTCCAAACATGATTTCATAAGAGCAGAATTTCGTGGAAGTACGTTGAAGGCTGTTCAAAATCTCTTCAAATTCATATACATAATCTATCCATGATGCATGATTTTTGTTTCAATATGTCCTGAACAATCTGCCAATTTTCCTCAGGTATCTTTCTGCCGGATTACTGGAGGGGTGGTATGCCAAAATCAATATGTGTCTGATATTTTCATCTTGTATGAATGATTTCCAATGCTTCGAGGTAAACTGAGTTCCATAATCAGACAAGATTTTCTTAGGTTTGCCGACTGTCTGAAAATAGTCATTTCTGAATTTGTTGATTATGGTTTTGCTGGTGGCTTTCTTCACCGGATACAATTTAATAAATTTAGAGAACAAATCCACTGCAACATATATATTGCTATAACCACCTCTGGTCTTGGGAAGACTCCCATAAAAATCCACAGCTACAGTTTCAAGCAATTCTTGCGGCAAGATGTTCTGCATGAGGCCTTTACATGACTGACTGGACACCTTGACTCATTGGCATCTGTCACATGTAGTCACTAATTTCTTAACTCTCCTGGCAATGTTATAAAAATAGATGTTCTCTCGTATTTTCTGTACACAGTTTTGAATACCACAGTGGCCAAAACTTTCGTGAACATACTTTATTAATACATCAACACAGTTCTCGGGCCAACACAACTTCCATTTATCACTGTCGACACTCATACGTCTAAACAACATGCCCTTGTATGTCTTATAGTATTGCCCTACCTTGTCTTCCCCTTTTTTGCCTAACTAGCTCTTGACTAATCTCCAATTATCATCATGGTTTTGGTATCTCCTAATCTTGTCACAAATTTTTCGGATTTCTGCTTCTTCTTTAATACCTTTCAGGTACATGAATCTGAATTCTTTTTCACAGGCTCCACTGATATCTTCAAATTCACCCCCCACTGGCAAATGAGAGAGTGAATCCACAACAAGATTATCCTTGCCCTTAATGTATTCCACAGAGAAATCAAACTGTTGCAAGAACAGTGCCCATCTGGTAATCTGGTTATAGTAAAGTTTTCACTCCTGAATGTAGGCCAAAGCCTTATGGTCTGTGAATGCAATAGTTTTGTGGCCTAACAAATAGTTTCTGAACTTTTTAAAGCTCAAAAAATTGCTAAAAGTTCCTTTTCTGTAACGGTGTATGCCTTCTCGTGTTTCTGTAATGTCCTGCTTGCAAATGCAATGGTCCGGTGTTCTGGCTGGTTATCAATGGTTTTCACTTGAAACAAATGAGCACCAATTCCATAATCACTACTGTCAGTACTTAAACCAAACGGTAATGACAAGTCCGGTCTGTATAAAATATTGCTGTTACAAAGCTGCTTTTTCATCTCTTCAAAGGCTTGTATGCATTCTTCTGACCAATTCCAAACAGTATTTTTCTTCAGAAGGTTGTTCAAACATGGGGCATTCAAGGCTTGAGTACTTATATATTTGCGGTAGAATCCACACATGCCAAAGAAAGATTTGAGTTGTTTCTTGGTTTTGGGCACAGGAAACTTTGCTATTGCTTCAATTTTCTCATTGTCTGGGAGTATACCTTCTTCAGTTACAATGTGACCAAGAAATTTTAACTGTTCCACAGCAAATTTACATTTTTCTAGCTTAAGAGACATCCCTCCTGCTCTTAATCTTCTGCACACTTCTTCCAGTAAGCTTATATGTTCTTCCCAGGTTTGACCAGTGACACTGATATCGTCCACATACACAGTAAACTTTTCAACAAGATGACACAAAAGTTTTCTGGGTATGGTACCCGCGTCATGATGTAAGGCTATTACTTAAATAACCAACGTTTCGGCCAACATTACAGTGGCCTTCATCTGAGTTACCCGTTGGCCGAAACGTTGGTTATTTAAGTAATAGCCTTATATCATGACGCGGGTACCATACCCAGAAAACTTTTATGTCATCTGACTCTGGCCGCAGAAGCCTACGTAATTATTTTCAACAAGATCTTTGCCTAATACCAAATCCAAAGCTCTGATAAATTCAGATACAGAAACATTTAATCCGAATGGGACCATGCAGTACTGATAGCTTCTTCTGTTATACAAGAAAGCAGTGTACTTCCTTGAGTCTCTGTCAAGTGGCACCTGATGAAAACCAGAAGTCAAGTCCAGGCTAGTCATATATTTTATATTTTCAAATTTACACAATAGTTCATCGATGCTCTCTGGATGGTCAGTTTCCCTTTCTAAAAACTTGTTCAGAAGTCTGGAGTCAAGTACAATTCTCACATCTCCATTCTTCTTGGATATCACGATGATTGGGTTGTTGTATTCACTATTACTCCTTTCAAGTTCTTTCTCTAAAGCTTTCCTTTTTGCAATGGGGACACCGTATGGTTTGATGTAAAATGGTTCATGTGGTTTGACCCGCAAGGTACATTGGTAGTTTTTCACTCTCCCCGGTCTGTCATCGAACACATCATGATAGTTCCACAAGACTCTTCTCAGCTCTTCTTTTTGTTCTTCATCTAATTTGTTGGCTTCCTGCACCTTGGTATTTACGAGTTCATGATAATTTATATCCTCCATGGCTCCTTCAGACTCTTCATGCATGTCTTCTACATCTCTATTATGATCCAATAAATCTAATTCTACACTCTGCTTACTTAGGCTATTCCTATTTTTCAATACCATAGCAGTACAATGTAAAACACCAGTCTTTGGGTCCACAAACATAACTTTTCTTCCTCCCCAGTCAAATACAGCATTCACTTTCATGATCCAATCAGTTCCTAGCAAGATATCCTCAGACGGATTAGGTATTACTAGACATCCTTGACAAAGATTCACATCATTCACACTGAAGTTCAACAAAGCTTGCTGGTTAACTACCTTGCTGTGTCTGCCGGTAGCACCCTTGATCTTGATTCCTACTACAGGCATCTCCATGTAGTCCGGTACATCTTCCACACAATCTCTAAATTGTTCAGAAATTCCACTGATTGGACTATCTGTATCAACTAACACTTCCTTGCCTATGCCATTAATAAACACGGTAATATATGGGCATCCAGTGACATCATATTGCATATCTTTCTCTTCTTCATGAGTAATATCTTCATATTTCATAGTACAGGAATCGTCATTAGCTTTAACATGATTCAGGGACACATTACTTTCAACAGGTTGACAAGCCATATATCCATTAGCAACACAATTATCATTAGTAACACACTGATCTAACCTAGGCACATTATCTTCTAGCTTGTGATATTTGCACAGTAACTTATCTAGAACATTGGATTTCTCTTCCTTATCAATGTAGCTCTGTATGAGACAATGCAAGATGTCTTTCCATACCTCTTCTTGTCTGTTTCTGCTTCGACAACTTTCAGTACTGCTCAATTTCACTGGTGCGACATGATGCTCACAAGACTTGACATCATCTACAACACACTCTGTCTCACACTGGCCATCAGACATGATGCAACCTTCCTTGACTTCAACATAAATCATCCCATCAAGTTCCTTCTCCAAATCTTCAAACTCCATGACCTCCACATCTTCTTCACTATCTTCAACACTGTCATCCTCTGACTTCTCTGCACTAGACAAAACATCAAAATCTTCATGATTCTCAGTCTTCACAGTTTCATGAGCAGCAATATTCAGTCTGTCGTCAGCATCTTCAGCCTTATCATTTAACAATTTACACAATCCAAACACATCATGTTCTTCACTTATTTTGGGTTTTTCTACAGTCAGATCTTCACTTGCATTATACATACTGGCTACAGTATCATCATCTAATATAACCTCTTCTGGTTCTATACACTTGTCCTCTTCTTTTCAAGCCCGGTTCTTAATGACTTCCCATAGTTCTTTGTCAAACTTGAGCCGATTTACCCTGTGTGTTACCTTCTGTCTCTGTCTATATTGCTCATTTTCCCATTTACGTCCAAATCTGATCCTATTTGTGGTAGCCTGATTTCTTGTCCTACTTCTCACCCTGACCTGACAGGCTTCCATAGGGGCGAGATTTAGTTTTCCTGCCCGTTTCCATTAGACTTGTAGTAACTTTGGTTCCTATCGTTTCTTCCTTGTCTGTTTCTATAATTCATATTCCCAACTTGCTGTCTACTTTTATTCTCACGACTATCTTCTTGGTGATTATCTCTTCTGTCTCTTCCATTATGGTCTTCTTGGTACCGGTTTCTCTCTCTTTCTCTCTCATAACTTCCGTCTAATCTTCCAACAAATCTTAAGAAGTCCTCAACTGAATAGTCAGGTCTGCAATCTAATGCTTGCTGCATTCTATGTGGTAATCTTCTATGTAGGGTGTCCACCAATGTGATTTCATATAAAGGTGAGTCAAAATGCACTAATTTTCTGATTTCAGCCTCACGAAAGTCCCTCATATTGCCATAACTTTCCCTGTGCTTTCCCCCATGCAAGAAATCACTTCTTACTCTAGCCTGCTTGCTTTTGGACCAGAATTTATTCAAAAAGCACCTCTCAAACTCACTATATGATATGTCCTCTGTATCTAACTGATTGACCCAAGTATAAGCTTCATTGTCCAAAAATCTCTTTACACATTTAATTTTCATTGCATCGGTCATTTCTACAGTGAAATTGTCAGAGCAATGATGTAAAAAGTCTTTAGGATGGATTTTCCCTTCCCCAGGGTATGTCTTAATTACTACATTTGCCCAATTAAAGCCACCATAGATCGACATTTTGCTATTTATTACACTTTCTTGCAATACACTGACCTTTGACTGAGGTTATACACATCTTTCTTAATAACACTTTCAGAAGTTGACACACTTTCACTAATTTTATTTTCTAATGACACTTTAATTTCCTGAATTTCAGTTTTTCTAATTTTATTTTCCTGATCAAAATACTTTTCTACAGTACTAATTTTGTTTTCAAGGTCAGACTCAACATTACTAATTTTACTTTCTGCTACAGTCACACGAGCGTCCAGCTGTACATGTCCTAACTTCATTGCCCTTTCAAGATCACATGTTTGTTTCCTGATTTCGTCAACTGCTCTGTTTGTTTCGTTTATCTGAGACTTTAAATATGCTAAACCGTCATCTATCTTTTTGCTCACATCATGATTTCCCTTGTCAATACGTTCAGTTATTTGTTCTGTTAATCGATTTAATAACTCTATAAGACCTGGTGATGCAAGAATTATTTCTTCACTATTTGATACATTGCTATGAGGTGTACTGGCCATCACATCCTGATCTGACGTGTCTACACTAGATTTCCTATTCTCAGTTGACATCATCTTTTACAGTGCCAAACAACCCAGACTACAAATACAAATTAATAAGCGTTGCTGTACTTATCTTATTATTCAGTGTCCAACGATGCGACGATCCGGGCCCAAGCATCCAATTTCCAGGTTAAGTGCTCCATTTTTCTTTGCCATATAGTTCCAGATTCCCGTCCTCCTTGGTTTTTCCAGCATTGATTATATACATCCAAACATACTTCTCCTGCAACAAAAACACACTGTAGACACTGTATATGACGCAATCCCAGCTCCTCCACCATTTATAACATTTTAATGGATTGTTAAAGTAATTACAGTTCATTCTTTCTACCACTTTCAAACATAATACTCATCTTTTCAACATTACGATGTATGGGGGTTCTGCTCGCTGCAACATTATTCTCCTGGGGCGTCGTGGTAGAAATAAATACTTGTTATGTACAATTTTTCACTTCTTCTTTAATTTGAAACCGAACTGCTTCTCCACCAAAACATTATAAATTCAAACTTGAGTACAACAACAACAACACAAACTGACAGAGATTCCAAAGCACTTTGCAAAAGCCAGAACTTGAACTCCCCCGCGCAAGGCGGTAAGGCAAATATATAACATCAACAATAATGACATTACATCATGCATTGTTCATAACAATTGAATATACTAATTTACAATTACCAAACACACAAAGAAAACATTTCATGTACACAAAAATAATCACAATATAAAATGAAAACTATGCATACAATAATTTTACAAGGCCCATATATTTTTAAGTCATGATTTCAGTTCTTTCTGTATGATAACAAACAGCAATGTTAAATGTCAATTAATTAGTTAATGAGTACATCCTACATGTTCCCAACATATATTGAACTATCAAATATCATCACAAATCTGAAAATAAGTTCAAAATCTCATGTCAGTCAATACATACAAAGAATTACAATATTGAATTTCGACTATTATATTAAGTAACACAATTAGCTGGTCAATACAATTTGTTTATGAGCCTAACCTATATACAATGCTATTTATTTTAATGTCTTTATGTTTTACAAAAGTTTGTACCCTTCGTGTGTCTATTTATTGAAATAATGTATGGTGACAAAAGTATTGTTTATAGAACTGTCTGGAAACGTCTTATACAAATCTCTTAATTAATGAAATCTATCACTTGTTTTGATCACAGTATCACTGAGACACTGTCTTACACTGATTCCTAGACTGGCTATTTCGTTTGTAACTTCACACGCAAAATATATCACTATTACACCACACTATTCCGAGTTCGACGCAGACGGTATCGTACAATAACATTGAGATGAGAGGTCCAGCACTGCAAGTATTTTGGCAGTACTTTTTATTTCTGTAGTAATTGTAAACAAACTTTATTTCCACTTCGGGAATTCATACAGAACAAAACACACATAACAAACTGAAAGATGTACACACTAAGGTGGTTCTAAAGGAACTGTTTGTAGCTGTGCTGCACTGCATTCTGGTTGGTGCTGCTGTAGCACTATTTTGAAAGCAGCGCCCCCACTGCCATTCAGCACAGTGGCCTTGTTAAACATTGCGCGTGATATCACAACACTTCTTCCCCTTTGGTTTGAGCACTTACTTGCTGTAGGTGGTGTTAAGTGTGCCCATATCCATGTGTCCTGTGTGCATGTCTGCGAACTCCCTGTGAGGCACCTTCACGTATGGATGAAAATGTCCCAGGCTAGACTGCAGTCTTGTAGTAAGATGACTTAAAGCGATGATTGGAGACATTAGAGAGTTATCAGACGTCTGCTACTGGTGTAGAACACATGATGCACAATAGTGCAAATTTATCACTTGTTAAGAGTGTTTGGCAGGTAAACAACATCGCTTACCCTTCCCCGTCAGTACATCAAGAGCCAGTGTCCACTCGAATTACTTCATGCAGACATCTGTGGACCAATGGAGACGTGTTTGCTTAGAGGTGCGAGATATGTCTTGCTTTTGAAGGATGACTATTCAGGTTTTCGCTAAGTATTCTTCATGAAACAAAAGAATGAAGTTAAATGCTTGATAAAAAACTTTATTGCAAAAGCTGAGAGAGAAACTGGTCAAAAAATGTAAAGTTCTAAGGAGTGATAATGGACTGAAGTTTATGAATGCTGATTTATGTACATATTTGAATGAAAATGGAATAACACATCAAAGGAGCTCTGTGTACACACCACAGCAAAATGGACGAGCTGAGAGAGAAATGCACACCCTGGTTGAAGCTGCTCGTTCAATGATTTGGAACTGATCCAAGTCCTGCCAGAGGTAAAACTCCTTTTGAAGCCTTTTATGACAGATAATTACCCTTGGAAGACTTGAAAATATTTGGGATTCGTGTGTCTGTGCTTGTACCCAAAGAAAAGAGACTAAAACTAGACCCCAAAAACAAGATTGGTTTATTTATGGGTTATGATGATGATGTGAAGGGGTACAGAATATTTATACCTTCCACAAAGAGAGTTGAATTGCATCGAGATGTAGTGTTCTTGCCACCAGCAGTATCAGAACGGAAGAAGGAAACTGATGTCCCTGTAGTGGAGTATGATATTATCTGTTGTGATGAAGAAAATACAGATCAAACATCAGAATCAGAGGGGCAGAAAGAAGTAGAAACAAGGACTCAGCTCGTAGGAGAAGATAGAAGTCAGCTTGGAGAAGAACAAGAAAACTACAGACAATGTGGAGAAAGTTCATTTGAAAATGTGGATGCTGAGAATGTGAAGTCATACAATCTGAGGCCCAGAACAAATATTCAACTTCCAAATTACTTAGAAGATTATGAGTTAGGACTGTTGACAGCTGTGAATGATGACGACCCCAGCACCTATTATGAAGCAATGTCTAGTAGTGATGCTGAAAACTGGAAAGAAGCTATAGCAAGAGAGCTGCAAGCCCTTGAAGAAAGTAATACATGGGATTATGTATGTAAGCCAAATGATTGTAACATTATTGACACAAAGTGGGTTTTTAGACAGAAAAGAGATGAAAAAGGTAACATTGTCTCTTATAAAGCTCGCCTTGTAGCTAGAGGTTTCCAACAAACATTGACGTATTCAGAAATTTACAGCCCAGTAGCAAAGTTAACTTCAGTGCAATGTATTCTGATTTTTTTGTAATGATGACAACTTACCCATCTATCAACTGGATGTTTGTAGTGCTTTCCTATATGGAGGGATAGTTGGAGATTACTATGTCAGCTTGCCTGTTGGGTGCTTCAGCAAAATGAAGGGTAAAGTTTGCAAACTAAAAAAGGCTCTGTATGGTTTGAAGGACTCACCAAAAACTGGAACATTAAATTCCACACAGTTATAACTGGTTTAGGATTTGTGAGAGGTGATTTTGAGTATTGTTTATATATAAAGGCAGATAACAGCAGTAAAACATACCTACTTGTTTATACTGATGATCTGCTCATAGCTTCAACTTTTCAAAATGAAATTGACAATTTAAAGTTGTTATTTAGTGGTAACTTTAAAATGAAGGATTTAGGTCTGATTAGAAACTACTTGGGAATGAATATTGTTCAGAATTTAAGCGAGGGAACTGTTACTATCTCTCAAAGTACTATCTTGAAAAAATATTAAAAGTTTTTGATAGGTATGAGTGTAATTCTGTTTCAACTCCTATTGAGGAAACTTTTGATCACAGTGTGCTGAAAAGAGAAACATCTGAAAATGAAAACATTGAGAAAAGATGTAGAAGATTAATAGGGTCACTGATGTATGCCACATTATGTTCAAGACCAGATATTTGTGTAGCATTAATTCTAAGCAGATACCAATCATGTGCAAGTCAAGATTTATGGAGTGCTTTAAAACATGTGTTGCATTACATTAAAGGTACCCTACAACTTAGTTTGTTATATGCTAGGGATAAAAAGTGTGCAGATACCATAACTGGTTAAGTTGACTCTGATTGGGCTGGTGACAGAGTAGACAGAAAGTCCACAAGTGGTTATCTGTTTAAAGTTTTGGGTTGTAGTGTTTCATGGGCATCTAAGAAGCAACCTACAGTGTTCATGTCATCAACAGAATCAGAATTTGTAGTGTTAAATATGGCTACTAGTGAAGTCTGTTGGCTTAGTAATTTGTACCATAATCTTTCTGGCAGTCAAAAGGCTGTTGTACTTTACGAAGACAACTTACCAGTAATAAGACTTTGTAAGAACCCACAGATTCATCATAAACTTAAGCATACAGATGTAAAACTTTTATTTGTCAGGGAGAAAGTTGATGCTAAGAAAGTTGTGATAAAGCACATTAACACAAAAGAGCAACAAGCAGATATCCTGACAAAACCACTTGGGAAAATTAAATTTGAAAAGTTTAGGGCCTTGCTAGGACTATTTTAGGTGTTGCAGTGTAGTCATTGTAACACCAATAATTAACATTGAGGGAGGGTATTAAAGGTACAATGTTAATGTTATTTTTTCTTTAAAGCAAAGACAGTAATTATGATCTTTTCTTATGTTAACTTCTGAGGTGTTTTTGGTTCTTGTGTAGCATCTGTGCTTTATGTTTTGTTGTCATCCACCATCGGAGTGTATCGTAATTTATTTTTGTAATAAACTCTGCAAAATCAGACTTATTTTGAGTTTCTTTTACTGCATTTGCTAACAGGCACTACCTCACTTGTCTTCAATTTCACTGGAAAAATTCCACCTCTGAAAGAGCTGTTTGATATATCTACTAATGGTGTAAGTATGTGCTCACTTACTAACTGTATCGGCAAGATGTCACCAATAGAAAAGTGTAGTGCCACTCTGCTATCGTGAAAAAGGCAAAAAATAAGCAGTTCGTCATGTAAAGAATGTGAGAAGCGAGTGATAAAAGGTATCATGTGTGTCAAATGCAATTATTGGTTACACAAAAAGTGCATGAAAATAAATCTAAAATATATCAGTGGTGATTTTCCGTGGACATGCCATGCTTGTTTAAGTGTCGAAACGGCCGATCTGGTAAGTTTAGTGGAATCCAAAAATGAAATTATAAAGTTACTGCGAAATGACATTGAAGCATTAGAAACGGAAATACTGTGTTTAAAGGAAGGAAATGCTAGATTATTACAAGAAAAACAGTGCACTGTGGGTGAATTCCATCAAGAAAAGCAGCAAGATTGTGAAAATATGGTTGCGTGTGAAATCCAGCAAATGAAAAGGAATCTCGTGAAAATATGTTTGCTCGAAATATGGATGTTTTAAATGAAAACATATCTAGTGCTGTAGATGTCATATGCAAAAACCGGCAGCTAGGCCAGGGCCGGATCTAGGACATTTGCCAAGGGGGGGCAAGCTTAAATTTGCCACCCCTCCTTTCACGCCCACCCCTTTAAGAATCGACTTTTTGATTCTAAATGGGTTACATATTTGTAAATGTCACAATCTCACAACACTAACTTATTTTATTGACTGAATTAAGACCAAAGGAAAACAGAACAATTTTAATACATAAAAAATATTACAAGCTTACTCAACGTATAAAAATCAATACAAAATTTCGCTTTTCGAGCTTTTTTTGCTGCAAAACTGTTTTTTATATCATCATAGTTTAGAGAAGCAGCTTGTTTGTGCTCTATGGATATTATACTCAGATTTGTTAAGCAGTCGTGCTCCTCAAGTGTATTTAATTAGTTTCAGCTTGCTGAAACTTCTTTCTCCAGACGAAACTAGAATGGTAAGATATATTTTAACGTTGTAGTAAGGTTGGGATACCCCTCTACCAATTTATTTTTATAAATTAAACTTAATGTTGATGATACAGTGGAATCTTGCAAGGCTCTGTGTATTGCCAGTACATGTTGTCTGAAACTTTCAACTTCAAGTTCTTCCTCATTAAGATCTTCTGCCAGTTCCGCTGCTTTGGCCTTCAAGTCCTCCACTTCCATTCCTCGAATCTGCACACCACACAGAAAACTAATTTTTGCACCAATTTTCTTATGTGCGGTAAACCTGGTACTAAGCTCTGTCAATTATTCCTTATTTTTTCTGTGAATGTTGCATACTTCATCTTCACAAAGCTCATCGGCCATTTTCTTCTTTCTTCGAATCCTTTTTTCAGAAAATACCATTGATACTCATTATCTTCTGCTAGCCCTTTGGCCTCAGAAATAGCTTCAGAGGTACAAGAATCCTGGGAAGTTTTGAGAAAGCCCAAAAGTCCTTGAATGTTTCGAACAGCTTTATCAATTGTAAAGTATTAACTTCACAGAAATTGATTAACATGAGCAATTTATTTTAATATTGCATACCAGAAACAAGTTAAAGTAATGAATTTCAGTTTTCTTATATTTTTTAAAATATATCTTGTCTCTGATTTTGTTTCTTGTGTTGACAATTTATAAGTTTCAGTTTTTTCCAGGGCCTTCAAAACCTTATGAAACTGCTTGTAAACAGCTTCAACCGCATCTACTCTTGCAGATCACCTACTCTTTCTGAATATCTGATGAATTTGCTCCTACTAAATTTAAAGAGTGAGCAGCACATGGTACGAAATAGGCCAGTTCATTCTTCTGAAGTATTCTTGACTGGACCCGTTTGTACTTTCCAGCCATGTTTGCCCCATTGTCATGAGACTGCCCCCTGCAGTACTTAATGTTCGACCCATCTTGTTCTAATTTTTGCAGTATCTCTTGACTAAGGCCTTCTCCTGTTTTGCCTGTAACTGTAAAAAAGTCAGTAAAACTTTCCACAACCTCTGAGTTATTCTACTTGACATATCGAATTACTTGTGTCATCTACGCATTGTGGCTGATATCTGGAGAGCAGTCAAACATCAGTGAAAAGTATTTAGCAGCTAAAATATCATTAATAATATCTTGTTTTACTTTGTCAGCAATCAAGTCACGGAACTCATCTTGTATATTTTTGTAAAGATAGCTAATCTGGCCTTTCTTGTGGCGTTCAATACGCAGACGAAGGGAGACATTATAGTATGATATGAGATCAATTGTATTTAGAAATTTGCCGCTATGTGGATCACCAAAATCACCATCTTCTTTTGTTCCTCTAAAAGGACTTCCTCGCTTAGCTAGAAAATGGATAGCATACCTACTGGATAGCATATCCTAATGGATAGGATACAGTGAGATTCCTCTTGTTTTATCTGGTCTTGCTGCCCAGTGTGCAATAGTTATCAGGTGGGTTTGTCGGAGAACATCGAAAGAGTCGAAAGAAGGGCAGCTTGTTTTGCAATGTCATGATACAGGGAAGACATGGAAATGATACAGGATCTGGAATGGGAATCATTAGAACAAAGGCGTTTATCGCTGCGACGTGGGCTACTTATGAAACTACAATCGTCAACATTCTCCTCCGAATGTGAAAATATATTGTTGCCTCCCACTTACATAAGTAGAAAACGTGAAATTAGAACTCGAACAGATAGATTCAGATCTTCTTTCTTCCCGCGCGCTATTCGAGAATGGATTGGGAGATAAATAGTATAAAAGTGGTCTGATGAACCATTTGTCAGGCAGTTACATGTGATTTACAGAGCATCCTGTGTAGATGTCTATCAATTCCACCACTACCGAGAGAGGACTCTAGATCCTTAATGTTTTTGACTTTCAATAAGAAGTGTGCGCACCTGAAATACCTTTTTTTATATATATAAGGAATGGAACGTTATTCAAATTCACCTGTTCTACAAATACTACTTTGATATGAAATATGAATATTCATTTATCTGAAAAAGGAAATCTATGCAAATTAATAAACATTGTGCATTTACTTATGCAATAAGGCAAACATCTTCCTCATTCTGACTAATATCTAGTAGATTTTTAAAGTTTGATTAGCTGAAGTACCTGTGACAGGGCAACACTGAAGTCAGCAACCAGGAATTTTAGTTTTATTAGATTATTTCGGTATCTCTTGCAGTCATTTTACTTTTAATAATTCTGTGTCAGTTAATTTCATTAAATTATACCTGAAAGTCACATTCTGTAAAAAAAAAAAAAAATCGGTTAAAATTTGCCACTCTCTAAATGCTGCCGACTGGGGCAACTGACCCCTTTGCCCCTCCCTAGATCCGGCCCTGGCTAGGCCTACACAAGAGGATGAGAGCGAATTTCTAATAATTGGCGATTCATTGCTGAAAAATGTTGCAAAATTGATGTGCACCCAGGAATTAGAATGCAGCAACTCAGCAAACATTTTAAGAACTTGGAAAATGCAAAATCTGCAGAATGAGAATTACAGAGGCGTTTTTGTGCATGTCGGAACAAACTCGTTAAGAAGCAGCAGCGAAGAAGAAATTATTAATGATACCAGAAATGTGATTCGCTTGGCAAGAAGTGTATATGCGAGATACAAGTTCGTAATTAGCAGAATAATAAAAAGGAGGTCAATGAGTGACAAATATATCTTGCAAGTAAACTACGCCATCAAAGAACAATGCGATAGTCTAGGGGCAATTTTCATAGACCCAAACAAATGTCTATGTGAAAATTGTCTCAGAAAGGATGGCTTACACTTAAATAGACTGGGATCTGTGACACTCAATAAAATGTTTACTGATGTCTGTAGAATTATCAGAAACGAGGGCAACTAAGACGGACTGATGGGGGTGATAAATCAGATATTCTCGCAGAAAAAGCAAATTTTAAACATCATTCAAAAGTGAAGGAAATACAGAACAGGATCTCAGAACAAAAGCCACAACATTTAAGCCAGCAATACAAAAATTACATTGAAGTGCTACATTAGAATATGCAATCCATTGGCAACAAAAAATTAGAAGCAGAAATACTGTTAAGTGAATTACAACCAGACATATTATGTATTAGTGAACATGGACTAACTGAAAATCAGATAGATAATCTGAAAATAAGTGACTATATTTATGCAGATCAATACAGAAAAGTGGAGGTGTTTCTATATATATCAAAACAGGAAAGCTAGAGACTGCGAACAATAAAGATGTGAAACTCCCAACAGTAAAAGAAAAAGACTTTGAAATTACTGGTGTAATGATAGAAGGCTTACGTATGTTCTGTGTGTATAGATCGCCAAGTGACGATATTAGCATTTTCCTGGGGAAAAAAAAAAAAAAAAAAAAAAAAAAAAAAAAAAAAAAAAAAAAAAAAAAAAAAAAAGGCTACTTTACTATGAATGAATATGAAGAGAAACATTTATTATATGTGGAGATATCAATATTGACATGGGAAAAGGATCAAAAATTAGCAAGATTTTGAAAAACTGCTACTGCAGTATCACATGGAGGCAACAATATCTACACCAACAAGAGTGACATCTCATAGCCAGTCAGTTATTGACAACATCATTACAATATCAGTAGATCTGATTATGAATCACATAAACAGCAATAACTGATCATGATGGACAAATGTTCTACCTTAGTAGATGGCACAGCAGGGCATGTGAAACAAAAGGCAAAATCAAAGAAATCAGAGTCATGAGTGAACAAAATATAAACACTTTTAGAACAATTTTAAGCAGAGAAACCTGGACTGAAACTCTGCAAGCATGGACTGTAAACGAAAAGTATGAAGCTTTTATAGCAACAATTAAATTTCACTTTGAGGTAGCATTCCCAAAACTTAAGAGACAAATTAAGGTACAGCAACAACAACAGTGGATAACCAGAGAAGTATTAGAACAATGTAGGAAGCTTCAGGAATTGAGACAGGTGGGAGATGTTGAAGGCTATAAAACTACAAAAAACTTACAAGAAGACAATAAGGAAGGCAAAAGCAAACTCAAGGGTCTGTTTACTTGTATTAAATTGATATTTATATCACTTTAACAGGATTGTTCCAATGTGTTCATTGCTGAGGTGCTATTCCGCTGCATGGAGAGCCTTGGCAGTAGTGGCATTTATTTTTGGAACACAGAAGCTGAATTAAAATCTGTGACATGGAAGAAAATTGAACTTAGACTATTCTGAGGCACCTTAAACGTTAGTGGTGTGGTGGTGTAACAGTTAAGACGTCTGTCTATTAAGCATGGAGGTCCGAGTTCGATTCCCGGCCACATCACAAATTTTAATTCTATGCTTTAGATTTATCATTATTGTCAATTAATATTAGCATATTAAACTCGGAAAACAAGATTAAGGCAACTTGGAATGCAATAAATGCTGAAAGAAAGGAAAATGCTGGACCAAACAAAGAAACAGAGATCAGGTCAAAGAAAATTGACAAAAGAATTGTTACAGATGGTAGCAAAATAGCGAAAATTTTGTTACCTTTGTACCCATTTTCTTTGGACTCTTTCTTTCCAGTTTTAAGTTATTAACAACATTTATAAAACTGTCATTGAGAATGTTCGCTATTTTGCTACCATCTACATCTACATCGATACTCTGCAAATCACATTTAAGTGCCTGGCAGAGGGTTCATTAACCACCTTCATAACTTTTCTCTACCGTTCCATTCTCTAATAGTGCGCGGGAAGAAAGAACACCTAAATCGTTCCGTTTTCGATCTGATTTCTCTTATTTTATTGGGATGGTCATGTCTCCCTAAGTAGGTGGGTGCTAGCAAAATATTTTCACATTCAGAACTAAAAGTCGGTGATTGAAACTTCGCAAACAGATCACGCCGCAATGAATAACGTCTTTCTTTTAATGATTTCCACCCCAATTCGTGCAACATTTCCGTGACGCTTTCCCCCCCGTAACGTGATAAAACAAAACGAGCTGCCCTTCTCTGAACCTTCTCAATATCTTCCGTCAGTCCCACCTGGTGAGGGTCCCACAAGGGGCAACAGTACTCCAAGAGAGGACGCACAAGTGTGATGTAGGCAGTCTCTTTGGTGGAGCTGGTGCATCGTCTAAGCGTTCTGCCAATGAAACGTAACCTTTGGTTCGCCTTCCCCACAATATTTTCTATGTGTTCTCTCCAGTCAAAGTTGTTCGTAATTGTAACTCCTAGGTATTTGGTAGAATTTACGACCTTAAGGTTTGACTGATTTATCGCGTAATTGAAGTTCAGCGGATTTCTTTTAGTGGTCATGTGTATTACTTCACACTTTTCTTTATTTAGTGTCAATTGCCAATTTTCGCACCAAGTAGAAATTTTGTCTAAATTGCTTTGCAGTTGCTTTTGATCCTCTGTTGACTTCACTAACCGATAAACGACAGCATCATCCGCGAACAGTCTAAGGGAGCTATTCAGATTATCTCCTAAATCGTTTATAAACACGAGGAAGAGTAGGGGACCAATAACGCTTCCCTGTGGAACGCCAGATATCACTTCTGTTTTACTCGATGACTTACCGTCAATTACAACGAACTGTGTCCTTTCTGATAGGAAATCGTGAATCCAATCGCACAATTGGGGAGATATTCCATAAGCACGCAATTTCATTAGAAGCCGCTTGTGGGGTACAGTATCAAAAGCCTTCCGGAAATCCAGAAATATGGAATCGATTTGAGATCCCTTGTCGATGGCACTTAACACTTCATGTGAATAAAGGGCAAGCTGTGTTTCGCAAGAGCGATACTTTCTGAATCCGTGCTGACTATTGGTTAATAGGTCGTTCTCTTCGAGGTAGTACATAATATTCGAACAAAGTATATGTTCCAAAATCCTACTGCAAATCGACGTCAATGAGATAGGCCTGTAATTTTGGGGATCACTCCTATTGCCTTTCTTGAATATTGGAGTAATTTGGGCAACTTTCCAGTCTTTGGGTACGGATCTTTCGCTGAGTGATCGGTTGTAAATTATAGCTAAGTACGGAGCTATTTCATCAGCATACTCTGAGAGGAATCTAGTTGGTATACAATCTGGCCCGGATGATTTATTTTTGTTTAGTGACTTAAGTTGTTTTACTACTCCAGGAACATCTACTTCTAAGTTTCGCATGCTGGCAGCTGTTCTTGGATTGAATACTGGAGTGTTCACTTCGTCTTCTTTGGTGAAAGAATTTCGGAAAGCTGTGTTTAGTAATTCTGCCTTAGCAGTACTGTCGTCGGTAGTATTACCATTGCTATCGCATAGTGAAGGTATTGTTTGTGTTTTGCCGCTAGTGTACTTCACATATGACCAGAATTTCTTTGGATTTTCTGCAAGATTACGAGACAGGATTTCGTTGTGGAAACAACTATAAGATTCTCGCATTGAAGTCCGCGCTAGGTTGCGAGTTTCAGTAAAAGATTGCCAGTCTTGCGGATTCTGTGTCTTTTTAAATTTTGCATGCGTTTTCCTTTGTTTCTGCAACAGTGATCTGACCTGTTTCGTGTACCACGGGGGGTCAGCCCCCTCTTTTATTAATTTATTTCGTATAAATCTCTCGATTGCTACTGATATTATGTCTTTGAATGTAAGCCACAACTGATCTACACTCGCATTTTTAGTTTTGAAGGACTGGAGACTATCACTCAGGAAAGCGTGAAGCGAATTTTTATCTGCTTTATTGAATAGATATATTTTTCGTTTATTTTTGGTGCATTTGGGAATTTCGATATTCAGTCTCGCTACTACAACTCGATGTTCGCTAATCCCTGTATCTGTTTTGATGCTCTTTACTATCTCGGGATTATTTGTTGCTAGGAGATCAAGAGTATTTTCGCAACCACGTACTATTCTAGTGGGTTCATGAACTAACTGTTCGAAGTAGTTCTCAGAAAAAGCATTCAGAACTAGTTCGGACGATGTTTTATATTTGCCGCCGGTTTTGAATACGTAATTATGCCAACATATCGAGGGTAAATTAAAGACGCCACCGATTATAACAGTATGCTTCGGATACCTATTTGAAATATGATTCAAGCTTTCTTTGAACATTTCTGCAACCGCATCGTCTGAGTCAGGGGGCCGATAAAAAGATCCAATTATTAATTTATTTCGGTGGTCAGGTATAACCTCTACCCCGACCAATTCACAGGAAGTATCTGCCTCAATTTCGTTGCAGGATAAACCGTTTGTAACAGCAATAAACACGCCACCCCCTGTTTTATTTATTCTATCCTTTCTGAAGACCATTTGGCCCTTTGAAAAAATTTCGGCCGAATTTATCTCAGGCGTCAGCCAGCTTTCAGAACCTATAACGATTTGTGCCTCAGTACTTTCTATCAGCGCTTGGAGCTCTGGAATTTTCCCAACACAGCTACGACAATTTACAACTGTTACACCAATGGTTTTTATGTCTACTTTCTTCCCGTGTCTGACCTGCCCCCTTTGAGACTGAAACCCATTTTGTGTATTCCCGAGGCCATCTAACCTAAAAATCCGCCCAGTCCACGCCACACAGCCCCCGCTACCCGTGTAGCCACTTCCTGAGTGTAGTGGACTCCTGACCTATTTAGCGGAACCCGAAAACCCACCACCCTTTGGCGCAAGTCGAGGAATCTGCAGCCGACACGGTCGCAGAACCGTCTGAGCCTCTGATTCAGACCCTCCACTCGGCTCTGAACCAAAGGTCCGCAGTCAGTCCTGTCGACAATGCTGCAGATGGTGAGCTCCGCTTTCATCTTGCAAGCAAGACTGGCAGTCTTAACCACTTCTGATAGCCGCTCAAAACCAGAGAGGATCTCTTCCGATCCAAAGCGACACACATCATTGGTCCCAATATGAGCCACCACCTGCAGTTGGCTGCACCCTGTGCTCTTCATGGCATCCGGAAGGAGCCGTTCCACATCCGGAATGACTCCCCCTGGTATGCACACAGAGTGCACATTGGAATTCTTCCCCTCCCTAGTAGCCATTTTCCTAAGGGGCTCCATTACCCGCCTAACGTTGGAGCTCCCAACTACCAACAAACCCACCCTCTGTGAGTGCCCGGATCTTGAAGGCAGAGGGGCGAGTACAGGACAAGCGACACCATCCGCATCAGGAACATCCCCTGCCACAGACAGCGCCTCGAATCTGTTGGCAAGACTAACCGGGGAGGCCTCCACTTCGGTCCTCCGGGAAGTCTTACGCCGTCTGACATGCGCTGAGGGGACCTCCCAATCCACCACGGATTGGGGGGCTACCTTGTCGCGGGCAGTGAGCGGGCTGGCCACAGCCGCAGGCCGATCGGAGGGCACAACAGACGCACAGGGCGTCTGCTGTACCCCCGCGAGCGGCCCACAACAGCGGCGCCCACCCACCGCAGTCTCAAGCGTTGCCAGCGAAGCCAACGCCGCCTGAAGCTGCGAGCGAAGAGTCACCAACTCTGCCTCCATCCGTTCGCAGCAGTCACAGTTCCTAGCCATTCTAAAAACCTTTGTTTCTTCCAAGTAAGTATGTCAGAGGACTCAGTAGATTGATAAACAGTGAGCTTTGTAAAGTATAGACCTAACGCTGAACTGTTTATTAACGGCTAATCTGAAAAATATATACGCGAGCTAATAAATAAAAAAATTCTGTAACAACTCTATTGTCAATTTTTATTGACCTGATATCCGTTTCTTTGTTTGGTCCAGTAGTTTCCTTTCTTTCAGCGTTTATTACATACCAGGCTGCCTTTATCTTGTTTTTCGAGTTTAATATGGTGATGTTAATTGAGTTTGCTGTTGCCTTCCTTATTGTCTTCCTGTAAGTATTTTGTAATGTTTATAG
Organism: Locusta migratoria; assembly: GCA_026315105.1. NCBI lineage: Eukaryota > Metazoa > Arthropoda > Insecta > Orthoptera > Acrididae > Locusta > Locusta migratoria. The sequence continues at coordinate 345,757,963 of CM048751.1, read as the reverse complement.
CCTTCAACATCTTCCACCTGTCTCAATTCCTGTAGCCTCCTACATTGTTCTAATACTTCTCTGGTTATCCATGAGAGTGAAATTATTTAATCATCTTCCAAAACCTATAAAAGAAGCCCAGGAAATGAACAAATTTAAATGATTGGTGATATCTTCTCCTAAAGAAATATTGCTTCTATTCAGTTCAGGAATATATGGAATCAAATATGTCTTAAGATAGACTACAACCATACCTCCCAAATTGATAGTCTACAACCATCCCTCTCATATTGATTATAGAAACATCTTGTAAAACACACACACACAAAACCATACTTGTATACTGTTCCCATCCACTGTTGAAATTAGTTTAATTAAAAACATATGTTTTATAGTACTGATATTACTCACTCCACTTCTGTAATTATCTGAAGAAATAAGTTTTATAGTACTGACATTACTTGCATTATAATCTACACAATTTTTCTGTAAGATATTGTCACGTTGCAATGGAAGTAGGCTTGACTTCGAAGGCAACTAAACACAGCACTAATACTGAAGGCACGTTTATTACGAACTCAACGTACACGCAGCACTGACTGCCTCTCAGGCAGAGTGCTCTGCTATTTATACACAGACAGAATTTACAAGAAATTAGAAGAACAGTTAACATAAGAAACAAGTAGAATTTACAAGTGAACATAAGAAAGATGTAGAACCTTCTGGAATTGTAAATTACAAAGAAATAAATTTTTGCCGGTGGACGGGATTGAACCGGTGACCTTCTGCTCTGCAGTCCGTGATGCTATCCCCTGCGCCACGCCGGCAGTTGGTGTTCGTGGTCTCTCGCGGCATTGCTCCCTCTCCTGGAGAAACAGCCACGTGTCATGGGTCCTCTGTATGACAGTTCAAGAGAATCCTTCCCTTCTCCACGATTATCGACGACAGATGTTCCTATCGTGGCTTCATCAGGAACATTACTGTACTTAAAGTCCTTGAACAAGAAGCCATTGTCGTCTACCTGCTCTTCAGGATCGTGGTAAGGCTTCATGCGCAGGACATGAACAATGTCTCTTCGTTTTTGACATTTCGATGACGGCTCATAATCCTCAACTTCGTATGTGACGTCTGACAGGCAGCGTATGACACGATATGGACCAAAGTATTGCTTCAATAACTTTTCTGACAGTCTAGCCTTCCGTACAGGGGTAAAAATCCATACCAGATCTCCTGGGCTGTACACAACAGGTCGGTGCTTGTCGTTATACCACTGACGGTCCCTCTCCTGGGCGTCCAGTGTCCGTATGCGAACCAGCTGTCTTGCTTCTTCGACCCTGGTGATGAGCTATTTAACATAATCATCCAGAGTGTTGTCCGATTGGAACAGGAACAGTGTATCCATTGTCGTCTCAGCTTCATGGCCATGGAGCAGGAAAAACGGAGTGAAGCCTGTGGTGTCTTGTCTTGCGGTATTGTAAGCAAATGTCACGACTGGCAGAATAGTATCTCAATCTTTCTGCTCAACATCAACGTACATCGACAGCATGTCGGCTAACGTTTTGTTAAAACATTCCGTAAGACCATTTGTCTGAGGATGGTATGCAGTTGTCATTCTGTGGACAATATCACACCATGACATTACCTCTGATACTAGTTTTGACTGGAATACTTTTCCACGATCAGATATCATGACACGTGGTGCTCCATGCTTCAAAATAATGTCTTCTACAAGGAATTTTGCGATCTCTGGAGCTTCTGCAGTCGGCACAGATTTGGTGACAGCGTAGCATGTGAGGTAGTCAGTGCAAACTATTATCCAGCGGTTACCGGTTGTCGACTTCGGGAACCTCCCTAAAAGATCGATCCCAACTCGGAGGAATGGAGCTGCTGCCGGCAGAATCGGTACGAGATGTCCTTGAGGTAATTGTGGCACATGCTTCCGTCGCTGGCACTCTTTACAGTGACTCACATAGTGCTTGACAGATTGGTAGAGACCTTTCAGTAATACCTGCGTCTGATTCTGTCTAGGGTCTTCACGAATCCCAGATGACCGGATATTGGAGCATCATGGAAATATTTGAGAATAGCTGGCTGGAGATAAGCTGGAACAACAAGTAGCCATTTGGGGCCCAGTGGATCATAGTTGCTCTTGTACAATGTTCCGTTTATAAGTTGGAACTCTCCATTGGTCGGTTCTCCTTTCTCCAAGGCCTCTATCATTTTTAATAGTGTTGGATCTTCCCTCTGTTCATCTGTAACGTCATCTAATTCAGTGAGAGCTGAAATTTCATTAATGCTGTTGTGTTCCACTAATGGATTTCTTGAAAGGCAGTCGGCATCCTTATGTTTGCGCCAGTTCTTGAATACCACTGTGACATCGTACTCTTGGAGTCTTAGTGCCCATCTTGCTAGTTGACCTGATGGATCCTTCAAGCTAGTCAGCCAACACAAAGAATGGTGGTCTGTCATGACGGTGAATGGTTTGCCAAATAAATACGGCCGGAACTTGTTGATAGCCCAGATAACTGCGAGACATTCTTTTTCAGTTGTAGAGTAGTTTATCTTGGACTTTGAGAGTACTCTTGACGCATAGGCTATCACTTTTTCGGCACCTTCCTGAACTTGTACAAGCACTGCACCAATCCCATAGCCACTGGCGTCTGTGAGAAGTTCCGTTTCTGCATTCTCGTCATACAAGGCTAGCACTGGTGCGGAAGTTAGAGCCTCCTTAAGTGCTTGGAAATCTCTTTCTTTTGTCTCATCCCAGTAAAATTTGGCATCTCCCTGCAGAAGTTCTTGTAATGGACGTGCCTTGTTACAAAATCCTTTTATGAAACATCGGTAGTATGAGCACAGCCCGAGAAAACTTCTCACATCACGAATGTGCTGAGGAGTTGGAAATTCTGTGACTGCCCTTACTTTATCTGGATCAGGATGGACACCATCTCCGTTAACTAGGTGCCCCAGGATTTATATCTCTTTGGCGACGAAGAGGCACTTCTTTGGATTGAGGCGGAGACCTGCAGCCTGAACACACTTCAACACAGTTGACAGGCGACTCAGATGCTCTTCAAATGTTTTCGAGAAAACCACAATGTCATCTAAATAGCAGAGACACGTCGTCCACTTAAGGTGTCGAAGCAAGTTGTCCATCATGCGTTTGAATGTGGCTGGAGCATTACATAATCCAAATGGCATTAATTTAAATTCATAGAGGCCGTCAGGTGTCATAAAAGCCGTCTTCTCCCTGTCAGCTTCGTCAACCTCGATTTGCCAGTAACCTGTCCGCATGTCCATAGTTGAGAAATATGTAGCTTCTTTCAAGCAGTCTAAGGTGTCATCAATACGCGGCAATGGGTAGACATCTTTCTTTGTGATACTGTTCAGCCGCCGATAGTCGACGCAGAATCGCCACGTGCCATCCTTCTTTACAAGGACCACCGGAGACGACCAAGGACTCTCCGAAGGTTGAATAATGTCATCTCGCAACATCTTCTCCATTTCCTCCCGAATTATCTGTCTTTCAGCTGGCGACACTCTATACGAACGCTGGCTAATTGGCGGATGGTCCCCAGTATTGATACGGTGCTTTATCGTGGGCCGTTTCGTCTGACTTTTCCCCTGCTGAGGTGTATGCACCCGAAAATTGGCGTAGTATACCTAACACCCGCTGGCATTGTTTTTTGGTCAGTCCAGGCCCTATTGGCAGTTCCACGTTTGTTTCCTCCAGCATGTTGTCTGTAGTAATAGCAGGGCATGGGTCTTCATTGATGACGTTGAGCTCACCGTCCTGGATTGGTTCAGCTGTCCTGATACACATTCCCTTGGGGATAAGTTGTGACTGCTCATGACAATTTGTGATCCAAATCTTTCCTTGACCACCGGTAATGCTTATGATAGCCGCTGGTATGTAAATTTCTTTTGTGAGCCTGATAAACTTTTTACTATCAACAAGACCGGCTAAGGCAGGGCTTTTAAGTAGTCCTCTATTCAAGGAAAGCATATAAAAATCACCCTCGCGCGCTATGTATACAACAGAATAGGGAACTCTGGAAAGAAATGTATGCTACATCTTATGACAAGGAATACATGAAATTCAAATATTAAACCCCCTAAAAAGTGAGTCTTGGAGAAATACATTATGAGGATTATTAGAAACGACTGGGAAACTAACAAATGGACAAAGGAAAAAAAATTGTTCAAATATTTGTTAAGCTTAAGGGACTTAACTGCGGGGTCATCAGTCCCTAAACTTTCAAACTATTTATGAACTAACTTATACTAAAGACGACACAAATATTCATGTCCGAAGGGGGGATTCGAACCACGGTCGTAGCGGCCGTGCAGACTGTGAGTGGCGTGCCGCAGACCGCTCGGCCACCGCAGCCAGCAGACAAAGGAAAACCTGGCGTATAAGAGATAATTATGAATTCAATAAAGCTTAAAAGGGCATTGGCAGCACATCTAGATAGGTCAGTGGACATTGGATGTTACAAGAACGTTCCTATAGATCATTGTTTTCCCAAAGACTTACTTGGGGGGGGGGGGGAGAGGAAGCCCAGTAGCTGCACAATAAAACAAAACAAACAGACCAGTGCATGCCTCAATACTAGGGGTTCGGTTATTGCAAAAACATATGCCTAAGGAAACTGACATGTATTTTATATTAAAATTACGCGATTCCTTGTTGATCATCAATTCTCAGTTGAATAGAACAAAGATTGTTTTATAATAAATACATCGTGTTAACAATGAAAAACCGAAAGACCTGAAGATTTTTTTCTGGTTACCAGACATTAGCTAAATTTAAAAGATAAAATAATTAATTTTGAGAAATTCGATTACTAACAAATTGACTATACAGTGGGACAGTTTAACCAGTCATCTGTGTTTGTGACTGCAACTCTTCTCATTGTCAAAGGCGGTATCGTCACATTGTCAACGATGAATAACTTCCCAGAAAATTCTGTATTACGTGTATCTGGTGGAACAACTTCTTCAATTTGCAGCTCAGATCTTCCACAGTCAATGATTGCTTGGTATGCCTGAAGGAAGTCCCATCCGAAGATGACATTGTGACTACATTCTGTTAACACGACAAATTCAAACGGCTGCGTCCTGTTGTTGATGGTTATTCTTGCGACACAAGTTCCTGCTGGATGGACGTACTTTCCATTCGCGACCTTCAGCACAGTTGCTCCCGTATCACAGAACATTGTCTTCTTTAGTGTGTGGCGGTAATTATCTGATAATACAGAAAAAGAGGCTCCTGAATCAACAAGTGCCCGGACAGATTGGCCGTCGATTATGACGTCGATGAGATTTCCCGACATCTTGGTGACTGTCGTCCATAGAGGTTTTTCATCTGCGGCGGCCTCACCTCCGTAGATGGTCGCCTTGCTTAGTTTTCCTGGGCGCGGCGGCTAGGGGAGCGGCTGGTACCTCTGTACGGCAACGGTGAACAGCTGCAGCGCGTCGGGGAGCGACCTCGTCTAGGGTACGGCGATGGGCTTCTTCCCATAGGTCGACTGAAACCATCAGTAGGTGACTGCCTTGGATAGAATTGCTCCGACGGCTGACGTCTTGCAGCAAAATAATCATCGAATACTCGCCTCCTCTCTCTGCAGTAGCGTACGACATGTCCAGGGCGTCCACAGTGGAAACACAGTGGTGTGTTGTCTTCTGTCCTCCAGATGTCTGTTCTTCTGCGGGGCATCATAGTTACCGGGGGAGTTGGCTGTGGTCGCGTAGGTCGGTTCATGGGCTGCCGTTTGGCGGCTACAGCGTAAGTCATAGCAGGGCGACGCCATTCTTCACGTGGGGTGCGATTGACAGGACAGACAGGAGCTAATGTTTGAAATACCTCTTCCTCAGCGGCGTCGGCTCCTTCGTGACTTACAGGGCTCACATCCATGGCCATAATCTGATGCTCACTTGGTCTAATAGTCCCGGCTGCCATGCACTGTTGTAATTCTTCTCTCACGATTTGTCGTATGAGAGAAGCCAAGTCCTGCTGGTCTTCCGCAACGGCCATAGGGACTACATTTGGGGGTCTGTCATACTTCTTGCGTCCAACTCTCCTTTGTTGCATCTCTTCAATTTGCTGGCACCACTTGATGAACTCTTTTGTCGTAGCGACGTCTTTTATCAGAAGAGCTTGGTACATATCTTCTGCAATTCCCTTCATCAGGTGCGTGATTTGGTCCGCTTCAGTCATGTTTGGATTGACTACTTTACACAGAGCCAAAACACTCTGTATGTACGATTGTGTCGGCTCACCATGTCGTTGGGCCCGGTTCTTCAGTTGTTCTTCCGCCGAGCGGATTTGTCACTGGCGGTCTCCAAACGTCTTCTTAAGTTCCTCCTGGAACGTCTCCCAGTCATTCAAGTTGTCTTCATTGTTTTTGAACCATTGCTGGGCTGTTCCATCCAGGTAGAAATAAACGTTGGCCAAGCACATCGTATGATCCCACCTGTTGTACTTGGCGACTCGGTCGAACCCTTTTAGCCATTTGTTGGGGTCCTGTCCAGCATCTCCAGAGAACACCGACGGGTGTCTGACGTGCAGCTGGCTTATTGCTGGTTTCGTCTCCATCGTTCTTCTGATAATACGGACTTTTGGAAGGATTTACTCGGTGTATCCCTTGTATTCCGGTTCCAGTCTGTGTAAGCGACGGCTTTTACGTTGCCAAATCAGAGCCACGGTGATGCAGCTGTTGCACAGTGTACCCGGCGCCTCCACCAAACAATGTCACGTTGCAATGGAAGTAGGCTTGACTTCGAAGGCAACTAAACACAGCACTTATACTGAAAGCACGTTTATTACGAACTCAACGTACATGCAGCACTGTCTGCCTCTCAGGCAGAGTGCTCTGCTATTTATACACAGACAGAATTTACCAGAAATTAGAAGAACAGTTAACATAAGAAACAAGTAGAATTTACAAGTGAACATAAGAAAGATGTAGAACCTTCTGGAATTGTAAATTACAAAGAAATAAATTTTTTTTCCAGTGGGCGTGATTGAACCAGCGACCTTCTGCTCCGCAGTCCGTGACGCTATCCCCTGTGCCACGCCGGCAGTTGGTGTTCGTGGTCTCTCGTGGCAATATGCCATTGTACTGACCTATCCCATATCAAGCGTACAATCCATTGTATTACTCTGATTTATGGGACAAATAAATAAATCAAATAAGAGCATGGACATCATAATTGTATTTTATTTATTTAATTATTTTTGTATTTCTAAAATAAAAAACCTTATGTATGTGTAAATAGTCACTAGAAGTCACAGAATTTTTTTCCCTCTGTAAAACCAGAAATTTGTCTGCTAAAAGTTCATAAAATCCACTAGATCTGGTGGTGGTCACTAGAATGGCAACCATGCTTACTAGACCATCAAAAATTTCTGAAAAGTTAAACCTAGGAAGTAGATTAACAGAATGTGGCTGTAGTCCTTTAGGTGTGCGGGATTGTGTGTGTGTGCATACAGTCAGTTGCGTATACTGAGACACCCTTTTTTATTTTTTTTATTGAAACCACACCTTATTAGACATGACAAATATTATTAATGTTTATATAGGTTAATTGAAGTTTCCAAAAGCTACCCATTTTAATTTACAAAATTATTTTGTCTTCCAACAGATTGTGAATACAATTATTATTACTAGGTAGGAAAGGGGCACAATCTTTCAAAGATTTGGTAATTCCCTTAAATGTTTGTTTCTTGATATTTTCATGTGAAGAAGGATCCATATGTACTATATTTTTGAACCAGGAACAACAGTGATCAAATTTAGGCTTTGCCTGCACAATTACAGGATGCATTCTTTGACAGCCAATGAGCATTAAGTATTATTTTGAATGCTCTGCTATGACTGTTGTAGGCATTGCCAAAATTAACCTTGATTTTAGCTGGTTATTCAAGGGATTTTATTCTATTTGTGCCATCACTAATGTTTTCTTTTCTTTTATAAAACATTAGGAGGCCATATATAGTGCAAGTACATTTTGAATTGGAAAATGGGATGGCCTAGTCATAACACAAATTATGAAAGATCACTGGAACAATTACTATTCCAATGAAATGACGTAGGGGAACATCCAGAAACCAACTTCTCAAGTCCTGCACATTCAGGATTTTGGTTTGGGAGAGGCTTGACCAAGTTGAAGAATGTGCTTTATCAAGATGAATGGGTGTAATGTACGGCCAGAGTGAGTGTCTACTAAACTACCCAATACCATTCTTTACTGTAGTACGCAATACCTTCTTTTATTAATGTTCAGACCATAACAGCCATGGTATTTGTAGACTACCCTCTTCGGGTAGGGGGGGGGGGGGGAATGGACATTTTGTCACCTTCCTAGTTTTCCCCTGTTATTTACATTCCTGCAATAAATGAATTTATTCAAGCAGCTCCTCAATTGGCTTCAGAAGAGCTGGGTGTACCCCATAGTAGACCTCCCTACCTCAGGAAAACTGGGAGGAGGCACTAGAAATTGAACTCAGGCCCTTCCATACCAAAGGTAGAGATTCTAACAATTTGGCTACAGAGGTAATCGAAAATGTTAGAACTGTAGCATAGATGATGGAATTCTTAACTGTGAAAGAAAAAAAATCTGTATAACATAGAACCAATAATGCAGGTGATAAATTCAGTGTATATATACACTAGTTAGAAGAGAAACCAGGAAATCAGTTTAACGTTGAGAAGCTTTGTTGTTAAAGAGAACAGACAAATAATAAACTATAGCAGCCAGGTTGCCACTATATTTAATAATCACATCCTTCAATCTACTCATAAGATTGGCAAGGAATAAATAAAGGCAATGTATGTGAGTAGGATTGCCTCATACATACATCTGCGAAAGGCCTCATTGAACTTTTGATGTTACCTGCGATGTCATATATACTGGGTGATTAACAAAGATCAAATAAACATAGGTCTGCAAATGTTTAGTTATGGAGTTATGGCTAATAAAAGATCTTGTCTGAAATTTATTAACCTGACTAATATGAAGCCATTGATAAACTATATGAGGTTAAAGTAACACACAACTTACATTTATTTTATTGTTTATGATCCGGTGAATCTAATAAAACATGTCTCAGATGTCTATCTGTAGTAGTTTTTCAGAAATTACAGAGATTATACAAGTAAAATTGTTTACTTTTCATTAAGAATGTAGGCAACTGTATAACTTCCTTAACACTGAGCTTTGCTGTTTACAGTTCAAAATGAATTCATTTGTGCTATGTTATTAATGAAAGTAGACTAAATGACATATTTGTGCAGTTGTAGTTAAATTTATTACCACCATTTTTCCTAGATTAAATTCTCTACAACTTCTGTTGAAAACTTTGTGCAACTGTCTGGAATATAAAATAATTGGGCCAGGCACTTAATAAATTACAAAGTTTTCCTAATTATATCTCTACTTCTCTGGAATTTCTGGAAAAATACTGCAGGTACATGTCTGGGACATGTTTTATTAGATTCGCCAGATCAATAACATCACAAGGAATGGAAATTCTGCCTTACTGTAACCTGGTACAGTAAATTTCATGCAAAATCTTTTATTAGCTATAACTATGTAACTAAACATTTGCAGACCTATGTACATATGAACTTTTTTTCTTTATGATTAAGTAGACACAAAATCTATTGTCTTGACCACAAATTTATTAACAGTGATGGCCAGTTTCAACTCATTTCTCAGTCATCTTCAGATCAGTTTACATGTTTGTCAATATTTGTATCTGTCAACAGGCGGTATAACCTTCTAATCATCAAATTGGCAGCTACAACTATTAACAAACACGTAAACTGATCTGAAAATGACTCAGAAATGAGTTGAAACCAGTCATCACTGTTGATAAATTTGTGGTCAAGACTATAGATATTGTTTCTACTTAATCAAAAATACTTAGACCACTTCCCAGACAACATAACAAATAACTTTGTTTCTTTAGTTTTACTTGTAGAATAACATTTTAAAATATGTTCTTGTCTTAGTGAATCACCCATCTATGCAATAAAAAGTGACGTTCCTATAATACATCTCTATCACTTTTTACTCTGTTTAGAATGGCATGCTCCATTCTGTTTGCAAGAACATCTTCAATCCAACCACACAGATGGCATGATATTCCATATGCTCACACTTTGTTCATCAGGCGTCAGTCAGGGATGATAGCAAATGCCTTGCATAAGTCAAGCATCTATCTGAGACCTATATCTACTAGTGTGAGCTTAGTTTCAGAGACTATGTTGATTCCTACAAGCAGACCTCCCACTCTACAGAAGTGTCACAATTCTCTAACATAAAATGTGTTCCAAAACTGACTGGCATCAGAGATATAGTTCTATAGTTTTGTGCATCTGAAAGATGACCCTTCTTGAAAGCAGGAATGACCTGCATCTTTTTCCAATCATTAGGGATGCTTTGCTTCTCTACAGAAGATCACTACAATGCTGTACATAGGTCTGCAAATGTTAAGTTATGTAGTTATAGCTAATCAAATATTTTGCATGAAATTTACTGTACCAAGTTACAGTAAGGCACAATTTTCATTCCTTTTGATGTTATTGATCTAGCGAATCTAATAAAACATGTCCCAGACATGTATCTGCAGTATTTTTCCAGAAATTTCAGAGAAGTAGAGATATAATATGGAAAAATTTGTAATTTATTAAGCGCTTGGCCCAATTGTTTTATATTCCAGACAGTTGCACAAAGTTTTGAACAGAAGTTGTAGAAGAGAATTTAATCTGGTAAAATGATGGTAATAAAGGCGGGGAGGGGGAGGAATTCCATTCCATACTCTGTATAAAATCGAATTGGTATCTTATCAGGTATAGCAGCATTTCCTCTGTTGAGCAGTTTCCATTGCTTTTCTCTCCCTCTGACTTTTATTTCAATATCTGCCATTTTGTCATATGTGCAATAGTTAAGAAGAGGTAATATGATGCAGTGCCTGGAATCTAATTTTGACCCATTTACCAATTTTAATGTAGGACCAAAATTTCTTATCATCTTCTGGCAAGTTGGTATGTATAACTTTGCTTTCAAAGTTGTTGAATGCCTCTTGCATGGCATTCCTTAAACTAGTTTTGCCATCATTTGATTCTTGATTGTCTGCAACATCTTAGTGTTCTATTCTCAGACAAACAAAATATTCACTGACAACTTCAAAAGTTTTCATTGGTTGTTGACTTATTTTCACTAGCAGATACACAACAGAACTGTCTCAGCCTGACGTTAGTCTGTGGCGCGCTGCCTACACTTCTCCTGCTCACGCCTCTGGTGGTAGCCATCATAAGTATGCGGACAGTGCACACGATTTGAATATGCGCTCATGTTCACTACCTCACAACACATCTCCCTTCCTAACAGAGAAAGTGAACACCACACACATGACACTTCCATTGGGTCCTCACCACTAAAATTTCAGGCTGACACCGGAGAGTACGGTCTAGGGAACTGGAGGTGCCATGCAGCTCTTTCTGATGGTGGCCAGCGCGATATGATGGGTGAGGAGGGTTCAAGATCCATTGTGCTGTCCTCTCCCAGGGTTGGTACCATCAGGGGTGGAGACTCAAGTGGAGAGGGAGAACGAGTAGAAGGCAGTGGTGGCAGAGCAGGTGGGGCTGACGCTGGCCAGGGTGTTGAAGTTATGGGGCACAGCTTCATGGTTGCCGTGGAGGTTGGCCTGGATGAAGCTGAGCTTGGCAGCCTTTCTCTGATGTTGATGGGGTTGAAGGGGTGCTGCATGTCCCCCAATTCTTGGCCTGCCACTCGTGGTTGCAGTTGATCCACATATCAGGATGTGAGACCATTCTCTGTGCAGACCTTGCAGAGACAGTGGCTGGAACAGGGTGTGACATCCACGGGAAACATTTAGGGTGATGGACAAACCCACATGCCCACACAGCTGCCACCAGCTGGAAATGGGACAATGGCAACTTGCAGACGTGACCAGGTATGGGCTGCAGAAGGTGAAGCAGTGTCCACGGCTCACTGCCATGTAGAAGCTCAACTGGAGTCTTGTCACCAATCAGTGTAAGTTGGTAGGATGCAGGGAATTTCTCTAAGGCGCAGCATTATGGGACACCTGAACCACATATTTCTTCATTTGGGTCTTGAACATTCTGACCAGCTGCCCCACCTCCCTGTTAGATTGGGGGTGGAACAGAGTAGCTAAAACATGACAGCTACCCCGACGGGCACAGAAGTCTGAAAACTCTTGAGAAGAGAACTGTAACCAACGTGACTGGCAAGCCTTCCAAAGAAAAGATTTTCAAAAGCGCTGTGACCATTACCACCATCAATGTAGAACTACAATGAGCTATGTATGAAAACTTTGAGAACGTATTTACCACTAACAGCCAAAAATAATATTCACAGAATATATGACATCAACTGCGATTGAGCAAAGCTGAAAATGTATACCCAGCTGGGATTCAAACCCGTGTCTCCTGCTTTCTAGACAGTTGTGCTGACCCCTACACCACTGGAGACACAGTGATCACCGCACCTGCAAGGACTACCTAAGCACGCCTCCCGTCAGATACAAATTCCCAGCTTCGCCCTGCCCAGAGTACTCAAACTCGTAGTTATGAAAGTAATTCCCATAAGAGTAAGGGCTTCAAACTTGCCCACCCCTCCCCAATAATGATAGGATCATTGCCCGTCACCGGCATATTATATATATAGATGTTGCGTCTGTTCCGAAAGAACAGAGTCACTTCTGATCCTGCAGTTGTTATTATTTAATATTCACAGAATATATGACATCAACTGTGATTGCCGGTGACGGGCAATGATCCTATCGTTAGTGGGGAGGGGTGGGCAAGTTTGAAGCCCTTACTCTTATGGGAATTAGTTTCATAACTACGAGTTTGAGTACTGTGGGCAGGGCGAAGCTGGGAATTTGTATCTGATGGGATGCGTGCTTAGGTAGTCCTTGCAGGTGCGGTGATCACTGTGTACCCAGTGGTGTAGGGGTCAGCGCAACTGTCTAGAAAGCAGGAGACCCAGGTTCGAATCCTGGCTGAGTACACATTTTCAGCTTTGCCCAATCGTAGTTGATGTCATATATTCTGTGAATATTAAATAATAACAACTGCAGGATCTGAAGTGACGTCTGTTCTTTCGGAACAGACGCCACATCTATATAGCCAAAAATAATGCAAAAAGGGGCTGTGAAGTCCACATGAACTCATTCCCAAGCTTGTTCTGGTTCCAGCCATGGAGAGAAAGAAGCACAAGGAGCTGCCTGATGGATGGCGCATTTCAAACAGGCAGAAACAAGGCAGATGATATCTAGCCTCGGCCAGAACAAATGGCAGAGGGCAAAAGCTTTGGTACGGGACACCCCCAGTGGTCTGCATGAAAAAGAATAACTTCTCAATGGAGAGAGGAGGGAATGACCACTCTTGGTGCTGCATCAGATGTAGATAACAAGAGAACACCATTTCAGGTCAAAAACTGGTACCAAAAAGAAAAATAATTGCAAAGTGGGTCCAAACCATGGCTTAGGGGTGTCTCCAGCCAGTTGTTTTGTACACATGCCAACCACCTTTCATAGCACAGGATTGGTGGAGGTGGCCAACACTATCTGTCAGGTGGTAATGGGAAAACCATCCACTGCCTGTTGAGCCTCCACATCCAGATAAAAACAAAGCAGTTTGTTAATGTTGGCTACAGAGTCAGGGCCTGCTGGGGGATGGGAGAGTGTGTCAGCATTTGCATGTTGATCCGTAGGGTGGAAATGAATTTCATAATTGAATCTTGACAAAAAGAGAGCCTATCATTGGAGGTGGTGTGTGGCTTTATCTGAAAGTGATGCTGAAGGGCTAAACAACGAGATCAGGGCTTTGTGGTTCAGGACTGAATGGAATTTTGTGCCATACAAGAAGACATAGAATTTGTGGAATGCATAGACAATGGCAAGTGTCTCTTTTTCGATCTGTGAGTACTTGAGTTGTGCCGAGTCCGAAGTTTTCAACACATCTGCATTGGGCCACTCTGTACCATCTACATACTGTAATGCAACATCATGAGCAGTCCTCTAGTGAAGCCCAGGATACCATACCTCTACTTTACAGACTGATACCAGTCACATTACTTTTGTTCCTACTGTTCACATTCCTTTTGTCATATATAAAATAGAAAACTGGTGACTTACCCAAAGGACAGGCTCATCGACAGACACAAATAAAATCACACATAAACACACATACAAGCTTTCGCAACCGTAGGTCGCTTTGTCAAACACACCTAGACATGAAAATGTCTGTTCGTTCCAATCCCAGGAGTGGATGGACTTACCTTAGGGGAAAAAAAGGAAGGTAAACAAATACACACACACTCACACATATCCAAACGCAGACACACCTAGACATGAAAATGTCTGCCTAGGTGTGTTTGCGTTTGGATATGTGTGAGTATGTGTGTATTTGTTTACCTTCCTTTTTTTTCCCCTAAGGTAAGTCCTCGCATTCCTGGGATTGGAACGACTCCTTTACCACTTCCTTAAAACCCATATCCTTCCCTTTCTCCTCTCCTTTCTTCCTCTTTTCCTGACGAAGCGACCAATGGTTGCGAAAGCTTGTATGTGTGTTTATGTGTGATTTTATTTGTGTTTGTCGACGAGCCAGTCGTTTGGGTAAGTCACCAGTTTTCTATTTTTTATATTTGTTTATCCAACCAGGAAAATTTCCTATATATATATATATATATATATATATATATATATATATATATATATATACGTAAAAAATAGATGAAGTACACTTACCAGGCGAAAGGGCACAGGCAGTAATAGCAACAAATAAACACACAGACACACACACACACACAAAAATGCTAGCTTTCGCAGCCTAGCTGCTTCATCAGGCAGAAGGGAAGGAGAGGGAAAAGGAAATGATGAGGGTTTTAAGGAAGGGGGTAAGGAGCCATTCCAATCCCGGGACAGGAAAGACTTACCTTGGGGGAAAAAATGGAAGGTAAATAAATGCACATTATAAAGTAAGGTTGCAATGAACGAATAAAATAATATAATAAAATAAAAAAGTATAGAAATATATATATATATATATAAATTTAAAAAAATGAATGTGAAAAGTAATTCTGATAAGCAAAAAGGAAGGAAATAGAAAAAAGAAAAAGTCGTTAAAATTCGTTGTTGAAACTGTGGTCACCTTAAGTGGTCAACCACGTAGTATTAATGGTTAGGTAGTGGTATGGCGGGCAAACGAGGTTTAAGGATGGTGAAAATCGGAAAAAAGTACGAGAAAATCGCGTGAGAAAGCAAGGAAAACGTCTAAATAGGATTGGTGGAGTGGTAGCAGATTACGATATTGAGGCTAAGAATAGTCTGACGATGGAATAGTAGAGTCAAGACCAACGTAAAGTAGCTCAAATACGATCGGAAAAGTAGGAAAAACGAACGGAAATGTGGAAAAACGGGAATGGAAACAAACGTGAGGTGACTAGGAAATGCCGAAAATGGTTATAAACAATATGAGAAACTACAGTTCACAACTATATATATATATATATATATATATATATATATATGAAACGATTATTAAGACGAAAAATTCCTAGCAGGAAAAATAAAATATAAAAAATAGACGAAGATTACTCACCAGGCGAAGGAGCACAGGTGTGACAGCATCACAAATAAATAAATGAATACACACACACACACACACACAATCGTGTGTGTGTGTGTATTCATTTATTTATTTGTGATGCTGTCACATATATATATATATATATATATATATATATATATATATATATAAAGACTGCAATGTATGTAACTAAATTATTTTGAAGTGATAATATCTATTTAATCAAATTGTGTAATGTAGAAACTTCTAGAAGTACAATTGTTCCTCATTGTTTGACAATAAGTAACTATGTCAAATTACTGTCTATCATTTGCAAACTTTAATCAACTCGCCTTTAAAATAAATCATTATTATGAATCTATGCTGGTATTATGAATTCCATACTGTAATTTACATTGGATGCGTTATTTCTACTGTAGTTAAAACACCTATGAATGAGCTGTATTTTATTAATTTTTGATGTCTTAAAAGTGCTTCGCAACATGATTATTAACTGTGAAACTCTCTGTATGAAATGTCTTTTCTATTGCTGTAATTATCCAGTTGAAAGCATCTGTATTTGCAATGTTCTAATTATTGATACACAATGTAATTATTATGGTTAATGTGTGTGATTACTGTAAATGTATTTAAAGGATGCATCCATGTGCCTAAAAGCTAGTTAGTTTTGTCTTGTTGATTAGCCTGGAATCTATGTCAGTGTGTATAGCAGTCATTGTTAAATAAAGGTGACACTGATTTTACAAAATCTATTTTATTTCACACCCCTTTAAAAATTTCAACTGAAGATTGATATAATTGCTGAGACTTTAATTTTTGCTGTTAGATATGAAAATCTAATTACAAGTACTACAGAAAAGGAATCATAGTGTTTTTTTTTTTAATTTTTTAAAAAAATAATGCAGAACGATGACAAGTCACAGCCTTGTTCTACTTCTTTATCATATGGATTAGTGTCTTAGTAAATAGCCTTTTATAATGGTTTTCCATCATTTTCTTTAGAGTCACTCTGGAACTGTTTAATGCTATGCAATGAGTACTATAGCTTGTTTAACAAATTGAAATATATTGTCAGGTCATGGTGGACTCTTTGATACCACAAACCAGTTTTCTCTGTTTTACTGATAGTAATTCAACAGGTTGTGGGTATTTTAAGATGTCTTTTCCAACATTTCTGGAGATATTCATGGGATCCATGAAATATTAGAAATAAATCAATAAACATTATTAAAATGTCTCTCTCTGTCTGTCTCTATTTTCCTATTTTAATCATTCATTCCTTTGCTCACACACACACACACACACACACAAGTGCACAAAAGGGTCATAATTATTGAAACTGACAAATAGTTTTTTCTGTCTTTTATTTTTTAACAAATAACTGTCATACAACAACAGTTATCTCTAATTACAGATAAGTTACATGGTTTATTTTTTAACAAACAACTGTGATATAACAATAGTTATCTCTAATTACAGATAAGTTACATGGTTTAAAACAAGTAACTATTAATTATATCTGTATTTTGTATTGAAACCATTGAATAAATAAAATACTGTTTAACAACTTAAACAACTACATTACAGGGATTTTTTCACCAAATGAATGATAATGGTGCAAAAGTAATAACTAAAAAAGACCCAGTCATGCCACTAACCATGTGGGTGTCTTGATGGGTTATGTATTTCTTTTCAGGTAATGTTGACTACTAATGGAAGATAGAATGTATAACATAATGACATTACTGCCAGAGAGGATTTTTTATATAAGACAATGAATAAAAGCCGACTGCCATCATTTGGATAAAAACAGTGATAAGTGAAGTTGTGGATCATGTGTAATCAAATGAACACTGTTTATTAAAAATTTACAAGTTATTTTAAATGACTGATTGCTTATTTGCATATCCACAAACCTTCTGAAATTTCATGAAACATTGGTTTCTTTTATATATACAGTACTTATATATATAAGAGGTCACAAGAAACTATTTTATGGCTACTTGTCATATTTGTGAACACATGTGTCAGAACACTTGGAATAGTCAGGAAGTAATTTGTTACAAATAATTAACCACTGAATTATGATATATAAAATAAGTAAGACCTCAGTGAAATAGGTGGAGAAATTTCATTGACAGACTTATGACTGAATAAGCTGAGTGTTAGGTGTGAAGACAATCAAAAAGGCAGAATTGGTTTATCTATAATGATGATAAAAGTAATAATATAGTAAGGACAGTTTACAACTCACCGCAAAGACGTGGCGACGAGCTGCGACAGGCACATACAAAAGACACACACATACAACACTTTCCGCTATTGGCCATGGTCTTTTTCAGAAAATAGAACACTCACGGAATTGCACATGCACACAACACAGTGTCCACAGTGCCACAGTGTGGTAGCCAGAGGTGATGGTTGTATGACTGTGTTGTGTGCCTGTGGGATTGCGTGAGTATTCTATTTTCTGAAAAAGGCCATGGCCGATAGCTGAAAGAGTTGTACGTGTGTGTCTTTTGTATGTGCCTGTCACAGCTCGTCGCCACATCTTTGCGGTGAGTTGTAAACTGTCCTTACTATACTATTAATTCCAATCTCGACTTTCCATGACGATAAAAGTAATGATGAACTGAGAGAGGTAAACATACAGATTTATACAGTTGGAGATATCCTTGTAGAGAATGGTGCACCAAATTTTGATTGTTAGAGCTCTACATCTTCTTTCAGAAGGATATGGAGGTATAATTTCCGTGTAAATATGTGATGTTTTTGAAACAGTAAGAGGAAGAGCCTGACTTGCCTCAAAGACATGTCATCTGAGTAGTTATAGCACCATTAAATTGGGTAAGAGAAGTAGTACTGGTTGCATACACAACTTTCAAAAACTACTCGTCAGGAAATGAGAGCAATATCTTATCACATCCCTTCAGACGCATATAAGAGGAATAAAATGTACTGATGTAATCTGAAAGTATTACAATACAATTAACTGGGAGAACCAGCAAGATCTCCTTTACGTGACAGATGTGCTTGCATTTTTGAGCATTCCATTTCTGTATTATATCCCTTCCTATCAAGAATGAATAGGAAATCGCCTAAAACACATTACTGCAGTCAAGTATTGTGATTTTTAACCCACTGAAACGACGGAAGAGACTGAAATTTTCAAATGTGACACAATTTACAAGCATGGTAGTAGCTTAGGATGAGAGCTTTACATGCCTATTATTTAACAGGAGCACAGTCCACATCACTACTTGTTTACTGAGAGTGTATTATGTATAATCAGGCATGTTTGCCAACTATTATTCAGTCAACATAAGACTGGCAACAAATCGGATTATACTTGATGCAAACTGACATGATGGCTTATCCATGTTGAAAGTGGTAACAAGTACCATATACAAAAAATACTGATTAGGACTAGATTATTATTATTTTGTATTACTGTTAGTTGCTGTGAGATTTTATAAAACACTTTCTATAATTATTGGTTCTCAGATCTACTGCAAAAAGTTTAGCAGGGACATACTGAAAATAACAGACAGATTGGTATTAGAAATTTATGAACTTCACATCAGTGAATATTCTGATATAATTGCTGCCAGGCAATCAGCACTGTCACTTCAAGAGATATGATGCTAGGTTATCAGAAATATGATTAAGGAAATTGGGTCATGTGAAAAAGGTATGCAAGGAAATAGTTTTATCCTTCACCTGCAGGTGGAGGAGTGGAGGTGCAAAATTTTAGGAGTGTGAGGTATTCTCCATGGAAAACTGAATGCTGAATATGTAATAAGCAAACCTCAAAATTCTGTGGTAGATGAAGACAGTTGTGGACTAGAGCTCAAGTTGTAAGATCACCAATTCCGCATATTGATTACTACAAGATCATATTAAAACTTAATGATGTGTAGCAGTGAGCAGCTAAGCATCTCTAGGCTTATCACTGAGTTTTGTGGTTACCTGTTTTTCAGTGTTCACCAGTGCAGCACTGGCTAAAGTGGAGCCTACAGATGTGGTTGTTCAGAAACAGTTAATCAAAGAAAGTATTCAAATTTTAGCCAAGTAATGTCCTGAGTTTTATGGTCACATGTAGTACAACTATTTAACAGTAATTTTCAAAACTAGAAGGTAATCTGAGATTGAAGAATTTACAAAATTTACAGTTTAATTTGAATATTGTGGAATGATTTTGCTATTACAATTTACTAACAGCTTTTGAAAAATTAGGTAGTAAACTAGTAGCCATAATTGACAAGGAGAGGTGTAATAACCACTGAATTGAACAGGCAAATGAACTAAAAGTTGTGAGATACCTAAATGATTTCCTCAAAAATGTTAGGAACTAATTGAACAAAGTATAGGAGAGGATTCATTGAGGTTGCAGAAGAATGCTTGAGGGCCAGATGTTTCCAATTGTCCCTCAAGCAGCTGTGACAGATGACCCTGGTGGCTGGTCACCATCCAGTGTGGTGTCTCGTGCCCACAGTGCCAGCACCAGCAGGTCTGTAACTGGGGCCTCTATCCGAACGGAGGCACCGTGGGAATCAGCATGGTAGCGCAGCGTGTCTGCAGCCAATGGCAACAGCTCACCAGTCAGGCTGATGGGCAAATGGAATGTCGTTGACGCCGTCAGGTTGGCCGCCACGACAGCTTGCCGCAGTGTGGCTGGTGCTGCTGAAAGTGATGTGTTCCACAAGCCGCACAGTTCGGCACCCGCATCGGTCTCACCGCCACATGCCATGATGCCGCACACCTGCAATCAGAGTCATAGATAACTTGGCCCCTGCAAAGATGTGCACTCTTGTTCTCAACATTGGGAAAGTCAACCCCCCGCCCCCCCCCCCCCCCAAAAAAAAAAAAAACTGTTCTGAAAGAGCAAACACCTCAGTTTATTGCCCACTTCTAAGTTGTGTATTTAATCTGCTATGAATGAAAATTTCTCTGTTCACTTTGGCATGGCAGGTGGGCATCTCACATGCTAGTTGTTCTGTAGTCTTTCAGCAACTTAATTTAATTCTTTTCATTTGGTAGTCTCATTTTTTAGCTTCATGGTGAACTGCCTATCGTTACACTGACAGCCATAGTTACTATTATATTCTGAAAGTAAGTGACCAACCACAGAATATTTTATTGTTTGTAATGAATAATACAGGTCATTATGAGTTTGCTATTGGTACAGAGTGCTGTGAATGAATACCAATATATTTAATTTTCCTTTAAACTTTGGGGGGAGAAGTTTAGGGCCTACAAATCACCAGTCTTGGAAAAATGGATTGTTCATAGCATTCTCACTTCCAGTCATATGCCCAAGTGATGTGGCAACAGTACAAGATTCATAATGTCAGCTTATACTGAAAACCTCATATATCAAAAAAAGAATCACAAATTGTTATTGCATTAAAAGGTAAAGCAGTCAACAATCCAAAGATTGGTTTTAATACCACAGTGCTTTACTAGGCAGGGTCCTGTTTGGAGGTGGCATGCCATTGCTTTCCTCCGAGCTTTGAACTTACTTACCCAGCGAGTTATTGGTGGATCTACAGGTTAACATGGATTCTGAAACATATTTCACATCAGCAACATTGGCAGAGGGAAAAGAAGTGGAGTGTGACAGATAAAAATACTAGGGACTGAACCCATGCCCTTTGGATTCATAGTCTGGCACTCTACCACAGTGCTACTGAGCCTATTGCAAAAAAATACACTACCGAGGATAAAAGATACCACATAAAAGGCAACTATTTTATGTGAGAAAACATGAATACATTTTCTTAGATAAGAGGTTTACAGTATAAGCTAAACAAATTTAGTTCAAAATACCGAAATATGTGTTTGGCAACTGATAACAACAAATAGGAGAGTATTTTGGATATGGTAAATGTACAAAAATTCCTTAAATAGCATGATATATGACAAGGGGATAATGCAATTATTATTATTATGAAAACTGGTAGTTAACAAAATATTCCGGAGGTAAAATAGTCCCCCAGTCGGATCTCCAGGCGGGGACTACTCAGGAGGATGTTGTCATCAGGAAAGACAATACTGGCATTCTACGGATCGGAGCGTGGAATGTTAGATCCCTTAATCGGGTAGGGAAGTTAGAAAATTTAAAAAGAGAAATGGATAGGTTGAAGTTAGATATAGTGGGGATTAGTGAAGTTCGGTGGAAAGAGGAACAGGATTTCTGGTCAGGTGAGTACAAGATTATAAATACAAAATCAGTTGGGGGTATTACAGAAGTAGGTCTGATAATGAATAAGAAGATAGGAATGCGGGTAAACTACTATGAGCAACACAGTGATCGCATTATCATAGTCAAGATAGATATGAAGCCAACACCGACCACAGTAGTACAGGTTTATATGCCAACTAGCTCTGCTGATGATGAGGAGATTGAAGAAATATATGAGGAGCTGAAGGAAATTATTCAGACAATTAAGGGAGAGGAAAACTTAATTGTTATGGGAGACTGGAATTCGGTAGTAGGACAAGGAAGGGAAGGGAAGATAGTAGGTGAATATGGTCTGCGCAAAAGGAATGAAAGAGGAAGCCACCTGATAGAATTTTGCGCGGATGATAATTTAGTTATAACAAACACCTGTTTTAAGAATCACGAAAGAAGGTTGTATATGTGGAAGAGACCAGAAGACACTGGCAGATACCAGATAGATTTTATAATGGTAAGACATAGATTTCGGAACCAGGTTTTAAACTGTAAGACATACCCAGGGGCAGATATAAACTCTGACCATAACTTATTGGTCATGAATTGTAGGCTGAAACTGAAAAAACTGCAGAAAGGTAGGAAAATAAGGAGGTGGGACATGGATAAACGGAAGGAACCTGAAGTTCTTGAGAATTTCAGAGGGTGCTTTAGGCAACAATTGACAGAAACGGGGGGAAATAAGACAGTAGAGGAGGAATGGATAGCATTAAGAGATGAAATAGTGAAGGCAGCAGAGGACAAAATAGGTAGGAAGGCAAGACCTACACAAAATCCTTGGATATCACAGGACATACTGGATTTGATTGATGAAAGGAGAAAATATAAAAATGCAGTAAATGAAATGGGCAGAATGGAGTACAGAAGACTAAGAAATGAGATTGACAGGAAGTGCAAAATGGTTAAGCAGGAGTGGCTAGAATGCAAATACAAGGATGTAGAAGAATGTATAAATAGGGGAAAAATAGATACAGCTTACAGGAAAATAAAAGAAATTTTTGGAGATAAGAAAAACAGCTCTATGAATATCAAGAACACAGATGGAAAACCAGTTCTCAGCCGGCCGCGGTGGCCGAGGGGACTGAGATGCTCCAGTCACGGTCTGCTCGGCCACTGCGGTCGGGGGTTCAAATCCCCCCTAGGGCATGGATATTTGTGCCGTCCTTAGTCTTAGCTAGTTCATAAGTAGTTTGTAAGCTTAGGGACTGATGACCCCTTAGTTGAGTCCCATAAGTTCTACAAACATTTGAAACATTTGAAAGCAATTCTCAGCAAAGAAGGGAAAGCTGAAACATGGAAAGAGTATATAGAGAAGCTCTACGAAGGAAATGAACTTAGAGACAATGTTGTAGGAAGGGAGGAAGAAGTAGATGAGGATGAAATAGGACATACTATACTGAGAGATGAATTTGACAGATCACTGAAAGACCTAAGTTGAAACAAGGCCCCTGGAGTAGATGACATTCCCTCAGAGGTACTGAAGTCTCTGGGAGAACCAGCCATGACAAAACTGTTTCACCTGGTGTGTATGATGTATGAGACAGGCAAAGTACCCTCAGACTTTAAGAAAAATGTTATAATCCCCATTCCAAAGAAAGCAGGTGCAGACAGGTGTGAAAATTGCAGAACCATCAGTTTAATAAGTCATGGTTGCAAAATATTAACACTAATTATTTACAGAAGGATGGAAGAGCTGGTAGAAGCCGACCTCGGGGAGGATCAGTTTGGGTTCAGGAGAA
Source organism: Locusta migratoria (assembly GCA_026315105.1). Taxonomy (NCBI): domain Eukaryota; kingdom Metazoa; phylum Arthropoda; class Insecta; order Orthoptera; family Acrididae; genus Locusta; species Locusta migratoria. The sequence goes on along the minus strand of CM048751.1, from coordinate 345,734,366 downwards.
ATGTAGGAACACGTTAGGCAATACTCACTTTACGGCTTATCCTAGAAGATAGATTAAGAAAAGGCTAACCTATATATCTAGTGTTTGTAGATTTGGAGAAGGCCTTTGACAATGTTGATTGGACTAAACTCTTTCAAGTTCTGAAGCAAGCAGGAGTGAAATATAGGGAGCATAAGGTTATTTACAACTTGTACAAAAACCAGACAGCAGTTGTTAGAGTTGAAGGGCATAAAAGGGATGCAGTGGTTGGGAAGGGAGTAAGACAGGGTTGTAGCCTTTCTACAATGTTATTCAATTTTCAAGCTATAAAGGAAAGGAGGAGAAATTTGGAGAAGGAATTTCCCCAATGTTGTTCAATCTGTACAGCGAGCAGGCAGTGAAGGAATGGTAGGAGAAATTTGGAGAGGGTATTAAAGTTCAGGGAGGAGAAATAAAAACATTGCGGTTTGCCGATGACATAGTAATTCCGTCAGAGACAGCAAAGGACCTGGAAGAGCAGTTGAACGGAATGGACAGTGTGCTGAAAGGTGCATATAAGATGAACATTAACAAGAGTAAAACAAGGGTAATGGAGTGCAGTCTAAGAAAATCAGGTGATGCTGAAGGAATTAGATTAGGTAACGAAACAATAAAGGAGGCAGATGAGTTTTATTACTTGGGCAGTAAAATAACAAATGATGGTCGCAGTACAGAGAATATAAAATGCAGAATGGCAATGGGTAGAAAAGCGTTCTTGAAAAAGAGAAATTTGTTAACCTCGAATATTGATTTAAGCCTAAGGAAGTCCTTTCTGAAGGCATTTGTGTGGAGTTTTGCCTTGTATGGGAGTGAAACATGGATGATAAACAGTGCAGACAGGAAGAGGATAGAGGCTTTTGAAATGTGGTGCTACCGAAGAATGCTGAAGATTAGGTGGGTGGATCGCATAACTAATGAGGAGGTACTGAACAGAACTGGGAGGAAAGGAATTTCTGGCATATCTTGACTAAAAGAAGGGATCGATTGGTAGGACACATTCTTAGACATCAAGGAAACGTGACTTTAGCATTGGAGGGAAATGTGTGGGGTAAAAACTGCAAGGGAAGACAAAGACATGGATACAGTAAGCAGATTCAGACAGATGTAGGTTGCCGTCCTTATGTGGAGTTAAAGAGGCTTGCTCAGGATAGAGTATTGTGGAGAGCTGCATCAAACCAGTCTCCAGACTGAAGACCACAACAACAACAACAACAACAAAATGAAAATTCGCATCACTGTGGTACAACTTAAAAGAACAAATTACATGCTAATTTTTATTCCAAATGTGATCTTTCCTGGCTTCTCCTAATTTGTTTACCTAATATTATACTGTTTGAGGACTTTGTTGGAATTGCAACTTAATGATCGTCTCAGTAAGTTGAAGTTGTGTGATACTGCTGTGGGGCAGCAAGATAAACTTGAATGTCTAAGATGTTGGTGCAATCAATCGATTTCAAGTTAAACATTAAAATTAATTAATGCATGTTCTCAGAATAGTTATTCTCAAAGGATCTCTAGTAGCATATATTACAAAACATACATTATGGCAGTAAGAATAATAAAAAACCTGCACTCAACCTGAAGAATTTTTATGAGTATTAATTTTCTAAAGCTGTATCAATAAAGTCCTGTAGCCACTGGGACTGTCATAAGTATCCTCTAAGCTGAATTATGTTTCATCGTAAAGATGAGACAACTTTCATCTTTCGCAATGGGAATTTATTTTTATGTACGAGCAACATGTTTCACATCTTCAATGGTCTATAATAATAATAGTAATAAAAATAAGTACAAAAATTATTTAACTGAATATTATAGAAGGAAACTTTCCTGGTGGGAAAGATTCTTTAACTTACCCAAAGCACAGGATTGTTGACAGATACAAAAACACAAATAAAAACACACACATACCGGTACAAAAAGATTCAAGCTTTCACAACCATTGGCCGTTTCATCAGGAAAAGAGGAAGGAAGGAGGGGGAAAAGGGAAGGATGCGAGTTATAAGTGAGTGGATGAGGAGTCATTCCAATCTTGAGAGTGGAAGGACTTACCTTAGGGGAAAAAAAGGAAAGGTAAACAAGCATACACACACCCACACATATACATACGCAAAAATCACCATCACATGTGTGTATATGTGTGGGTGTATGTGTGATTGTTTACCTTAGTTCTACATCTTTAAGAGAAATGAGTGCGTGTGTGTGTGGAATTGTTTCTTTATGAATAAATGTTCAAATGTTTTTTAAGCTTAAGGGGCTTAACTGCGGGGTCATCAGTTCGTAAACTTACAAACTATCTTATACTAAAGACGACACAAACATCTATGCCTGAGGGGGGATTCGAACTCCTGACTGTAGCGGCCATGCAGACAGCGACTGGCGCGCCGCATACCACTCGGCCACCACAGTCAGCTCTTTATGAATAGGGCTGGCAATTAATATTCTCTTTTGTGTTTTCTGGTATTATGTTGATGTTCTCTTAGCTATTTGTTCCACTTTAACAAATGTCACAGGATTCACTTTCATTAATGTTCTCTCCCAACAGTTTTACCTTCCTCTGTCCTACCACCCCTTTCCATTTCATAACCACATGTCACTTCCATTTTGTGGTGGTAGGCATCAGCATAAACTTATGTCAGTGAGTGCCTAGCCTGTAAGCCTACAACCCTTCCCTCCTGCTTTCCTAGCCAGCCTTCTACTTGCCTCATCCCCTCTCTCTAAATATATGACAATACATTATATCATTATACCAAGTTGGAAGTTATACTATTGCTTGGCCAGGTGCAAGTTATAACTACCCACATTGTAAGCCGAAACCAAGATATTGATCATGTGTTTGACGTAAAGTGAAAAACCAGACAATGGGAAGAACAGTAATTCCTTTGTCAGACTCTACTCTTTCCTCCTCGGTACCACTCTAGACCGTTACTTTCTTAGCATCTAAAGTCCTTTCAGATATTTTTGTCATAGTTTAACAATCATGCGTTTGTGTCCTCAGCATGAATGTCACATTTGAAATCAGTTTTCTAATCATTCTTGGCACCACAGCCTGTCGACAGCTCTGCAGATATACACATGATCTTATAAAGTGCTCAAAACAATTCGGGATCATGTAAAATATCATACAGAATGTAGATATGGTATTTTTTCAGATAATGGTTACAACTGAAATTTGTGTGTGATACAAGTATGCTATTTTACTGTCTCACATCAACAAGGTATGCATGGCATTTACTTAGAGTGAGGCACCATGGGTCTATCATAATAGTTAAAAAGTCATTCTTGTTGCCCTCTAATATTGTCGCGTTGAAATGGAAGCAGGCTGGACTTTGAAGGCAGAGTTGTCGACTAAACACAACACTTATACTGAAAGCAGGTTTAGTGCAAACTGAAGCGTACACACAGCACTAACTGCCTCTCGGGCAGAGTGCTCTGCTATTTATAAACAGACAGAATGTACCAGAAATTAGGAGAATAGTTAACATAAGAAACAAGTAGAAATTACAAGTGTACATAAGAAACTTGTAGAACATTCTGGAAATGTTAATTACAAAGATATAAATTTTTTCCAGTGTACGGGATTGAACCGGTGACCTTCAGGACCGCAGTCGCTGTAAGGCTTCATGCGCAGGACGTGTACAATGTCTCTTCGTTTTTGTCATTTTGATTCATAATCCTCAACTTCGTATGTGACGTCTGACGTTATTAAGTGGTTCTCTGCAGAGGAAAGTGATGTCCTGTGCTCAGTGATCTCTATACTAAGTATAGAGATCACTGCCTGTGCTTGTTGTTATGTCTCTGACGTCTTAGTGGTGTAGTAATTTTGAGTTGAGACAGTAAAATAGCATAGGCTACTGTATCACACACAAATTTCAATTGTAACCATTATCTGAAAAAATACCATTTCTGTATGATATTTTACATGATCCCCAATTGTTTTGAGCATTTTATAAGAATGATTTCAAAATGGGATGCACGTCAGGATAGGTAGGCCAAAAGAAGATCAAGACTCGTACATAGAACGAAAGAATTTTTTCCCGTTCACTTGTATGTGGTTTCCGATACGAAGAGGCTCATTAGAGACCTATTCTAGATGGTCCTCGATAGTATTCCGAACGAGTACGCTGTCTGAAACTGTCAGAATAAATCTCCTTACAAAAAGTTATTATATGGCGAAAGAGTGTATGATAAAATATAATCTAAAACAAGTACCAACAACTTTTCTTAGTGAAATGGGAAACTATATTTTGTAACTGGTATACTGTGCTATATACTATATATTTTTCTATATATTATAAGTATCTATCATTTAAGTGTGCGTCTAAAGGTTTAAACAAATTTATGTTTTGCAACGACACCCATATCATGCAAATAATAAGTGGCGAATAAACAAACAGAATCAAACGTGGTGTAAATTGTAAAGAACTTTCGCGCCGTTACTGTTCATTCTGCTGTCCTTCCACGCTATACCAGTGATGCCACCTTCTGAAAAAAAACTGTTCCACCTTTCTCTGGTTTTGATAATGACGTCAAAATGTCGAAAACCGTCGTACTTCAGTTGAGCAGTTTGGTGTTGCCCTGAGGCACCAACTAAATTCCTATATTCATTTCACTTTTCGCAAAAACTCTATTTGTCCCATTCTGAAAAATAATTGGCAAAATGTCTCACAATATGGGACAAATCCCACGGGTTGGCAACACTGCGCTACACTAGCGAACGTGGCAAACAAGCTAAATAACACAAGGTGGGTGTTCGAAGAACCCAAATACCATACACGCGGACACGTGACGTCATCGTTGCCGCGCAAGCGCAATAGCGCCTGTTTGCTAGCTCTCCAAGTAGCTTTCTTGCAACTCTTCGAACGAACCTTATACTACATGGATGCACAGGGATATATTACTACACAGGCAATGGCGTACCATTGGTGTCAGTGAAGTTTCGCCGCCATATTTCTACACTATAAACGTGTCAGCAGTCGTGTATGTTATTACAGAAAAAAGCCGTAACTGACGTAACTACGCTGTCTTAGAGTTTTGACTTATGGGAAATGTCTGTTGTATGTCGCTATAATTTCTTCAGCTGGAGTAAGCTTTGACACATACAATTATGAGTTATTATTATTGCTCTGTTACCAATTTCTTTCACCTTCACATTTTCTTTCAGTTATGTGGTCATTATAAAAGCGTTGTTTATCGTGGATAGCACATATCCTTATTCTTTTGAGAGTTTTTACGAAATCTACAGACTCCTTTGACACATACACTAATGAATGGCGTTTCTTGTCTCTATTAATCTTTTATCGTACCAATTTCGATCAACTGCGGCTTTTCTTTTAATAGTACGACCGTTATAAATCTGTTATTTGTCGTGAATAACACATATGTTCATTATTATGAGTGTTTTTCAGATAACTACAGTCTGCTTTAACTGTTCGTAACGGTAAAATTTTACCTACCATCCTGGTGGCCTCGCGTAATTATGTTGGCAACATCAACAAAAGGGTAGAAAGTCTTTGCCGAGATGTTAATATTCGTAGAAATCCACATAGAGTGACTTGATCAGTGTTACGTACAGGCGATGAAGTAAATAAATAATGCTGTTCCTGCTCTTTGGGTGACACGTTCCTGTATGGAACCTCGTTCACTCAGAAAAGTAATTGCCCTCGTAAAACGAAGATTTCATGCTAAAACATTTGCATTGCCATGCCGCTTGCTAATGCCAACGTGCAGTGGCGGCGCGTCCTATGTTGTTCGCTGGTTCAGTAAACCCCCAGAATAACGCTCGTCGTGAAAAAAAGTTAATAAACAAATAAAAGTGTTTTTAAACTATCATTCTTCGTTTCGTTCTTGTATCAGATCATTTTATATGTACATTCAAAGTATTTTTATGGCATGAGAAACGTTTACGTCGCGGAGACAGCACGTATACGAGTCGTAGCGCGGCATTGCAATGCGCATGCACAGCTGAGGTTCAAATTCTCGTCTGAACCCCTGGTGGCAGCATAAGAGCGCTCCCACGGCGCGGAGGGGGCGATGGGAAACGCCGTTTTTAACATCTCTACTCTTCGGTTGCTGCCTAACCACAATCTTTAAATAATTACATATTCGTAAAATCAAAGTTCCACACCATTGGCTACTCTAAATGTACCTAGCGAACTCCTACTTGCAGTTTCGAAGTCTGGCATCAGGTAATAAACACAAATGGAAACCATGTGACCCTTTTGATGGCACTGATGACAAGTGGCCCACCGCTTGGAGCAATCAGTTTTATCATGATCAACAAAACAGCAGGGACAAGAAGGAAGCGTTGACTCAGCGAAATTGTATAAGTCGACCTAATACCAGTGACACTAGTAAACACGTCAATACCTTCAGTCACACTCAATAACACAGACTGTGAGAATGCATCCCGTGTATCACAAGTAAACATCTCAAAATTCGCGGTACGTCATCATCGACCATCGCGCACGTTCGATATATCGATAGGTGCGCGGCTATTTCGATGGATAGTTTTCTTGTACATTACCCGCGTTAGCCAGAAAGCAACTCTTCAGACGAAGCTATAGAGATCAATGGAATATTGACATGGAAAGACCATCTCTGGACTGCGTCGGTAACGGAAGTTTATGACGTCTGCTTTAGCAATGCAGAGCGCTACAGATCGACGATTTTGATGATAAAAAAACACGTAGAAAACTAAATTTAGTGCTTAAATATGTCGAACCTGCATCTATAAACGAATTATTCGGAAAACTGGGCAGCAAACATTATATAAATACGCTAACACGAAAATTGTGGTACAGATTACTAATTTATTCGTACAAGAAGGCCAATGAAAGTTACATAATTCGAAAGATTATTTGTCGTAGATTTCACGAATATAAATATTATGTGTGCATTCAGCCATTAAAAGTGGTAAAAGGAAGTAGAAATTTTACTATCTACAGCTTGGATCAAGTTCTATCACTATCAGCTCACTGATTGGCTATTCGCCTCGACCAAAGACGCTGTATGCAGCGCATCTGCAGTATTAAAATTACGGATTAAAATAAGTGAATATCGAAACATGGAGTGCTCCCAACTCACTTTCTTGTGCCGTTCAAATGCTTCATTTTCGCAGTGATTAAGAGTGGTTAAAGGAAATGAATGTTTTCATATGAATGCCGATATAAAGGATGATGCGCCGGGAGAGGCATCCAGCGGTGTACCGGTGGAACCACGAAGTCGACATGTTGTCAGCTCCTGAATACTGAATATCGCAGTATCGAAATAACATTATTTCTTGGCGTTGTATAAATATACGAGCACAGAAATTGTAGTTCCATTTCAAATATTAGGCTAATGAAAGTTATATAATTCGAAAATGGCATGAGAAGTATATACTTCCGTTTTTATTTGTTGTTATCGTGTCAGGCATTTTCCTTAACACGTAAAAGATACCGTTTCATACCTCCCAGTGCCGGTTAAATTTTACCAAATATCACAGCGGCCTCCTACGATAATGTTGGCAACAGATGCTGAATAGTGAGAATCCTGTGAGTCTTCATTTTAGCCAATCGCTTGACAACGCTGATGTTATGTATCTTGAAGTATTCCCGGCATATTGATTGATCCATCATATTTCGGGCTTGTAGCCGGATCATGTTGACGTCTTCCAACGATATTTCGGCTGACAAACGTGCAGGCATCTTCAGGTGAGCACGAGACTGCAGATTACGGGTGTGCGTCGTTCTATATATACCGAAGATTGGCGCGGCTGCGCCTGCGCAGTGAGGAGGTACTAGTGCGCCCCCTGTCGAATTTGGCGCGCTCTGTGGTAGAAGCGGGCCGCGTCTGCGTAATGATGTACTTACATTCGCGCCATCTGCAGGAATGCACTTTCGTGCGTCTTAAGCGCGGTGGTCGAAGGAAATCACTTTTTGTCAGAGGTTACATTAGATGTAGACCTATGTCTCCGCGAAGCAATTAAAGAAATTACAGGGTCCCATGCTTTATCCATTTGAAAGCCGCCATCCCGATTAATCAGGTCTTCTGTCAACCGTATTTCAACGGACTCCTTAATAATCGAATCCAAAAAGGATCTTGTCGTTGGCAAAATTTTTGTTGCAGAATAATCCATGGAGTGTCTCGTGGAAATACAGTGATCTTCTATGGCTGATTTGTTGGGCTGAAGTAGACGTGTGTGGCGCTCATGCTCCACGCATCTTTCTCGTACTGTGCGAGTAGTTTGGCCAATGTAGGACTGACCACATTGACAAGTGATCTTGTAAATTCCCGCCTTTCTCAATCCCAAATCATCCTTCGCAGAGCCAAGCAAAGCCGAGATCTTCGCAGGTGGTCGGAATATCACTTTCACACAATTCTTATTTAGAATTCTTCCTATTTTAGAGGAGAGGTTGCCCACATACGGAAGGAACGCCCTGGACCTGATTACCTCCTTATCTTCTTCTTTTGTTGTTTAGATTTCTTCCTCGTTAGAGCTGTGCGGATCTGGCGTGAAGAATATCCATTTTCCCTGAAGACTGACTGCAAATGTTCCATCTCTTTAGGAAGGCTGTCCTTATCAGATACCACATGTGCCCGGTGTACCAGAGTACGTAGCACACCTGTGGTTTGTGCAGGGTGGTGGCAGCTTGTCGCCTGCAGATATAGAGCTGTGTGTGTGGGCTTCCGGTAGACGGAGTGACCCAGAGACCCATCAGTTCTTCGAGTAACAAAGACATCCAGAAACGGCAGACATCTGTCTTTTTCCATCTCCATGGTAAATCGAATGTTCTTGTGGATGGAATTCAGGTGTTTCAAGAATCCAGCGAGCCTTTCTTCTCCACGGGGCCAAACTATAAATGTGTCGTCTACATAACGCCAAAAAACTGGAGGTTTAAATTCTGCTGACTCGAGTGCCTTCTCCTCAGATTCCTCGATAAAAAAGTTTGCCACCAGAGGAGACAAAGGACTTCCCTTGGCTACACCGTCAATTTGTTGAAAGTATTCATTTTTAAATAAAAAATAAATAGAGGACAGGCAATGATGAAACAGTGCTGTTATGTCAGCTTTGAACCTCCTGCCAATGAGTGCCAGTGAATCCATCAGTGGAACCTTAGTAAATAATGAGACGACATCAAAACTCACTAATAAGTCCGAATTGTGGATTCGGAGAGACTTCAGTCTACCAATAAAATCGGCAGAGTTACGAATATAGTGTGAACATTTGTCCACAAATGGTCTCAGTAGCGAAGCCAGATGTTGTGCTAAGTCGTAGGTTGGTGCACCTATATTACTGATAATTGGACGTAAAGGTAGCCCCTCTTTGTGAAGCTTCGGAAGACCATAAAGCCTCGGTGGAACAGAGCTGTGTGGATTCAGCCTTTTGATGACTTCGTTACGGAGACGCGGCCCGCTTCTACCACAGAGCGCGCCAAATTCGACAAGCGGCGCGCTAGTACCTCCTCACTGTGCAGGCGCCGCCGCGCCAATCTTCGGTATATATAGAACGACGCTCACCGGTAATCTTCAGTCTCGTGCTCACCTGAAGATAGCTGCGTTTGTCAGCCGAAATATTGTTGGAAGACGTTAACATGATCCGGCTGCAAGCCCGAAATATGATGGATCAACGCTGATGTTTTCTCATGGAATCTTCACTTTACGAGGGCAATTATTTTTACTGAGCGGACGAGAGTACATACAAGAACCTGTCAACCTTAAAGCAGGAACAGCATTATTTACTTACTTCATGGTCTGTTGGTCTGTACGATACACTAATCGAGTCATTCTATGTGGTTCCAACAAATGGACAAAGATTTTTTATCGTGTTGTTGATGTTGCCAACATAATCACGCGAGGCCGCTGGCATGATACGTAAAATTTTACCCCCCGTGACCGTTGTAAACACAATTGGTCTATTTTCGACTAGTTATTATCAGTGGCGGCGCTAGACGAAAATTGGGCTCGGCGAACTCGTCTTTGCGAGGCCCCTTTCATTTTTTTACATTAAAGAAGAAAATGTTAAATGAGCTGAATTATACATCAATAATCATTATACTAAAATTCTATTAGTATAATATACGAGTATTATTGCAATGACAAAAATTACAATAAACAAACACAAATTAGAGGAACTTTTCACCTTTTCGTCTCACTGAATTTTTTAAGACCACATCTTAATACTAGCCGCTATTTCGGCTTGAGTTGATAGCACTGACAACGCAGATAGTCTTTCTTGGATCATGGTGCTTTTCAAGTTAGTCTTAATCAATTTTAACTTTGTGAAGCTTCTCTCGGCCGAAGCTGTACTGACTGGAATGGGGGATGATTGTGATTGTTATATAAACTTTTGGATATACTTCTTCCAAATCGTTTTCTAAAATGTACTGAAGAAATTGTTATGTAAGTATTTAACTAAAAATTGCATCACTACTGCACTCATACGGAAATGGCCGAGCGCACTAAGTTATCATACCACGGTGAGCGAGATCGCTCTCGCCAGGGGTCGAATACATGACGTTAGCGGCGGAAAAATACCAACCGCAAATGCTTGTAATTTGGCAGTCAGAAGTATAGTATCTGTGGCGTCAAGATCTTTGAGTAGGCTACACAACGCAAAATGACAGCTTAGAATGTAAACAAAGCAGACCATCATGCTATTTTGGTTAACACTCGGTTAGTGTTTATCTCGGTCTGTTGATTACTTGCGAAATAGCTTGTTGTTTCTTTACTTATTGCTTAGTTTTCTTTACTCTCAGAGTGAAAATTAAGAGAATAGTACGGATCTTTCGGTGACTATTCAACTACTTTTTTTTTTTTTTTTTTTTTTTTTTTTTTTTTTTTTTTTTTTAAATATTCAATAATAACGTTCTTTAAATCATGTATCCAGCTACAATCTATGTTGTACACAGAGCCTGCTGCCTTCTGTGTCGGAGTTTTGAGTCCACATTTGTTTGATTTTGTAACTGACATTTCGCTATCACGAATTGAAACTGAGATTGGCTAGCACTGTTAAAATTTCAAACTTCATTGCTCCTGGAGGGTGAAACTTGGTCAATGTCAGCAGCTCGTACTGGGCGAAACGTCTGACAAACCTCAAACTACGACAGAAAATCTCGAGACAGATGCCAGCGGACAACATGTCAACGAATGGTCGTAAAAGCTTAAAATGTATAGTAGATAAGAATTTGGGACACGTCTTTACAACAGCTGTATTTCCCATCTTTTCATTACCAATACCAATAGATTGTTTGGAAACTACCTCGTACCCACAATAAAACATTTTAATGCACACTGTGTTGCAGTTTTGTTGCCCTAAAACATCCAAACAATAACAACCACAGCTGCAAACTGTGTCATTAGTTCATTTAGGGCCCCTTTTCTGCAGATAGAGAAGAAGCTGCTTATAAAATATTTGTATTACCACATTACTCAGACAAACCTGAGTTAGGCTAGCAACGCTTTCTTTATTAATGATCCCACCAATGCAAAATGTCTACTGTCAAGTCACAAATACAGAAATATTTATCCTTTTCTTACTACTTTGTTAAGTGATGTTACCCATCCGAAAAGATCGTTACATTTACAATGGTTTGCTATCTAGACAGTATTTCCCTAACACACACTCGGAAATCGTTACATATTCCGAAATTGCTATCGAAATAACTGTTTCGTTCTTGATAGTTTAATCAGTTGTAAAAGTAAATAAAAGGCAGGAACGTAGAACTAACTTTTAATACATTCTGAGAAGTTCAATTAAAATGAAAAGATGAAATAAAAAAAAAATTGAGATGATCCTCACCAACAAATACACAATGATTCGAATTACGAATCCACAACATTATCCATTACGCTACTATGACAGATGTTCAAAGAGTTCTTTCAAAGTAGATATACGTAATGGAAAATCTGGTAGAAGCTGACCTCGGGGAAGATCAGTTTGGATTCAGGGGGAACATAGGAACCCGGGAGGCAATACTCACTTTACGTCTTATCTTAGAAGATAGATTAAGGAAAGGCAAACCTACATTTTTAGCTTTTGTGGATTTGGAGAAAGCGTTTGACAATGTTGACTGGAATACACTCTTTCAAATTCTGAAGTCAGCAGGGGTATAATATAGGGAAAGGAGAGTTATTTACAACTTGTACAAAAGCCAGACCGCAGTTATTAGACTCGAAGGGCATGAAAGGGAAGCATCAGTTGGGAAGGGAGTAAGACAGGGTTGTAGCCTTTCTCCGATGTTATTCAATTTGTACATCGAGCAGGCGGTGAAGGAAAGCAAGGAAAAATTTGGAATAGGGATTAAAGTTCAGGAGGAAGAAATGAAAACATTGGGTTTTGCTGATGACATTGTAATTCTGTCAGAGACAGCAAAGGACCTGGAAGAGCAGTTGAGTGGAATGGACAGCGTGTTGAAGACAGCGTATAAAATGAACATTAACAAGAGAAAAACAAAAATAATGGAATGCGGTCTTAGAAAATCAGGCGATGCTGAAGAAATTGGATTAGGTAACGAAACAATGAAGGTGGTAGATGAGTTCTGTTACTTGGGTAGTAAAATAACATGCGATGGTCGCAGTACAGAGGATATAAAATGCAGAATGGCAATGGGAAGAAAAGCATTTTTGAAAAAGAGAAATTTGCTAACATCGAATATTAATTTAAGTGTAAGGAAATATTTTCTGAAGGCATTTGTGTGGAGTGTTGCCTTGTACGGGAATGAAACATGGACGATAAGCAGTGCGGACAGGAAGAGAATAGAGGCTTTTGAAATGTGGTGCTACAGAGGAATGCTGAGGATTAGGTGGGTAGATCGCGTAACTAATGAAGAGGTACTGAACAGAATTGGTGAGAAAAGGAATTTTTGGCATACCCTGACTAAAAGAACGGATCGCTTTCATAGGACACATTCTTAGACATCGGGGAATCGTAAATTTAGCATTGGAGGGAAGTGTGTGGGGTAAAAATCGCAGAGGGAGACCAAGAGACGCGTATAGTAAGCAGATTAAAGTGGATGTGGGTTGCCGTTCTTACGAGGAGATGAAAAGGCTCGCTCAGGATAGGGTAGGGTGGAGAGCTGCATCAAACCAGTCTCCGGAGTGAAGACCATAACAACAACAATACGTAAACTTGAGTAGTTACGCTATTCATTTGTTACAAACTACTATTCATTTGTAAGGTAAGCGTTTTCGTGATTACTCTTAAAGGCATCATAATGATATACTGCAACTTTAAACGTCACCGTTTCTGAATAAGCCGAAAATAAAATGGCGCCTTTCACATCAAGCCAAAGATTCTACCCATTCTGTGCATAGTCTCTGGTCCAAAACGGAAGTGGTATATTTCCGCCGCTAACGTATACTGGGTCGAATGCCACCCTTGGGTACGAATGTTGTGTTCGTCCATTGGTTAATTTAGTGTAAATTAGATGTAGGCAGCTAGCTCTCAATGTGGAAAAATGTAAGGTGATGCGCATGAGTAGAAAAATCAATCCCATAATGTTCGAATCCAACATTAGTAGTGAGCTTCTTGATGCTTTCGCGTCGTTCAAATATCTAGGCGTAACATTGCAGAGCGGTATGAAATGGAACGAGCATGTAAGGACAGTTGTGAGTAGGGCGGACAGCCGACTTCGGTTTATTGGGAGAATTTTGGGAAGATGTACTTCACCTGGAAAGGAGGCCGCGTATAAAATGTCTCGAGTATTGCTCAAGTGTTTGGGACCCGCAGCAGATCAGTTTAAAGGAAGACATAGAGGCAGTTCAGAGGCGAGCAGCTAGATTTGTTACCGGTAGGTTCGACCAATGCGCGAGTGTCACGGAAATGCTCCGGCAACTGAATTGGGTATCGCTGGAAGAAAGACGACGTTCTTTTCGTGAATTTCTGTTGAGTAAATTTAGAGGGCCGGAATTTGAAGCTGAGTGTAGTACGATCTTGCTGCCGCCTACTTACATTTCGCGTAAAGATCACAAAGACAAGATAAGAGAAATTAGGGCTCGTACGGAGGCATATAGGCATTCTTTTTTTCCTCGTTCGATTTGGGAGTGGAATAGGAAAGGAAATGCCTATACCCGGGCCGCTGAAACTTTGCACCTGACGTTTACAAATAACAAGTGAAGAGCAAGAAGCGCGAGACGCTAGTCGCTAGGAACGATCCAATCACAGCGCGATAAACACTTCCAGTGATCAGGTGCCGCCACGTCAAAGTTCCCGCGTTGCCGGCTTTGTTCAGTTCTAACGTAAACAAAGTTGCGTATCGTGTTTATGTTGTGTGTGCTTTTTTCGCTGCGATTTGTTTGACTGCGAGTGGTTTAACATGACTTTCTGACTTCAAGTAATTTGAGAATGTCACCGAAAAGACGTTTGTCTAGTGACGTTTTATGAGTAAGTTCTCAATTTCGTATGAATAAAAACTTCGAAGCATATGCTGTGAGCAGGAAGTTCAGTCTTGCTTCAAACGATCGGAAAGAAGTTATGGTGCAATGGCTATAAGAAAGAAATATTCCTGCAGATATGTCAATGTCAAAACTTCTTTTATATTCGCTAGTGAAACAAAATAAGCCTATTACGTCCACATATGCAGTAGACGAAATCGCAAAGGAGCAGCGTCATAATGTACTAAGACTGTCACATATCAGAGCTATTTTAAACCTACAAAATTAGTATGGAGTGACGTGAAGAACTACATAATGAATAATAAGTCTTTCACAATAACAGAGGTGGAAAAGCTGTTGCATGAAGCTGTTGCCAATGTGGATGCTGCATCTTGGATAAAAGTGTCGAGCACGTTGAAAAACTGATTTGGGTAGCGCAGACAATGGAAGGGATCATCAGTAATCATGAATAGTTAATGATTTGTCTTGCTGATGGCGAAGATTTTGGCAGTGATGACAACATTGAAGATAGGGAGCTGGATGTAATTGCACCATTGTCGCCGTAAATTGGTGAGTGAAAAGCATTCTGATTATAAAACTTAGAGAAGTTACTATCTTGATTACTGTTTATTTCGTATCTGTCATGACCCAAGACTTATTTTCTATATTTCTTAGCTCCGTTATTGAAAGCGTGCGTGTTATTGTGCTCTTGTCTACATTACTATGCTGTTAATTGCTGCTTTGTTGTAGCAGCTCAAGAACGAAGTATAATATGCACTTTTATTGTTCAACAGCTTACATTTACGAGATGGAGCTGAAAACCGTTTCGTCTGCTGTTTGTATAGAGGATAGTGTTGCAACGTCGATAAAGCAGTGTAGCCAACTTAACTCGTCGTAACGCGAAACGTCAAGTGCAATGTTTCAGCGGCCCGGGTATAGTAGTGGTACAGTGTAGCCTCCGCCACGCACCTTACGGTGAATTGCGGAGTACGTATGTAGATGTAGATGTAGGTCGTCGCTATATAACCTAGCAGTTGGAAAGCGCCGTTACACATCAAAATTTAAAAAAAAAAAAAAAAAAAAAAAAAAAAAAAAGTTAAAATTTTAACAATGTTTTGCGAGGCCCGCCACTGGTTATTACAGATGGGTGAAAGCGGTGGCGCACGCACCTTGATGCCGGCGGTCCGGACGCCGCCGAAGTTGCGCACGCCGCTGAAGATGCCGGCCATGTAGCGGTAGGACGCGGGCTCGCCGGGCGCCGTGGCGGCCAGCTGTATCTCGGCGTCGACGTCGCAGCAGAAGGACGCGGCGCCCACGGACGCGTCGCCCGCGTGGCAGATACGCACCGCGTGCTGCGTGCCGGGTACCAGCTCGACCGCGTGGTACGGCGCCAGGTAGTCCTGGTACAGGCGCAGGTCGGCCGCGTCGCTCGTCTTCACGTGGATGTGCGACGGCCGCACCTGCGTCGGCGCCGGCGGCGGGGCCGTGGGCCGCGACTCCAGCGGCGGGGCGCGCTGCAACGACACCACCACAGTCTAACATATACAGTCGCGACAGTCACTGCTGTGAAAGTTGTTACCAACTGACAGTTGCAACGACACTAGCGCTCCTAGCGGTGGGTAAGCTGCCGAAGGAGCAATGTTTGTTTATCATTATTTGTGTGCGTAATTAACAAAATAGATAGTATAATTCTTGAGTTACAAACATTAATAAAACATCAACAGACATACATAATACGGAAACTAATGTAAAAACAGCCGAATTTAACTGATTGAGTGGTATAATGAAGAACTTCGTCATTATCCAATACTTACGAATATGTGTATATTTGCAGCTTTTTCCACTTAAAGTAAGTAGAATATAAATATAAGTCTAACATAAATTTCTATTACGTTGTGTTCTTCCTATGATAAAGTGCTTTTTGACGTTTGTCATTTCGGTATGACGTCTAATGATTCGCACATTTGTAGGCTTCACTTATCTTTCTTATACGCGCATATTCTTTTGAGTGTGATTACTTTAACTTAAGAAGACAATGTCTCGAAGATTCTTGCCGTTTGTGCTTAAATTGTAGCAACAATTGTAGAATTGGGTTCTTCTTTGTTGACAACAGTTTGATTGCTTTTTTCGTTTTCTTGTCAGGTCTGTGACTTTATCTTTCAGCTAAAGTTGTGGCTACTGATTTATTATGTTAAATACTGTAGTTATTACATTCTGTATTCGTTTCCTACGTTCCACCCTCAACGATTTTACTGAAATTGTAGTGAAGAAGTGTTGACGTTCTTGAAAGCGACGTCTTTCTGCCAAAGGGCAGGTCTCCTGGTGTTTCCTAGACATTTTTCTAATTTTAATACTAAATGAGATTATTCAGTAAAAGCTTGTAGGTTACAAGATAATAGTAAATAAGCTGTGCTGTAATGTACCGTTTCGTACCGTGTCAAGGATCAGGAAACCTAAGAAAGACAAAGGTGGAGCTATTTTTAAATTATTGCTTTTTTTAAGACACTACGTACGTTTCCTGATGTAAAAAGTATGTTAAAATCAATATAAACGATACTCATGCAATACCGTATTCAGAAACGTAGCTTGCCGGCCGCTTGGAGCGCTGCTGTCGCAGTGTATAACAAAAATATGTGGGAGTGTCGTGACTGTATATGTTAGACTGTGACACCACTCTCAGCGCGCACTGCGACGGGCACGCCCCTAAATGCGTCGCTAAAGGGTATATTACACGGAGCGAATTTGGTCGTTAGTCGCTGGCGTATTTGGACGCAGCTGCTAAATTCGTTCCGTGGAAACAGGGCCAGCGAATAAAGTCGCTGCTCCGAAACGTGAGCGTCTAAAGTTGAAGGGTGGGCTACTTTAGACGCTGGTCGCTGGCGTTTTGGGTCCCTGGCATTTTGGGTCCCTGGCATTTTTGGTCGCCCCTTGTCATGTAGGAAAACGTCTAAAGTAGCCACCAGTCGAGTCAAAATGTCGAAGTAAATTGTAAATGCTGGCGTTGTGTTTCTCGCAACAGTTTTAAAAGAACAATTAATGAACAAAAAGCAAAACGGAAAATAATAATAGAAAATGGATTAGAAGGTGGATTGCGAAGAGGGATAAATATGGAGCTTCTGTAAATCTTTTGGGTGAATTATCGTGTGAAGGTCCTTCTGCCTACAGAAACATAATGAGGATCACAAAAGAAAATTCTGATAGATTACTGTAAATGGTAGAGGATAAAATAAGGAAACAATACCATCATGAGAATGGCGATCTCGCCAAGAATAAAATTTAAACAATCGTTATTTTTAATGTCCCATAATACTGTAAAACTTCGATAAATTTTCAGAAATTTGATTACAATTCCACTTCATATTTTGTTTGGTGGGACACAGAACTTTTAATATCTTTATTTACGTCAATGATCACAAAATTTCTCGTCGTTTTGACGACCGGTTTCGGTCAGGATGACCATATTCAAGTCTACAGCTAATCTAGTGTTTGACTACCTTACAAAACATAAATAATGCATTAACTTACAGTCATCAATACTTGTAATATAGCCATATGGTATCATCACAGCATAAGTGTATCTTCATTAAGGAATGTAACAACAGGTATGATGTATAATATTTTAACACGTTTTTTATATTGATGGGCCAGCCGCAGTGGCCGCGGGGACTGAGGCGCTCCTGTCACGGTCTGCACGGCCACTACGGTCGGGGGTTCGAATCCCCCCTCGGGCATGGATATTTTGTGCCGTCCTAGTTCGTAAGTAGTTCATAAGTAGTTTGTAAGTTTCGGGACTGATGACCCCGTAGTTAAGTCCCGTAAGCTTAACAAACATTTGAACATTTATATTGATGACTGTAATGCATTATTTATGTTTTATAAGGTACCGTAGTCTATTACTAAATTTGTCCTGTTTCCGATTTGCTGTGGACTTGAAATTGGTCATGTCGCACCTTGGGGAACAGCTGTTTGGTATCACCTAACCTCCAAAACAATATATCATATGCTACGTCGTGTTTCAATTGTTTTTACGAAAGACGCTAGCGTCTGAAGTCGCTGCGTGTCATTGCGTCAGCGTATTCATTCGCTATTCGCCCATACGCCGAGCGACAACAGACGCCAGCGACTAGCGACCAAATACGCTCCATGTAATATACCCTTAACACACACCTTATTGCTGATCCACGAGCCACTTCCAGACAGTACGTATCCCTGTTTTTCTTAAAACACAGACAACATCGTTATTAATTACTAACTGAAAACCCGGCGTTGCTCGGGTATTTATATATTTATTCCTGCCATTTTTCAATCATATATTCATTTGTATAAGGGCTGCACATATGTAAAATCTCTTGGGAATGCAATTAGTAGTAAAGACGTAATAGATCAAAACTTGATGCGTGATGGGGCTGTTTTCCATGAACGTTACTGTTTATGTGCTCATATCTCATAAACTATGTGTCGTACTGTGATGCAATTTAGAAGGTACACTCAACTATATGCGTGTATACTGTCTGTAAAATTTCCTGTCGCTAAAATTTATAGTGTTCAAATGATAAATTGTAACGTCATACCGAGAGCCGTTGTTTTACTCCGTAAACAGCGGAAAAGTAGTAAGCGAGAAACTTTTTTTCTTTCATCGTTTTACTATGGTTGCCAGCGAGGAAAAGTTTAATAAAGGTTTGAAATTATGTTTAAAGTTTGTTGCAAGTCGCTAAATACTGTCATTCTCATACAGCGTATTTCGAAAGTCTCGCCGCATTATATGGCATTTTTTGCGTTTCCTATTGGTTATGACGTAATATATTTTGAGCCATGTGCCGTATGTGATTCTTAACCATGCAGCAATTGTTACCTCACGGTAAGGAATATGTGTACCAAATTTGGTTGAAATCGGTCCAATGGTTTAGGAGAAAATGAGCAGCATTGTCGCAAAGTGCAGCAGTTTTTCGCGCGTCTCATTGTTTATGACGTCATATCTCGTGAACTATATATCGTATGTGATTCTTACACTTACGGCGACCGTTCTCATGGATTGACGCTTACTTGTATAAAATTTGAGAAATATTGGATCAAAACTGTAGATTTCTATGCAACACGTACACACATACGGACACTCTGCTTTATATATTAGAGTACTTGAAAACCCGGCGTTGCCCGAGTATTTATTTATTTATTCAAGCCCTGAGTTATTAATTCTCCTATCCTTTCTCTGTGTCCATCTCCTTCTTTCGGCTCACATCGACTGTCCGATACGACCCGCGGCTTTGACCAATTGCGTCAGGTATTACGTCATTTTGTCATAGAAGTGTTTCCATTTGTTTCAACGAGCTTAAATTTCATTGAGTGGCTGACACAAGAGCTACAGCGCTTTTTGCGGCAACCTGTGTAAACTCGGTGGCCCGTATTTTACTTGAGGTTAGTCTCTCTAACGTATGTTGTTGTTGAGCTTGAAGTGCTGTATTTAGTATATATTCTATCTAGTGTGTATTGCCTGTACAATTTTTGTTGCTGAAATATGCCTGAAGAGTGTTCGGCATTTAAATGTGCAAATCGTAGTCATAAAACCACAAGTACTTTGTGCAAGAACATCAAATGTTTTGTCTTGTTTGATAACAATCTGTCTATACTCAAACAAAATTCCTTACTAATGACACTTAGCTGCCCCAAGAGCAAAGCTTCAGATGATCTTTCATGCAATGCCCTTGAAGAACACCATAAAAAAGTGCTCAGTTTTTTACTTAGTGTTAGGGGTGTTTTTGAGATATTTCTTCTTCTGTCGCTCCTATGGTTGATGAAATCACACTTTTGTGTATCTACACCTTCTTTAAAAATATTTTCATTTGTTGTTGACAATACTTGATCGAGCATGGTTGACATGCAACGAGTGAAAAGTGTGATAGCAGTAGCGACAGCAAAATTTTTTCATTGTTCTTTACAACAAATATTTACTTATTTCAGCGTGACAACAACAAAAGTTATTAATTTCGGTGTGGAATGCTTTTGTGGCAGCTGATCCAGACAAATATTTATTTTCGCCTTTGTACTCAAATTTCACGTACCAAACGTTACTTGTTTCAGCATGGCAACAACGAAAGTTATTAACGACACCTTATTTCGACGTGGAATGGTTTTGTGGAAGATGAACTAGGCGCATTTTTAACTGCAGTATTTTGTTGTCACTTTCGTCTTTGTACTCAAGTTTCGTCAACCAAATTTTTCAACCACACCCTTTAACAGCAATTTTACAAATTTTTAGACTTAATAGATTTAGTAAACACAAGATAAGTGTATACTAGACTTTATGAAAGTATTTTTAACAGCACATTAACAGCAGATGAAAAACCATTGTGCTGATTGTTCACCATAACGATTACTGTTCACTGTACGTTTCGCAGCTCGTTTAGACAATGTACTTGCATTAAAACCAACACAAATATATTCGCTGCGGCAGTTTCGTTGTTATTGCAAACCTCAGCTAACTGTTATACTTCTAACTGGAACTGTAATACTGATAGGTTTATTATATTTCATTACCGTATTTTTAGGAAGTTTACAACCCGGCTCGTCAATTTGTAGCTTCAAAAAGTCTGACGGAACTTGATGCAAATCCGTATTCAATAGTCAATTTTATTTGGAACGTGGAACTGTAAATAGGTACAATTCTCGAGTGGGTTTGGCATACGAGATGTCAGCCGGTACCCCAAATAACATGGCGGACGGCAGTTCAATTTGCCTCAAACATGGCGGACCTATCGCCACTCTATGAGGTTTAAGCTCGTTGATATGTTTACTACTAGTCGCTGATTGTATTGTAAATAAGTCACAGATAATATGTATAATAAAGCATAAAGCGTTTAGTTTTTTTGTAATAAAATATTTATTAGAATTCATTTATTTATTCACCTACGCGTTTTGTGTTGAGCAATTACTACAGCGACCACAGCTATGTTTATAAGGGCTGAGGTACAGTTTATGAGTCCGCGAGTGGTGTTTCATATGTAGTCGTTGGCAATGGCGCCGCATTCCTGTGACTGCAGTAAAAGATAGAGCTGTCTGCATCCAGTGATATAATTTTTTAAAAATAAACTGAAACATGAAGATTCACGTCGCACGTCGCACATTTCATGGGAGCGGTTGAACTTTTATCAAATTTATGTTTTATAGGTAAAATGATGACATTATTAATAGCAGACGGGGTGGTATCCTGCTCTTTACTTGCCAATATGTGGTATTATATGCTTTACTTCCCAGTAATTTACTAGCAGCAAAATGACTGGCAATCACATTACTATAAATCATCATTCTCAATAAAGTGACAGGTCGTGTATGTCAGCTTATGAAACATCGATCTGTCCGCATCACGCGAGTTTTTTTCCTTTTTTTCCTGTGACTGCAGTAAACGATAGCTCTGTCTGTGAGATTTTCATTTTTGGAAGCATTTTTTCCCGCTAAACAGACACCGTTCCCTCTGCTTCATTGGTTAACAAAAGAACATCGCCAAACGTAACTTCCATTTCACACATCGCTAGTCTCTCCCACTGTATTGCAACAGTTTCGTAATTTTACTTCATTATTACGAACAAAATCTCTACTGATGCTACATCGTATTCCAGAACTTCAATAAACGAGCCGTTTTCGAGGTGATTTTGTGTCCTACATTGCCCGGAAGTGCTATTTACATACAGGGAAACGTTATCATTGTATGTTTTTCTCGATGTTTCATTTTTGTTATAATATCGCTATTTCTATTTAGAATCTCCCGCCCACAACCCCTTAATTCCCGTTAAATTAGTTTAGTTTTTTTCTTCTTTTTTTTTTTTTTTTTTTTTTTTTTTCGCGTAAATTTATACTTCTGAAGTTGTTTATTCCACGTTGTTATCGACGCCACATTACATTCGCATTGAAATATCCATGGAAATATGAATGTCGGTTATCGTCATGGCGTTGTGCCTGACGTCATGGATCAAATCAGACGAGTGGTATCGGAATATCAAGTATTTCCCTTTTTTCTAATAACATGTTATATTTATCTTAGGATATATAAGAAATACGGCTGTCTTGCATAATATACAAAATTTTAAGCACAGTATCCAAGCAAAGAAAAATAGTAATCTAAATACAAATGATATGTAACATTCATACTTTCCTTTAACCCACAAGTTTACCATAAACAATATTTCTTGTTACTTATCCAGGGTCTAATATGAATAATTTCTTTGGTGAGGGGACCCCTGAGGAAGTGACTTAGTTGTCCGTGTGAAAAACTTGGGCCTGTCAAATCCACTCCACAGTATTGAATAGATTGCCTTGTAGTTTGTTAATTGTAATAGCAAATGCAAGTCTCCCTGCAAACTGCAGTCTCTTGATGATAGAAGCCAGATCTTTCGTAAACTATAGGTGTTCGTTGGATGCATTCTGTTTCATTCTTTTCCCTTTCTTGTAACTCTACAGAAGTCTATTGCTATCGCCTGCATTCGTGTGCGCTTCGGAGTTCAATATTGTCAACACTACTGTCAGCTTTCCAAGAATTTCATTAAGCTGACAGGAATACATGTTGCCTGATGTGACAGGTTTGTACCCATCGCAGTTTATATTGTCTCATATTTTTCAATTATATGTTGTACAATTGTATAATTTTGCATTTACATATTCATTTGTATAAGTGCTGCATGTCGGTAAAATCCGTTGCGAATAGAGTTAGTTGTAAACAAGTAATATATTAAAACCAGTTGTGTGATAGGGCGATTTTCCATGAATGTTGGATGTTACTGTTATTGTCCTTATGTCACGTGTCGTTCTGTGATACAATTTATAAAGTACATTTATTTGTATGTTTGTATACTATCTGTAAAATTTCCTGCGACTACATTTAGTACTGTAGAAATTATAAACTGAACGTCATATCGAATGCCGTAGTATTGCTCCTTGAACAGCGGAAAAGTAGTAAGCGAGAAACTTTTTTCCTTTCATTATTTTGATCTGGTTTCCAGCGGGAAAAAGTTTAATAAAGGTTTTAAATTATGTTTAAAGTTTGTTTTAAGTCGCTAAGTACTGTCATTCTCATATACTGTATTTATGAAGTCTCGTCACATTATGTGGCAGTTTCTTGCAACTACTATTGTGTATGAAGTTACATCTCCTGAACAATGTGTCGTATATGGTTCTTACGCCTACAGCAATTGGTATCTCACGTGAGGAATATGCGTACCAAATTTGGTTGAAATCGATCAAATGGTTTAGGAGAAAATGAGCGGTATTGTCTCGTACTGCAGTAGTTTTTCGCGCATCTCATTGTTTATGAAGTCATACCTCGTGAACTATGTTTTGTACGTGATTCTTACACTAACGGCGACCGTCCTCATACAGTCTACAAAATTACATAAAGATTGGAACAAAAGTGTAGATTTGTATGCAATAGGTACACTCAAACAAACACACGAACACTCCTCATTACAAAGGTTTACCTCCAACATAATAACTAACTCGGAAATGAGTACACCTAGTACATAAGGTCTTAAACTAAATATTCAAGATACTTCTCCAAGTGTCTCGATATTGTGTGTCCTCTTTTGCGCCCAGTCTCCTCATTGTGTACTGTACATTTTGGAGCCAAGTGGTCACAGATCGTTTTCTTCTTCTCTCCTCAGGTCCCCACACCAGTACCAGTTTCGGTATTCTGGCATGCCCTATTCTTCGTACACGCCCGTACCGCCGTAACTTCTTTCTAACCATCATTTCATCTATTATTTCTTTTTCTCTATTTCCTTTATTACTTCGGTGTTCCTTACTTCTTCTTTCTTAGAAATTCTTGCTGGTCTTCTCCATATGTCCACCTCTAGAGCTTGTAGGTTTTGAATGTGATTCTCGTTAACGGCCAGGTTTCCGCTCCATACAGTACTATACTCTCTAATATACACTCCTGGGCATTAAAATTGCTACACCACGAAGATGACGTGCTACAGACGCGAAATGTAACCGACAGGAAGAAACAATTTTAATGGTCAGTAGTGTACATGCTAGTTGTACCACTACAATTATTCCAACCATTAAAAGACCCTAGAATAAAAAATTTTATGTCCTTATTTTGTCCAGTTTTTTGGGATTTGGGAGCAGTGTGTGGTATTGTCTAGGAACTACACTGGGAATGATGGGGTTAAAACAGAGTCTAACATAAAGAGTCACGAAACTCCCGGTAGTTTTCTGCAACCTGGTGACTGCAGCGCTGCCAAGCGGCCGGGTCGTAAGAACATACCGAGAGGCGAGAAATCATTGTCGATTAGATATGTGGATTAAAATGCGACTGCATTTCGGGGCTTATTGCAACGCGATAAATTGTAGTTAGAGGAAAACTAAGAAAGTGTACATTTTCTGACACATGAAAAGCTCTTACAATGTAGGATAGAATAAAGTGTGTTAAATTTTAAAGGTGTATGGAATCTGTAACAGAGAGCGAGGGAGAGAGGTAACTAACTCAGTATTTTTCTTCAAAGTTATTTTTGATAGTCTACTGATAGTTTTGTGGAAGTCAAAACAAATTTTTGCACAGTAGTCTACTATCGGTGATGCAGCAATGATAGTCGAAAATTAACAGGGCTTCGTTTGTACAAAATCTAAAATAAAACGTAACTAACTGTAATTTAACGTGTACAGACAAACTGAGATTTTAGCAGGAAAAGATTCTTAAAGATTTACAGTACCTTTACATTCCTGGGGAGTAGCTACGATGAAAACATGACAGGAAAGGTACATGCAAGCCATTTGAGCAAGAATAAAGCGAAAAGGCCTTTTATAAGACGTAGCACTTAGTTTCTAAGAATGTCAAAATCGTGTCTAGTACTAGTATCAAATGTATTAACACTTTGACTGCCGCCAATGTAAACCATTCCATCCCTTAGAGTGCCAGACATTCTGCTTGCAGGAGTAACCCCAGCTGCACTTAGTTTCTTTATCTTCAGTCTAGCGTAAAGAATTGTCTGATCTTTGAAATAAATCCTGAACACAGAGCATCTAAATCACATACAACTCCGACGCCAAGGGCCCCACTAAACATTCTCTACTTCTCAAACAGTCTGTAGAGTCACTACGATATGTTTCTGTGTCACCCCTCTGTCATAGTCACCTCTCAGTATTTTCGGGGAGAATAATTTGCGTGAAACCGTGTCCGTTGATTTACCTACTGAGTGAGCGGACATCACTTTCTACCTGCCCCGTTTCATACAAAGAATGCGACCAGTCGGACGATTTAGAAACTAAATAAAAGATCTACAGGCTGGTTTAGACACTAGGTTTACCAAGTAAGGTATTTAAGGTAGATCTAGCCCGTCAATAAACTTGATTCTGTTTTTAAAAGCATGAAAACAAATATCACGTCAAATGACGTGATTGGCATTCTACAGAAATTTCCGTATCCCGTCAATTGACGTCATTGGCACTCGGAGTGTTAAGATGTTCAAAATCTGCAGAAACAATACACGTGGAACGTGTAACTACGTACCAGTACATTATACAACTATAATCCAGTTGCTTTTGAAGTTAAACACACCAGGTTACAATTCGCTTCTTGTCTTAAATCGTTTTTGGATGTTACGATTACGACCGTGCTAGTGTGAGCCATATGTATTACAATGCACTGGCATGTTATTATTACAAACTGACAACAGGAAACGGGATTTTCGCTTAATAATGTTTTCGTATTTGCGTCACGAAATACGTTTAATGCCTAGGAAATATATAAACCCAGTCGCTTGGAGCGCTAGTATCGCTTCAGCTGTCAAATGGTTGCATTTTTTCCCTACTGAGTTTCGCGACTGTCTGTTTTTTATTTATTTGTTTATTTAGCCTGATCAGATTAGGGCCATGAGGCCCTCTCTTACATCGTGCCAGGGTTTTACACCTATAACATAATGATTTTCACAGATAAACAATTAATAACATAATTTATACAAGTTGATTACATGTAAAAGAATGTAAGTAAAAGGTATTGACTTAATTCTAATAGGATTAATACTAGTAGTACCACTGAGACACCTTCTGCTGCTGTTGGTGTATTAATAGAAGTAAAAGGTAAAGCAGTCAACAATCCGAAGATTGGTTTGAACACCACAGTGCTTTACTAGGCATGGTCCTGTTTGGAGGTGGTATGCCGTTGCCTTCCTCCGACTTTCGAACTGACTTACCCAGCCAGTTAACATGGGTTTTGAACCACGGTCACAGAGTAACACATACAGAGGAGAAGCCCCCTCTAAACCACTGTCCTACGCCACAGAGAAATATATAAGGACGGGAAACCTCCGTAAGGGCTCGGTCCTACGCTCAGGGGTACGAGGAGGGAGGGTTTCGTAAGATGTCCCATGATGGCGCTGAGGTCAGAAGCAGCCCTTTAAACTGGCCAGAGAAGGCGGCAGGTAGCGGCTGTCCCCACCACCACCTCCCCTCAAACACCAGCAAGCCGGACACAGCCGTGGCCTCATGGCAGGCGGCACGAGCTCTCCCCTCACCCTCCCTTCCACGCTACCCTCTGACGTGCGAGATGCACCCTAAGCCAGGGAACGGCCTGACACCTGCTAGCATCTTACGGAACTACGAGGGAAGCGAAGGGGGGCTGCTCCTCTGTATATGTTACTGTGTGCACGTCAGAGGGTAGCGTGGAGGGGAGGCTGAGGGGAGAGCTCGTGCCGCCTGCCATGAGGCCACGGCTGTGTCCGGCTTGCTGGCGTTTGAGGGGAGGTGGTGGTGGGGACAGCCGCTACCTGCCGCCTGCTCTGGCAAGTTTAAAGGGCTGCTTCTGACCGCAGCGCCATCATGGGACATCTTACGAAACTGCTGGAAACCCTCCCTCCCCGCATCCCTGAGCGTAGGACCGGGCCCTTACGGAGGTCTCCCGCCTGTATATATTTGTCTGTGCCACGGTGCTAGTCGGTATTTTTCACATGAGCAATACTGCTAGAGGCGAAAGAAGTGGAAAGTGACAGATAAAATTGCTAGGACCTGGCGGGGATCGAACGCGAGACCCTTGGATTTGTAGCCTGGCACTCTACCACTGTGCAACCGAGAAGTAACAACATTGATATTAGCAGATACAATATGTACTTTTGAATATATCGAGACTGGTTTAGGCATGGCGAATTCTGAAAGAAGGAAGTTAAGAAAGCTGTACCTGGCGAGAGCAATGGCAGTAGGAGAATATCTGGGAGGAGGAATGGATGTGACGTACCTGGACCGTAGGGTATTAAAGACTGGTTAAAGTGACGCGTTTCGCATAATTGTGAAATGAGGTTTAATGAGCTACGGAACAAGTATTGATGTACGGGGTACTCACGGTGATGGGCACGGGCGCGATGAGCAGCTGGCCGGCGCCGATGGCGTCCTGCGTGGGCAGCGCGGCCACGAGCGCGCGGCCGCCCGCCTGGTACACGCCGCTGCCCGCGTTGCCCGCGCGCGGCCTGTGCAGGCCCGCCGCCAGCACCGAGACGCGCCGCGACGCCGACCAGCCGGCCTGCACCGACGTCGCTGCAACACACGCCAGCCGCTCAACATCTACATCTGCATGGGATACTCTGAAAATCACATTTAAGTGCCTGGCATCTACATACATATTCCGCAATTCACCGTAAGGTGATCTTACGGTGATCTTTACGCGAAATATAAGTAGGCGGCAGCAAGATCGTACTACACTCAGCTTCAAATTCCGGACCTCTACATTTACTTAACAGAAATTCACGAAAAGAACGTCGTCTGTCTTCCAGCGATCCCCAATTGAGTTGCCGGAGCATTTCCGTGACACTCGCGCATTGCTCGAACCTACCAGTAACAAACCTAGCTGCTCGCCTCTGAACCGCCTCTATGTCTGCCTTTAAACTGATCTGCTGCGTGTCCCAAACACTTGAGCAATACTTAAGACGTGGTCGTACAAGCGTTTTATACGCGGTCTCTTTTACAGATGGAATACATCTTCCCAAAATTCTCCCAATAAACCGAAGTCGGCTGTCCGCTTTACTCACAACTGTCCTTACGCCTACATATTTGAACGACGTGACAGCATCAAGAACCTCACTACTAATGCTGTATTCGAACATTATGGGATTGTTTTTCCTAATCATGTGCATCACCTTACATTTTTCTACATTGAGAGCTAGCTGCCATTCTTCGCACCAACTCCAAATTTTGTCTAAGTGATCCAGTATCCTATTACAGTCAGTTAAAGACGACACCCTCCAATACATCACAGCATCGTCAGCAAACAGCCGCAAATTACCAAGTTACTCTATCCATCAGATCATTTATATAGATAGAAAATAATAGCGGTCCTATCACACTCCCCTGAGGCACGCCTGACGATACACTTTCTGACATTATTATTATTCCACGGTGGATCTTTTCCATCCTTAATTGTCTTTACTGGCACATATTTCTCTAACCCTTTATTAACAATGCACTTAAATTTAGTCCACAATTCCTTTACATCCATAGTCCCGGAGTTAAACGATGCCCATTCATTTTCTAAATGCGATCGTAACATTTGCTTATCGGCTCTTCCCAACAAAAACACGCTCCTAGCCTTCTTAATTGGTTTTTGAACTTTGGTCACCATCGACGCTATGACGATATCATGATCACTCTGTCTCTACACAGACATCGTTAATAAGGTCAGGCCTGTTTGTGGCTATAAGGTCTAGAATTTTTCCAATGCGCGTGGGTTGCCGTTTTAACTGCTCAAGACGGTTTTCGGAGAATGTGTCCAAAAGTAGCTCGCAAGACTGCTTGTCTGTATCGCCTCAAATGTAACTAGCGAGGTCCAATCTATACACTTAAGGTTGAAGTCTCCTCCGACTAATATTACATGGCCCGGATACCTATGCACTACCTGGTGTAGACTTTCTTTGAATGATTCTAAAACTGCTACAGCAGCACTGGGAGGCCAGTAAAAACACCCAAGTATTAAATTTACTTCTTTTAGACCTGTTATACGTGCCCAAATAACTTCACAGTTACTTTCAAACTCGATCTCAGTAGAAACAATGTCTTTGTCCACAGCGATGAAGACTCATCCTCCAGTTGTATCAGATCTATCTTTCCGATATACATTCACGCTTCGCTAAATGTTTCTGAACTTGCCACAGAGGCTTCATCGAACCACCATTATACTATTTATCTCCCATTCCATTCTCGAATAGCGCTCGGTAAGAAAGAACACCTGAATCTCTACGTTCGAGCTCTGATTTCCCGTATTTTATTCTGATGATCATTTCTACCTAAGTAAGTCGGAATCAACAATATATTTTCGCACCCGAAAGAGAATGTTGGCGATTGGAGTTTCGTAAGTAGCCCAGGCCTCAGTGATAAGCGCCGTTGTTGTAACGATTCCCATCCCATTTCCGTAACGCTGTCTCCCATGTATCGTCACAATACGAAACGAGCTGCCCTTCTTTGGACTCTTTCGATGTCTTCCGTCAAACCCACCTGATAAGGATCCCACACTGGGCAGCAATACTCGAAAAATGGGCGGACAAGCGTAGTGTATGCAGTTTCTTTTGTAGTTCTATTGAATGTTTTAAGGGTTCTGCCAATAAAACGCAGTCTCTGGTTCGCCTTTCCCACGTCATTTTTCCAATTTAAGTCTGAAGTAATAGTAATTCCTAGGTATATTAAGGAGTTTACGGCCTTCATTTTTGATTGATTTATCTTGTAAACAAAGTTTAACGGATTTCTTTTCGTACTCATGTGGACGACTTCACACTTCTCATTATTTAGAGTAAACTAAAAAATGTCTGTAAATCTATCGGACCAAACTGCGTGGTCATCAGTCCGTAGCTTACAAACTACTTAAACCTAGGTAAACTAACCCACTGATAAACACACACACCCATGCCCCAGGGAGGACTCGAACCTCCACGGCGAGCAACCGCACGCTCCGCAGCGAGATGCTTTAGACCGCTCGGTTACTCCACCGCGGCTTAGAGTCAACTGCCAATTTTTACACCATACTGATATCTTATTCAGATCGATCTGCAGTTGGTTTTGATCTTCAGATGATTTTACTAGACAGCAAATGACGGCGTCATCTGCAAACAACCTAAGAGAGCTACTCAGATTTTCCCCCCAAATCGTTTATGTAAATAAGGAACTGCAGATGACCAATAACACTACCCTGTGGAACACCCGCTATCACCTCTGGTTT
Organism: Locusta migratoria; assembly: GCA_026315105.1. Classification (NCBI taxonomy): domain Eukaryota; kingdom Metazoa; phylum Arthropoda; class Insecta; order Orthoptera; family Acrididae; genus Locusta; species Locusta migratoria. Next base: position 345,703,816 of record CM048751.1, on the reverse strand, counting down.
AGTCGATGCCTTACCATCGATTACTACGAACTGTGTCATCTCTGACAAGAAATCCCCTATCCAATCGCAAATTTGTGGCGATATACCATAACCACGCTATTTGATTAAAAGCCGTTTGTGAGGTACGGTGTCAAAAGCCTTCTGGAGATCAAGAAATATGGAATCGATGTGCGAACCCTTGTCGACCCATCACTTCATGTGAATAAAGAGCTAGTTGTGTTTCGCATGAACGATATTTTCTAAATCCGTGTTGACCTTGGGTCAATAGATGGTTCTGTTCGAGATAATTCATAATATTTGAATACAGGATATGTTCCAAAACCCTGCTGCAAATTGACGTCAATGAAATAGGCCTGTAGTTTAGTGTGTTACTCCTACTGCCTTTCTTGAATATAGGTGTGAGCTGTTCAACTTTCCAATCTTTTGGTACACATCCTTCTATGAGAGAGCGGTTGTATAAGGCTGTTAAGTAAGGAGCTATCGCTTCAGCATAATCAGATAGAAATCTAACGGGTATACAATCCGGACCAGAAGACTTGTTCTTGTTAAGTGATTTTAGTTGCTGCACTACTCCGATGATATCTATTTCTACGTTACTCATTGCGGCCTCTGTTCGTAATTCGAAATCTGGAATATTGGTTTCGTCTCCTTTGGTGAATGAGTCTCTAAAAGCTATGTTTAGGAACTCTGCTTTAGTAGCGCTGTCATCGGCAGGATCGCCATTACTATCACGTAGTGAGGGTATTGTTTGTGTTTTGCCCCTGGTATATTTAACATATGATTAAAATCTCTTAGGGTTTTCAGTCAAATTTCGAGAAAGAGTTTCGTTGTGATAATTATTGTAGGCATCTCGCATTGAAATCCTCGCTAAATTTCGAGCTTCTGTGTAGGATCGCCAATCCTTCGGATTTTGTGTTCGTTTAAATTTAGTATGCCTTTTCCTTAGCTTTTGCATCAGTGTCCTGACCTGTGTTGTGTACCAAGTGGGATCGCCTCCTTCTTTTATTAATTTATTTGGTATAACACTGTCAATTGTTGTCGATACCACTTCTTTGATTTTGAGCCACATCTGGTCTTCACTTACGTCTGACGCCACCACTGGCCTACTGACGCCAGCAGCCACGCACGTGCTTCTGTGGGTCTCCCCACCGCACCCCTTACCCCCAGTAAGTTGAATATGAACGGGTCTATCTTTGTTTTGGAACAGTTTCCAGGAAAAAATTCGGACACTTACGAAAAGAAAGTGGGAAAAGTTGGTCAAACTGCAAAAATCATGATAAAATTCTCTCGGTCTTCCAGCAGTGTCAAATGTTCAAATGTTTGTTAAGCTTATGGGACTTAACTACGGGGTCATCAGTCCCTACCAGCAGCGTCAAGTGGTTTGATATCCACGAGCTTTCGGCCGAAATCTCCTCGGCCATTCTCAAGTGGTGACTGCTGCCGCCGTCCTTATATACCTGCGCAGCTTACTGTGACGTCATTGGTGCTGAGCCACATCGCCATATAAGGCAATGATTTGGCCGCGTGCCTGCCGCGCCCGCTTCAACCGTCCGATGGCCGGGTCCCAAGCTGTGCTCAGCTGCAAGCCGCCGTTTTTATTACGACATTTTTCAGATATTTTGATTTCGATTGCCTCTTTTATTACGCTATCCGAGAAAGTATTTGTTCTGCTGATGACTGACGTATCCTCGAATGCAATGCGATGTTTCTTTTCTAGAGCGTGCTCCGCAGTAGCTGATTTCTCGTGATTGCGTAGGCAGAAATATCTTTCATGTTCAACACAGCACTGTTCAATATTGCGCACTGACTGTCCGATGTAGAACTGTCCACACCCACACGGTATCTTGTACACAACTGGCGTTCTAAGGCCTAGATCATATTTCACAGGTCACATCATCATCTGTCGCAATTTTGTAGGAGACCTATAGACCGTGTCGATATCGTGTCTCTTATGAAGCCAGGTAATCTTTCCCGTTACCGAGCCTCAAGACAGCAAAAATGCAAGCTTCTCGCTCTACTCCTCGACGGTCTCCTGTTTGCGTGTCTTCGGATGGAGGGATTGTGTTATCTGGCGGTTGCCGTAGCCACTTGACAATGGCCGTGAAGATTTCGGCCGAAAGGTCGTGGATATCAAACCACTTGATGTTCCTGGAAGCCCGAGAGAATTTTATCAGAATGACTCGCCGCGAAACTATGCATTCATACATTGCAAAATCATGTTTCGAATGCAATCTTAACAAATGATGGGAATGACATACTTTTGCACATCACTATAATATTTTCCACATAGATGAATTTTTTCATGCAGAAGTTTAAGACACAGCATGGCGCATTGCAAAGAGTTCCTCGCAATAAGCTTCTACTTTGTTTGACCGATCAGCACGAAAGTTGGCAGATATTTGTAATGTCTCATAGTTAAAGGAGAAGAGAAGATGTACAGAAAAGGAGGAAGAGTAGAAGATTGTCGTAGAGGTTGTGTAGAGGTGATAGGTCAATGCAGAGAGGGGGGGAGGGAGGTGAGATTGACAGAGAGAGAGAGTATAGAGGAGGGGGCGGGGGCGGTTAGATGAGATGTTCAAATGTTTGTAAAGTCTATGGGACTCAACTACAGGGTCATCAGTCCCTAACCTTACAAACTACTTATGAACTACTTACGAACTAGGACGGCACAAATATCCATGCCCGAGGGGGGATTCGAACCCCCGACCGTAGTGGCCGTGCAGACCGTGACTGAAGCGCCTTAGTCTCCTCGGCCACGGTTAGATGAGACGAAGAGATGAAAAGAGAGAGGGTTATACAATGTTGTTGTTGTTGTTGGTTGTTTTTTAGGGGACTAAACAGCTAGGTCATCAGTCCCCTGTTCCTAGCTGAGAGGCCACTGTCAAGAAAGTAGAAAGTAAAAACAGAGCTCAGAAAAAGGGAACGCACAAAAGGGACAGGCTAACAGTGGACCAGTCGGAAACAATACAGAACGAAGACACACACAATTGGTAAAACAAAAGAAGGAACATAACTAAAACTAAACAGCAGAATACCTTGGCTGGCTGATCACGAAATAAAACAGGATGAGCCAGCCATACTGCACACACTAAGAACCCCTAGGTTCCTCACATGAGGACCTGTAAAAATCTGTTAAAAGCGCTGGACTGGTGGTGGCCGTAGACAGGAGGCCACAGCACCCATCACTAGATAGAGTTGTAAAAACCAGCTGCACGAATAAAACTTAAAACTGCGTTAGCCATAGAGACATCGTCGCCTAAAACTAAGGGTAGCGCGTCTGGGAGGTTAAAAGAGTGCCGCAAGTTGGCTAAAATCGGACAGTCCATCAAAAGATGGGCCACAGTCGTAACTACACCACATTGACACACGGGCGGGGACTCAAGGAGAAGGAGATAGCCATGGGTTAACCACGTGTGCCCAATACGGAGGCGGCAGAGGACAACCGCCTCTCGGCGGATCGGCCGCAGTGAAGATTTCCACAGGGCTGTGGACAGCTTCACTGCTCGAAGCTTATTTGTTGCACCCATGGTAGACCATTCGGCACTCCAAGCACCACGCACCTTCTTGTGCAATGCTAACCTGAGGTCCGATTCTGTGACGCCAATGGTTAAGGGTGGCGCAGTGGTGGCCTGTTTGGCCAACTGGTCAACGCGTTCATTCCCCAGTATGCCGATGTGGACAGGGGTCCACAGTAAGACCACACATCGGCCAGATTTACCAAGAGAGTAAGTAGTGTCTTGAATGGACAGCATTAACGGGTGATGAGGAAAGAACTGGTCGAGTGCCTGAAAGCCACTCAGGGAGTCACTACAGATGACAAATGACCCCCTGGGGCAGGCTCGGAGGTGTTCTAGAGCCTTGAGGATAGCGACCAGCTCTGCAGTAAAGACACTACTTTCACGGGGCAATGAATGTTGTTCGACATGGTCACCATGGAGACATGCATACCCAGCACGACCATCTGCTGGGGACCCATCGGTATAAATGGCTTCAGCACCACGGAAAGAGTTGAAGAGATCCAGGAACTGGTGGCGGAGTTGTGTTGGAGAGAAGGCGCAGAGTGAAAGAAATATGGAATAAATACATAATATACGATGTGTTGATGTGCTTTGCATGAAGTACCATTTATTTCAGGAGGAGCGGAGGAAGCTACGGATAGTGAGTGAAGTTTAGATGGACTAACACTAAAACAAATTAGTACCTGTACCCGAATGGAAAGCCACAAACATGTCATTTATCACCAAACGTTGCGGTGAATGCATTAGAAACATGGCCCGCCTCCGTAGTCCAGCAGTCAGCGTGGTAGATTGCTATGCAGGGGCCCCGGTTCGATTCCCGCTTGGGTCAGAGATTTTCTCCATTCGGAGGCTGGGTGTTGTGATGTCCTCCTCATCGTTTCATCATCATCGCCGCGCAAGTAGCCTAAGTGGCGTCACCTAAATACTTGCACCAGGTAGGCCGAACACGACCTAGCTGGGGTCTAAAAGCAAAAAATGCCACACGAAATTATCACCACCAACAAATGGCTGACGAAGTAATGAATTCTGATTTCATTCCATGATAAAGAATTCATATGAACAAGTACTCTCTTTTGCAACACAGATAGCTGACTAATTTGAAATTAGTTGGATGAATCTCTTCTAGATCAACTGACTGACATAATGACATAAGTGCTGGCTATACAGACATATAATGAAATACTACGCTTGGTATTTATTTCGCTAAGTGTTGCTCTCATGTTATTCATTAATAAATTGCACCTGTGCGAATCAGGGATCGGAAGCTAGTTAGTAATGTCAATACAGATCGCTAACATCGTTCAGGAAGTGTTGTTTGAATTGCAATATTTCTTTCTCGAGGCAGTGGAGCCATAAAAACCGTTACAAGTAACATTAAATTAAAATCACTACACTGATGAAAATATTTGTAATACACAAAGCTGCACTTAGAATAATACATCCTTTTCCTCCTCGGAAATGGCTGTCTAGTGCAAATCAAACATTCAAATGTTTGTATAGCTTATGGGACTTAACTACGGGGTCGTCAGTCCCTAAACTTATAAACTACTTATGAACTAGCTAAAACTAAGGACGGCACAAATATCCATGCCCGAGGGGGGATTCGAACCCCCGACCGTAGGGGCCGTGCAGAACCTGACTGGCGCGCTGCAGACCGCTCGGCCACCGCGCCGGCCTGTCTAGTGCGCTGTTCCGCTTGTATGAGTGCACATCCTTCAACAGTTACTAATTTACCTAGGCTTACCCTCAATGAATTATCCAGCCCGTGTTTTCCTCTTGTAATCTACCTAGATTGCGGAAACGCTACTCTGAAGTAAGGTCAGAAGGGTTGATCATGTTTCTTATACTGAGTGTTCAAAATTTAGTTAGTTTGTAAATCTGTTGGAACAGACGGCTATGTTCATTAGTCCCTTGACTTACAAACTACTTCAACTAACTTACACTAAGGACAATACAAACACCCATGCCCGTGGGAGGACCTCCGACGGGAACGACAGCCCAGTCCGTTGCATGACACCTTAGACCACGCGGCCATTCTGCGCGGCTATATTGAGTGGTTGAATAAGATTTATGTCCGATGTTGTGATTCCGTAGTCTAGTTACTATAATTTAGAGTTTCCATCTAGCTCTATTCTTGAAAACGTTGCGTTCCAAGGCAAACTCAGATCTGTGATACAGATTTCCTAGCTGCAACAAGAGAGGTAATTGATTATATTCAATGTCTTAATGTCTTTTTGTAATTAAATACTGTATAAAATTAAGAGTTTCAACGATGTATGCCATACGATAAATAAGAAAATAACCACACGCCGCACTTAGTCTAGTATTGCAGGAAGGAAATGTGAATGTGTACCTATTGTCGCTATATCATTTGTAGAATGACTGCCACGATATTCATCAAAGCTGTCCTCATTAAGGAAAATTAATATCAACAATCATGTTCCTTTCAAACAGTAAGACTAATGTAAAGACTGCATATTAACACCTGAAGATTGTTTTCTTTTAGCATGAAACCAGACTGTTCTTTACCTAAAAGTCAAATATTGGTAGTGATCAGTCTCGGATCACCCTCAATTTCGGATCCCCCCCTCTATTTGGCTTCCCCCCCCCCTCCCACAACTCGCTCCCTCTCACTCTCGACGCCTTGGTGCCTCCACCAGCTGCGGTTCTTCTGAATCCTTTAAACTACCCCTCAGTCTTCTAAACTCATCCCGCTAAAATAATTCATTATTATACATGAAGGGAATCTATTTACTTTTACAATTTTACGAATAAAGAATACTAATTTCGAGAGTATTATTTTCTATTGCAAAATAGCCTAGACACAGACATATTGTACCTAAATCTTTGCTTTGATGGTTAAATATACCATCGAGACTAAGATAATTAGCTCACAGCTATCTTTTGGTGATCTGTTTTCAGTTACAGAGAACTCTTTGTATAAATACAGATTTAGAAACTTTATTAAAAATATTCACCGTCTACTCTGCATTAAAGAGTTGAAGCATCATACTAGTTACGTGAATCTTCCTCTGCTGTTTCTCAGCTTCTTCACTTTTGTACATGATGATGAATCACAATTAACAATAACTATTATTAAGATTTATTAATATTAAGAATATTAATACGAAATCTTATTGGCGGTAGAAAAATTCCTTTGCATCTTCTAGTGTAAGTCCATATATTTCGGTGAGGGGGGGGAGGGGAGGGCAGCCCCCTGGGCCACCACCATTTGTGCTGGTCTGTTCACCATATTAAAGGCCAAAGAGAATGACTTTTTCAGTATTATGGTAGACCAGTGGTGCCTTGCTCTAAGTAAAAGCCGTGTAACCTCAAGCAAAGAATTGAGACAGCAATATATTGTACTGTATCACACACAGATTACAATAGTAACCAATATCTGAATAAAATACGTTACCATATGTATATTGTCTATGATATATCACTTAAGCAATGTACACTCTTGGCCATTAAAATTGCTACTCCACGAAGATGACGTGCTACAGATGCGAAATTTAACCGACAGGAAGAAGATGCTGTGATATGGCAATGATTAGCTTTTCTGAGCATTCACACAAGGTTGGCGCCGGTGGCGACACCTACGACGTGGTGACATGAGGAAAGCTTCCAACCGATTTCTCATACACAAACAGCAGTTGACCGGCGTTGCCTGGTGAAACGTTGTTGCCGGCCGCGGTGGTCGAGGAGACTGAGGCGCTCCAGTCACGGTCTGCACGGCCACTACGGTCGGGGGTTCGAATGCCCCCTCGGGCATGGATATTTGTGCCGTCTTTAGTATAAGGTAGTTGATGAGTAGTTTGTAAGTTTAGGGACTGATAACCCCGTAGTTAAGTCCCATAAGCTTAACAAACATTTGAAACATTTTGAAACGTTGTTGTGATGCCTCGTGTAAGGAGGAGAAATGCGTACCATCACGTTTCCGAGTTTGATAAAGATCAGATTGTAGCCTATCGCAATTACGATTTATCGTATCGCGACATTACTGCTCGCTTTGGTCGCGATCCAATGACTGTTTATGGAATCGGTGGGTTCAGGAGGGCAATACGGAACGCCGTGCTGGATCCCAACGGCCTCGTATCACTAGCAGTGGAGATGCCAAGCATCTTATTTGCATAGCTGTAACGGATCTTGCAGCCACGTCTCGATACTTGCGTAAACAGATACGGACGTTTGCAAGACAACAACCATTTGCACGAACGACGTTTGCAGCAGCAGCATGGACTATCAGGTCGGAGACCATGGCTGTATCATAGACAGGAGCGCCTGCAATGGTGTACGCAACGACGAACCTGGGTGCACGAATGGCAAAACGTCATTTTTCGGATGAATCCAGGTTCTGTTTACATCATGATGGTCGCATCCGTGTTTAGCGACATCGTGGCGAACGCATATTGGAAGCGTGTATTCGTCATCGCCATAATGGCGTATCATCCGGCCTGATGGTATGGGGTACCATTGGTTACACGTCTTGGTCACTTCTTGTTCGCATCGACGGCACTTTGGACAGTGGCCGTTACAATTCAGATGTGTTACGATCCGTGGCTCTACCCTTCATTCTATCCTTGCGAAACCCTACATTTCAGCAGGATAATGCACGACTGTATGTTGCAGGTCCTGTACGGGCTTTTCTAGACACGGAAAATTTCGACTGCTGCCCTGGTCAGCACATTCTCCAGATCTGTCACCAACTGAAAACGTCTGGTCAATGGTGGCCGAGCAACTGGCTCGTGACAATACGCCAGTCACTACTCTTGGCCGGCCGCGGTGGCCGAGGAGACTGAGGCGCTCCAGTCATGGTCTGCACGCCCACTACGGTCGGGGTTCGAATCCCCCCTCGGGCATGGATATTTGTGACGTCCTATTTAGTAAGTAGTTCATAAGTAGTTTGTAAGTTTAGGGACTGATGACCCCGTGGTTAAGTCCCATAAGCTGTACAAACATTTGAACATTTGAACTACTCTTGATGAAGTGTGGTGTGGTGTTGAAGCTGCATGGGTATCTGTACCTGTACACGCCATCCAAGCTCTGTTTGATTCAATGTCCAGGCGTATCAAGGTCGTTATTACGGCCAGAGGTGGTTGTTCTGGGTACTGATTTCTCAGGATCTATGCACCCAAATTGCGTGAAAATATAATCACATGTCAGTTCTAGTATTATATATTTGTCCAATGAATACCCGTTTATCATCTGCATTTCTTATCGGTGTAGCAATTTTAAAGGCCAGTAGGGTATCTTGAAAATATACTGGGCCTGGGATTTTCGACCAAATGAAGTGAATATACTGGATTTCCAGGATTATAATGGGACATGAGGCGCAGCTACTTACAGACGAGGAAGGGCAGCTCGCTGAACCAGGCGACGGGGTAGGCGAGGTCCGTGATGTGGTGGTCCTGCACCAGAGTCCTGGCCGGCTCCTCGTACAGGAAGTCCTGGCAGGTGAGCAGGCCCACGCGGCCGCCCCAGTCCGTGTCGAAGGACGCCGCCTCGGGGGTCTCCGTCACGTTGAAGCCCGGCTCCACGAACAGGTTGAACTTGCGGTACCTGCGCCACCGAGCAACGGGTAAGGCACAGAGTCATTCAAAAAGAATACCGCAACTATGAAAATCTCTATATTATCAGAGAAACATGATGGAACATAAGGTATTTAATTAATGTGAAGAGTACCCAATAAAGTCATATTTTTTAGTAGAAAACATGTTCATGGGTTGTGGTCTTCAACCCAAAGATTGGTTTGATGCAGCTCTCCATGCTGCCCTATCCTGTGCAACCCTCTTCACCTCTGAATAAGAACGGCAACCTGCATCCTTTTGAATCTGCTTACTCTATTCGTCTCTTGGTCTCCCTCTCCAGTTTTCATGCCACACACTTCCTAAATGCCTGAATGACAATTACTTGATGTATCACAATGTGTCCAGCAATTGATTCTTTCTTTTAGTCAAAATATGCCAGAAACTCCTTTTCTCCCTGATTCTGTTAAGCACCTCTTCCTACCCACCTCATTTTAAGCATTCGCCTATAGAACAACTTTTCAAAAGCTCCTATCGTCTTTTTGTCTGAACTCCTCATCGTCCACGTTTCACTTCCGTACAATGTTACATGGCAGACATTTTTTTTTCAGAAAGGACTTCCTAACACTTAAATTAATATTCTATGTCAACAGATTTCTCTTGTTCAGAACTGCTTTTCTTCCCATTGCACGTCTGCATTTTATATCTTCTTTATTTGTAGATCTATTACTCTTGGTTAACAGCAGTGCCGAGGTGGATACATCGGTTCCCGCGAGATTACCCAAGTTAAGCACCGTCGGACTTGGCCAGTACTTGAATGGGTAAGCGTCCGGGTATGTCACGGGCTGTTGACAAGGAGGGGTGGTGGTGCAAAGTCCTTGATCATCAATTTTTGCACCAATGTCCTAGATTAAATTCCAAACCTCTCCGCAGTGTCTCATGGACTGAGGTCATGGGAGACAGTTTATGGTGATCCGTCTGTCGGATGGGGACGTTAAGCTCGGCGGCCACCTGGGTGCTTTTCGAGCTGGCACCGGGATTCACCCTGTCCCGTGCACCCATTACAGTCATCTACACTTAAAACAGACACTTCAGCACACAGTTCCCACACTTGGCGAAGGAAAGGAGCCTGCGGGCGCGAAGGATACGGAAAACCTTTCCAATTTGGCGGAACCTGCCCTTTGGAGCCTCCCAGCTTTTCATGCCATTATAACCTCTTTTAAAGGCTCTGTAAATTCTATTAAATTGCTCTTAACAGTACTTTAGGTTCTTTGATGTCCTCTTCAAACAGAAAAGTTTTACTTATTATTCCTGAACTTAAATTCCTTTTCCAAATGTCTCTTTGCATTCCTTCACAGACTGCTCAATGTGCAGACTGAATAATGTTGGAAAAAGGCTACAACCCTTACTCTCTCCCCAACCATTGCGTCCATTTCACGCCCTTCAGATGTAACTGGCTTGGTGTAGAGCCATAGATGACATCTTTGTGGTCTGGACTCTTGGTGAAGAAACTCTTCTGAGCTTCCTTCAAGACCTCAACTCTTCCTGAACCTGAAATTCACCTGATACTTCTCCAGAAGCCAAGCCATCTTCCTACATGTTGACCTTCACCTTTTGAGTCTCACATCCAGACTTCAGTCCATATCAAACGCACAAACAAACAACATTACCTCCACTTTTATAGCTGCCACTCCTTCCATATGGAAAAATCCCTTCCCTATAGCCTAGGAATCCGTGGCAAACGTATCTGCTCCAATGATGAATCCCTCTCTACCTACAGCAACAAAAAATTTTTAAAATGTTTGTATAGCTTATGGGACTTAACTACAGGGTCATCTGTCCCTAAACTTATAAACTATTTACCAACTAGCTAATACTAAGGACGGCACAAATATCCATGCCCGAGGGGGGATTAGAACCCCCGATCGTAGTGGCCATGCACTGGAGCGCCTCAGTCTCCTCCGCCACCGCGGCCGGCCCTCCAGCAACAACCTGTCCAATGCTTTCCTCTCCCACAACTATCCTACAGACCTTGTCCATAAGCAGATCTTCCGATTAGTCCATTCCTCCTTTACAGTAATATTCATAACCCCAGACAACTCAGAAGCATCCCCTTAGACACCCAGTAGCACCGTGACCTGGAATGCCCTAACAAATTGCTCCATCAGGGCTATGTCTTTCTCAAGTTATGCCCTGACATGAGATCATCGCCCAGAAGTATCCTCCCAACCTCCGCAACATCCTTATCCAACCTAAGAACATCCCAAAACCACTCTTCCTACCTAATGGTTTCTAGCCCTGTAACCGATCCCCACTGCAACACCTGTCCCATGAATCCTCCCCCAACCACTTATTCCAGCCTCACCACAGCAAAAACGTACCCCATTCAGGGCAGGGCGATATGTGAAACAACACATGTCATCCTACCAACCGACATGTGTTCACTGCACAGTTCTTTATGTTGGTATGAACACCAACAAATTGGCTGAACGCATGAATGATCACAGATGGACTGTTTGCATGGGGGACAATCGATATCCTGTGGCAGAGCATGCCCTCCAACATGTGCTACAACACGCATACCATATGGATACTCCCACCTATCACCAGTCCCTCAGAGCTACGATGGGACTTGCCCTCTGCACAGCCTCTCCTCCCGCCATCTTCCTGGTTTAAACCTTTGTAAACCTCTCCCCCTCCGCCATAATCATCTCATTTATTCATTAGTAACGGAATTTTGTGTTAACACTGTTTTTTTTCTTTTGAAGTTTCCCTACACACTTGCATTTTTCGTAAAAACGCGATTTCCTAAAATTACACTCCTGCCCATTAAAATTGCTACACGACGAAGTGACTGTGGTATCATATTGAAGCTGCATGGGTATCTGTACCTGTACACGCCATACAAGCTCTGTTTGACTCAATGCCCAGGCGTATCAAGGCCGTTATTACGGTGAGAGGTGGTTGTTCTGGGTACTGATTTCTCAGAATCTATGCACCCAAATTGCATGAAAATGTATTCACTTGTCAGTTCTAGTATGATTATTTGTCCAATGATTACCCGTTATCATCTGCATTTCTTCTTGGTGTGGTAACTTTAATGGCCAGTTGTGTTCAAATATTCAAATGTTTGTAGAGCTTATGGGACTTAACTACGGGGTCATCAGTCCCTAAACTTACAAACTATTTATGAACTAGCTAATACTAAGGACGGCACAAATATCCATGCCGAGGGGGGATTCGAACCCCCGACCGTAGTGGCCATGCAGAATGTGAGCAGACTGCTTGGCCACCGCGGCCGGCGGCCAGTTGTGTAAGTATAAATATGTCAAAAATTAATTTCGTGTTTTTCGAGATGAAATTTTGTATTTACACCGGTCTTATCTTTTGAAGTTCACCTACATAGTTGTATTTTTCCTATATCAAATAATTAGTTTAGTGTTTTTCGGATCACAGAAGATATGGTAGCCTCCAAAACGCGGTTACCCACCGCAGTGTTGTATCGTGTATCATTAAACGGGCTTGTGATCACGCATGTAATATGCGTGCGACAACGACGTGACTGTGACGCTCGGTTACCCGATATCTCGCAAACGGTTCTAACGATATGCATCAAATTTTGCACGTGGATCTGGTTTCGTTCATTTAATTTACCTGTATAGACGTCATCCCTGAAACAACAAGATTGTCAAAAATAAAAAGATGTTATACATTTCTATTTCGTGTACCTCTGATACCACTCTAACGTTTTTCATTAAAGTTTGGTATCACGTTTTGCATTTTTATAGTAAATGTTAGATACAGTTTTCTTCGGCTACACTAACGAACTGAAGGTTTCTGCATTTGTAGGCAACCTGTGCATATCGAAATGTCTAGGAAATTTTGGACAAGTATTTACTGTGAAACTGAACTAGGTACATTTATGATTATTTTCGTTTAACGGTTGCAATTCCTGCCTCGGTAGTGTTGCATAATATTTATATAACAATACCACTATGTAACAGAAAAAAAACGCTAGGTCATCCGATATTTAGAAATAAAACCACGTGCAGGTAAGAATGCGGGGTAATTACTTACATGATAGGGTAAGGAGTGACTGAATAATTAAAAACATACTATTCTCTGGACAGTATGGAGGGTATCATAATGGCAGAGAAAACTTTCTTTTCCTAATTGTTGGGCCTGCAGCATCATATATGTCGTAGAAAGACATTGCAATAAAGTTCCGGATTGCTGCTTATGTTTTATTTAATAGTGCTACAGCTGTTTCGACAGTTTGTCATTCTCAAGCGCGTCTACGATGTTTGGACGTTAAATGTTGACATCTGGCGTAACTGTTGCATAAACTATATGCTTTCGACATCTTTGGCAAAGCTGTTGTTAATTACGAAAAATATAAAAGTTTTCTTTAATTTAACGTTTTAACGTAAAAAGCAGCATAATACCTGACAGCTAAAAACCGTATACAACAACTAAATACGTGTATATTTCCATATAGTTTATGCAACAGTTACGCCAGATGTCAACATTTAACGTCCAAACATCGTAGACGCGCTTGAGAATGACAAACTGTCGAAACAGCTGTAGCACTAATCACAACGTGTAGGCTTTCACGGCCGACGTCTTCAGTAATTAAAACTTCCGGGCTGAGAGGCCGTGGTCGAACAGTAGAAATTTCTTCCCCTGACGTTTCGTTGCCGGCTCCGGACAACATCTTCTGAGGTGAGTCGACGACTGGCTGCTGGGCCGTGGAGATCCTGCATATATAGAGGGCATAGAGGGCGTGATGTCAACAGTAAAACTATCTCTGGCTGGCGTCATTACTCTCGATCGAAGGTAATCGATTATCACATCTTTGGTACAAAGCAGACCGCCATATCTTGTCTAACTTCAAGCCTTCTTCCTTTCTGTTAAAATTATTGTGGTGTTTAAAAATCTCTATAGCCTCTCTATTCATACGTGCATAATAATGCGATGTCTTAGTTAGCACGCTTGTCTCACTAATTCCAGATGGTATGATGATGTGGTATCGGTATGTGGATGATACATTTGTGATCTGGAATCACGGGGAAGAGGAACTGAACTGTTTCTTAAAGCATTTGAATAGTATCAACGCGAAAATACAATTTACCATGGAGACGGAGATTGATGGACAGATAAATTTTTTGGACGTTACAGTGATTAAACGTGCAGATGGGACTCTGGGTCATAATGTATATAGAAAAGATACGCACACCGATCGGTATCTTCACAAAGATTCGAATCACCATCCCAAGCAGAAGAGAGGTTTTATTAAAACATTAGTGGACAGGGCTAATAAAATCTGTGAGCCAGCTTATTTGTAAGAGGAACTCGATCATTTACGAACCGCATTTCAGAAAAACGGATACAGTGATAAGGAGATAGATCGAGCACTCCAGCCCAGAAGACAAATCTCTGCTAACGTCCAACAACAACCTTTGGCGGGGAAAGTGTTTCTCCCATTCATCCAAAATATCACGGACCGCATTGGGAAAGTACTGGCCAAGTTTAGAGTGGAAACAATATTCAAACCCACCAAAAAGATCAGTGAATGCTTACGATCAACGAAAGATGCGCGACACCCTTTGGCTACTCCAGGTGTGTATAAGATCCCATGTAGTTGTGGGAAGGTTTATATTGGAACAACAAAAAGAAGTATCAATACTCGCCTAACTGAACACAAAAGGAACTGTCGACTGGGACACACGGACAAATCGGCCGTAGCGGAACATGTTTTTGAAAACGGTGACCACAAAATAAAATTTAGTGAGACAAGCGTGCTAGCTAAGACATCGCATTATTATGCACGTATGAATAGAGAGGCTATAGAGATTTTTAAACACCACAATAATTTTAACAGAAAGGAAGAAGGCTTGAAGTTAGACAAGATATGACGGTCTGCTTTGTACCAAAGATGTGACAATCGATTACCTTCGATCGAGAGTAATGACGCCAGCCAGAGATAGTTTTACTGTTGACATCACGTGACGAGTGGTGGCGCCCTCTATGCTCTCTATATATGCAGGATCTCCACGGCCCAGCAGCCAGTCGTCGACTCACCTCAGAAGATGTTGTCCGCAGCCGGCAACGAAACGTCAGGGGAAGAAATTTCTACTGTTCGACCACGGCCTCTCAGCCCGGAAGTTTTAATTACTGAGCTGTAGCACTATTAAATAAAACATAAGCAGCAATCCGGAACTTTATAGCAATGTCTTTCTACGGCATAGAAAACCTTCATTTTTCTAACCAATTGATCATTCACCCTTCAACCTTTCCCCAAAGTGGGATGTTTTACGCGGAATGTTTAACCAATCTGAGTACACGGCAGTGCCTGGGAAGCGCGCGACGCGGTACTGACCTGGCGACGATGGTGCCGTTGCGGTCGAAGGCGACGTCGGTGTTGTAGAAGAAGGCGCCGTCGCCGGGGCAGCCGCTGCGGTTGGCGCACTCGTCGATCTCGGCGATGTTGATCACCGTGTACAGCCGCGTCTCACGTGCTGCGCACGAAGCGTTGCGCAGCACCTGCGGGACACACCAGTCCGTTACGCGAAATGTAAGTAGGCGGCAGCACGATCGTACTACACTCAGCTTCAAATTCCGGTCCTCTAAATTTACTTAACAGAAATTCACGAAAAGAACGTCGTCTTTCTTCCAGCGATCCCCAACTGAGTTGCCGGAGCATTTCCGTGACACTCGCGCATTGGTCGTACCTACCGGTAACAAATCTAGCTGCTCGCCTCTGAACCGCCTCTATGTCTTCCTTCAAACCGATCTGCTGCGGGTCCCAAATACTTGAGCAATACTCAAGATGTGGTCGTACAAGCGTTTTATACGCGGTCTCCTTTACAGGTGAAGTACATCTTCCCAAAACTCTCCCAATAAACCGAAGTCGCCTGTCTGCCTTACTCACAACTGTCCTTACATGCTCCTTCCATTTCATATCGCTCTGCAATGTTACGCCTAGATATTTGAACGACGCGACAGCATCAAGAAGCTCACTACTAATGCTGTACTCGAACATTATGGGATTGTTTTTCCTACTCATGCGCATCACCTTACATTTTTCTACATTGAGAGCTAGCTGCCATTCTTCGCACCAACTAGAAATTTTGTCTAAGTCAACCTGTATGCTATTACAGTCAGTTACAGACGACACCCTCCCATACACCACAGCATCATCAGCAAACAGCCGCAAATTACAACTTACTCTGTCCATCAGATCATTTATATAGATAGAAAATAATAGCGGTCCTATCACACTCCCCTGGGGCACGCCTGACGATACACTCGTCTCTGATGAACACTCGCCGTCGAGAACAACGTACTGCGTTCTATTACTTACGAAGTCTTCCAGACAGTCACAAATCTGTGAACCTATTCCATAAGCTAGTATCTTCGTTAGCAGTCTGCAGTGTGGCACCGCGTCGAACGCCTTTTTGAAGTCGAGAAAAACACAATCCGCTTGTTGTCCTTCGTCCATGGCTCGCAAGACGTCATGTGAGAAAAGGGCAAGCTGGGTTTCACATGAACGATGTTTCCTAAACCCGTGCTGATTCATGGAAAGAAGCTTTTCCGTTTCAAGGAAATTTACTATATTCGAACTGAGAATATGCTCCAAAATTCTACATGAAACCGATGTCAACGATATTGGCCTGTAATTGTATGGGTCAGTTTTCTTTCCTTTCTTATACACGGGAGTCACCTGCGCCTTTTTCCAATCACTAGGAACTTTAGCGGAATTAAAGATTCGCTATAAATGCAAGCTAAGTAGGGGGCCAATGCCGCAGAATAGTCTTTGTAAAACCGAACTGGTATTCCATCCGGACCAGCAGACTTTTTCGTATTTAGCTCTCTCAGCTGCTTCTCTACACCGGAAATACCTATTGCCATGTCCCCCATTTCGGAATTAGTACGTTGATCAAATGATGGTATATTTGTGCGGTCCTCCTGCGTGAAAGATTTCTTAAAGGTTAAATTTAGAACTTCAGCTTTCCGTTTGCTTTCTTCTATTACTGCCCCGGACTGATCAACTAGTGACTGGACAGTGGGCTTTGACCCGCTTATCGATAGCGATAGCTGATGGCTGAAGGTCCAGCAAGGCGTAGCTCTCTGTATACCAGGGGCGGTCCAGAGTTTGCCCAACGTCTTCTAGAGACAAGGCCTCACAATAAAAAAATGTTCAGATGTTTGTAAATCTATCGGACCAAACTGCATGGTCATCAGTTCGCAGCTTACAAACTACTTAACCCATTTCTTCCCAGTGTTGCGTACACGCAACACAAAATTTAGCCTTACAAAATGCAGTCGAAATGGACTTACTATACAAAACTCATGTGTTAAAAGGACTTCACTGCTCTCTCTGTACATGTGCTAAAGTTTCACAATTACCTTAACACTTCGTAAAAAGATGCAAGATGTATAAACGTCAGACGATCTACATACACAAGAAATGTCAAGTTCAGCTTCACACAGATGTTTTTCAATATTTCATGAGTGATACCATCAATGTAAGTCAGAGTTATCATATAATAGACAATATTGCACAGTTTGAACGAATAGAAGAATGTGATCACAAAAACTAAATTTTTCTATTTTTTTTACTAGGAAACAGCGCAACATTATGGATGGTGCAAATTACAACACATACTGCTAGTTTGTAATATTTGTAATGTTATTTCAATTATTTTAAAGAGAACCTGATCACTAAAATAACACTTTTTCACAATTTCTATATTGGGGAAGAAGTGGGTTAAACCTAGGTAAACTAACCTAAGGACAACACACACACTCATGCCCCAGGAAGGACTCGAACCTCCGACGGCGAACAACCGCGCGCTCCGCAGCGAGACGCCTTAGACCGCTCGGCTACTCCACCGCGGCGCTTCAAAACAGTCCGCGTCACTTCACACCGAGTAGGCCTCCATCGCTAGCTGACTGGATGGCCGCTGGGCAACACCACCTAGAGAGAAGGCCGCGGCGCTGTCGTGTGACGTCACGCAAAGTAGGCCGCGATCGCGAAACTGACTGGCTGGCCGCTACGTTATAATGGGCCGTGTCCTAGTGGCCACCCGGCCAGCTACGTGATCGAGGCGTACTCTGCGTTACGTCACACGAGAGCGCCGTGGTCTGCTTTCTATATGGTGTTGCGCTGGGACACAGCCCATTGCCTCGTAGCGACCAGCCAGTCAGCTAGCGATCGCGGCCTATCGGCGTGACGTGTAACACACTGTTGTGAGGCCTTGTCTGTAGATATTGGTTTTGCCCTTGTCCCATGGCGTGACCAGCTTGCCTAGCTCTCAGCCTATCTACATATTTCCTGTAACCTCAACCTACACACAAAAAAAAGAAAAGTTCAAATGTTTGTACAGCTTAAGGGACTTAACTGCGGGGTCATGAGTCCCTAAACTTACAAGCTACTTAAGAACTAACTTATACTAAAGACAGCGCAAACATCCATGCCCGAGGAGGATTCGAACCCCCGACGGAGAACGGCTTCGCGCCTGAATGCCCTCGGTCGCTCCGCCGTGGCGAGGCACTATGCTCCGATGCGCGAAGCCGTTCCCCGTCGGCGGGTCGAATCCCCCCTCGGGCATGGATGTTTGTGTTGTCTTTTGTATAAATAGTTCATAAGTAGTTTATAAGTTTAGGGAGTTAACTACCTCAAGCTTAACAAACATTTTTTTAAACGTCGGCTAGTTCGAAGAAGTACTCTTTTGACATGCAGACGAAAGCAATTTCACTTCTAGGAGAAAGCCAAATACCACGGTGTCTGGCTGGACAGCATGCTAACATGGGTCGACCACATACAACAAACGACCAATCGAGTAAAAGCGATGCTCAAACAACACTGTCCAATGCTCAGCAGGCAAACCACACTGAATAGGAAGGCGTCTAGGACTATGTACATGCCACTGATTAGAACTCCAGTGACCTATGCAGCTTCTGTTTCGGCGTTCGTGGAGCCAACATGTCTGAGCCGCCTCCAGAAGACACAGAACAAAGTTTTACGCATTATAAGCAATGGTCACACACATAAAGCGGATATTCATAGACAATAGTCTCTCAGTGGTATTCAAGAAACTAGCCAGTCGACTCTACAGAAACTAAAGTCACTCCAACAAACTCTTCATATAACGTTTGGTAAACTACGATCACAATCCTAGGTGGAAACATAAACGTCCAAAAACACACTAACCATCTACCGTCAATGGATCCCTTAACTCGCAAACGCAATATTTATGGTGATCCCCTTCAACGTAGCAAAATGACTGGCGACGCCGGGTGACCATACACTGCCGACCAACGGGCGGCACAAAGGTAAGAGTGGGAGACCTGCATATCAGGGGGCGGGTACATAACTGAGCATTAAAAATACGACATGCGGGGGAACAGTGACACGGAGGACTGAACAACATAACTGGTGCAGGAATGTCGCTGGGTTGGTCCTTACAAACCTCAATTTAAAGACAGAAAAAAAATCAGATTCCTGAAATGTTATACTTAGCGAATGGGTAAAGTTGAAAAAGTGTTCCCATCCGGGGTTCGAACCCGTGTCTCCTGCTTTCTAGGCAGTTGCTCTGACCCATCCACAACTGGGGACACAACGATTACTACCCCTGCACGAATTACTTAAGTACGCCTCCAATCAGATACAAAATATCAACTTTACGCTGCCCACTAGAACTCAAACTCGTAGTTTGCGCTTCTAATGTGCGTTCACCGCGATGTCGCCAAACACGGATGCGACCATCATGATGCTGTAAACAGAACCTAGATTCATCCGAAAAAATGACGTTTTGCCATTCGTGCACCCAGGTTCGTCGTTGCGTACACCATTGTCTGTGATGCAGCGTCAAGAGTAATCGCAGCCATGGTCTTCGAGCTGATAGTCCATGCTGGTGCAAACGTCGTCGAACTGTCCGTGCAGATGATTGTAGTCTTGCAAACGTCCCCATCTGTTGACTCAGGGATCGACACATGGCTGCACGATCCGTTGCAGCCATGCGGATAAGATGCCTGTCATCTCGACTGCTAGTGATACGAAGCTGTTGGGATCCAACACGGCGTTCCGTATTGCTCACCTGAACCCACCGATTCCATATTCTGCTAACAGTCATTGTATCGCGACAAACGCGAGCAGCAATGTCGCGATATGATAAACCGCAATCGCCACAGGCTACAATCCGACCTTTATCAAAGGAAACGTGATGGTACGCATTTCTCCTCCTTACACGAAGCATCACCACAACGTTTCACCAGGCAACGCCGGTCAACTGCTGTTTGTGTATGAGAAATCGGTTGTAAACTTTCCTCATGTCAGCACGTTGTAGGTGTCACCACCGGCGCCAACTTTGTGTGAATGCTCTGAAAAGCTGATAATTTGCATATCACAGTATCTTCTTCCTGTCGGTTAAATTTCGCGTCTGTAGCACGTCATCTTCGTGGCGTAGCAGTTTTATTGGCCAGGAGTGTATACAGAAAATGTTTTGCTTTCTCAAAACAGAACCAATCTCATTGACGTCGATTTGCAGTAGGATATTGGAACATATACTTTTTCGAACATTATGAACTACCTCGAAGAGAACGACCTATTAACCAATAGCCAGAAAGTATCGCTCTTGCGAAAAACAACTTGCCCTTTATTCACTTGAAGTGATTAGTGCCATCGACAAGGGATCTCAAATCGATTCCATATTTCTGGATATTCGGCAGACGTTTGACACTGTACCCCACAAGCGGCTTCTAATGAAATTGCGTGCTTATGGAATATCTCCCCAATCGTGCGATTGGATTCACGATTTCCTATCAGAAAGGACACAGTTCGTTGTAATTGACGGTAAGTCATCGAGTAAAACAGAAATGATGTATGGCGTTCCCCAGGGAAGCGTTATAGGTCCCCTACTCTTCCTTGTGTTTATAAACCATTTAGGAGACAATCTGAATAGCTCCGTTAGACCGTTCGCGGATGATGCTGTCGTTTATCGGTTAGTGAAGTCAACAGAGGAACAAAAGCAATTGCAAAGAGATTTAGACAAAATTTCTCCCGAAAATTGGCAATTGACACTAAATAGCCGGCCGCGGTGGCCGAGGGGACTGAGGCGCTCCAGTCACGGTCTGCACGGCCACTACAGTCGGGGGTTCGAATCCCCCCTCGGGCATGGATATTTGTGCCGTCCTTAGTGTTAGCTAGTTCGTAAGTAGTTTGTAAGTTTAGGGACTGATGACCCCGTTGTTAAGTCCCATAAGCTATACAAACATTTGCACACTTTTTCAGACACTAAATAAAGAAAAAAATGTGAAGAACTTATAGAAAATATTGTGGGAGAGGCGAGCCAGAGGTTACGTTTCATTGGCAGAACGCATCGAAGATGCAACAGCTCCACCAAAGAGACTGCCTACATCAGACTTGTGCGTCCTCTTCTTGAGTACTGATGCCCATTGTGGGAGCCTCACCAGGTGGGAGTGACGGAAGATATTGAGAAGGTTCAGAGGACGGCAGCTCGTTTTGTTTTATCACGTTACGGGGGGGGGGGGAAGCATCACGGAAATGTTGCACGAAATGGGGTGGAAATCATTAAAGGAAAGACGTTCTTCATTGCGGCGTGATCTGTTTGCGAAGTTTCAATCATCGACTTTTACTCCTGAAAATATTTGCTGGCACCCACCTACTTAGGGAGACATGACCATGCCAATAAAATGAGAGAAATCAGATCGAAAACGGAACGATTTAGGTGTTCTTCCTTCCCGCGCGCTATTTGAGAATGGAACGGTAGAGAAAATTTATGAAAGTGGTTAATGAAACCTCTGTCAGCCACTTAAATGTGATTCGCAGAGTATCTATGTAGATGTAGATCAGTGGCGGCTCGTACAAAATTTGACCAGTGTGCTACAATATTACAAAAATAAACAGGAAACAAAATTTACTAAAATAAAAAGTCAACCTTTGTATGATTGCCTTTAATTAAATATCAATTAGTATTGTATTGACAGTAACACCTTCAGGGGAATCTATAACAGAGCTGCCAACTGCATGTATTCACTGCAGGTAGTAAATATGTTTAAAAATATTAATTTTATTTACAGAAATTAAAAATTTGGACTCAGAGGTATTTGAATACGAGCCTCTCACAGGTTGGTTTGAGAGCCAACGCGCAGGACGCCTGAGCCAGGGCGCTATTTGACTCTGTATGCTGCATTATTTGTCATATGCTATTCTTTCGCAACTGTTACACGCAGCACAAAGAGAAATATTGATCTGGTGCTGCAGTCGGTCGCAGCACACATGAGCCGCCAGGGCTGACGTCACGTCTGCGCATGCGCACTAGCCAACAGACGACTGCGCCGCCTCTCTGCGCACGCACCAGCGCTGCTGAATCCCACTTCAGCACACGGAGCTGGTTTCCAGCTATCGCGGCGAGAACGCTGCAAAATACGTTTTCATCCTTATTACTAGCATTCTAATACGCATTGGAAGGGAATTGGCATAATTTTATTGTGATATCTGGCTCGTATTCCAAGAGAAAGGATGTAATTTTACAGCGATTTCTCGCTTGCATTCGAAGAGAAATGGCATAATTTTAGTAATATATTTACAGTGTGCTGCAGCACATTATCACCAGCCGCCACTGATGTAGATGTAGATCAGGGCCGGCGCAAGGCACGTGCGAAACGTGCGGCCGCACGGGGCGGCACTTTCCGAGGGGCGGCAAATCTGACGCCCCCTCCTTTTTTTAGGACAAAACTCGAACATTCATGTTCAAGAGGGTAAGGGAATTCAAAACCAAACTTCGGAGGGAGCGCTTCGGGAACTATGGCATGGCACCTCGACTACCTGCCGGCCGCCCCCTGTTGAACAAAGGGAGGCAGGAGGACTGATTTCTTGCTCGCCACTGTGGCAGCGCCGTCGTATTTACGCCGGAGGAACAGAGAGGGGGAGCAGTCTGGCGTACACGCTAGACGCCAGTGTTCTTATGAGAAATGTAATTTGGAAATTCTAATGCAATGCTCGATACTGCGATTATGTGTTAAGCCTGAAGCAATTTTGCTAAGCCCCTCAGTGGCAGTTTCCGAGTGTTTTACTCTTCCCGCATTATGGGAAAAAATGATTGACCGTTACTACACAGTCAAACTATTCCAACACCTACAATGGCTAGAAGTATTCCGAATGGATAAATACGTTGCGAGTAATTACACAGGATGAAGACATTGATAGTAAGCCTGACATAAGTTGGGTTTCGATGTATTTTTGAAAATTTTTGCTATCCGTTTCCGAGTGATAGTCGGACGTTTTGGTTTTTGAGCCACGAAACACCTGTCTCCCGCCTGTATGAACAACAATTAAACTATGACCGACACTTTTGTTTGACAATACTACTCCCACACTAATACTTTGCCAACTCTTATTTACAGTTAATGCGTGTGTATCCATGTTTCATCTAAGGAAACTACTGGTCGCTTTGATTCTAATGAAAACCTGAGAAAGTATGATCTTTAAGCAACAGTGCCCTCTCGTCTGCACAAAACGGAACTTTAATTTTGACACCTTCTAAAACGAAAATCCATAGACAGACCATTGCTTCTAAAGGTTTCCTTGCTAGCTTTGAAGCTCATTTATGTTTGACAATAGTTGTGCAGTTCTCGCAAAGTTCGTATTCCTTTCTATTGTTCGTAATGCTATAGAAATTGCTGCCTGATGATACATTTATCCATATCATCGGTCACATACATATAGTGAGCTTCTTGTTTCTTCTTCTTGGGCGCTAGTTTAACCGTAGTTTCGCTGTACCTCATCACGTGACCTAGTTCCTGGCACTGCCGCGTCACCACTTCGCCTTTCCAGGCAATTGGTATTGTTGCGTTCTCTACAACGAAAACTACAGAAATCGTTCGGTCGTTGGCCGAGGGAGTCAAGAGTGGTCAGAAGCACTTGCACTGCGTTTCGTAAGACAGAATAATTGGTGCGTCCGAATTTCTTGCAACGTGGGATGTATTAGGTAAGTTCTTTTCATATAATGTACAATTAGTATTGCAGAATAGAAAAATTTATTGTTCTTATGACCTGTTACTTCAAAAAATGGCAAGTCGGCAAATTGGCATACGTCGTCCCGATAGCAAGAATGAGAATAAAGCGAAGAAAAGTGAAGTGATACGGCGATGACTAATTTGTTACCCCTTACATCATAATCAGACAAAAATGATCTGACACGTGGAAATTACAACAGATGTCCACTGTCAGTTGCTTGAAATGAACAACCGCAGTGCAGTGAGTTAAAATAAATTGGACTAGCATTAGCACCCGTCGATTCCCGGGTGTGTATTTATTGCATTATTATGCTATTC
Source organism: Locusta migratoria (assembly GCA_026315105.1). NCBI lineage: Eukaryota > Metazoa > Arthropoda > Insecta > Orthoptera > Acrididae > Locusta > Locusta migratoria. Next base: position 345,679,410 of record CM048751.1, on the reverse strand, counting down.
CATCTCATTTCCCCTCTCTCCATTGTTTTCCGCCCCACTCTATGACCGTTTCACCTGCGTCTGTAGTGAAATCGGCCTGAAATTCAGTTTCACGCGGCTCAATTCTTATGACTTCATCTTCTGAACAGTGTATCCTACAGTACAGATTTGAACAGTTTTGTAAATTCACAAGGCTTATTCAAATTAGCTACTTTATTCAATCAGGTTTGACTCCATTTTTGAGCTGGTGCCCAGCGACTGTTTTGTACGCATGTGTAGAGAATGTCAACAATGAGTCGCAATTTTTGTTTATATTTTCCAGATCTACATAGATTTCGTGCACAGTGTGGCTATTCTCAATGCTTTGAGTTATGTTTACATCTATACCGTCATGCTGAACGTTACTGTCAACATGACGGTTTAGATGTAAGCACATATTTACAAGCCTTGAGAAACGTAGGTAGATATGAAAAAAAAATTGCTATTGATTGCTGACATTTCCACAGATTTGTTTAAATAAAATCCACAAACGTTTTGAAAAAAAAAGGTGGGGGGGCGGCAATTTAGCAGCTCGCACGGAGCAGCACTGTGGCTTGCGCCGGCGCTGATGAAGATGAATCATATTTCCGTAACTAGGGAAGGACTCGAGGAAAAATCGAAAAGTGGAGTTTCAACCACAAAATGATTGTAGCAACATGATTTTGTGCGTTTGTGAGTTGTAATGAATAAATAGGCAAGAGTGAAGTAACGTAGCCGCAGCTGCGTTGGCTACAGTGGCAGTGGCAGCGAGCAGACAGTGGAGGGATGCCGCAGCCTGCCAATTGCTGTGCAGCGGCGCCCCTAACTCGCCGCCTCGCTCCTGGAGGGCTGCGGGCGGAAGGAGGGGGGCAGCGGCGGCTTTGAGCGGCTGATGAGCGACTAATTGCCGGCAGCCACCAGCCAGCCAGTTTAGCCGCCAAAACGCCGAGTTGCTGCCACCGGCAACTGCTGTGCCCACACAGCCAATACTCATTAAGCCCACGGTTCCTCATCGCAGAGAATACGCGCCGCTTTAACTTCCATATTATTTGCTCTCTACCAGAGGCGGCGCGTCCTCTGTCATCACTGGTTCAGTAAAAACACGCGAAAAAGCTCGTCGTCAAAAAAGAAAGTGTTTTTCAACTGTTGTTGTTGTTGTGGTCTTCAGTCCGCAGACTGGTTTGATGCAGCTCTCCACGCTACCATGTCCTGTGCAAGTCTCTTCATCTGAGAATACGTTCGGCAACCTACATCCTTTTGAATCTGCTGACTATATTCGTCCCTCGGTCTCCCTCTACGATTTTTTCCCCACACGCTTCCTTATAATGCTAAGTTGACAATCCTTTGATGTCTCAGATTGTGTCCAACGAATCTCTCCCTTCTCTTAGTCACGATATGCCAGAATCTCCTTTTCTCCCCGATTCGGTTAAGCACCTTCTCATTAGTCACCTGATCCACCCATCAAATTTTCATCATTCGTCTGTAGCAATACATTTCAAAAGCTTCTATCATCTTTTTGTCTGAACTCCTTATTGTCCACGCTTCACTTCCATACAATGCTACACTCCAGACAAATGCCTTCAGAAAAGACTTCCTAACATTTAAATTAATATTGGATGTCAGGAAATTTCGCTTCTTCAGAAACACTTTTCTTCTCCTAGCCATTCTGCATTTTATATCTTCTTCACTTCGGCCATCAGAAGTTATCTTGCTACCCAAATAACATAATTCATCTACTACTTTTATTGTCTCATTACCTAATCTAATTCCTTCAACATCACCTGATTTTCTGACATTGCATTCCATTACCTTCGTTCCACTCTTGTTAATATTCATCTTATATCTTCCTTTCAAGACACTGTCCATTCCATTCAATTGCTCTTCCAGTACTTTTCCAGTCTCTGACAGAGTTACTATGTCATCGGTAAACTGCAATGTTTTTATTTCTTCTCCCTGCACTTTAATGCCCTCTCCAAATTTCTCCTTACATTCCTTTACTGCCTGCTCAATGTACAGATTGAACATCATTGGAGAAGGGCTACAACCCTGTCTTACTCCAAAATGTTCAAATGTTTGTTAAGTGGTCATCGGTTCCTAAACTTATAACCTACTTGAACTATCTCATGTTAAAAACAACACATACAGGAAGGATTCGAACCTCCAATGGGGAACGACCGTGCACTCCGCAGCAAGGCGCCTTACCGCACACGGTACTCCCACGTGGCGTGACTGTAATTTCAATGAATAGTTAAATGTTTTGCCCACTATTCTTTGTTTATGGACAGCGTCTATATCTTTTATTCTTCTTCAAGGCTCGAAACGATAACGCGTCAGTTGCGACTAACTCTTCGACGGTTCGATGTACGGGCGAATAAGAGTGGTTTTCAGCCGAGAAGTCTGTGTGTATTCTTCTTAAACTTTTCCGTTTTTTTTTTTAACTGATTAATACGCAACACTGTTCGTAATTTTAGAGACGCGGTGAGTTTTCTGGGCCTCACATTTGACTACAGACTAACATGGTTGCCACATCTTGAGGACCTGAAAAGACGGTCTTTTTAACACTGGATGTTTTTAAATGTCTAAATTATAATTCATGGGTACCAGGTCTTGTCTGTTCGGGTTTAATAGACTTTCGGCTTGGTAAAGGGTGCACACTTTACGGGTCTGCAAGGCCCTCTTATTTAAGGATGTCGGGCGAAATAAACCATGAAGGGATTTGGCTGGCGTCTGGGACATTCAGAATAAGCCTCTGTGCTGAGGCTGATGAGCCGCCGCTTCACAAGAGGCTACCGCTACTCATAGTGCGCGTCGCATGTAACACACTGCCCACGCCAAACACATTTGCGTATCAAACTGTTGCTTGACCTTCAATGGAAAGCTTTTGTCGGAATCAGTAACGAGCGACGATCCCTATGGGACCCGTGAAAAGTATTGCCTATTGGGTAGGCCTATATGCGATATAAAACATCGAGGCTGGAGCAGATTCCCACCTTGACTCCTCCAGAGGCCCATGTGTCCTTTAGACTTTTTTTTCTTTTTACCATTTTAAATAGCCATTACTGAGTAACAGTGGCATACACTGATGCTTCCAAGCAGGAAGGACTCCCTTGGCTGTCCCTTTGTGTTACCCAACTCTGCCATCAGGATTCGCTTTATCACTGAATATCCCGTTTTTTCAGTTGAACTCACGCGACCCTGAAGCCACTATAGCAGATGCGGCGAGTTACCTGTTACATCAAACGTCTTCTGATCTGCTTCCATTCCTCCAGTGCACTAAAATCACTGCAGAATCTGAACATAGCTGAGAAGTTATCGCAGCTGATACATGACAAACCGTATTTCCTCTAACGACGAGGGAGCAGGTATCATTGTGCTGATTGCCAGAGCACTTGGGGGTCGAGGGAACTGAGAAGCTAAAGAGACTGCCAAGGAAGTGTGCAGAAAACACGATGTGGCACGGTGTGCTTACTGCTTTCCAAGACGTCGTTACTGTTTATCGTCAGAGGTCTATGCAGTTGTGGAAGGATGGGTGGTTGGCAGTGATGGTCAATAGACTGCGCTTGTTGAATCCTCTGTGCCTGACTCTCAGGGAGGGGTGGGGGGATGATGTGACTCTTACACCTCTCCGAATCGTCCGGCGAGAGAATCTCCCGTTTTATGATGCCTGTGGACTGCAAATAACTCTATACCGTATTTTAAATGGGTGTATTTTATATCGTGTAGAAAGGGCAGAAACGAAATGGGTATCTCCCCTGTAGATTAGATGATATAATGACGAAGCGAGTGTATTCAAAGTTTTAGTAATGTTTCTGGGATAAGCTTATAGGCTGGCTCATTTCTGCGATTAGTCGGCCTTATCTCAGCAGCTTTGTTGTTTTAACTTCTTCTACCACCTTCTGCCTTCTAGGCAAAGTGTCAAACATGAATGAAACCATCTTTACAGTTGTTCAGTGATGTTGAACAAGCGTTTTGTTACCTTTTACTTCAGGTACTGCTTTTTAGTATAATTTCTGAAAGTATTCTCTTAGTATTCTCGTCTCGGCACTAAGGAGCATGATGTCGGACGCTCAAATCACCAAATCCATTCCCAGGACCGTCGTAATGGTAAGGTAGAAGTCATGGATGCGGAAGGTTTGTCCTATAATTATTCCCTGGATTTCTAAAGGATTAATCTAGGCTGCGGCGGAGCGGCTGAGCGCATTGAGGCGCTATGTTCCAAAATGTTCAAATGTTTGTTAAGCTTAAGGGACTTAACTACGGGGTCATCAGTCCCTAAACTTACAAACTACTTATGAACTAACTAAGACTAAGAACGGCACAAATATCCATGCCCGAGGGGGATTCGAACCCCCGACCGTAGTGGCCGTGCAGACCGTGACTGAAGCGGCCGGCGCCGCAGTGGCCGAAGGGACTGAGGCGCGTCAGCCACGGTCTGCACGGCCACTAAGGTCGGGATTCGAATCCCCCCTCGAGCATGGATATTTGTGCCGTCCTTAGTGTTAGCTAGTTCATAAGTAGTTTGCAAGTTTAGGGACTGATGACCCCGTAGTTAAGTCTCATAAGCTATACAAACATTTAATTTTTTGGGACTGATTAATGGCAAGGAGGTGTATTGGTTCAGATGTTGACGATTGCGGCGGGAGAGGATGGATTCGAATACCACACTGTGGTGAAGCAGATGGGGCGGTGAAGTAAGTGTCGGTAGGGACTTGCGTGGTTTAAGTAGGATTCTGAAGGTTTTGCAGAGTTCAAATGTTCAAATGTGTATAGCTTATGGGACTTAGCTACGGGGTCATCAGTCCCTAAACTTACAAACTACTTATGAACTAGCTTATCCTAAGGACGACACAAATATCCATGCCCGAGGGGGGATTCGATCCCCCAACCGTAGTGGCTGTGCAGACCGTGACTGAAGCGCCTCAGTCCCCTCGGCCACCTCGGCCGGCGGTTTGCACAGTTCAGGATAGTAGCCTGTGCAGAGGACTGTGGTAATAGAGTTACAAGTATAAGTACTAGTGAGAGATGGGGATCCTTTAACATGTAGACAGGATATACTGTTGCTACCAGAAGTTGCGTTAACTGTGAAGGACTCTTCTTGTGGCATGTGCTGCGATTGGTGTATTTAATTCTGTTTGTGGTATGTTGTCCAAATGATGGCAGCTATTAGCCAGGATGGGACCGTGCTACTTCTGCTTTTATCGATGTTAGGAGGATTGTCGGGGATGGAGAAGATATTGGTGAGACAAGACTCAGCTTTGTTCGGGTTTGACCTAAATACTCTGAACGTTGACTTTCCAGCTTTCTAGTTTCTGCAACGCGCTACTTCGCCACAACGCAGGTACAGCGAGTAAAGAGGAAGCGGGAGCACTTTGTGCGTGGCGCACTTCCGCTGACGTCACAGCCGGCGCCGCAGACCTCGCCTAACAGCGCAGCCCTCCGCTAGGCGAGCTTCCTAAACACTTTAGACCACGCGCACCACACTAATGCCATTTCCGGCCCTCCTGCGCTGGCCTCAAGTCAATTACGCGCGCTATTCTTGGCTCACAAAGGGGCCGTCTGCCGCCAAAACGGACGTGCGAGCAGCCATCCTTCGGCTTCCGTCAGTTCCGAGATACAAAACAAGATTACCGAAGTACCATTAATATACATTTCAGTAGAGGGAGGAATAAGAAGCGTTTTATGAACGTGTCGCGCGCAATTACATTGGCAAGTAAACCTATGGATGTGTCACTCTCCGATTTTTCTGAAATTCGGGTATGTTATAACATATGGAAACCTAAGGGACTCTAAACTTTGGAAGGAAGGAAGCTTAGGGTTTTACGTCCCGTAGACAGCGTGGTTATTAGAGACGGAGCTTACGCTCGGATTTTTGGGGAAGGATTGGGGAGGAAATCGGCGGTGCCTTTTGAAAGAAACCATCCCGGCATTTAATATTCACAGAATATATGACATCAACTGCGATTGGGCAAAGCTGAAAATGTGTACCCATCCGGGATTCGAACCCGGGTCTCCTGCTTTCTAGGCAGTTGCGCTGACCCCTACACCACTGGAGACACAGTGATCACCGCACCTGCAAGGACTACCTAATGATCCTATCGTTAGTGGGGAGGGGTGAGCAAGTTTGAGCCCTTACTCTTACGGGAGTTAGTTTCATAACTACGAGTTTGAGTACTGTGGGCAGGGCAAAGCTGGGAAATTGTATCTGACGGGAGGCGTGCTTAGGCAGTCCTTGCAGGTGCGGTGATCACTGTGTCTCCAGTGGTGTAGGGGTCAGCGCAACTGCCTAGAGAGCAGGAGACCCGGGTTCGAATCCCGGCTGGGTACACATTTTCAGCTTTGCCCAATCACAGTTGATGTCATATATTCTGTGAATATTAAATAATAACAACTGCAAGATCAGAAGTGACGTCTGTTCTTTCGGAACAGACGCCACACGTGTATACATATCTCGGCATTTGCCTGGAGTGATTTAGGGAAATCACGGAAAACCTAAATCTGGATGGCCGGAGGTGGATTTGAATCACCAACCTTCCGAATGCGAGTCCAGTGTGTTACCACTGCGCCACCTCGCTCGATCTCTAAACTTTCATGGCGGATTAAAAATGTGTACCGGAACCGGGATTCGAACCTGGAGCCTTTTCCGCTGTGGCCAGAGACGGCGGTCGTGTCTGTGTGAGTGTGTGCATGTCTGTGTCTCTCTAACCGACGAAGGCCGAAACGGCCTACCGCGGTAGAGTAGCCGAGCGGTCTAAGGCGCCTCGCTGCGGAGCGCGCGGTTGCTCGCCGTCTGAGGTTCGAGTCCTCCCTGGGGCATGGGTGTGTGTGTTTGTTCTTAGGTTAGTTTACCTTAGTTTAAGTAGTTTGTAAGCTACGGACTGATGACCACGCAGTTTGGTCCGATAGATTGACAGACATTTGATTTTTCCTAAACGGCCGAAAGTTCTAAAGTTGTAATCTGTTACTTATGCCTTTCTGCGGCTCATCGGACGTCTCTATTGTGAGTACGCAACCTATCCTTCTCAATACTGTTCAATCATTCCTGAAATTTCCATTATATATAAGTGATGAAAGTTGTAACATAAAAATAACTGCCACATTTATTTTAGCACTGTTACCTAATGTTTGCGCTGCGTATAACTGCAACCCCAAAGCGAAAGTACACTCCTGACCATTAAAATTGCTGCACCGCGAAGATGATATGCTACAGACGCGAAATTTAACCGACAGGAAGAAGATGCTGTGATATGCAAATGATAAGCTTTTCAGAGCATTCACACAAGGTTGGCGCCGGTGGTGACACATACAACGTGCTGACATGAGGAAAGTTTCCAACCGATTTCTCATACACAAACAGCAGTTGACCGGCGTTGCCTGGTGAAACGTTGTTGTGATGCCTCGTGTTGGGTGGAGAAATGCGTACCATCACGTTTCCGACTTAGATAAAGGTCGCATTGCAGCCTATCGCGATTGCGGTTTATCGTATCGCGACATTGCTGCTCGCGTTGGTCGCGATCCAATGACTGTTACCAGAATATGGAATCGGTGGGTTCATATGGGCAATGCGGAACGCCGTGCTGGATCCCAACAGCCTCGTATCACTAGCAGTCGAGATGACAGGCATCTTATCCGCATGGCTGTAACAGATCGTGCAGCCACGTCTCGATCCGTGAGTCAACAGATGGGGACGTTTTCAAGACAACAACCATCTGCACGAACAGTTCGACGTTTGCAGCAGCATGGACTATCAGCTGGGGGACCGTGGCTGCGGTTACCCTTGACGCTGCATCACAGACATGAGCACCTGCTATGATGTACGCAACAACGAACCTGGGTGCACGAATGGAAAAACGTCGTTTTAGGATGAATCCAGGTTCTGTTTACAGCATCATGATGATCGCATCCGTGTTTAGCGACAATGCGGTGAACGCACATTGGAAGCGTGTATTCCTCATCGCCATACTGGCGTATCACCGGACGTGATGCTATGCGGTGCCATTGGTTATATGTCTCGGTCGCCTCTTGTTCGCATCTACGGCACTTTGAACAGTGGCCGTTACATTTCAGATGTGTTACGACCCGTGGCTCTTCATTCGATCGCTGCGAAACCCTACATTTCAGCAGGATGAAGCACGACCGCATGTTGCAGGTCTTGTACGGGCCTTTCTGGACACGCAAAATGTTCGACTGCTGCCCTGGTCAGCACATTCTCCAGATCTCTCACCAAATGAAACCGTCTGGTCAATGGTGACCGAGCAACTGGCTCGTCACAATACGCCAGTCACTACTCTTGACGAAGTGTGGTGTCGTGTTAAAGCTGCATGGGCATCTATACCTGTAAACGCCATCCAAGCTCTGTCTGACTCAATGCCCAGGCGTATCAAGTCCGTTATTACGGTCAGAGGTGGTTGTTCTGGATACTGATTTCTCAGGATCTATGCACCCAAATTGCGTGAAAATGTAATCACATGTCAGTTTTAGTATAATATATGCGTCCAATGAATACCCGTTTATCATCTGCATTTCTTCTTGATGTGGGAATGTTAATGGCCAGTTGTATAAATATATAAGTGATGAAAGTTGTAACATAAAAATAACTGCCACATTTATTTTCACACTGTTACCTAATGTTTGCGCTGCGTATAACTGTAACCCCAAAAGCAATAAATCTGTGGAAATATATTATTTCAGTATTTTGTCCTGCTTAAAACTGTCATCTGATTGGTAAATTTGTTGTATGCACCAGCGCGAAAAGAACTTTCATGTGATTTTGTTATTTAATCATAGGTTTCGTAATTTCCTTGCCTACCGAAATGTACCATCCTTCTTTGTTTCGACTTCCAAAACATGGTGAAGGGTTGTTCAACTGGCTCACTCAGATCTCTGAGTTCCCTCTCTAGGGTATTCCCTGATTGTGACACGTTTACGCGGGTCATAAAAATGCATATTGTTGACAGTGTAGCCCGCTAGTACACTGTTGTGGTGAAAGAGACTGAAGCTGCCTGTGCGGAAACGTTGCTGGCCACTATTACACTATTACAATGTTTCCGGCAATCCACTCCAGATCGCGAAGGGTTTACACGCGCCACACAGAGGTCGCAAAGTAGACGAAAGGTAAGTAGTGAATCTCCTGTATTTGCATTCCACAAGGGAAAAAGTTACTACCAAGAAAAGGAGAAATCCGGATTCGGGAATGCGTGAGCTGTTTCAGAATCTTTTAACTCCTACGTTGATGCTGAGCAAAAAGCTTTCCAACAACAATGAAACACCACTTTGAATATATCATTAAAGGCAATTCGTTTGAGAATTGGTACGATCAATTGGTTATGGGTGTTTTGCGGCCGTGGCAGATTAGCCGTTCGTATTGGGACGCCGTGCTGCGTCGGGGGTTCGAGTCTCCCCTCGGGCATGGTTGTTTGTGTTGTTCTTAGGTTAGTTTACCTTAGTTTAAGTAGTTTGTAAGTTACGGACTAATAACCAGGCAGTTGAGTCCGATAGATTTACAAACATTTGAACATTATTGGCGTCTTGTGAAACTTTACATTTTTTCGATAAAAGACAGCTTTATCAATCTTTGATGACTCGCCTAAAGTTGTCAGGCAGATACGCAGGTGGAATATCGCGCGTTGCAGGAAACTATTAGTAAAGAATTGATTTCCTACCTACAGGTTGGTTTTAAATGTGTAATTATCTTGTGTTGAAGGCTGCTGGTTTGAAGCAGGTCTCCACGCTACTCTGTCATATGCAAGTCTCTACATCTCCGAATAACAACAAGCAACCCACATCTATTTAAACATGCTTACTTTACTAGCCTCGTGGCCTCCCTGTGCGATTTTGACCTCTCCCTATCTCCCCTACCCCCCGCATTTCCCTTTTATACTAAGTTGACTGTACTTTGATATCTCAGAATATTAATTAATTGTAGCCATTAATGCTAAGATTGATTGCCTGAAACAATTAACATTCGTTATTTATACTACCATTCACTTTATTTTATTATGTTTAAATTAACAGAATGCTACGCGTTTGGAGCTGTTGTGCTTCTCTTCAGGCGCTGTTTACATACATAAATTGCTTATATTTGGTTATAGTTGTTAAACTAGCCATAAACTGACGTGCAGTGATATATTGTGCTGGTCTTTGTGCGGGTTGTGATTTACGTCACCACCTGTGTGGGATAATGACAGTTTTGCACCAGAGGTTGTGACGTAATTATCATGTGAATCACTTTGCATTCAGATGGACAGTTTCGATTTTCCCGTTCCATGGTTTCTACTGTGCCTCTGATGCCTTGTTGAAGCTGCCGCATCTTATTACACTGTTGAATTATACACTAACTTTTTGTTTTAGCTCACAGATGCACCCAACGTTCATAAACTGTCCACAGACTTCTAAACATGGGGCCTACAAAACAAGTTGGCAGACTAGTGTGTGTGTGTGTGTGTGTGTGTGTGTGTGTGTGTGTGTGTGTGTGTCAGTATCGATTATAACATTTGCACCGATATCTCGAGGTTGACTGTCTGGTAGCTTTCTACTTGGCACTGACACATTTTAAAACTATTTTATTAGAGATGAAGTAAGGTTACTAGAGTTTGGACTTTTTTGTAGCGACATTTGCGATGCTGGCTGTCTGGTAGTTTCAGTTGTACACCTTAAAACTATTGTATTAGTACTGGCTTAAGACAACTGAAGAAATTTGACTTGTTGAATTCTGTTAACTCATTAAGGACACTCTTACCATATTTTGTGTTATGTATAAAGACGATCCTCACTTGCTCTATAATATTCATTTTTGTACTTTTACCAGTTTTGTGTAAAATTTCAAGGTTTTCTTCAGTTTTAATGGAATGTCCTTTTTCTTCAATGTGTGTTGCTATTGGTAATTTGTTACTTTGTTACTCTGAGCAGTCTATGTGTTCTTTAAACGTAGTTCTGAAAATTCTGCCTTTTTGGCCTATATAATATTTGTCACATTGGCTGTAAGTCATTTTATAACTATCCCCATGAACCACAGACATTGCCGAGGTGGGGTGGCTTGCATGCCTCAACGATGCAGAGAGCGGTAAGTGCAACCACAGCGGAGGGGTATCTGTGGAGAGGCCAGACAAACGTGTGGTTCCTGAAGAGGGGCAGTAGCCTTTTCAGTAGTTACAGGGGCAACAGTCTGGATGATTGACTGAGCTGGCCTTGTAACATCAGCTAATGTGGCTTTGCAATACAGTTACTGCGAAAGGCTGAAATCAAGGGGAAATTACAGTCGTTACTTTTCCCGAGGACATGCAGCTGTACTGTATGAATATATGATGATGATGATGACGTCTTTTTGGGTAAAATATTCCACAGGTAAAATACTCCCCCATTCGGATCTCCGGGCGGGGACTACTCAGGAGAATGTCGTCATCAATATAAACAAAACAGGCATCGGAGCGTGGAATGTTCTCACCCTTAATCGCATAGGTAAGTTAGAAAATTTGAAAAGAGAAATGGATAGGCTAACGTTAGATATCGTAGGGATTAGTGAATTTCGGTGGCAGGATGAACAGGATTTCTGGTCAGGTGAGTACAGGGTTATAAATACAAAATCAATTGGTGGTAACGCAAGAGTAGGCCTGATAATGAATAAGAAAATAGGAATGGGTGTAAGTTACTATGAACAGCATAGTGAACGCATTATCGTAGCAAAGATAGACACGAAGCCAACATCGAACACAGTAGTGCCTGTTTATATGCCAACTAGCACGGCCGATGATGAGAAGATCGAAGAAAGTATGAGAATATAAAAGAAATTATTCAGAGCGTTAAAGGAGATGAAAACTAAATTGTGATGGGGGACTGGAACTCGGTGGTAGGAAAGGGAAGAGAAGGAAATGTATTAGGTGAATATGGACTGGGAAAAAGGGATGAAATTGGAGATCGGTTGGTAGAATTTTGTGCAGAGCACAATTTAATGATCACCAACACTTGGTTTAATCATCATGAAAGAAGGCTGTATACGTGGAAGAGACCATGAGATACTGAGGTACTAGATTGATTTTATAATGCTAAGGCAAAGGTTTAGAAACCAGGTATTAAACTATAAAACATATCCAGGGGCAGATATAAACTCTGACCATAACTTATTGATTATGAACTGCGAATTAAAACTTAAAAGACTGCAGAACAGTAGAAAAGTTGCAGATGGAATCTGGTCAAACTGAAGGAACCAGAGGTGGTTGAGTGTTTCAGAGGAAGCATTAGGCAACCATTGGCTGAAATGGAGGAACGTTCTACGGTAGAAGAAGAATGGATGGCTCTGATAGAGTAGTGAAGGCCGCAGAGGATCATATAGACGGAAGGACAAGGCATAATAGAAATCCCTGGATAACACAGCATATACTGAACTGATGAGAGGAGAAAATATAAAAAGGGAGTACAAACGTTTGAAAAACGAGATTGACGGAAAGTGCTGACTGGTTAAGAAGGAGTGGCTAGAGCACAAATGCAGAAATGTAAGAAGAATGTATCGCTAGTGGAAAGATATATACTGCCTGCAGGAAAATAAAAGAGATATTTGGATACAAGAAAAGCAGATGTATGAATACCAAGAACTCAGACGGAAAACCAGTACTAAGCAAAGAGAAGGAAGCTCAACTATGGAAGGAATATATAGAGGGCATATACAAAGGAAATAAACTTGAAGGCAGTATTCTAGAAATGGAAGACGAACTGGAGGAAGATGAGACACGAGATATGGTACTGCGAGAAGAATGTGACAGAGCGCTGTAAGATTTGAGTCTAAACAAGGCCCCTGGAGTTGATGATATTCCGCCTGATCTGCTGATCGTTAGGAGAGCCAGTCATGAAGAAATTGTATCACCTGGTATGCAAGATGTATAAGACAAGAGAAATACTCTCCGATTTCAAGAAGAATATTGTAATTCCAATTCAAAAGAAAGCAAGAACAGACAAATGTGAAATTACAGAAGTATCAGTTTAATAAGTCATGGTTGCAGAATACTAACACGAATTATTTACAGACGAATGGCAAAACTTATGGAATCCGACCTGGGGAAGATCAGTTTGGATTTAGGAGAAATGTAGGAACACGGGAGGCAGTACTCACATTACGACTTATCTTAGAGGATAGGCTAAGGAAAGGCAAACCAACGTTTTTAGCATTTGTGGATTTGGAGACAGCTTTTGACAATGTCGACTGGAATATACTCTTTCACATTCTGAAGGTAGCAGGGGTAAAATATAGGGAGCGAAGAGTTATATTCAACGTATACAAAAACCAGACAGCAGTTATTAGAGTTGAAGGGTATGAAAGGGATGCATAGGTTAGGAAGGGAGTTAGACAGGGTTGTAGCCTTTCCCCAATGTTGTTCAATCTGTACATTGAGCAAGCAATGAAGGAATGCAAGGAGAAATTTAGAGACTAAATTAAAGTTCAAGGAGAAAAAATAAAAACATTGAGGTGTGCCGATGACATAGTAATTCTGTCAGAGACCGCAAAGGATCTGGAAGAGCAATTGAATGGAGTGAACAGTGCCTCAAAGGAGTCTATAAGATAAACATTAACAAGAGTAAAACAAGGATAATGGAAAGTATCGTCAGAAAATCAGGTGACGATGTAGCAATTAGATTAGATAAGAAGACAATAAAAGTAGTAGATGAGTTTTGTTATTTGGGTTGCAAAATAACTTCTGATGGCCGAAGTAAAGAAGATATAAAATACAGACTGGCTACAGGAAGAAAAGCGATTCTGAAGAAGCAAAACTTGTGGACATCCAATATTAATTTAAATGTTAGGAAGTCCTTTCTGAAAGCATCACATAACTAATGAGGAGGTACTTAGCCGAATCGGGGAGAAAAGGAGTTTCTGGTATATTCTCACAAAGAGAAGGAATAGACTGATTGGACACATTCTGAGACATCAAGGAATTGTCAACTTAGCATTAGAAGGAAGCGTGTGGTGTAAAAATCGTAGAGGGAGACCGAGGGACGAATATAGTAAGCAAATTTGAAAGAATGTAGGTTGCCGAACGTATTCTCAGATGAAGAGACTTGCACAGGACCGGGTAGCTTGGAGAGCTGCATCAAACCAGTCTACGGACTGAAGACCACAACAACAACAACAACAACAGTTTTGAACGAGTAGCTTTGAAACAGATCACCTTTAGCTCACTGACAATTGCCAAAACCCTGTAGTAACCCTGTTTTTCCTATCGGTAGACCGGCCATACTTTATTCCACCAATCAGCAAACCTGTTTTAATAGTACTAGGTTTTGTGTCCCAGCCTCGTCGCCGCTTTTGTGTCTCGTTTCCGCCGGTTGTAGGTGTCGGTGGCCGAGTAGAAAGACCGACACAGGAATAAAGGATGCACGCTTGTGCAGGTAGGAGGTGACCAGCCAGTGGGACAGCAGAAACTAGAAACACTGGAGTAAATTAGAACGAGATATATATTTCTTAGAGACTTAGTAATACTTAACTTTTACATAGCTCAATACTGCAGAATGCTGATACATAGTGAAGCTAGAGGCCTGCCTAGTGCCTATCCGATAGCCAAGTCTTCCCTGGTGCTTAGCTGATTCCGAAGTGTTAGCTGGTTCCTATCTCAGTCCCAAATGAACGATGTCGTTCAGTGGTGGCCACGAGCGGAGTTGTAGCAGAGGGCGCTCGTGGCTGACGTCGTAAGAACGCCGCGCCGTGCGTGCATGGCGGCGCGCGGCGAAAGTAGGTGGCGCGCACTTTAGACTTGTGCGACACCACACTAGGAGTGTATTCTGCTGAAGTTTGGAATTGCTGTGTGATGGTCTGGACAGATGTCTGGCTATTACAGTGTACGGTCCTCTTCAACTGTCGGAGGTCTCTGTCAGTCTACAGACGAGGTCGTTGTTGTGGCGTCGCTATTCGCCACAACGCCGGCGGTCCACGGAAGTCGCCACGCCATTACAAGACACGATAAATCGCTCCTTGGTACTTCTGCCGCCGGGGGCGTCCACAGTCTCGGTACCTCTTTGCCTGCTTCACGCGCCGGCCAATAGGAAGAAGGGGGCTCGCCTATATATGGCATCGCACCACAGAGACAGTACGGGGCAGTTTTACAGTTCTACACTTCCGATCCAGGAGTCGATAGAAGTACTCCTAGTACTATTAAAACAGGTATGATGATTGGTGGAATGAGGTAAGGCTGGTCTACTGATAGGAGAAACAGGGTTGCGACAGGGTTTTGGCAATTATGAGCGAGCTAAAGGTGATCTGTTTAAATGCTACTCGTTCAAAACTGATCTAATATTAAATGCAGCACTAACTAGCTTTTGAATCAAGCTCATTAAAGATTAGTTGAACACATTTATTATCCATTAACACTATAATTCTGTTTAGTTATGGCGCTAATATTAATACCTGCACTGTTAATTAAGAAACAGTGCATTTAAACTGATTGAAAGACCAATGAATATTTTGAACAAAGCAAGAAAAATACGTAGTCAAGGCTCGACTGATTGTAGAAACTTATTATCTTGTTCACTTGCGTGCAGTATTGCACAACAATCACTACTAACTTTAATACGTCACACCAATAAAGAAATCTGTTAATCAAACTCAGCTTAGTCAATACTATGCTTTGAGTTGAATAGTAAATAACTTTCAATGAAAGGAAGAGGGTTAGCTTTCTAACTACAAAAGAGCCAGCAGTTTATTTTTAGCACAAACCGGAACAGCATTCTACTGGCAGGACTCTAACTGATACATTGCAGAACTGTGTAATAGGAAGAATTTGTACCAGCATAAACACAGCAAAGTTAAGTATTCATTTCATTATGTCAATAAATCTTACGTGGACTAATAAATTCTTTTAATAACAGACCTATGTCCACGTCATTGTTCCACCTCGTGAACTTAACACAGAAGCCTCAACCCGGAGACACGACAATCGTCCTGTTCGCTTTCATGCTGTACGTACGTGTCCCTTCACGTTCCCACTTCACTATCACATCAGAAACAGTGGACCTAGGTGTGTTTACGAGTTGGAAATCTCGCGTACAGACTTCTGACACAAGTGACAATCAATCACCTGACTACATCGGAGTCCGTGAGTTCTGTAGAGCACCCCATTCTACTCTCTCACGAGGTCTAACAATTTCTGCACTCGCAAGTAGGGCAGATTCTATCAGTACGAACCGTCCCATACGTTGTAGCTTCAGCCAGTTTCTGTGTATATAGTTCCGACTTGAGAAGTGTAGACACTTAGTCTTTGAAATCGATGATGCTCAGGAGAGTAGTCCAATGATCTAATCACTGTATTCAGGTTATATCTCAGATAAAGTAGTACAGACTAGTCGCAGCTAGGTGATGGACTCCAGAGACAACTACTACACTTTGAACTGACCAACATCCGGGGAGATGGTGAACCGCTGTTTACTGTCTTCACAATGCTGAATATAGCTTCTGCGTGAGGTCAGCTCAGTCTTCTTTGGTTTGTTCCTAAAGGCCAAAGATCCTGGTGCTAACCCTGCCAGCGGTATCAAGAGGTCATCTGTCGTCACGGCATCCGACTCCAGTGCTCCCACACACTGGTGCATAGACCGGAGGAGGGACTGAGGACTCCTTCTGGCAGTCTCTGCTTCGACCTCCAGACGTCGCGACGCGGGTACCTCCGTCCGAACGGCACAGCAGCCGGCCCGTAGAAGACGCAGTGAGATGGCGAGCTGACGCGACCAAATGCGACGTCGCCTACAGATCCAGCTCCTTCCGAGTTAGCGCCTACACCACGAAATCTTGTCCAACAGGCAGATGGGGCGATAGGACTTGGCCATTGCCGGGTCCTTATCAGGTCGCTGGTGGCACTACAGCGCCTTGCTGGGATTGGGCATCGGAGATTTCATCTCCCGCCCAACCTAATCAAACTGTACCATAACAGCATACTAACATCCATCATGGGCTACGGGTCCGTGTCAATAATATACATGTACAGCCAATTAAGTATATACACAAAATTATTTGCACTTTATAATTAACATGTGAAATATTTTTTATGATTTTACATACCAATATTATATAAATTTAAATTTGATGTATTCAAATTTGTCATATAAAGTACTGTTGTTATGTATTGACAGATAAGAACAAACATCATTTCTTATTAAGATAATATTTATATAAATATTTTAGAAAATATAGATTCTATGGCGATTTATTACGTGAGTAACATGGAAGTTAGAGTCGAGGCCGAACATTTGCCTTATTTATTCAAGATACAAGGTCAAATTAAAGTGCATAATTTTAAACAAATATCAAAAATAAAGTAAATACCATATTTGAAAAAAATTGAAATCCTCAAAATTCATTACTCAAAAATCTTGCTTCGAAAATTTAGCGAAACCGGTCTCTTGTGTGGTAAATTGTTCGTTAAGCAGTTGATCCTTCAAGGTGTATCTATGCACAAATATTTCTAAATGTTCCAAAATGTCTAAGCATGTGCTTTTATTCTCATAATGAAGAATTTGCAAATGAGAATACATAACAACAGTATTTTATATGACAAATTTGAATACATCAAATTTAAATTTATATAATATTGGTATGTAAAATCATAAAAAATATTTCACATGTTAATTATAAAGTGCAAATAATTTTGTGTATATACTTGATTGACTGTATATGTATCTTATTGACAGATCACCAGATGATGGGGTACGCCCGAAACTTGTTGTGAACTGAAAACAAATAATCTACTGATAACATCTTTTGATTATTCAAGCAATCTGCAGCATTTTTAAAATCATTATTAAAATTTTACAATGAAGGTTGCATACCTCTACCAAGACTTTCAGTCTAAAATAAGCTGTATAGCTGTTTTAGCTGTCCGCGCATCCCGCATGTCCTGAGCAGATTCTTTTGCTGAAAGTTAGGCCAGGTAGGACAAAAAAAAATGGCGACGAGGACTAAGCACTGACAGAGCTGGGAAGCTACCGCTCGGCGCCAGCAGTATTTGCTAGTAAGGCACGTTTGTGAGGCACTGTGGCAGACGGCACTGACCTGTGCGGCGCTGGGGTCGTCGCAGGGGTTGTGTTGGGGCGGCGGCACCGGCGTCAGGACCGGCCGCAGCTCCTGGCGTGTCGCCGGCAGGTTCATCGAGGTCAGGCCGCACTCCGGGAACACGATGAGGTCCGCGCCCTGCGAGCACGCCACCACTCGCATCAACAACACTGCTCTCTGGAACACTCGACAAGCTTACGTAATGACGAGCGCACTTAAAACCAATTATGAATATCTAATTTGTACATTGGAATTTGGGGTTCAATCAGTCCGTCGTAAATGTTACAAAGAAACATTTAATCATCACCATCATTAGAGACTGATTATGCCTTTCAGCGTTCACTCTGGAGCATAGTACGTCTGATAAAATTCCTCCATGATCCCCTATTCAATGCTAACTTTGCTGCCTCGTCTGATGTTATGCCTTTTATTTCAAAATCATCATGCACCGAATGTAAGTACTTTCTTCTTGGCCTACCTCGACTCCTCTTACCCTCCGCTGCCGAGCTCATGAGTCTCTTAGGTAACCTTGCTTCTCCCATGCGTGTAACATGACCCCACCATCTCAGTCTGTTCGCTCTAACTGCTTCATCAGTGGTGCTCATTCCCAGATTTTCTTTGATTCCCTCATTATGGACACCCTCCTGCCGTTGTTCCCATCTATTAGTACCTGCAATCATTCTTGCTACTTTCATATCTGTAACCTCTACTTTGTGAATAACGTAACGTGTATCCACACAACTTTCACTCCCATACAACAAAGATGGTTGAAAGACAGAGCGGTGCACTTCTAGCTTACTCTTGCTACTTACTTCCTTCTTGCAGAAGAGAGTAGATCTTAGCTGAGCACTCACTCCTGCACCTCGATTCCACTTGTTTAACTATGTTGCCAACCTGTGAGAAAATACATCCCAGGTACTTGAAACTGTCTACCTGTTCTAACTTTGTTCCTCCTATTTGGCACTCAATCTCTGTAATTCTCTTTCCCGCAGACATTACTTTCGTTTTGGAGATGCTAATCTTCATATCATAATCCTTGCACCTCTGATCGAGCTCTGAAATAAAAATAAATAAATAATGACGTCTATAGCTACAGCAGTGACATTTCGGGCTTGTAGCCATAATATTCAATTTTTATATTCACTGCACTAGCTGAAAACCCGGCGTAACCCGGAGTAACGTCTAATTCGCGGCTGTTTGCTGATGATGCTGTGGTGTATCGGAGGGGGTCGTCTTTAACTGACTGTAGTAGCTTACAGGATGACCTAGACAAAATTTCTAGTTGGTGTGAAGAGCTCTCAATGTAGAAAAATGTAAGGTGATGTGCATAATATTCGAATGCAGCACTGGTAGTAAGCTTCTTTATGCAGTCGCGTCGTTCAAATATCTACGCGTAACATTGCAGAGTGATATGAAATGGAACGACATGTAAGGACAGTTGTAAGGCGGACAGCCGACTTCGGTTTATTGGGAGAATTTTGGGAAGATGAACTTCATCTGTAAAGGAGACCGCGTATAAAACACTTGTACGACCACGTCTTGAGTATTGCTCAAGTGTTTGGGACCCGCAACAGATCAGTTTAAAGGAATACATAGAAGCAGTTCAGAGACGAGCAGCTAGGTTTGTTACTGGTAGGTTCGACCAATGCGCGAGTGTCACGGAAATGCTCCGGCAACTCAATTGGGGATGGCTGGAGGAAAGACGACGTTCTTTTCGTGAATTTCTGTTGAGGAAATTTAGAGGGCCGGAATTTGAAGCTGAGTGTAGTACGATCTTGCTACCACCTACTTATATTTTACGTAGTGATCACAAAGACAAGATAAGAAAAATTAGGGCTCGTACGGAGGCACATAGGCGTTCTTTTTTTCCTCGTTCTATTTGGGAGTGGGATAAGAAAGGAAATGCCTAGCAGTGGTACAGTGTGGATCGCGGAGTATGTATGTAGATGTAGATGTATTTAATTATTTATTCCTGCCATTTTTAGGTATATATTAATTTTTATAAGGGCTGTATGTCTGTATAATCTCCTGGGAATACAATTAGTAGTGAAGAAGTAATACAAAAGGCGGTTTCCATGAACGTTACTGTTTATGTGCTCATATCTCAAGAACTTAGAAGGTACACTCAACTATATGCGTGTATACTGTTTGTTAAATTACCTGCGGCTACAATTTGTACGGTAGAAATTATAAATTGTAATGTCATACTGAATGCCATAGTTTTAGTCCATGAACAGCGGAACGTTACTGTTTACCTCATAAACTACGTGTCGTACTGTGATACAATTTAGAAGGTACATTTAAATTTATGTGTGTATACTGCTTGTAAAATTTACAGCGACTACAATTTGTAGTGTACAAATTATAAATTGTACCGTCATATCGAATGCCGAAGTTTTACTCCAAAAACAGCGGAAAAGTAGTAAGCGAGAAAGTTTTTTTCCTTTCATCATTTTGCAACGGTGTCAGCGAGAAAAAGTTTAATAAAGGTTTGAAACTATG
This sequence comes from Locusta migratoria, assembly GCA_026315105.1. NCBI lineage: Eukaryota > Metazoa > Arthropoda > Insecta > Orthoptera > Acrididae > Locusta > Locusta migratoria. The sequence continues at coordinate 345,658,892 of CM048751.1, read as the reverse complement.
TTTAAAATTTGTTGCAAGTGGCTAAGTACTCTCATTGTCATATAGCGTATTCATAAAGTCTAGCCGCATTATGTGATCCTTAACCATGGAGCAATTGTTACCTCACGGTAAGGAATGTGTGTACCAAATTTGATTGAAATCGGTTTAATGGTTTAGGAGAAAATGAGCAGCATTGTCGCAAAATGCAGCAGTTTTTCATCTCATTTTTTATGACGTCATATCTCGTGAACTAAGTATCGTACCTGATTCTTACACTTATGGCGACCGTCGTCATGGATTGGAGCTTATGTGTACAAAATTTGAAAAAGATTGAAACAAAAACTGTACAAATATACGGACACTCTGCTTTATATATTAGACAAGATGCACGACATTAAACTACGAACGGGTAAAAAAAAAAAAAAAATCCTGATGTTCTGCAACATTTTGCAGACCATCAGCAATTTTTGCTTTTTGTAATAACTTCACAATTAATAATCTATATTGGGCAGCACGACATGTATACATCCAATTGTGTTAACAGTTTACGGAAAAAAATATTGACTAGCAGTCCGCTGTGGTGTACAGTCGCAATGTGCCAGATTGTGCTGCTGCTATTAATGAGAAGCAAGCATAAGCTGGGCAACGCGCACAAGACCACAGCATACCTGGAGGGAGACGGACCATGTGGTTGGCGGTTTTTGCTTTCGGAGTTATGCGGGCGCGTCGCGGAAAGTCAGACGCTCGCGGACACTTTCACCGTTCGCGGAAACTCACCACCGCGAGTCAGCAGCCGCCACACACAGCGAGCGGTTGACAAAATCGCAGTTGGCCAGCTTTCTCCACAACAGTTGTTTGCATTCCGCAGATCGTCAGGTTACGCACCAAGTTATGACGAACGCTAGCGTCCAGTATATAGCTGTAGAATATTTTCAAACTATAGCTATCTATATCTTTTCAACACATGAGAGCAATTTTGCTACACTTAGCGTTACACATTACAAAATATAAACACTGAATGTGGTGCAAAGAGGATGACTGTGGTAGATGTTGCACTTCAGTAATTAATGTTCGCCGGCCGCGGTGGCCGAGGTGACTGAGGCGCTCCAGTCACGGTCAGCACGGCCTCTACGGTCGGGGGTTCTAATCCCCCCTCGGGCATGGATATTTGTGCCGTCTTTAGTCTTAGCTAGTTCATAAGTAGTTTGTAAGCTTAGGGACTGATGACCCCGTAGTTAAGTCCCATAAGTTGTACAAACATTTGAACATTTGAATTAATGTTCTTTGCTTAGAGACATTGTGAATTTATAAAGAGTATGTAACGGATTAAAATTGTATTTTGCACATTATATTGAATTTTACTAGTATCTAGCAAAATCCTTTACATACTCTTTATACATCCACAATGTCTCTAAGCAAAGAACATTAATTACTGAAGTGCAACATCTACCACAGCCATCCCCTTTGCACCACATTCAGTGTTTATATTTTGTAATGTGTAACGCTAAGTGTAGCAAAAATGCTCTCATGTGTTATAAAACGTCATTGCCCAATGCACAACTTGGTTACATGTACACCTACAATAAGAACACAGAAAGTACATAAAATGACAATACGTTTAATTCCGGTTTATTCTATTCTCACTTACTAAAGTTCAGTTATGTCACCAGAACCAACATGACAGCATAACCTACACTTAGTGGAAGATAAATGTTCCTGTAAAGTATCCACTGAAGATGAGCCTGCAGTGGCTAGAATACTAGTTCTGGGTTAAATAAAAAAAGCATCCAAAAATGCAGCGGGTTCCAATTCTTTTCACAAAAATAGACCGTCAATTTACCCTACAGCTGCAGTTCGTGTCCCACATGGATATCTTGAAAAAAATCACAAGTATGTTTCCTCCCTGTTCACATCTGTGTGCATTTGTTTTGCATACAGAGCCACGTGATGTCTGTTGCGTAGCAAAATAAACACGTCCATACAGGACATAAACTAGTGGGGTGCTACTTGTTATCAGTTGTTACTGAGTTCACATAAGTATAAGTCGTCTGTTATTACAATGGGCTACTTGAATCAGAAAAAAATCATACATGCACCTTCTGTATAGACGAGCTCATTATAACGCAAATGAAGTATGGCGTTCGTGTGCGGAACTCTTTCCTAATAGACACTGAACGACAAGAAGTCCCAAAGAATACATGAGCGTCTCTGCGAAAAAGGCTCGTTTAATAGAGGCGTTGCTGATAATGCACGACCTAGGAGCAATTAAGGGGAGCCGGAGGTGATCAAATAAATATATAAATAAGTAAAAATACGATTTTTTCCCTATCAAAAATTAATTGTAACAGTCCTCTTTAATACAAACTATGAATTATTGCTCTACTCGTCCTAGAACTGGAGTTATTACCATTTTCTCCCCCGCCGGCACAGGAAAAAGGCGGGGCCGCTGAATACATCCAACATCCTCTCGTGACTCCTGGTGCAAATATAATGCCGAAAAGGACTATGATCACAAGCGTGGTTTGCCAGCAGCTGTGATAAACACAACATAACCAATTTTTCATGACTTCGCACAGCCAGAATTGTTACACAGATGTCTACACGAAAAAACGCAGAATCCTAATGAGAGCGTTAATTTGGACAGTGATTCCTAAAAGAGTGTTTGCAAGCATAAAAACACTACACTTTGCATTTATGATGCAATAGTAACCTATAACCATGGAAACAGTATGAAGTATTGAAGGCGTTAGGATTTCAAGTTGGAGTGAACACTGTACGAGCACCAAGAAATATTGACAGAGAGAGAGCAAGAGGAGCAGAAAGAAGAGAAAGGAACGTGAAATATGATGGAACAACAGGCCAGAAGAGAAGACCAAAACGGAAACTTTTGGAGGATGAAGAAGAAGACCCTGATAATCCATCCTATAGTACAGGAATGTATTGAAAAACTTTGATAGCCATTTCCCGTGAATTAGAATTAGGAACATTTTCTCAAAATCCACTCCAACTAGGGAGATGAAATTTTTATACAGCACTTCTAGTGATCAAACTTAAATTGTAACACAGCCATTTAGCAATATGTTCAGTAGTTACATTTCAATTTTATTGAATAAAGCATTTTTTTGTAAAAAAGTTGGGTCATTAATAAAAAACGTATTGAAAGGAAACTAGAAAAGATACTCCAATATCCCTCCATCATAATTGCAATACTAAACCACTCTATATGTTGAAAAATTTCAAATTCTTCGTTTTGGTAGAGTAATCATAAATGTTCCTCAAACTTAGTGATTTTAACATGTTCAGCATCGGCACCTCCGGCTACCCTTAACACCTGGCACAGAGGAGCGAGCTGTCAAACATATTGAGCAAAATAGCAGGAGCAACACCAGGGAAGTAGAGGCAAGGGTGGATGAGAGTCATATAAAAGTGTGGAGGATCAACCGAACACCTCCTTTTCAAAGTAAATGTTCAAATTTCACTGTAAGGTTTTAAAATTAAACGCCTTTTGCTACTGCGAATGGTTTTATTTTTATATTTTTAAATCACCCATACGCGTTTCGCCTTTCTCTCAAGGCATCATCAGTGGGTGTCCTGAAATATTTACATCTTTTTGTTTATACATATAGGTTAGGTCTCTTACATATCTAAAAACATTTCATTTCTGATTTAAAACAGTTCGTTTTTTGGAATAAAATGGTGTACTTACAGCACTTGCTACTCCACTTCAGTCTTATTCTGGCAACCAGGTCGAAATGTTACACTGTTTTTCGAAACACATTGCAGTTCTCTGGTTCTGCTGTCACCTGCTGCCATACTGTGTCTACTGCTGTTTGTTTTGTAGTGTTGCCAACCTTAGCTTATTTGAAATTCAACTGTTTCATTGAAAATGTTTGAAGGTATCTTTGTGTGTGTGTGTGTGTGTCTGTATGTGGCTTTTTTTTTTTTTTTTTTTTTTTTTTTTTTTTTTTTTTTTTTTTTTTCCCTCTGTTTGAATATATATATATGTGTGTGTGTGTGTGTGTGGTGGGGGGGTTGTGATTATGTGTTGGGATTTGTGTCTATCATATGGTCAATCAGTGAGAACAATGATTGATTGGTCAGGTTTATTTGGTCATTTGGAAGCATCTTTTTCTCAGCTTTTGTTTTATATATGTGATAATTTTCTTGTAATGTTAGGAGATGTTTTTCATTATTTATTCTAATTACCTTCATGTCTTTTTCTATTGTGGTCGGTTTGTTGTTATATGTTATTAGATGTTCTGCAAAAGTGGAGTGGTTTGTTCCGTATTTCCATGCCCTGATGTGTTCCTTGTATCGGGTATCGAATGTTCTGCTGGTTTGTCCTACATACCTTCCATCACATGAGTTGCATTGTAGTTGGTATATTCCAGCTCTTTGGTAGATATCTGTGTCTGTTTTGATTTTTGGGATATATTTTTGGATTGGGTTATCTGTTTTGAGAGCTATTTTTATGCCTTGTCTTTTGAAAATATTTATTATTTTATGTGTTAGTTTGTGTTTGTATGTCATTGTGTACCATCTTGAATTTTCTTTTTTGCTTTCATGTGTTCTTTGTACTGCAGTTTGTGTTGTGTGTGTTTGTGTGCTGCTTTGCTGTGTTGTTGTCTGCGGGTCTGTACGTTTGGTGTTTTTTGCCCGTATCTAAAAAGATGTAAATATTTCAGGACACCCACTGATGATGCCTTGAGAGAAAGGCGAAACGCGTATGGGTGATTTAAAAATATAAAAATAAAACCATTCGCAGTAGCAAAAGGCGTTTAATTTTAAAACCTTACAGTGAAATACAATTCAGCTGCTGCTCAAAATGGCCACTGCAAGCAACGTATTAAATGTTCAAATGTTTGTACAGCTTATGGGACTTAACTACGGGGCCATCAGTCCCTAAACATACAAACTACTTATGAACTACTTACGAACTAGTACGGTACAAATATTCATGCCCGAGGGGGGATTCGAACCCCCGACCGTAGTGGCCGTGCAGACCGTGACTGAAGCGCCACAGTCCCCTCGGCCACCGCGGCCGGCCCTCCTTTATCCATTGCACCTTCAAAGAGTCCAAGGTATTAGTGCATCTGACTGCACTTTTCACCCAGAGCAGTATTTTGTACCTGGTTACGACGCATGTGTGATCAGGAGCAACATTTCCTCTCTGCAATTCTATTTACTGATAAAGCGAAGTTTAGCAGAAATGGAGTGCGAAAATTCCACACTATGCATGTCTGGGAGTATGAAAATCCCTGAGAAGTTGTGAAAATCAGGCATCAACAATAGTTTTAGTGCTTGGGCTGGAATAATAGGTGACACATTAATTGCTCCTTTTTTCCCCCTTTCGATACCGGTGATGCCATGTGGCAACGTCATCTTTATCTGTTCCTCTAGACACAACCATTTGTCAAAATATTGCAGGACTTTGCAAAATTCATTATGACTAGATTCTTTATCACTACTTCGAAGAAACAGAGAGCATTAGGGTTCAGTGCATTGACAAATTATGTATTGTTACTTCATGTCTAAGTTGGAGTACATGCAGCGAGATTTCAAATTATTATTAGAAGATAAAGGAAAGAAAATAATTTGAAATTTTCATGAATATCCAATATCATTAAGAAAAGAAGGTGCGAGTTCTTTGGACACATTTGCAGAATGGACCAGGGGAGGTAAACGAAGCAAATTTCACAATTCTTGTTGTACAAGAAAAGCAAAATACGGTGGATCCAAGAAGTACAAAGGGATCTGGAAGAAATGGGAATACGGGTTCAAGAAATACACAACAGGGTGATTTTTAAATAAAAAATTCAGGATTTGCAGGATTTGAGGACAGAACTAGACCGAGAACAAAATTATCGTGGACAGAAGAGCGAAGAAAGATGCAAAGTTTGAGAATGGAAGAATACTGGGAGAGGAGGAAGAACGGAAGAAAGGAAGCTGATGTGAATTAACGTAGTCCAAAGATGGCCGAAACGAAATAATAAGAAGAAGAAATTATTGTCAACTGTCTAAATTAGTAAGGAACAGTTCGAAAATGATAGTTACGATAACGGAGACATATCCTGCTCAATAATGAAATGGAAAGTAATCCCAAATTTCCATCCAAAACTAAAAATTACAACGAATATACATTATTCCAATCATAATGTACAGAAATATGCAATGAAATATTTTTGTGGATAAATTATAATATTTCGGGTTGTAATGGTGCCGGCCGCGGTGACCATGGGGACTGAGGCGCGCCAGTCACGGTCTGCACGGCCACTACGGTCGGGGGTTCGAATACCCCCCTCGGGCATGGATATTTGTGCCGTCCTTAGTATTAGCTAGTTCGTAAGTAGTTTGTAGGTTTAGGGACTGATAACCCCGTATTTAAGTCTCATAAGCTATACAAACATTTGTTGAAATGGTTAACAACTGATTTACATGGTTTGTTGTAAGACATTCCACTACATTTAATTCAGTGGACGTGGTTTCTGCATGATGGAGCACCGCCTCATTTTGGTCGTGCTTACAAACAAACGGACAGGGAGTCAAGAACCGATACCGTGGCCTGCTCCTTCTCCCGACCTCAATCAATTAGACCTCTTACTTATGGCGATTGTGTATGCCACAGCTATTCATAACGTGGAACTGCTGCCTCATTGTAGCGGATACGAAAGACGCCTCGAATGTGGAAAAGAGTGAGACAGTCTATGTTGCAGTGCATAGACGCCTGCGTTACACATCGTGGTAGTAATTTGAGCAACTTCTGTAGAGAACTGAACGTAGTAAATTACACTGTATCAACACAAATGACCAACCCGCATAGCGAAGTGGTCTGTGTTACGTACACCAAAGGAAATGCCTGCAACACGGTAAGGGAAGCAAATAAACCAAATGTGTGTAGGACATGTTCTGCTTGTAGTCAGGTCCTGTACAGAATGTCCGGAGTTACCCGACATATTTAGTTACACCCTATATATATTCTGAACAAAGCAAGTTTTCCAAGATGCGTTTCAAATGTGTTCGCTGCCAAGAGGTATACTTTAAAAATGTCGATGCAAAATGAGGTCGAGGTTGGATGTGATGCTTTTAAAACAGTAGACACTGCTCGACAATAAGAAAGAGAAGCACCGAGAACACATTGCCGGAGAACTTGTAACTTCGGATTCGTGTACACAACTGACGGGTGTGTAGACGATTACACGGTGGTGACAAAAGTCATGAGACAGCGATATGCACAAATAAACAAGGCGTTAGTATTCCGTGTACAGGGATCAGATCAGATCTTTTCGCAGTACGAGGTGCATCCATCACTGCTGACATTTAGTGTCAACAACTGGAAACGTCTTGCAGAAGCAGTCCATGAATGACGACCAAGAAGATGTATGTAGTGATGCCACTGTACGATAAAGCTCGCTCCGTTTCTCCTACTAACAAGTAACACTGTACAGGAGTTGGGTTGGGAAATCATTCCGTGCCCACCTTACTCACCTGATCTTGCGCTCTCTGTCGAACAGCTTTCAAGGAACGTCCTTTCCTAATAAAGATGCACTCCGGGAATGACTCAACGAGGTCTTAGCCTCAGAAGAAATTAGTTTTTACAGTCAAGGAATCGAAAATTTTACGCTAGCGTTAGCAGAATTTTATAAATAGCGAAGGATCATTTCAGTGAGGACTAAAGTGTCTGTGAAGTGAACCTGTTGCTTTTATCAGACTTGTGGAAAAAATAATATGAGCACCAACGATCACCACACATTATCGGTGAAATGTGCGATCTCTGAGACTTCCAAGGAGGTAGCGTGATGGTGCGCAGTTAGCGGGAACATCTGCGACGAAAACAGCTGCACTGTTTATCGTTTCATTGTCCGCAGTGTCCTCGGTAAATGACAGCGTACACAAAACAAGGTGAAACATAATTGCCGAACAAGAATAATGGGCGACAACGTAAGTTAATGGACAACGATAACTAAGACCGGTTGTAGCAAGACAACATAAAAATAACTTGGCAAAAGGGACTGAAAAGCCCAACATTCACTTTAGTAATACTGTTTCGATATAAACAGTACGGCTGGAGCTAAAAACTCGTTTAAGGCCTGTCATTTGCTTAACACTTAACAATGGAAGACAACGCAAAGCTGCGAAGGAGTATCAAGATCCTAAAAGCTTGGCACTTGTGACTGAAAGTAAGTGGTATGGTCCGATGATTCACCGTCTTCAGTGTTTCCTACAAACAACCGGATTTATTAATCGAAAACCTCAAATGAAACTTACGATACGGTATGCTTATTTCCTACAGGCAAGCATGGTCACGGTTACATAATGATTTGGGCATCTACATCATTATATTCAGCTGTTTCTATCATTACCCTAAATGGCTAAAAAAAAAAAAAAAAAAAAAAAAAAAAAAAAAAAAAAAAAAAAAAAAAAAAAAAAAAAACAAATATCCTAAATGGAAAACAAAGTGTTCATATCCCACAAAACAACGACATAACCATAGAAACTACAAATCAGTGAAACAGTGAAATGCACTCCTGGCCATTAAAAATTGGTACACCACAAAGATGTCGTGCTACAGACGCGAAATTTAACCCACAGGAAGAAGATGCTGTGATATGCAAATGATTATCTTTTCAGGGCATTCACACAAGGTTGCCGCCGGTGGCGACACCTACAACATGCTGACATGAGAAAAGTTTCCGGCCGATTTCTCATACAGAAACAGCAGTTGACCGGCGTTGACTGGTGAACCGTTGTTGTGATGCCTCGTGTAAGGAGGAGAAATGCCTACAATCACGATTCCGACTTTGAGAAAGGAAGGATTGTAGCCTATCGCAATTGATGTTTATCGTACCGCGACATTGCTGCTCGCGTAGATCGCGATCCAATGACTGTTAGCAGAATATGGAATCGGTGGGTTCAGGTCTGCAATACGGAACGCCTTGCTGGATCCCAACAGCCTCATATCACTAGCAGTCGAGATGACAGGAATCTTATCAGCATGGCTGTAACGGATCGTGCAGCCACGTCTCGATCCCTGAGTCAACATATGGGGACGTTTGCAAGACATATGCATGAACAATTCGACGACGTTTGCAGCAGAATGGACTATCAGCTCGGGTACCATGTCTGCGGTTGCCTTTGACGCTGCATCACAGACAGGAGCGCCTGCGATGGTGTAGGCAACATCGAACCTAGGAGCACGAATGGCAAAACGTCATGTTTTCGGAAGAATGCAGCTTCTGTTTACAACATCATGATGATCGCATCCGTGTTTGGCGACATCGCGGTGAACGCATAATGGAAGCGTGTATTCGTCATCGACATACTGGCGTATCACTTGGCGTGATGCTATTGGGTGCCAATGGTTACACGTCTCGGTCACCTCTTTTCGCATCGTTGGCGCTTTGAACAGTGGCTGTTACATTTCAGATGTGTTACGACCCGTGGCTCTACCCTTCATTCGATTCCTGTACGGTCCTTTCTGGATCGGAAAATGTTCGACTGCTGCCCTGGCCAGCACATTCTCCAGATCTCTCACCAACTAAAAAGTCTGGTCAATGGTGGCTGAGCAACTGGCTCGTCACAATACACCAGTCACTACTCTTGATGAACTGTGGTATCGTGTTGAAGCTGCCATCCAAGCTCTGTTTGACTAAATGCCCAGGCGTATCAAGGCCGTTGTTACGGGCAGAGGTGGTTGTTCTGAGTACTGATTTATCAGGATTTATGCACCCAAATTGCGTTGAAATATAATCACATGTCAGTTCTAGTATAATACGAGGAGTGTCCAGAAAGTAAGTTCCGTTTCAATTTATCTCCGCTGCAGCGCTGCGATTGCAGTTCCGCACATGCGCTGTAGACGATGTGTATCGAGGAGAAGGACGTACGCCATTTCGAGATAACTGTCAATTACGTACGCTTTGTTGTGCTTGTTTGAAATGTCGGCCTTGATTGAAAATCCCGCCGCCTGTGAAATCAGGTCGGTGATTCGGTTTCTGAATGCGAGGAAAGTGAAACCAAGTGAAATTTATCGGCAAATTTGCGATGTTTACGGACCAAATGCGATGAGTGATTCGATGGTGAGATGGGTCCGACAGTTCAATGGCGGGTGTAGTGATGTGTACGATGAAGAGCGAAGTGGGCGTCCACCTTTGGTCACAGAAGAACTGGTTCACGCGATTGACGACAAGATCCAGGAAAACCGTAGGTTTACAATTGGTGCTCTCGCTATGGACGACGAGCTGAAAGAAATTATTTCCAACTGGTTGAAGACACGAGCGGCAGATTTCAATGAAGAAGGTATACAAAACCTGGTGCCACGCTATGAAAAATGCCTGCAAAATTTCGGCAGTTATGTGGAAAAGTAGTTTAAGAAAAATGTTCAAATGTTTGTAGAACTTATGGGACTTAACTACGGGATCATCAGTCCCTAAGCTTACAAACTACTTATGAACTAGCTAAGACTAAGGACGACACAAATATCCATGTCCGAGGGGGGATTCTAACCCCCGACCGTAGTGGCCGTGCAGACCGTGACTGGAGCGCCTCAGTCCCCTCGGCCACCGCGGCCGGCGAAGTTTAAGAGTTATAGAATTTTGTGCAATAAAAATTTCTTCTGGATATGTGTACAATTTCGTTTTATTACCAAACGGAACTTACTTTCTGGACGCGCCTCGTATATTTGTCCAATGAATACCCGTTTATCATCTGCATTTCTTCTTGGTGTAGCAATTTTTATGGCCAGAAGTGTATTTGTCTGTCGGACTTCGTATGTGTTGGATTGTGTCTATGTTAGGTTTTCATACTGTTTTGTCCACCCCGTGTATTATTTGTTCGGTCGTGATCTAGCTCTCGACGGTAGAAAGAAGAAAACTGAGGGTTTGACGTTATGTCAACGAGTAGTAGGTTCACAGACGGAGCGCGAACCTTCCGCCTCCGCCTGGCAGGCGCCGAGCACTCACCTGGTCGCGGGCCTGGCGCATAAAGCGGTGGTAGCGCTCCCAGTTTGCGCCGATGACGACCTGCGGGTCCTCCTTGGTGGGGTCGCCCAGGGCGGGGTACTCCACCACTGCCGCCACGTACTGCTTGCGCTCACCGCCCTGCGCGTCCGGGTCGCTCGACGGGTATGCCTGCAGCACCAAAAACACTCATTACATTCGATCCATCAATAATACACCAATAAGAAGTGTTGCAACACCTGGAGTCTAGGGGTTCATGACACTTTACACTAAAATCGAATAGAAGTATACAAAAACTACAGTCCTCCTTAAGGGTCATGGTACCACAATAAGCTAGTCATTCTCAAATTGTGTTCCAGATTTATGCATACAACATTACCCCTAATAGCCGGTAAAACGTCCTGCATTCCCCGTGGCATACTGTCCACTAGATCACCAAGGGACTGTTGGGCCAGACTGTCCCGCTCCTTAACGACGATTCAGCGTGGATATCTCATACTGGTTGGTGGGTCGTCTCGTCCAAAACCAATCCTTTTAGATGATATAAGTTCGTAGGCTTCCACGGCCGGTGTCATTTTGAATAAAACAATTCTGGGTATTAGGCCGCGTCATTTTTAAACACTTAGCAAATGAATTGCCGACGTTTCGAGCACTCTGCAGTGGTCCTCTTCAGGGCCGTTAACTGTTGGATGTTGATGAATTCACACCCTTCTGAACCCCAACTGCTTCGCATGCGTAGGCTGGCTGGTCTGCCCTAGTTGTTTCTTTTTAATCCTGATGAAGAATCTATACCTTAAGTTTCGTAGTTAAAGCTTGAAATTTGAGTTAACAGCACCATATTTTTGAAAATCAATTTTAGCATCTCGTATTTCACCCCCTTATTGGTCGAATTTCCAAAAATATCGAAATACGCATCTTTTAAATTTGAACCCCGAAACCAAATCCGAAAATTTGTAGTTCTAACTTCAAAATTGCCTAAATTGCAACATATTTTAGAAAAACACCCCATCCCCAAATCCCCCTTATTGGTTGAATTTCAAAAATGTCGAAACACGTGTCTTTTAAATTCGAACCCCGAATCTAAATCAGAAAATTTGTAGTTCTAACTTCAAAATTATCTAAATAGCAACATATTTTCGAAAAACGCCCGCTCTCCAATTTAAACCCTTTAATGATTGAATTTCCAAAAATACCGCAGTAGTACTGACGCGCGGCCCGAATGTTCGCAGAACTGGGTGCTAGTTGCTGATTGGCTGTTGCCTTCCAATCAGACGTAAGATTTTGCCTACCAATCACTTACAGGGTAGCAAACGTAAGAGCCTGCTGATACGCTACTGCCAGTCACTCAGCATCTTAGATGTATGACGTTGGTATTAGATAACCGAAAAATTCAGAGTATATAAGGGTGTGCATTCAGCAGCATCCAACAGTTAACAGCCCTGAAGAGGACCACTGCACAGTGGTCGAAACGTCGGCAATTCGCTAAGTATTTAAAAATGACGCGGCCTAATACCCAGAATTGTTTTATGCAAAAGTCCTTTTAGATGTCTCTGAGGATTGTTCCGCGTGCAGCATGTGCTGGAGACACTTGGTGTAGATCAAGTACGGATTTAACAGCCTGCCACCTTGGTTACTGCAGAGGCCTAGAGTAATTTTAGATGTTACAGAAGCAGCACTTTTGCAGGTGTTCCAAGTTCATTCTTTTATGAAATTTTAACAGCTCTATTAATCTGCTGCTGTAGTCACGAATGAGTCCAAACAGGGGGACTGTTGGCTGCAAGGAGGTTAGAATATAGGGAGACGCCCTTACGCTGCAAAAGTGAAGCCTGCCTTCGCCATATTTGTAAGTTTTGGGGAAGTGTTCGTATTGTAGAGCTAATGTTTTACGTCACTTAAAACAGGAATAAAACGTCCGACTGTTTTGCCGTGATGTACGACGTGTTAAAAGCGTGCAAATTAGCCATTAAAAATTAAGTTTTCAAATATATTAAGATGAGTATTTATTACTATTTATTCTCGAAAGTATAATGTTTGAAAGTACTTACTTTGCAGTGAAAAAATGTTTCAAATGTTTGTTAAGCTTATGGGACTTAACTACGGGGTCAGCAGTCCCTAAACTTACAAACTACTTATGAACTACCTACAACTAAGGACGCCAAAAATATCCATGCCCGAGGGTGGATTCGAACCCCCGACCGTAGTGGCCGTGCAGACCGTGACTGAAGCTCCTCAGTCCCCTCGGCCTCCGCGGCCGGCACTTTGCAGTCACTGTCAGTACGTTGCATTAATAGTAAGAGGGCCGACTTAACGCATAGTTTTAACAGAGAAATAGCATTCCAAAACTGACCAAATTGGTATACAGGCTTCAACTGACGTATGTTCTCGACATAGATAATGCTACCTCCCTTTATTCTAACCTCCTTGGTTGGCTGCTCTGTTATCTACCCTTATTGGGTCACCAAGTTCCGACTGCTTCAGGAGTTTACTATCTTTGATGCAGAACTCCATTTCGTTCCGTGGGCACAGCGGTACAAGAGTCGTGTTCAAAGTGTAAAAATTCTCGTTTCCTCGAATTCACTGAGCGCCCTTGAGTTTCTTATCTACATCTACATTCATACTCTGGAATCCACCCAAAGGTGCGTGGTGTAGAGTACTCACTGTCCCTACTAGTTACCTGCTTTCTTGTTCCCTTCCCATATAGAACGACGGAAAACGAGTACTTTTATACATCCGTAGGAACCGTAATCTCTTTTATCTTATCCTTTTGGTATTTACGCGAAATGTAGGTTGTTGGCAGTAGAATCGTTCTGCTGTCCACCTCAAATTCCGGCTCTCTAAAGTTCTTCAAAGTGTTTCTCGGAAGGAACGTCGCCTCCCCTCCAGCGACTGCCAGTTGAGTTCCCGACGCATTTCGGTAACACTCGCGCATTGATCGAATCTACCAGTTACAAACCTCACCGCCCACCTCTGAACTGGCTCTATGTCCTCCTTTTAATCGATGTGGTGGGAGTCCCAAATACTTGAACAATACTCAAGACGGGGTCGTACAAGCGTTTTATATGTGGTCTCCTTTACAGACGAATCGCACCTTCACAAAACTCAACCAGCAAGGTGAATTCGAACATTTGCCTTCTCCACGACTGTCCGTCCATGCTCGTTCCATTTCATATTGCTGTGCAGCGTTACGCCGAGGTATTTAATTGACGCGACTCTGTCAAGCAGCACACCACTAATGCTGTATTCGAACATTACGGGATTGTTTCTCCTACTCTTAGCATCACCTTACATTTTTCTACATTTAGCACTAGTTGATATTTGGTTCGAATGTTCAAATGTTTGTTAAGCTGAAGAGACTTAACTTCAGGGTCATCAGTCCCTAAACTTACAAACTACTTATGAACTACCTGATACTAACATACTGAACACCCATTCCTGAGGGGGGATTCGAACCCCCCACGGGGAACGGCTACATTTGGTCCAAGTCATCCTGCATCCTACTACAATCATTCAGTGACGACACCCCCTCTTGTACAACACAACGTCATCAGCAAATAACCGCAAATTGTAACTCAACTCTGTTTGTCAGATCGTTTATGTAGATAGAAAATAATAGCGGTCCTGTCACACTACCCTGGGCACCCCTGACGATACCTCTTCATCGAGGACAACGTAATGGGTTGTATTACTTAAGTAATCTTCGAGCCACACACATAATTGGATACCCATTCCATAAGACTGTACCTTCGTTAGCAGTGTGTAGTGTGGTAACGTGACAAACGCATTTAGAAAATCGAGAAATATGCAGTCTACCTGTTGCCCTTCATCCATAGCACACAAGATGTCACGAGAGAAAAGAGAAGCTCGGTTTCGCACGATCGATGCTTCCTAAAGCCGTGCTAATGCACGGACAGAAGCATCTCCGCCTGAAAGAAATTTACTACATTGCAACCGAGAATATATTCAAGAATTCTAGAGCAAACTGATGTTAATGATCTAGGTGTGTAGTTTCGTTAGTCAATTCTATTGCCTTTCTTATACACGAGAGATACCTGTGCCTTTTTCCAGTCTCTTGGTACTTTGCTCTGGATTAAATATTCGCGACAAATGCAAGCTAAGTAAGGGCCACCGAGTACTCTTTGTAAACACGGACTGATACCATATCTGGACCTAGGGACTTGTTTGTTTTTAATTCTCTCAGCTGCTTCTCTACACCGGTAATATCTATTACTATGTTCTCCATTTGAGAGTTAGTGCGACCATCAAATGAAGGTATGTTTGCATGGTAGTCTTGCGTGAATGATTTCTTAAAAGTTAAATTAAAACTTCTGCCTTCATTTTGTTTTTTTCTATGTCCTCCCGAGAATGATCAACGAGTGAATGGATAGAGACATTTGATCCGCTTAGCGATTATACGTAGGACCAGAGTTTTTTCGGCTTCTCGGCTAGATCTTTTGCTAACGTATGACGGTGGTAGTTATTGTATGCTTCGCGCATTGTTCGTTTTATAGACGTGCGAATCTCTATTAACTTTTCTCTGATTTGATTTGCTTCACCTCTTTTTGAACCGAAAGTGCAGTTGCCTTTGCTTTCTTAGCATTTTTCGAATATTACTATTGTACCACGGTGGGTCTTTTCCATCCTTAATCCATTGTGTCTGTAACCAGCACATTAAGTAGTCTACAACATCCAGGACGCCCCTTCCCACCTACAGAGATTGAGGAAAGCGGCGTCTTTCTGCTAGGTACCAGGGCATGTGGATATTAGAGGGAGCGAAAGGGCAGACTTAGCTGTTAAAGAGGGGTGTTATGAGTTGAATGTGTTTTATTTACTCTGTCTGCCCTCTTATTTTAAGGCCGCGGTGGAGTAGCCGAGCGGTCTAAAGCGGCTCGCTGCGGAGCGCGCGGTTGCTCGCCGTGGAGGTTCGAGTCCTCCCTGGGGCATGGGTGTGTGTGTGTTTGTCGGTAGGTTAGTTTACCTAGGTTTAAGTAGTTTGTAAGCTACGGACTGATGACCACGCCGTTTGGTCCGATAGATTTACAAACATTTGAACATTTTGATTTCTTATTTTAAACAACGATCAATCAAATGTGGTAAGAGTTTTAAAGTTTTGTGAATTACCAGTTTTATTCAAAAAAAAAATTTTAAGTCAACATTTTAACGTGTCCTCAGGCTGACTGGCTCTTCCTTATTTTTTTAAAAAGTAATGGGCAGATAGTTACTTATTCCTTTGATTGTATTTAATTGTAGGTTCACTGATATATTTTAATAGCTAAAAGCCCAGCGTTGCCCGGGTATTTCTTTCTTTAATCCTGTCTTGAGTTAGTACTTGTCCTATCCATTGTCTCTCCGTCCATCTCCTTTTTTTTTAAAAACATGTTATATTTATCGGAGAGTATATAAGAAGTAAGGCTGTCTTGCATAATGTACAATATGCAAACGAAAGAAGATAGTAATGAAAATATAAATGACATGTAAAATTCGAAAGATCACATATTTATTGACTTATATGTTGTACAATTGTATAATTTTTCAGGTATATACTCATTTGAATAAGTGCTGTATATCTGTAAAATCTGTTGCGAATACAATTAGTAGTGAAGAAGTAGTAGATTAAAACTTGGTGCGTGGTGCGTTTCCATGAACGTTGCTGTTTATGTATTAATATCGCATGAACTACATGTCGTATGTGATAGAATTTCGAATGTACATTCAGCAATATGTGTGTATACTTTCTGTAAAATTTCCTGCTGCTACAATTTGTAGTGTAGAAATTATAAATTGTAACTTCAAACCGAATGCCGTAGTTTTAGTCTACGAACAGCGGAAAAGTAGTAAGCGAGGAACTTTTCTCCTTTCATTAATTTGATATGTTTGTCAGCGAGAAAAAGTTTAATAAAGGATCGAAATTATGTTTAAAGTTGGTTGTAAGTCGCTAAGAACTGTCATTATCATACAGTGTGTGAATAGTCTCGTCGCATTATGTGGCAGTTTCTTGCAACTCCTATTGTTTATGACGTATCTCCTGACACATGTGTCGTATGAGGTTCTTACCCAGACAGCATCGTTTCCTTACGGTAATGAATATGTGTACCTAATTTGGTTGAAATGGGTCCAGTGGTTAGTAAGAAATGTGCAATATTGTCGTTTGATGCAGCAGTTTTTCGCACGTTTCATTGTTTATGACGTCATATCTCGTGAACTATACATCGTACGTGATTATTACACTTACGGCGACTGTCCTCATGGATTGAAGCTTACGTGTACAAAATTTCATAAGGATTGGGACAAAACTGTAGCTTTGTATGCAATACGTACCCACATACAAATACGGACACACTGCTTTATATATAAAGATATTGGATGATCACTTCGATGGCTCTCAATAACTGAGGAAAATTTTAATTTTGCAATATCTTCAAGGGCAGATTTAAGAGTGAACGAGTGCGATATTCATTCGGATCCAGTTTTATCTGTAGCCTAGCACTGTTTTCCACTTGCATTCGCTCATGATGTCCCTTGATGCGTCGATAATCTCACCGTTGAGCTACCCGAAAGCATAAACAACAAACAGTGCTGTTTCTCTTGTTTTGAA
This sequence comes from Locusta migratoria, assembly GCA_026315105.1. Classification (NCBI taxonomy): domain Eukaryota; kingdom Metazoa; phylum Arthropoda; class Insecta; order Orthoptera; family Acrididae; genus Locusta; species Locusta migratoria. The sequence continues at coordinate 345,641,369 of CM048751.1, read as the reverse complement.
CTTCAAGTGTGAAAAAAGTTATCGCAGTCGCACCACGACCGCGCATAAAATTCGACTCAAATCCCAAGTGGCGATTCCCATACAGGATTATAGTTTCGATTTTTTAGCTGTTCTTTTGGACTATACCATTTTTTTTTTTTTTTTTTTTTTTTTATGTAATCGGCCGCGCTCTTTCTAAGACACCACACATTTGACTGAAGCGGTTTAGGGTAATCACGGAAAACTCAAATCCGCATGGCTGGAGGTGGTTTTGGAACGCCGTCCTCCCGTCCTCCTCTTTCTTCGCGGTATCAAATTGTCGATATTCGAGCGTCAACTTCATTTTTGTGGTACTCTATTGTGAAAGAAGCTACTGGAATTACATTGGGGAAGAGTTTAATTAAAATAGATAGCGGTTTTAAGTTACGCAATTTTCGTGGAATTCTAAACTTGCAAATTCGTTGTTACACAGTAGCTCGTAATAATACATCGATATTCTAGCATGGCTAGACCGCAAAGCCGCAGATTCAGTCTATGCATACCTCTTTATCGCTGGTTAACCTCTACGATGCTTAAGTGTCAATATCCGTGGTTGCCCGGGAGGGGGGTGGGGGGAGCAGTTTCACTATAAGGAAGAGGTCGGACAGATATACAGCCGAAATACTAGGAGAGGAAATAAGTCCTACGGGGTTACAAGGACGGAATTTAATTGAAAATTTCACATAAGCTGCCCATCTTTACATGGCACAAACCCGTGAACAACGTGTGCTTCACGTGACGGGAGTCGTATTATTGTCTTACTTCACGAGAAAAGATATATGTAACTGAATCAGGAACCTGTAAAAGGAACCAATTCCAAAAAAAGCAAACATGAAGGAAACAACATAAACTGTTTTCTAAGATAATTGGTATAGTTTTCGTACATATGGTAGCATTCCAAGTAGTTTTGGACCAAGGGGTAGTACTGCTGTTCATTTGTATTACTAATGTTAATTTATAAATTGTTTTGCAGTATTAAAATTATTGAGATTATTAGTTTTGCTGCATACATGTTTCAATTTTAGTAGAAGAATCCATTTGATTTTTGTTTAATTCTAACATACTAAAAGAATTTATTCGGATAACTAAACATGATATGAATTTTCCAAGAGCACTCATTCTGTGTTTGGTCGGACTAATATTAGCTCACAGAACATTATAGTTTCATCATTTATTATACTACTATACAACAATCAGTTTCTAATATCAGATAGGAATTGGTTGTATAACTAAGTAGCAAATTGTTCGCTTCTGTATCTTGACACCTTTTTGTTCTTTCTAAAGAGTTAGCTGTTTTATTAAACACGTATACAGCAGGCCATTCGTTTTTAAAGTCAGTGAGATCTTTAGATTCTGCAATGAGTGTCAGGATTTGTTTTGATAATAGTTCACAATAAATTCCAAATACTCCCTCACAGTGTATATCCTGTTAATTGTTTTTGTTGTCCTTTTTACTAATGAAAAGTTAATGTCGCACGGAAGTTACGAAAGCCCTTGAATGGGAAAATACTGGACGATTTTCTCAAAACAAGCAGTTTTTATAAAAGACAAGACCTCGAATTGGCACCTTATACAAATTCAGCAGGAAATGTCATATCATTATAACATATAGACTATACGGAAACTGGATCCATTTCTTTCTAATACCAAGAAACAACATCTAAAGAACAGAACATGTCAAAAACTGAGCTTTGTGAAAAAGTATTCTTGGTCTCTTTTGCAAGGTCCCAATTGAATTATAAATGGTAGTCAAATGAAAATAAGACAAATGGAAAAAAGTCAATAAACAGTGTATTATTTCAAAGTTAATCATCATTTATCCGAATATGAGACAAGACGGTCATTGCCTTCGCGAATAAAATGTTTATGAATTCGAAATATTGAAAATTTCGACCGTTTCAGGGCACTGGAATAAATCCAACTGCAAAGATGAAAATTTGTGCTGGACCGGAATTCGAACCCGGATTTCACGCTGTGGGCCAGCGGTCGCCTTTACCAATTAGGTTATCCAAGCATGCTTCCCTTCCAACTCAAAGTTTCATCTTGTAGCACTTTGTTATTGTGGCGCCTCCTGCCCATTTGATTCCGCTTGCTCGCAGCTTGTTGTTCAATTCAAACTGTCAAGTGCAGCTTGACCACGTTAATTTCCCACTTTGCTAACAGATACAAAAAATGTTGAACATCTGTGTTGAAAGATAATGAAGCCCATCAAGTTTTGTCTATACAATTACACGTACGAGGCACATGCGGAAATTAAGTTTTCCTATTTTTGTAAGCCAAAGACAACATGAAAAATCGCATTGCCAACAGGTATAGCAATGTTTGATGTATTTACGACATGATCACCAAACGAACTGAAACACTTTTTGTATCGCAAGATCAACATTTGTAATCCTGTGTCGTAGAAATCTGCCTCCTGCTAATGTAACCAGCGTGTGACAATCGTCTTGAGATCTTCGTCGTTATCAAAACGCTGGCTGGAGTGTGGTGTCGCACAAGTCTAAAGTGCGCGCCACCTACTTTCGCCGCGCGCCGCCATGCACGCATGGCGCGGCGTTCTTACAACGTCAGCCACGAGCGCCCTCTGCTACGACTCCGCTCGTGGCCACCACTGAACGACATCGTTCACTTGGGACTGAGATAGGAACCAGCTAACACTTCGGAATCAGCTAAGCACCAGGGAAGACTTGGCTATCGGATAGGCACTAGGCAGGCCTCTAGCTCAACTATGTATCAGCATTCTGCAGTACTGAGCTATGTAAAAGTTAAGTATTACTAAGTCTCTAAGAAATATATATCTCGTTCTAATTTACTCTAGTGATTCTAGTTTCTGCTGTCCCACTGGCTGGTCACCTCCATACCGCACAAGCGTGCATCCTTTATTCCTGAGTCGGTCTCTTTCTACTCGGCCACCGACACCTACGACGGAAACGAGACACAAAAGCGGCGACGAGGCTGGGACACAAAATGGAGGACAGGAATTTCTTGAGGTGCAAGGAAAGATGGAAATCACTGCGGGCAAGGTCAGGACTATGCTCGATGATCGAAAAGCTCGCAGCCGAACTTCTGTAAAACAGTTGCTGTGCGCCGTGCCGTATGGGGACCAGCATCGTCATGGAGGAGCACAATAGCTGCAGTTATCATTCCACGCCTCTTGCTCTAAACGGCAGGTCGCAGTGTCCGTGTTGCTTCACAATAAGAGCTGAAGACGTATGTCAAACGCTGTTTCAATTCACAGGCGGTTGACTTCTACGACACACCAATACAAAAGTTAATCTCGCGACGTGACAAAGGTCTCAGTTCTTTTCGTGACCATGTCAAAAAATAGTTCAAGCATTGATGTACCTGCTTTCAACAAAGTTTTTCATATTACTTTGTTGTCTTAAAAAAAAAGAAACGTAAACTTACATCCTAGATTCGACACCCGACTATGCTTAGTTGTAACTCTTGTTGTTGTTGTTGTGGTCTTCAGTCCACAGACTGCTTTGATGCAGCTCTCCATGCTATCCTGTCCTGTGCAAGCCTGTTCCTCTGATTTTGAATCTGCTTACTGTATTCGTCCCTCGCTCTTCATCTACCATTTTTACCCCACATACTTCCTTCTAGTGCTAAGTTGACGATTCCTTGAATGTCTCAGAATGTGTCCCACCAACCTTCTCTTAGTCAGGATATGCCATAAACTCCTTTTCATCCCAATTCTGTTGAACACGTCCTCATTAGTTACATGAGCTACCCATCTAATTTTCATCATAAGTCTGTAGCACCACATTTCGAAAGCGTCTATCATCTTTTCGTCTGAACTCCTTATCGTCCACGTTTCACTCCCATACAATTGTAAACTCCAGATAAGGGCTTCCTAACATTTAAACAAATGTTGCATGTCAACAAATTTCGCTTCTTCAGAAACGCTTTTCTTCCTACAGCCATTATGCATTTTACATCTTTTATATTTTACCACTGCCACCTTCAGAATTTGAAAGAGTGTATTCCAGTCAACATTGTCGAAAGTTTTCCCCAGATCCGCAAATGCTAAAAACGTTTATCTTTCCTTAACCTATCTTCTAAGATGAGTATAGTGTGTTTCTACATGTCTCCTAAATCCAAACTGATCTTCCCCACGGTCGGATTCCACGAGTTTTTCTATTCGTCTGTAAATATTTTGCAAACACGATTTATTAAACTGATAGTTCTGTAATTTTCACATTTCATGAAACTTTGTTACTGTCGTGTGGAATTTTCACTATAGTGCCAGATCGGTATGCAGAGCAAACGTTCAATTCTAGATGTTCACTTATTATGACAGTTGGGGATTTTAGTGTGTTTTAGAGTTGTAAACATGACAACAGACCCTTCCTTTTACCTCTCTTGACAGCTAATTATGCGGGTGACTTGTGTTTTGTGGACATTTATTACAAAGCAAATTTCGTTATGCAATCAGTTCTTTGTGTAATTAATGTTAAGAATAGGTACTACTATTTTCGTATTCTCGAATTATTCACACTACGATTGTCGTGTTGTCGAACTATTCACAGACTTACTAAAATAACTAGATAGCTCACTGATGCTGGTCTAGCACTCCCATGCTGAAAGTCGCCACTTCGTGGGAACGCCGTGTATGCACACAGTATATTTTATAAATTACCTGATATAACGTTACATACATTTGGCTTAATAAATCAAACCAACGTTCAAAAAGAGTATGTACTACTGTTATTAAAAAAATGATGGAAAAGAAGTCATTAGTTGATGTTATTGCGAAGATTTTAATCGTTCAAGTCTAAGACAGAGAAAGAAAAAAAATACGTTAAAATGCGATATTGAAAGGAAGGCAGAAAAAATAATTAAAAAAAAATGGAGACTGAGAAAAGTCTCAAAAGGCACATGTACATTATGCCTCGACATATCAAATTGTAACCAAAAGTTAAAAGCTAAGTGGTAAAATTACAAAACGTTCTGCAACTATCTGTAATTGATACGAGGAAATTATGTCCTAATTTAGTGCGTTTTAGCTTTTACATGCGAAAGACGAACCCTATAATTCTGAATTGATATTTATAACTTGGCTTCTTTTGATGGAGACGTGATACGGACTTTTATAAAAGTATTTAACTTCCTGGTAGATTAAAACTGTATGCCGGACTTAGTATTCCAATCTCTGACCTATGCCTACCGCAGGTAAGCGCGCTACCACAGGAGCTATTCCGGCACGCATCACGATCCGCCTTCACAGCTTTACTTCTGACAGTACCTCGCCGCCTCCTTCCCGAACTTCACTGAAGTTTTCCTGCGAAGCTCCAGTACTAGCACTCCCGGAAAAGGACATTATGGAGACATATCTTAGCCACAACTTACGGGTTGTTTCCAGAATTACATTCTCTCTCTGCAGCACTTCTGTGAAGTTTGGAATGTAGGAGGCGAGCTACTGGGGGAAGTATAGCTGTGAGGGCGGAACGTGAAACGTGCCGGGATAGCTCAGTCAGTAGCGCGCTTGCCCATGAAAGGCAAAGGTCCCAGGCTCGAATTCTGGTTCCTGCACCCAATTTCAATCTGTCAGGATGTTTCATATCAGCACATACTCCGCTGCAGATTGAGAATATCATTCTACAACATTCATTTAAGACAGACGATATTTGAGTAAGATGCAATAAAAATAATTTTCTTTTGTTGTAGTGCGAAAAATTAAAGTCATAGATCAGTTTTATATCGTCTTCGCAAACTAAGGTGATATTCTGTGCAATAGCTGAAGGCGTTTCCCACATGGAAGGTCGCTTCCATCAGTCACTGCGCTGACAGGTATCGACAAATGACGGCCTTTAATTCGGGAATTGTAGTCTCCACTCTCTGCTACGGCGTTGTGGGGGCTTGATATTAATATCATTATTATGTATGGTCTTTCGTCCGTAGATACGAGTGGCTCAAAAGAGAGGCCAGTTTAAAAGCTCAGCTAGGAGCACGGTCTACTGACCTGTATCAGTCCAACCTCGTAGACGATGAGCACGGCTGCTATCGCCCACAGCACGACGTTCAGGAGGATCGCCATCTTGATGACGTGCCGGGTGACCCTGAAAGCAGAAAAAACACTTCGTCAGAAGACTCACCAGGAAAGCTAAAATGAAGAAGCAGTCTTTTTCACTACGTGCACATGCAGCACATCTTCCGGAAGACGAAAACCGAATTTAAAAAACCGTTTTCCGCTGTCGTGTTTTCATGTTGAAGCATGAATCTGATTTCCTAGTCCAGTCAATATGGTACCTGGAAAACAGCTGATTCAATTTCTAATTGTAGCCATCAAAGTCGCAATTTATCTTTACCTAAGTATACAGATTCAGGCCCAGTCTAATGTTTATATCTCTCTTTCACTACAGAGAAAGTAAATTTTTAATAGCAACCGGAAATTATTTAATAAATCCTTACAAGGCTAGCACGTTTCAAAAACGGTTGCGTTTACATGGGCACGAAAATCGGTTGAGGAAGTGGAAAACAGCTTTATAAAGCGGATTTTCCGAATCGATTTTGAAGTGTTTACAGGACCAATCAAAAGAGGAATTTTAAAAGCGGTTTCGGAATCCGGTTTTGCGAGCCCATGTAAACTGAGTGTTTGAGACGCTTTAGATAACTTTTCGATGTCTCGGAGATGTTGTTGGGTACATCACTGGATAACTCTGGCAAACCACCAGGGCAACAATGCCCATCGTAACAATTTTGGGCCGTGGTAGAGTAGCCGAGAGGTCTAAAGCGTCTCGCTGCGGAGCACGCGGTTGCTCGCCATAGAGGTTCGAGTCCTCCCGGGGGCATGAGTGTGTGTGTTGTCCTTAGGTTAGATTATCTAGGTTTAAGTACTTTGTAAGCCACGGACTGATGACCACGCAATTTGGTCCGATAGATTTACAAACATTTGATTTTTTTGAACAATATTGGGATACGCGTATTTTTGTGGAGATGTGATTAGTGGTTCTCATACTAGAGAAGGCTGCCATTCTGTTACTAAAGTGCTGTGTTCTTCGACTGTCCCAGAGACCTACCGACTTCGTCCCCTTCAATTACTCATACAAGGGCTGGCTAAAATTAATAAATGACTTTATTCAAAAATTTGAATGTATGTGGTGTTTGTTCTTTCCGACATGTCCGATCGACAGACGCCACTTTCGATCATGCAGTTAGTATCAATTCATATTTAAGAAATTTACGATATTAACTGCAAATGGGGAAAGTTGAAAATGTGTAGCCATCCGGGATTCGAACCCGGGCTTATTGCTTTCTAGGCAGTTGTTCTGACCCTTACACCGCTGGAGACACAGAGACCATCACAACTGCATGGATTGCTCTGGCTCGTCTCTTTCGGACACTACATATCTGTAACTAATAATAAGTCGACAACGGGCAATGGTCCTTTCTTCAGTGCGGAGGCACTCCTAGGCCCTTACTCTTACGGGAATCAGTTTTCAAACAAACTAAAAGTTTGAGTAATAGTAGACAGGGAAAAGATGAGAATGTGTATCTGACGCGAGGCGAGCTGGAGTAATCGCTGGAGTTGTGATGATCATTGTGACTTAAGTGGCGAAGGGCTCAGCACAACTGCCTAGCAAGCAGCAGATCGGGTTCGATTCCATTGTAGATTCTTACTTTAACCTCAGATGGACGCAGCCATCGCCCAAGAAGAGAATAAGAGGGTACACGTTTGGTTAAATTTAAAAGAAAATTAAATATTTGTAAACCTATGGGGCAAACTGCTGAGATTATTGCTCCCTAAACTTACAAAGTACTTAAACTAACTGAAGCAACTTCTTGTAAATTCTATCTATTTCGGAAGGCGCTATTCTGTGGCTATTTCCGGAATTATACGTTTGTGGTACTTTATTACAAAAGTAACATTTTCTCCTTTGACATTTTCAGATTTTCACCCATAGTAGCAAAAATTCAGCACCACTAGGTTACTAACAAGTAAATGTGTAATAACAGGGCCAAAAAGACAATTTTGAAGTTTCATTTAGTTGAAAATAAAGTCTAGTGTCCGATACACCCGTCGGCTTTGAACAATGAGATATGTCATCCAGAGAAGATTCATTGGTGATACTTTTGATACAAGGAACGCGTTGCAATAAACAATTGAATGTATTAATAAGCTTTTTTGTGTCAGAATTTACGAATGTCTATACTATTCAAATTAAATTACTTGAAATTTTGTAACATCACGTACAGAACAAGAAAGGATATTTGTTAATGAATAATATATACAGCGAAATAATGAAAATGTGGTGTGTGAAGAACTATGTCAGCGGGGAGAGGACACTAAACTGAAACATAAAACTGTTGAAACATAGAGGACAATAATTATCACGCGTTATAATTAATATTCTTAGAAATTAACGGTACTAAAGTGGGAAATTGGGGTTTTTGGGCGGTGCCACACGAAGTTGACACACAAGAAATCGTTGAAACATATTTAGGCCTCATCTAAGTAGGTCAAGTCTAGTTACCTATTCCAACCCTTCATATTTTAGTTCACGTATAGTTATTGGGTATAGGTATATATCTGTAAAAAAATATGAAGAGCTTGTATCCGCTGAAAAAATATGAAGAGCTTGTATCCGTAATTAGACTTGACCTTTGTAGGTCAAATATAGTTACTGATGCCATATCATCGTAATTTTTGGTTGATATGTATTTATTGGGTAGATTGGACCTATCAAGTAAGTCTGATTACATGTACCAGCTTTTCATAGTTTTGTTTCACACATAGTTAGTGGGAGATTTCAAACAATTTTTTCGCATCATACTTTTCTACATCTACGATTTTCCACCAAATCATAACTACTTCCGTAAACACTTGATTTCCACTAATCAAAACAAAATACACTTTACATACCCCTTATGATCAAATAATAAATGATAAAAAGTTATATGTTTAATACTTTGTATACGATTAATATTCATTATATTTCATATTTAACACCTGTAAGAAATTCTATACTAAAAAATCTCGTTAATTCTTAATTACCTGTGCAACAGTTACGGTTTTATCTGCGACTTGTAAAAGGATACATGTAAAAGTTGATGGATAGAATGACGTAATATATGACGTTCTTGGTCAAAGCCGACGGGTGGTATCGTAAACTAGACTTGACCCAAAATTGCAGTTGACATTTTCTATATGTGCAGTACGCTATATTCATTCCTCAGATATTACTGCTGTGTAGGCCACAGAATGGAAGTGTTTATGCGTGTAAACTCTTTTGTTTTTATTCTTCAATCTGTGTCCTAGGCAGTGGTGTACGCTAAACATTTTAACCACCTCTGTGATACGAATTTTAATAATTAAAATACCTGTATTTTATGCCTACATACGGGATTAAGGGAGGAATTTGAAAGGCTTTTAAATCAAGAGAGAAGGTTTTCAAGAAACTCAAGTACGAAAATTACGAATTCGCAAGACTACGCTCAGCAAGAAGGCAAGATGTAACATACACTCTTTTGCCGAGTAGTTTATTTCCAGTATATATACAGTTTTCTTGCATTTCAATGTTTATGACGCATCCTGAACTAAATTTCGTACGGTGAGATAATGCTGTAGGTACATTCAGTGGCGTGTGAGAGGATGCGCAATGGATTATGAGAAGCGTGCACGGTCAGTCAAAAGTAATATGCAAACAGCCAATGAGCTTGTCAAGTTCCAATTTTTTCCCGTAAATGAGTACTTTATTGTTGTCAACATGATATAGATTTTAGAATTTATGAGAAGTTCGTTTATTATTTATTCCGTTTCGTAAAATAGTTCAGATATCTAAGAATAAGTCACGATTTTGAAGTATGTGATTAAGCAGTGACCTAATAACACCGTTTTAAAATACATGCTTTTGCTTGTTTCTACGAACTGCACGTAACCAATGAGAGGCGAGAAAAGGTGAAATGAATTTATAGCTTAAAAATGTTCAAACGTTTGTTAAGCTTAAGGACTTAACTGCGGAGTCATGAATCCCTAAACTTACAAACTACTTATGAACTACCTTATACTCAATCTCGAAGCTTACAAACTACATGCGCTTGGCCACTCCGCTGCGGCCTGTAGCGTAGAACCAGAAATTAAAGCAATTGTCTGGATAGTGTTTCTGGCAGCACGTATTTGCGATTGTGTGTCGTAATTTTGTGTGATGATGGTGACAATACAAACTGAGTTCCTTTTCAAGAAGTGTTGCCTAATGAAGGCACGACTGTTAAACGATGCAGCATATAACGAACACGCGATCATCGTAGTCAAAGATTAGTTACTATTAAGCACGTTGACAAAAACGACGGAAGAGTAAAGGTTTTAAATGAATAAAAAAATAAAAATTACCGGTTGCAGATTCATTTGGGGGGGGGGGGGGGTGGGTTCTGAAGAACTCCGATATTAAAGAAAAGTACATTGAAAACCAGTCACTACGTAGGTGTAACATGTTTGTATTTATAAACAGGCAGCTTTCACTGTAAATTTAGTGTCCCAGCCTCGTCGCCGCTTTTGTGTCTCGTTCCGTCGTAGGTGTCGGTGGCCGAGTGGAATGAGACCGACACAGGAATAAAGATAGCACGCTGGTGTAGGTACAGAGGGGAGCAGCCAGAAACTAGAAACACTAGAGTAAATTAGAACGAGATATATATTGCACAGAATTTATACAATACTTAACTTTTACACAATTCAGTACTGCAGAGTGCTGATACATAGTTGAGTTAGAGGCCTGCCTAGTGCCTGTACGATAGCCAAGTCTTCGCTGGTGCCTATCTGATTCCGAAGTGTTGACTGGTTCCTATCTCAGTCCCAAGTGAACGATCTCGTTCAGCGGTGGCCACGAGCGGAGTTGTAGCAGAGGGCGCTCGTGGCTGACGTAAGAACGCCGCGCCGTGCGTGCATGGCGGCGCGCGGCGAAAGTAGGTGGCGCGCACTTTGGACGTGTGCGACACCACAGTAAACACACTGTAGAATAATTAGTAATAAAAGTTATAGCTGAATGAAATACGGTAACTATATTTCATTAAAAGAATTGTTACACCCATGCAGTGACTGATTCTCGATGTACTCCTTCTCCAACAAATGCCTCTCCGACGAAACTGCAACCTGCAATTTTTATTTATTCATATATTTAATAAAGTTTGTACTTTGTCGTCGTTTTTGTTCGATATATACGAGGCGCGTCCAGAAAGTAAGTTCCTTTTGGTAATAAAATGAAATTGTACACAGATACAGAAGAAATTTTTATTGCACAAAATTCTACAACTCTTAAACTACTTTTCCATATAATTGCCGAAATTTTGCAAGCATTTGTCATAGCGTGGCACTAGGTTTTGTATACCTTCTTCATAGAAATCTGCCGCCTATGTCTTAAACCAGTTGGAAACAGTTTCTTTCACCTCGTCGTCCATAGCGAGAGCAGTAATTCTAAACCTACGGTTTTCCTGGATCTTGTCATCAATCGCGTGAACCAGTTCTTCTGTAAACAAAGGTGGACGCCCACTTCGTTCTTCATCGTGCACATCACTACGCCCGTCATTGAACTGTCGGATCGCAAATTGCCGATAAATTTCACTTGGTTTCACTTTCCTCGGATTCAGAAACCGAATCACCGACCTGATTTCACAGGCGGCGGGATTTTCAATCAACGCCGACATTTCAAACAAGCACAACAAAGCGTACGTAACTGACAGCGATCTCCAAATGGCGCATGTTATTCTCCTTGATACACATCGTCTACAGCGCATGTGCGGAAATGCAATCGCAGCGCTGCAGCGGAGATAAATTGAAACGGACTTTCTTTCTGGACGTGCCTCGAATAGCTTGGAGGTCGCTCTTCGATAGACAATGCTTCTTCCGAATTACCCAAACTGATCCACTTATGTCCACCTATCCACATAACGAGCCACATGATTTAATTAAAAACGTCTGTAATTTCCCTCAATGAAAATTTGAAATGTGGTCTGCTTCACGGAGCACTGTGCCGAAGCAAAGTTTAATTTTTGGTGTGCAATCAAATCTCAAATATCTTTTTACGTGGTGTCTATCTCATTCCGTGCATTGAACAGATAGCTGGTAATTTTACATTTTCACTTGGCAGAAATATTTTACTGTGTTTCAATGAATATTTCTTGATTTTAGGATTTGTGGTTAGGCCGAACGTAATAGCACCCGGAAAGTATGACGAAAACGTTGATTTATTTGCAGTCAGAAAAAGTGAAGAACCAAGTTTCTCACTAGACACCTGACTGAGGAATGGCCGCGCATGCTTCCCATAATTCATCGGAGCGTTGTCAACATCTAGGCCTATACGTCAAACAAGAACCGCCGACACCTAAAGTGACTTTTTACGATATAACAAAATGAAAATGTCGTGCCTTACGTTGGAGATATATTGCATAAACAGGGAAAATTCAGTAAACGATAAACTTTTTCCTTCCAGTATTTTGTGGGTATACTATCGAGAAACAGTTTTGGAAAGGTTCAACATTCGAATGAATGCAGTCAAGTATTTGAAGCAGCGCGGCATACTGCCTAAAGATATGTACTTAATTTCTAAGACCTGTGGTCACAATTGTGTACATAAAGTTTGTTCACTACTACTTTTCTCACAAGAAATGTTATGTACATCAAAAACCCACTATGCACATTTGTATATGTTTATTTTAGTTAACCTCAAACAAATGCTGTAATCTTGTGAGCAGTCTGTGAACTATATAGAAAATTACACTCTCTGGTGTTGTGTCCTTGTAGGCAGCTATTACTCTTTGATTTTGCTGGTATAATAATTTCAGATTTTGTTTGTGAACGTTTTATATGGTGTCCTCCTTTTAGAAATATTAGACGTTGGTTTAGTGCTTTCTTCAGCAATTTCATTCAGTTTATATTAGGTTATTTATCAGTTACGTTTAATGGAAACATTTGTGTTCAACCGGTACCTAATGGTGAAAACCAGGAAGTACCAAAAATGTGAATCAGCTGTATTTCCATGTTTGCAACATAACGCAATTTGAAAATTTCATATAGAAAAAAAATTGTTGTCTGGGTGTAGGAATTATTCCTTTTACTGGGAAGTTTTCTGCAAAGTAATATGTCAAACAAAAACCAAGCCCATGGAAAATGTCTTCATGTTAAGTGGAATAGTGCATTATTTTCTTTTGTATCAAGTGCTACAACTGAACTAAATAGCGCATGTATAAAATATTTGATTGTATACTACTGTTGTTTAAGGATTTTTTATTTGTTCGTTTGACGTTGTGTTGTGTCTCGATCTGATAGAATTGTTATAAGCTAAAATTACTTACATATTCCATGTCACCTTTGTAGAAAACAAGACTGGCTTCAAGACTGTCTTTTCTCAAATACTACGCACATGTTATATTTCATCGTAACTATTCACTGCGCTGTCATACTGGAAAGAACACCCCTAATCTGACTACAAAATAAAGCGTAAGCTGTCGATCGTGTATCATCGGCAGCCTTCGGCGCTGTTCGCGATTGAGAGATGGCGAGCTGCACCTCACATGGAGCCCGCACAGCGGCAGAAGTGCCCGCAGTGTTCAAAGTAACTCATGTGCCCACCTCTGATTTAATGGGTGCAGAATGCAGCAGACAGATTTCTTTCAAGCTTCTTCTTTGAAAGAATGTAAATGGTACATCTCTCAACCTTGTGTTGTTCCATGAAAAGCCAGTTAATCTAATTGTTTATAACTCATATTTCGGTTAGGGCGAGAAAAAGTCAATGAGTTCTTCCTCTTGCGAAAGATTTTCCGGAAAAATTATCTCACACCTACAACTGCTTTATAATACACTACTGGCCATTAAAATTGCTACACCAAGAGGAAAAGCAGATGATAAACGGGTATTCATTGGACAAATATACTAGAACTGACATGTGATAACATTTTCACGCAATTTGGGTGCATAGACACTGAGAAATCAGTACCCAGAACAACCACCTCTGGCCGTAATAACGGCCATGGTTCGCCTGGGCTTTGAGCCAAACAGAGCTTGGATAGCGTGTACAGGTACAGATGCCCATGCAGGTTCAACACGATACCACAGTTCATCAGGAGTAGTGACTGGCGTGTTGTGACGAGCCAGTTGCTCGGCAACCATAGACCAGACGTTTTCAATTGGTGAGAGATCTCCAGAATGTGCTGGGCAGGGCAACAGTGGAACATTTTCCGTATCCAGAAAGGCCCGTACAGGACCTGCAACATGCGATCTGCATTATCCTGCTGAAATGTAGGGTTTCGCAGGGATCGAATGAAGGGTAGAGCCACGGGTCGTAACACATCTGAAATGTAACGGCCACTGTTCAAAGTGCCGTCGATGCGAACAAGAGGTGAACGAGACGTGTAACCAATGGCACGCCATACCATCACGCCGAGTAATAGGCCAGTATGGCGATGACGAATACAAGGTTCCAATATGCGTTCACTGCGATATCGCCTAACACGGATGCGACCATCATGATGCTGTAAACCGAACCTGGATTCATCCGTAAAAATGACGTTTTATCATTCGTGCACCCAGGTTCGTCGTTGCGTGCACCATCGCAGGCGCTCCTGTCTGTGTTGCAGCTTCAAGGGTAACCGCAGCCATGGTCTCCGAGCTGATAGTCCATGCTGCTGCAAACGTCGTCGAACTGTTTGTGCAGTTGGTTGTTGTCTTGCAAACGTCCCATCTGTTGACTCAGGGATTGAGCCATGGCTTCGCATCCGTTTCAGCCATGCGGATAAGATGCTTGTCATCTCGACTGCACGGCGTTCCGTATACGATAAACCGCAATCGCTTTATCAAAGTCGGAAACGTGATGGTACGCATTTCCCCTCCTTACACGAGGCATCACAACAACGTTTTACCAGCCAACGCCGGTCAACTGCTGTTTGTGTATTAGAAATCGGTTGGAAACTTTCTTCAACTCAGCACGTTGTAGGTGTCGCCACCGGCGTCAACCTTGTGTGAATGCTCTGAAAAGCTAATCATTTGCATATCCCAACATCGTCTTCCTGTCGGTTAAATTTCTTGTCTGTAGCACGTCATCTTCGTGGTGTAACAATTTAAATGGCCATGAGTGTAAACCGGCATCAGTGAAGAAGGAAAAATTGCGGGATATCCTCAACCTCTTACAGTACACTGCTCAAAACAATTGCAGTATCAGGTGAGGCGCGATGGAATGCTAGAGCGTTCTAAGGCGCCTTCCTGAGGAGCGCGTAGTTGTTCTCAGTCGGAAGTTCGAGTCCTCCCTCGTGTACCTGCTGTCTTTTGGTTAGTTTAATTTAGTTTATGTGCGGTTAAATCCCGTAGATTTACAAAAATGTTTGTACAAATGGTTGTATAGTCTATGGGACTTAACTACGGGGGTCATCAGTCCCTAAACTTACAAACTACTTATGAACTACTTACGAACTAGGACGGCACAAATATCCATGCCCGAAGGGGGATTCGAACCCCCGACCGTAGTGGCCGTGCAGACCGTGACTGAAGCGCCTCACTCCCCTCGGCCACCGCGTCCGGCCATAGATTTACAGACATTTGAACATTTTGCAGGAGGTAACATATCACAATATATATAAAGTAAAGTATTTTATTCAAATACTGGTTACAACTATAATTTCTGTGTGATGCAACACGATATTTTGCTGTTTTAAATCTTTACTTGAAGTTTACATGACGTTTACTTCCAGCAAGGCTCCAATAATAGTGAAAACGTCATTCTCATTGCGCTATAATGTTGTGTGTGATCCACCTGGGACGGCCAGTACAGTTGCACACATTGCGTGGCATGGACAGTATGGGGTTAACAATCACATCTTGAGGGATATTTGCCATTCTTCCATGAGTACAAAATCCAGCACTGCACCCGTTGTGGGAGGTGCTGGTCTGGCTGCCTAATCGGGTTTAAGTCCTGCGAAGAAGCTGGGCACTCCATTCGTTCAATTCCCTCTGCTTCAACCATGTTGTCCATCAAGGTACCTTTGAGGGGACGAGCGTTTTCGTCCACCAGGAGGACCCCATTTTCTATGGCACCAGCATAGGAAACAACGAAAGGTCGAAGGCTCTCGTCTCTAAACCTCTGAGCAGTCGAAGTGCCATTCAGAACGACAGCCGGCCGCGGTGGCCGAGGAGACTGGGGCGCTCCAGTCACGGTCTGCACAACCACTACGGTCGGGGGTTCGAATCCCCCCTCGGGCAAGGATATTTGTGACGTCCTAGTTCGTAAGTAGTTCATAAGTAGTTTGTAAGTTTAGGGACTGATGACCCCGTAGTTAAGTCCCATAGACTATACAAACATTTGAACATTTTTTCTGAACGACACAGAGGTCCGTACGTCCACCAATACTGACTACTGTCCACACAGTGCGTCCATGATATGGTGATGTTTCCTGCACATAAGCAGGATTGTTCGAAGTCCACGATTTTTCCACATGATGAATGACGATTGTCCGTCTAAAGTTTACATATCAGATTATATGTTGTTGTTGTTGTGGTCTCCAGTCCACAGACTGGTTTGATGCAGCTCTCCACGCTACCCTGTCCTGTGCAAGTCTCTTCATCTGAGAAAACGTTCGGCATCTTACATCCTTTTGAATCTGCTTACTGTATTCGTCCCTCGGTCTCCCTCTACGATTTTTACCCCACACACTTCCTTCTAATGCTAAGTAGACAATTCCTTGATGTCTCAGAGTGTGTCCTACCGATCTATCCCTTCTCTTAGTCAGGATATGCCAGAAACTCCTTTTCTCCCCAATTCGGTTAAGCACCTCCTCATTAGTCACGTGATCTACCCATTTAATCTTCATCATTCGTCTGCAGCACCACATTTCAAAAGCTTCTATAATCTTTTTGTCTGAACTCCTTATCGTTCACGTTTCACTGCCGTACAATGCTACACTCCAGACAAATGCTTTCAGAAAGGACTTCCTAACATTTAAATTAATATTGGATGTTAACAAGTGTCGCTACCTTAGAAACGCTTTTCTCCCCATAGCCATTCTGCATTTTATATCTACTTTACTTCGGCCATTAGAAGTTATCTTGCTACCCACATAACAAAATTCATCTACTGCTTTTATTGTCTCATTACCTAATCTAAGCCCTTCAGCATCGCCTGATTTTTTTGACATTGCATTCCATTACCTTCGTTTTACTCTTGTTAATGTTCATCTTATATCTTCCTTTCAAGACACTGTCCATTCCGAACAATTGCTCTTCCAGATCCTTTGCAGTCTCTGACAAAATTACTATGTCATCGGCAACCGAAAACTTTTTATTTCTTCTACCTGAACTTTAATTCCCTCTCCAAATTTCTCCTTCCATTCCTTCACTGCTTGATCAATGTACAGATTGAACAACGTTGGGGAAAGGCTACAACCCTGTCTTACTCCCTTCCCAACCTCTGCGTCCCTTTCTCGCCCTTTGACTCTAATAACCACTGTCTGGTTTTTTTATAGGTTGAATATAACTCTTCGCTACCTATATTTTACCCCTGCTACCTTCAGAATTAGAAAGAGTGTATTCCAGTCGACATTGTCAAAAGCTTTCTCCAAATCTACAAACGCCAAAAACGTAAGTTTGCTCTTTCTTAGCCTATCTTCTAAGATAAATCGTAAAGTGAGTATTGCCTCCCGTGTTCCTACATTTCCCGAGGTCAGATTCCACAAGTTTTTCCATTCGTCTATAAATAATTCGTGTTAGTATTTTGCAACCATGACTTATTAACACACTTGTATGCACTTGGTTTCTTTGGAATTGGAATTATGATATTCTTCTTGAAGTCGGAGGGTATTTCCTCTGTGTCATACATCTTGCATACCAGGTTAAACAGTTTTTTCATGTCTGGCTCTCCTAACGAAATCAGCAGTTCAGACGGAATATCATCTACTCCAGGGGGCTTGTTTCGACTCAAGTCCTTCAGCGCACTGTCAAATTCTTCTCGCAGTATTATATCTCCTATCTCATCTACCTACACTTGGTCTTCAAAAAAATGTTCAAATGTTTGTATAGCTCATGGGACTTAACTACGGGGTCAACAGTCCCTAAACTTACAAACTACTTATGCACTAGCTAAGACTAAGGACGGCGCAAATATCCATGCCCGAGGGGGGATTCGAACCCCCCACCGTAGTGGCCGTGCAGACCGTGACTGGCGCGCCGCAGACCGCTCGACCTCTGCGGCCGGCCATTTGGTCTTCCCTTTCTAGAATACTTTCTTCAAGTTTATTTCCTTTGTATAGGCCGTCTATATATTCCTTCCACAGTTCAGCTTTCCCCTCTTTGCCCAGTACTGATTTACGTCTTGTTATTCATACAGCTGCTTTTCTTGTCTCCAAATATCTCCTTTACCTTCCTGTAGGCGGTATCTATCTTTCCCCTAGTTCTGCATTCTTCTACGGTTCCTGTAGCCACTCCTGCTTAGCCAGTCTGCACTTCCTGTCAATCTCATTTTTCAGACTTCTGTACTCCTGCTTCACTTGCTGAATTTTTATATTTTCTCCTCTCTTCAATTAAGTTTAGTACATCCTGTGTTATCCAGGGATTTCTATTAGGCTTTGTCCTTCTGCCTCTACGATCCTCTGCTGCCTTCACTACCCTATCTCTCAGAGCTACCCATTCTTCTTCTACTGTATTACTTTCCCCCGTTTCAGCCAATCCTTGCCTAATGCTCCCTCTGAAACTCTCAACCACCTCTGGTTCCTTCAATTTGTCCAGGTTCCATCTCCTAACTTTTCTACCTTTCTACAGTCTCTTTAGTTTTAATCTGCAGTTCATAACCAACACGTTATGGTCAGAGTCAATATCTGCCCTCGGAAATGTCTTACAGTTTAAAACCTGGTTCCTAAATCTATTCTTTACCATTATAAAGTCAATCTGATACTTTCAAGTGTCTGCGGGTTTGTTCCACGTGTAAAGCCTTCTTTCATGATGTTTGAACCTAGTATTGGTGATCATTAAATTGTGCTCTGCGCAATATTCCACCAAGCAATCTCCTCTTTCATTCCTTTTTGCCAGCCCATATTCACCTACTACATTTCATTCTCTTCCCTTTCCTACTACCGAGTTCCAGTCCCCCATCACAATCAAGTTTTTGTCTCCCCTAACTTTCTGAATAATTTCTTTTATCTCCCCACACATTTCTTCGATATCCTCATCATCGGCCATGCTAGATGGCATATAAGGGTTGGGTTGGGTTGTTTGTTTGGGTTAGGGGGACTGAACTACTGAGGCTATCAGTCCCCTGGTGGGGAGGGGAAGGAGTGACGATAGGAAATGAGGGGAGGGTGTTGGTTACGTGTCTATCTTTGCTACGACAATGCGTTCACTATGCAGTTCATAGTAACTTACCCGCATTCCTATTTTCTTATTCATTGTCAGACCTACTCTTGCGTTACCACGAACTGATTTTGTATTTATAACCCTGTACTCACCTTACCAGAAATCCTGTTCATCCTGCCACCGAACTTCACTAATCCCTACCATATCTAACTTTAACCTATCCATTTTTCTTTTCAAATTTTCTAACTTGCCTAAGCGATTAAGAGTTAGAACATTCCACACTCCGACCCATAGAATGTCTGTTTTGTTTTTCTTGATGACGACATCCTCCTGAGTAGTCCCCGTCCGGAGATCCGATTGGGGGACTATTTTACAAATGTTCAAATGTTTGTATAGTTTATGGGACTTAACTACGGGGTTATCAGTCCCTAAACTTACAAACTACTTATGAACTAACTAAGACTAAAGACGTCACATATATACATGCCCGAGGGGGGATTCGAATCCCCGACCCTAGTGGCCGTGCAGACCGTGACTGGAGCGCCTCAGTCTCCTCGGCCACCGCGGCCGGAAACTATTTTACCTCCGGAATATTTTACCCAAGAAGACGCCATCATCATATATTCATACAGTAGAGCTGCATATCCTCGGGAAAAGTAACGACTGTAGTTTCTCCTTGCTTTCAGCAGTTCGAAGTAGCTGTGTGGCAAAGCCACATTAGCTGATGTTGCAAGGCCAGCTCAGTCAATCATCCACACTGTTGCCCCTGCAACTACTGAAAAGGCTGCTGCCCCTCTTCAGGAGCCACACGTTTGTCTGGCCTCTCCACAGATACGCCTCCACTGTGGCTGTACCTACGGTACGGCTATCGGTATCGTTGAGGCACGCAAGCCACCCTAACTCGGCAATTTCTGTGGTTCATGGGGATGAATCAGTTTATATATCATGTGTTAAAGAAATATATACGTACCTAAAATGCTTGCTCTATTAGATTGCAACTTTGTGTCAAACTTTCTAATCAATCGTCAAGAACTTAGGAGGAATAAAGGTTTTGTACAAACAAATATTTACTTTTTTTTATTAACGTGGATTACAAACTGGACTTTCTATTATTAATCATTTGTTTAAGGGGACACATACATTAGCTAATTGCCATCCCATCGAGGTCAGTTGTTTTACAGTAAAGGCGGTTACAGTGGATCAAGACAGACGACAGACGACAGCTTACTGCTGCTACGAGATACTGGGAACAGCAAATGGGTGAAATCCGCAAAGAGAAAAAGTGGAAAGCGCCATTGTTGTCTCAGAGGATTTGTATCCGTCAACAGCAGTCTTTAGAAAGAGCAGCAATTTTAATTATAGGGAGATTACCATATTAATCCTGACAGCAGTGGGGTGCTTAAGTAGAGGACGGGTCCCGTTACATTAAAACTGCGCAGCAACAGTAGGACGCCATCGTAACGCGAGCGCTGGAAGAGAGATCCGGCGAGGAGTGTTTGTCGTACCTCGGCTTCGCCGGCGTTGCGTAAATAGAAACGTAAATCAGAGCGACGAGTGGCAGCAGTGTTTGCATTTGGGTACGGGAGCTCGCAAATACGGCGTGACGTAGCGACTGTTGTCTGCGTAATCCCCGCTGAAGCGGCTGGGTGTCACGGAACTGAGGCAAAAAGTACCGTACGCGTGTGCTCGCCACCAGAAAACACACCGAATCCCTGGCTGCGGGACCCAGCCACGGCTGCCCGTATCATGGACGCGAGTGAAGGGTGTTCACTGTTGGCTATCGAAAATGCAACACCAACAACGTCTGGAGATATCACATGTCCTACAGAGTTGAAATCATTGAAAATATGAAGTGATATAGATGATACCAGTATCAACTGTGCCGACTGTATCAGATAATACACGCCTCAACGTTGATCAAAGATCACAGATTTGTGACTGGCTGGAAGACTTCCTAAGTAATAGAACTGCAGTACGTTGTTATCGACAGCGAGTGTTCATCAGAGACGAGTGTATTGTCAGACATGCCCCAGGGGAGTGTGCTAGAACCGCTATTATTTTCTATCTATATAAATGATCTGATGGACAGAGTAACTTGTATTCTGCGGCTGTTTGCTGGTGATGCTGTGGTGTATGGGACGGTGTCGTCTTTAATTGACTGTAATTGCATACAGGATGACTTGGACAAAATTTATAGTAAGTGTGAAGAATGGTAGCTAGCTCTCAATGTAGAAAAATGTAAGGTGATGCGCATAAGTAGGAAAAGCAATCCCATAATGTTCGAATACAGCATTAGTAGTGAGCTTCTTGATGCAGTAACATCGTTCAAATATCTAGGCGTAACATTGCAAAGCGATATGAAATGGAACCAACATGTAAGGACAGTTGTGAGTAAGGCGGACAGCCGACTTCGTTCTGTTGGGAGAATTTTGGGAAGATGTACTTCATCTGAAAAGGAGACCGCGTATAAAACGCTTGTACGACCACGTTTTGAGTATTGCTCAAGTGTTTGGGACCCGCAGCAGATCAGTTTAAAGGAAGACCTGGAAGCAGTTCAGAGGCGAGCAGCTAGGTTTGTTACTAGTAGGTCGACCAATGCGCGAGTGTCACGGAAATGCTCCGGAAACTCAATTGAGGATCGCTGGAGGAAAGACGACGTTCTTTTCGTAAATTTCTGTTATGTAAATTTAGAGGGCCGGAATTTGAAGCTGAGTGTAGTACGATCTTGCTGCCGTCTACTTACATTTCGCGTAAAGATCACAAAGACAAGATAACAAAAATTGGGGCTCGTACGGAGGCATAAAGGCATTCTTTTTTTCCTCGTTCAAATTGGGAGTGGAATAGGAATGGAAATGCCTAGTAGTGGTACAGTGTACCCTCCGCCACGCACCTTACGGTGAATTGCAGAGTATGTATGTAGATGTAGATATCGGAATGTAGCAGTCCATGCATCTTTCACAAATTGCCAAAACTGATCCGATGTAGCAGGATGTCAGGTGTCCCGTGACAGTCGTTCGACATAATCAAACCTACGGTTTCCGTAGGCATCGGGAGAACAGTGAGGTCAAGGCAATGAAATCCGATGGACGACGAAGAGCTCTCGAACAACGAGCGCCACGCGTGGTCACGCATTATCCTGCTGAAATGTCCGCTTCCGTAGTCTAGTGGACAGCACGGTAGATTGCCACGCAAGGAGCCCAGGTTCGAATCTCGGTCGGGTTGGACAGTTTCTCTACTCGGGGATTGGGTGTTGTGTCGTCCTCATTATCATTTCATCGTCATCGACGCGCAAGTCGCCCACGTGGCACCAGACAGGCCGAACACGATCCCAGCTGGGGTATGCTCCGAATGCTCCGAAGATAATGAGAGCCAAAGGGCTCCAACAAATCAGAGATGTAACGGTGGCTGGTTAGTGTACCGACAATTTGTAATAAGGAGGAGCGAGAATGGAATCCAGTACAGAGAGATAGACTACCCTAGAGAGGCAACAAAGTGAAGCAAATTGAACAACAGTCTGCTATGTTATCGGAAGTCCAGAGAAATTAGATTACACTCTTGCTCCACAGATCATAAATACGACATTTTGCAATGATGTGGAACGTGTCAGTTTAATAAAGTGTGTCTCTACATAACAATATTTTAAGGATTTTTATTTTTAAAATATTTGTATGTATTTTAGCGAAATTTCTACATTTTACCTAAAAATTCATCTAGGTGTAGAAGGAGTTCCCATTCAGAAATTTCTTTTTAAATACTAGTTGGCTATCTGTCAGACTTTTGATGTTCCTTGCTAAGTTCCGGAAGACTTATGTGGCAGCACATGCAGGATCGTGATACATGATAATACCGGAAGGTTAGAATATTACAAAACTAAAACTATGTGCGCTTTTCACTTTTAGCCAGAAACAAATCGTACCTTTCACCGTAGTGTAGAAATACTTCATATTTTCTCTAAAGAGTCAGCAGCTTTCATTTAAATACAGTACTCTAGACGATCAGCAGGATTTACAACTAAACGATATGGACAGAAAATTTTAATCGAAGATACGCTTTATAGTTAAGCCACCCAGGCAGCAGAACATGCAGTCAAGTTTGTGGTTGTCTGAGTTTATTGAAGTATTAAGCAAAATTATGCTTGTTTTTCTCATGAATCAGATTACGATACTCTGCATCAAAATACACTCCTGGCCATTAAAATTGCTACACCACGATGACGTGCTACAGACTCGAAATTTAACCGACAGGAAGCAGATGCTGTGATATGCAAATGATTAGCTTTTCAGAGCATTCACACAAGGTTGGCGCAGGTGGCGACAACTACGATGTGCTGTCATGAGGAAAGTTTCCGACCGATTTCTCATACAGAAACAGCAGTTGACCGGCGCTTCCTGGTGAAACGTTGTTGTGATGCCTCATGTAAGGAGGACAAATGCGTACCATCACGTTTCCGACTTTGATAAAGATCGGAGTGTAGCCTACGCGATTGCGGTTTATCGTATCACGACATTGCTGCTCGCTTTGGACGCGATCCAATGACTGATAGCAGAATATGGAATCGCTGGATTCAGGAGGGCAATACGGAACGCCGTGTTGGATCCCAACGGCCTCGTATCACCAACAGTCGAGATGAAAGACATCTTATCCGCATGGCTGTAACGGATCGTGCAGCCACGTCTCGATCCCTGAGAACAGATGGGACGTTTGCAAGACAACAACCAACTGCACCAAGAGTTCGAGGACGTTTGCAGCAGCATACACTATCTGCTCGGAGATTATGGTTGCGGTTACCCTTGACGCTGCAACACAGACAGGAGCGCCTGCGAATGTGTACGCAACGACGAACCTGGGTGCACGAATGGCAAAAGTCATTTTTTCGGATCAATCCTGGTTCTGTTTACAGAATTATGATGGTCGCATCCGTGTTAGGCGACATAGCGGTGAACGCACATTGGAAGCCTGTATTCGTCATCGCCATACTGGCGTATCACCTGGCGTGATGGTATGGGGTGCCATTGGTTACACGTCTCGGTCACCTCTTGTTTGCATCGATGGTACCTTGAACAGTGGCTGTTACATTTCAGATGTGTTACGACCCGTGGCTCTACCCTTCATTCGACCCCTGCTTAACCCTACATTTCAGTAGGATAATGCACGACAGCATGTTGCAGGTGCTGTACTGGCTTTTGTAGATACGGAAAATGTTCGACTGCTGCCCTGGCCAGCACGTTCTCCAGATCTCTCACCAACTGAAAAGTCTGGTCAATGGTGCTCGAGCAACTGGCTCGTCACAACACGCCAGTCACTACTCCTGATGAACTGTGGTATCGTGTTGAAGCTGCATGGGCATCTGTACCTGTACACGTCATCCAAGCTGTGTTTGACTCAATGCCCAGGCGTATCAAGTCCGTTATTACGGCTAGAGGTGGTTTCTGGGTACTGATTTCTCAGGATCTATGCACCCAAATTGGTGAAAATGTAATCACACGTTAATTGTAGTATATTTGTCCAATGAATACACGTTAATTATCTGCATTTCTTCTTGGTGTAGCAATCTTAATGGCCAGTAGTGTACTAGGAAATGCCATTAGGGAATGGCCTTATTCTTTTTTTACCTTGCACTTTCTTCTTTTATGACGATAATTGCGTTAATATATTTAGCCTTTCTTCATTCATATATGTGAAGCACAAATAAGAGTGATTGCTGTCAGGAAACTATCCTCTCTTCTTATTGCAAAAATTCATTTCCTCTTCAGGCCTAACAAAGGTTGGGCATGATTTCTAAAAGAACTGCTTATCTCACTGGCTCGCACACATATAATCTCGATTTAAGATCGAGCTCGGCGTGACATCTCATGGAGAGTTATGATCATGTCACCTTCCATTTGTCACATTAAATATAAGACATATCTTTATTTTTCTACATAATTTTCAAGTACATTGAGGCATTTGTCATGACACTTTATAAGCTTCAAAAAGCCTTCCAGAAATAAATCAGGGCGTTGCATACGGAAGAAGCACTATGTCCCAGTAAATGGTGAATAGCTATTTACCTGCAGACGGAGGGCTTTTGAACTTCTTTCGGACGGGTGATGACGGATGTTTCCACTCCATGAATGCTGTGTTGTCTTTAGCCCATAGCTGTTCAACGCTTCTTCCGTAATCAATGCTCAGATTTTTTCCTGGACGGCGTTTTGAAGCTTATAAAGCGGTTTGGTAAATGTCTCAATGTAGTTGGAAATTTTGTAGAAAAATAAAGATACGTCTTATCTTTAATGTCTCATTATATTTTTCCATTTCCATACACAACTCAGCCCACAGTCGACAAGAGAAGCGTAGTTTCTAACTCTCCCTCGTAATTATTTGTTCCAATACTACCTGAAACCACAGTAACGCGTGCAAGACCGGTACTGAGATTCATTGTGGTGAGTGGCAGCTAGCTGAAAATTGAGAAAAATGTAAGATAATGCAGATGAGTAGCAAAACGAGACCCTTTAAGTTCAAATACAACATTAGTAATGCGCTGCTTGACAAAATGGCTTTGGATAAATATATAGGCATAACGCTGCAGAGTGATATGAAATGAAACGAGCATGTAAGGACAGTTGTGGACAAGGTAGATAGTCAGTTTGCTTTACTGGGGTGGATTTGGGAGTATGTGGTTTATCTGTAAAGAAGACCCCACCACGTGTAGAACACTAGTGCAACTGCTCGAGTGTTTGGGATATCCACGGGGTTGATTTAACACTGAGTAGCAAAACCGAAAATTTACGGGCCTGGGGTCCCATGAAAGTCACCATGCCCGCAAATTTTTTGAGCCACTACATTTAATTTAGTGAAAATCACTGCCACATTACTTTAACGGATGTGGTCAGTGGTAAATGTTTTACACATATTTAGTAACGAAATGTATCCATAGATGACTGGAAGTATTGATTACAGTATTGTTATTCGGGTTAAAACGTTTCTTTGCACTCTCAGTATTCCTCATTTCGCTATTTCATCTGTAATTATCTGTTTATCAGATGCGTAAATAGCCCATTTGTCTAACGATAACGATAATTCGGATAATACACAGACTGTTTTACAGGATTCTGATTCTATTATTTTATTTGTAGGTAAGTATTCACTAATGTGCAACAGTATAACACAGTGTGTAGTTGTGGTGTACACTCATTTCTCTTGAATGCATTTGTTCTGTAAGCGATGTATGTGGTTTCACATAATGTAAAATTCTCTTCGATGTGATGATGCCTTGTCTTGAGATACAGATAACAATGATGATTGGATTCGCGATTGCCCTCTGGTGGTGGTTTGTAGCTGGTCGGAGATGCTGCCCAGTCTGGTCTGCCCCCTATGTGAAACACTGGAACTCCAAGGGCACCTTGATCAGCTTTGTTCTTGAGCCACGGTCCAGCCAGGAGGTAATCTGCCTTTGTTCTGATGCCCCTTCAGCAGTCGTGCTAGAAGCTTGGCAGTCGGCAGACTGCTTCGAGTCGCCGCTGCTGACGGATGTATGTTGGACGCCTCAGAGGTCTACAGCTCGTTGGCCCATTACACATGATTGTGGCACAGTAATTGCAGCTTGCAGAATCTTTTGCAGTGTCATTGTGTATGAAAAAGTGTTCTGCAGTTTTAATTCTGGTTTACATTTAATTATTTGTGCGAAGGTGGAAACGATAGGGAGATCTTAGTCTCTCAGATCTATACATTTTCAATTAATGTATGTAGGAACCAAAGGCGCATACATTTTTGTGGTACTTCGGGCCGGATGAAAAATTAAAACGGAAACGAAATAAATATTCATTTCCTGTGAATGGTATAAACAATGCCTTTGCATCCTCAGTGTCTTTTACTTGTAATGTTGAACTGTCATCTAGACTTAACGATTTCCATATTAAAACCACTTGTGCTAGTGTAGATGATGTTAGCAGTGACTTGAGATGAAGCAATATAGACCCAAGATGTTGGAACTTACCATGTCATCTCTCACTTGCTGATACTGAGTTCAACAAGCCTGCCAAGATAGATTTAATTCTTGGTGCTGAAGTTTTCGTTGACGTTGTAGGTAGGGAAAGGCTTGAGAAGCCAAATCATACAAACTGATCGAAACAAAATTCGGTTGGATTTTGTCTGGTGGGATTCCCTCAGTTTCATGCAAAATGGCTCATTCTACAGTAACCAAGTGCTTTGTTAGAGGAGACAACTTGGACAACAAACTACAGAGGTTTTGAGAGCTAGAAGAGCTGTCTATCAAAACCATGAACAAGCAGGATAAATTGTGTGAGACTCACTTTCAGAGCCACAGAACCCGTACTGAAGAAGGTAGGTTTGTAGTTCGATTGCCAGTGAAAGCGGACTGCAAACCATTGGGTGACTGGGTGTATTGCGACAGCAGGCTTCTCGTAGATCGGAGCACCTTGAGAGGAGATTTAAAGAGCAACCACAGTTGAAAAGCTTATATTCTGCGTTCATGCATGAATAAGCTGAACTAGGGCAAATGGAGATATGTGAATCTCCAGAGGTGGGTGGTCCAAGGTTCTGTCTTCCACATCAAGCCGTTTTCAAGGCATGTAGCTCCATCACATAGTTGAGGGTAGTGTTTGATGGCTATGTTGTGACTTCAACTGGAGTTTCTCTCAACAATATGCTAATGGTTGGTTCCAACGTATGGTTTCGGTCTTTCAGTGTGGCTTTGTCGGCTGTTATGAAACTGCATAACCACAAAAATATAAGTTTCTCTGGTTCCCACGTACATTAATTGAAAATGTATAGATCCGAGAGACTAAGCTCACCCTGTCGTTTTCACCTTCGCATAAACAATTAAACGTAAACCACAATTAATATTGCAGAACACATTATTATGCACAATTACATTGCATAATATTTAGCCAGCTGCGATTACTGTGCCAGACTCATGTATGATGGTCCTACTGGCTATAGCCCTCTGAGACGTCTGACATACATCCATTAGATTAATGATGGAGATTCTTTTCAGAGATGATAAATTATTTTTCAAAAGAGGTAGATTGGCTGACCAGTACTTACCTTTGTGCCGTACCGCCGATAGTAACACAAATGAAGAAAAAGGGACAAAAGGACAAGCTTTCGGATCACAGTTCCTTCTTTAGGTGGGAGAGAAGGGAAGAAAAAAGGATCTCTCACTTCCACACTCCTCAAACACCATTCTCATGACCTAGGTCGTGAATTACATTTCCCTTCCGTTCTCATCCTTTTTTCTTCCCTTCTCTCCCATCTGAAGAAGGAACTGTGTTCCGCAAGCTCGTCCTTTTCGTCCCTTTTTTTCTTTTTCTTCATTTGTGTTACTATCGGCGGTACAGCACAAAGATAAGTACTGGCCAGTCAATCTCTTTTGAAAAATAATACATCCATTAGAAACAGCACGACGGCTGGAGAGGCATCAGAACAAAAGCAGTTTACCTGCCGGCGATACCGTGGCCAATCACATAGGTAGTCAAGCTGCCCTTGGAGTTCCAGTGTTTCACGCAGGGGGGAGACCAGCTGGGCAGAATCTCCGCCCAGCTACAAACCACCACCAGATGGTTATTCAAATGTTTGTATAGGTTATGGGA
Source organism: Locusta migratoria (assembly GCA_026315105.1). NCBI lineage: Eukaryota > Metazoa > Arthropoda > Insecta > Orthoptera > Acrididae > Locusta > Locusta migratoria. The sequence continues at coordinate 345,612,497 of CM048751.1, read as the reverse complement.
CTTAACAACGGGGTCATCAGTCCCTAAACTTACAAACTACTTACGAACTAGCTAACACTAAGGACGGCACAAATATCCACGTCCGAGGGGGGATTCGAACCCCCGACCGTAGTGGCCGTGGTGAAGCCCCTCAGTTCCCTCGGCCACCGCGGCCGGCAGATGGTTATTGAGAGTCCAAAAAAATGATGGAGAAGCTGTTGGGAGAAATCGAACTGTTATGTTCCACAAGACAAGAATAAAATTTTATTCTTGTGACTTGTACCGGCAAGACCTTTTAAATGTTTTTTTATGACATGACTGATAAAAATGTTTTAAGCAGAGCACATAGGTCATCATGACTTGCAATTCTGCACTGATGATGTCCCATCATAGGGACGAAATCGATATGTTTTGAAGTTTAATAAAAGAAACATCTCACATCGCCTACCAAGCGGAAACCTTTTATTTCATTAGTATCTTTAGAGTGGTTATAAATTTTCTACAGTCCAGCAGCATTCCCCACGCAGTAATGTTTCAGATACTGGCAATATATTGCCTGGTTTCAATGGACAGTTACATAAAATTGGCCTGCTACTAATAGTGTAAAAGGAAACATAGAAGCAATTCAGAGCCGGGCTCCTAGGTTTATTACTGATGGGTTAGATCAACACGCAAGTATTACAGACATGCTTCGGGAACACAAATGACAATCCCTGGAGAGAAGGCGTCGTTGTTGTCGAGTGACAGTATTGAGGAAATTTAAAGAATCTCAATTTGAATCTGACTGCAGAACGAGTCTACGGTCGCCAACTTGCATTTTGTGTAATGACCTCAGAGATAAGAGAAATCACGGCTAGCGCGGAGGCTCTGAATGGGAGTGCAACACGAGAAGAAATGCCGAGTTGTCCTCAGAGCCACCTTGCGCCCCGTATTGTACGGTGTCTTGCAGAGTATGTATGTAGATGCAAATGTAGATGTTGGTTGGCTCCATTGCACACCGCTAGGTAGGTCGTAGGGCACCAAATCAGATGTGGAGGAAGCTGTCAGGGAATCGGTTTGAGTTACGACGAGAGACGGAGCTAGTAACCTTGTTCCGGTGCGTTATCAGACGACCTGTGCCCTCTGCTGCCAACGTCTGCCGTACTCCCGAGGCGCACTTTGCACGGTGTGAGGAAGAGACAGGCGTCACTACCAAGGTCCCATTCAAACTCTTATCTCTTCACCGCGTTACACTCTGACAGCAGGATATTCTTACTTCGGTAACTCTTTACACCATGTTTCCAAGAAGTATGTCTCATATCACGAGACCCTGATAATTACGAAAGACGAGCAACGGGCTACTTATTTCATTAATGCTGTACCCATGTGATACGAAGCGATATCTTTAAATTGTCGTAACGCATAATTTAAAATTTTTCTGCCTCACTACCAACGCCTGCCGTGATGGGTATAAAGAGCGTTTTGTATTGCCCCACTTTACGTTACGGTAGTAACACTAAACTTGGGCCTTTGCGATCGCCTTTTGACAGCTCGAAAAAATAACGGCTTAACCATTATGCTGACACGAAATTCTCTACAACTTTGCTCCCTTAGGTTTTATTCATATCTCGTTTAGTTACAGATATATTTGCAAAAAAACGGCGATTTAACGACGACTGTCTGTCTGTAACGTGTTCTCTCTCTCTCTCTTTTTTTTTTTTTTTATTTTTATTTTTATTTTTTTAAGTCGAACCGTTCAACCGATCAGCACAAAATTTTACAGACATAATTGTTGTCCTCCAGCGACGAGAACCTCCCTTCTCAAATATTTTCGACAAAAAATTGGTTAGTAGTATTAAAAGAGGGTCGTTTGTGATGGCCCTTTGATAGTAGGAAATTTAATTGCAAATAAACTATTCAACTGATAAGAAGATAATTGAATAAACGACTTTCTAGCGGATTACCGATCGGTATACTTTTGACTTTAGGCTGTTTGGGATTTTCCTGTCGCAGACGACACCAGTGACACAACTCCATTTGAGCCACTTGCTGCTTAGGTGGTTGGCGATTTCTGCACTGAGATTTCCGTCAGCAGAAACAGACGAGCCCAAGTACTTTGTAGAGCTAAGACTTTTCACAGACCAGCACAAAGGTATCATGAACCACATGGCCAGCCTTTAGGACAAAGGGAGTGGGCATAAATAAAATAATTCTTAAATTTCTAACGACGGATTCTAATATAATGAAAAATGACGATTCGTTTGAAGTATCACAAAGTTAGGTCCGATTGATATTCAAGAAGTTGGTAAAGGTGAACACCAATAAAATCATATAAAACTTATTTTCTCCGACAATCTAAAATTACCGTTTGTTTGCCTGACCACCGAACTATCGTTTAGTGGGACGAAATAATTTTCCGTGTCCTGTATTAATTAATATATTAAACTGGCAAGATGGCGATAACCCACAAAGGCTACCGGAGCCGTTAAGTTCAAACCCGGAGACCAAACGTCTTCGCGGAAGGACACTTCTGTTTATGGCGTCTTTGACGAGTTGCCGCCAAGACAGGCCGCCACCCTAGGAGGCGTGAAATCGGGACTTGCGGGCTAGAACGAACTCTAACTGTACTCTGGGTCAGGTTGGTAACACGTCACTAGCTTTGCCGGCGGAAGAAACTCGCGTTAACAAAACTGGCGTGAGCAACGTGGCCGCTCTCAGTTCGGTAGTCGCTTCAGGTGCTTGCAGTTCTTAGGAGGACAGGTCCGCGATCGCCTATTGTGGAGAATCCGCAATGCTCAGTTTTGGTGATATTTCGTTGACCGACAGGAACTTCACAGTTCCACCGAGCAGGTATTCGCGATTAAAGTGAAGTAATTCCATTCGGTCGCGAGTTTAATAAATATGTAACTGCATATAAGGTGATAGGAGCGATGGTTACTAAGATGATTTTCCTTTAGTTTTTGGGCCGCCCCTGTTTCGGGCTCAGTCTACTGTTTTCATGACCAACGGAAATTTTCATGAAACTCAATACGCTCTCTTTCTCTCTCGTTAAGGGCTGGTCAAACTATTTGAATGTGCTTCATTTTCGATGTTCGCTCTCTATTTTATGTCTTGTCCTGCAGCAAGAATCAGTAACCGTTTAATAAGATGTAACAGGCGACCTCGTAATTCCATATGCTATTTTCAGAATTCCAAATTCTGAAGGTAGCAGGGGTAAAATATAGGGAGCGAAGAGTTATATTCAAACTATACAAAAACCAGTGGTTATTAGAGTCGAAGGGCAAGAAAGGGACGCAGAGGTTGGGAAGGGAGTAAGACAGGGTTGTAGCCTTTCCCCGATGTTGTTCAATCTGTGCATTGAGCAGGCAGTGAAGAAGTGGAAAGAGAAATTTGGAGAGGGCATTAAAGTGCAGGGAGAAGAAATAAAAACATTGCGGTTTGCCGGTGACATAGTAATTCTGTCAGAGACCGCAAAAGATCTGGAAGAGCAATTGAATGGAATTGACAGTGTATTGAAAGGAAAATATAAGATGAACATTAACAAGAGTAAAACGAAGGTAATGGAATGCAATGTCAGAAAATCAGGCGATGCTGGAGGAATTAGATTACGTAATGAGACAATAAAAGTAGTAGATGAATTTTGTTATTTGGGTAGCAAGATTATGTCTGATGGCCGAAGTAAAGAATATATAAAATGCAGAATAGCTATGGAAAGAAAAGCATTTCTGAAGAAGCGAAATTAGTTAAAATCCAATATTAATTTAAATGGTAGGAAGTCCTTTCTGAAAGCATTTGTCTGGAGTGTAGCATTGTATGGGAGTGAAACGTAGACGATAAGGAGTTCAGATAAAAAGATGATAGAAGCTTTTGAAATGTGGTGCTACAGTCGAATGATGAAAATTAGATGGGTAGATCACGTAACTAATGAGGAGGTGCTTAACCGAATCGGGGAGGAAAGGAGTTTCTGGCATATCCTAACCAAGAGAAGGGATAGATTGATTGGACACATTCTGAGACATCAAGGAATTGTCAACTTAGCATTAAAAGGAAGCGTGTCAGATAAAAATCGTAGAGGGAGACCGAGGGACGAATATAGTAAGCATATTCAAATGGATGTAGGTTGCCGAGCGTATTCTCATATTCTCATTGCACAGGAAAGGGTAGCGTGGAGAGATGCATCAAACCAGTCTGCGGACTGAAGACCACAACAACAACAATATAAAACCCTAATAGAAGAGAGAAGGTCCGATGCTGGCAACGGTCACAGCAACAGAAGATTAACAGGTAAGTCACCTATTAATTGGGAAGCGTAAGTCAGGCAGATTGATTTAAGTCATAATCTCGTTTCTTTCTTCCTACAACCAAACATAGGAAGAGACAGGCGCTACAACTTGAAAGTGCGTGCTGTTGGCATATCAACACCACTGATGCTGATGGTATCAGAAACGTTTAAAGCTTTGGTGAGGAAATGGTTTTTCAGTAGGTCGAGCCGTAGTCCTACTTCGGGAAGGCGATAATTCCAAGCTTGGAATTGAAGTTGCAGATCTACATCTACATTCATACTACGCAATTCACCGTAAGGTGCGTGGCGGAGGGTACACTGTACCACTACGAGGCATTTCCTTTCCTATTCCACTCCCAAATGGAACGAGGCAAAAAAGAATGCCTATATGCCTCCAAACGAGCCCTAATTTCTCTTATCTTGTCTTTGTGATCTTTACGCGAAATGTAAGTAGGCGGCAGCAAGATCGTACTACACTCAGCTTCAAATTCCGTCCCTCTAAATTTACTTAACAGAAATTCTCTAAATGAACGTCGTCTTTCTTCTAGCGATCCCCAATTGAGTTGCCGGAGCATTTCCGTGACACTCGCGTATTGGTCGAACCTACCGGTAACAAATCTAGCTGCTCGCTTCTGAACCGCCTCTATGTCTTCCTTTGAACTGATCTGCTGCGGGTCCCAAACACTTGAGCAATACCTAAGACGTGGTCGTACAAGCTTTTTATACGCGGTCTCCTTTACAGGTGAGGTACATTTTCCAAAAATTCTCCCAATAAACCGAAGTCGGCTGTCCGCCTTCCTCACAACTGTCCTTACATGTTCTTTCCATTTCATATCACTCTGCAATGTTACGCATAGATATTTGAACGACGCGACTGCTTCAAGAAGCTCACTACTAATGCTGTATTCGAACATTATGGGATTGTTTTTCCTACTCATGCGCATCACCTTACATTTTTCTACATTGAGAGCTAGCTGTCATTCTTCGCACCAACTAGAAATTTTGTCTAAGTCATCCTGTATGCTATTACAGTCAGTTAAAGACGACACCCTCCCATACACCACAGCATCATCAGCAAACAGCCACATATTACAACTTACTCTGTCCATCAGATCATTTACATAGATAGAAAATAATAGCGGTCCTATCACACTCCCCTGGGGCACGCCTGACGATACACTCGTCTCTGATGAACACTCGCCGTCGAGAACAACGTACTGTATTCTATTACTTAGGAAGTCTTCCAGCCAGTCACAAATCTGTGAACCTATTCCATAAGCGCGTATCTTCGTTAACAGTCTGCAGTGTGGCACCGCGTCGAACGCCTTTTTGAAGTCGCGAATAACACAATCCGCCTGTTGCCCTTCATACATGGCTCGCAAGATGTCATGTGAGAAAAGGGCAAGCTGAGTTTCACATGAACGATGTTTCCTAAACCCGTGCTGATTCATGGAAAGAAGCTTTTCCGTTTCAAGGAAATTTACTATATTCGAACTGAGAATATGCTCTAAAATTCTACATGAAACTGATGTCAACGATATTGGCCTGTAATTGTGTGGGTCAGTTCTCTTTCCTTTCTTATAAACGGGAGTCACGTGCGCTTTTTTCCAATAACTAGGAACTTTGCGTTGAATTAAAGATTCGCGATAAATGCAAGCTAAGTAGGGGGCCAATGCCGCAGAATAGTCTTTGTAAAACCTAACTGGTATTCCATCCGGACCAGCAGACTTTTTCGTATTTAGCTCTCTCAGCTGCTTCTCTACACTGGAAATACCTATTGCTATGTCCCCCCATTTCGGAGCTGGTTCCTTAATTAAATAAAGGGAGAGTTATTTACAACTTGTACAAAAGCCAGACCGCAGTTATTAGACTCGAAGGGCATGAAAGGGAAGCATCAGTTGGGAAGGGAGTACGACTGGGTTGTAGCCTTTCTCCGATGTTATTCAATTTGTACATCGAGCAGGCGGTGAAGGAAAGCAAGGAAAAATTTGGAATAGGGATTAAAGTTAGGGGGAAGAAATAAAAACATTGCGTTTTGCTGATGACATTGTAATTCTATCAGAGACAGCAAAGGACCTGGAAGAGCAGTTGAATGGAATGGGCAGCGTGTTGAAGAGAGCGTATAAAATGAACATTAACAAGAGCAAAAAAAAAAAAAAAAAAAAAAATGGAATGTGGTCTTAGAAAATCAGGCAATGCTGAAGGAATTAGATTAGGTAACGAAACAATGAAGGTGGTAGATGAGTTTTGTTACTTGGTGGTGCGATGGTCGCAGTAAAGAGGATATAAAATGCAGAATGGCAGTGGGAAGAAAAGCATTTTTGAAAAAGAGAAATTTGCTAACATCGAATACTAATTTAAGGGTAAGGAAGTATTTTCTGAAGGCATTTGTGTGGAGTGTTGCCTTGTACGGGAGTAAAACTTGGACGATAAGCAGTGTGGACAGGAAGAGAATAGAGGCTTTTGAAATGTGGTGCTACAGCAGAATGCTGAAGATTAGGTGGGTAGATCACATAACTAATGAAGAGGTACTGAACAGAATTGGTGAGAAAAGGAATTTTTGGCATACCCTGACTAAAAGAAGGGATCGCTTGGTAGGACACATTCTTAGACATCGGGGAATCGTAAATTTAGCATTGGAGGGTGTGGTGTGGTGTGGTGTGAAAATCGCAGAGGGAGACCAAGAGACGCGTATAGTAAGCAGATTCAAGTGGATGTGGGTTGCCGTTCTTATGAGGAGATGAAAAGGCTTGCTCAGGGTAGAGTAGGGTGGAGAGCTGCATCAAACCAGTCTCCGGACTGAAGACCATAACAACAACAAATGACGGGTGTCGTAGTTTTAGTACAAGTGCCTGCTAGTAGAGATGGCAGACTGCCGGGCGTCAGAGCAGTGCTGACAGCAGCGAACAGACTGCTGTCGGTCACGCTTTGTTATGCGTATCAGCGCCGCTTTCGCAGCCTCGCCGCAGAGTGCCAGACTTCATGAGCGCCATTGTCACGAGGACCGCCGCAGCCTGTCTCCGCTCCCCTTGTTCGCCGGTGCTGTTTTCTTCCCCGCTCCCCAGTTCTCTTTCTTCTCTTGTCTTGCCGCGCCATGCTGCGGATCGCAAATTCAGAGCCGCACCGTGCTGTCCCACCCTGTACCTCATTACGTTGCATTACGTCGGTCGTTTCCTGCAGTCGCCGCGGGGAGTGGGCTATGGGATGTGCGAGGAAATCCGAGACGCTCAGCTAATGGTGGCTCAACTCAGAAACACTGAAATGACATTGCTGTGCTACTTAAATAAATTACGAGGCTACGATGGGGCACTCTCCAGTGGAATAAAAAAGAACGTGGTCGACAGACATTTCTGTTAATGGAATCTGCATAAGCAGAGGAGTCCAGATTGCTAGATTCAGATTATTTTATTTAGACCGGTTTCGACAATTCTAACTTGCCATCTTCAAGTCTCTTAACATTTAAATATTATATGGTAATATTTCGTCACATTTACGTTCTCTTCATGGATATGGGTATGTCGAAAATTAAAAAAAAAAATATTTTTTTGCGTCTATTATAAAATATGTTGCACCCAGATTGCAAGCGCATCACTCAGAACGGTTGTTTGCTTATTTTAAATTGCTGATTCCATTACAAGATATTAGATCGTACCCCTGTCAGGCATATACAAGAAATTTTTTATTTTATTTATTTATTTGTCCTTATAATCTATTTCAGGACATATGTTGTACACAAGATATTGGACATAAAATTTTATCTTTTTTATTTATAATTTGCAGAAGATTCATTTGTTAGTTAAATTTCAATAGTAACTAGATTTACATAATTAATAATGGGATTGGGTATACACTGAATCTTTACAAACTTATTTCAACAGTTACAAAATTGAATACATTTCCTCGTGCATAAGATACTCTGAGACAGAGTAAAAGCAGTTTTCTAGTAGGTAGGCTGTCACAGATTTTTTAAAGTTTAGTAGGTCAGGAGAAGATTTGATGTGTCTGGGTAATCTGTTGTACAATTTTGTGCCTGCGTGATATACACCTTTCTGGCACAATGTGGTGTTGCAGTGATTAATGTGTACGTCATTGTTTGACCTTGTACTATAATCATGGAGAATATTATTTTGATGAATATGATTTTTTCTTCTCAGTAGACTTTTTTTTACAAACATGACTACTTACATAATGTATACACAGGGAAGGGGTAGGATTTTCAGGTTCTTAAGGAAAGGTTTGCAGGATTTTCTGCTGCTAGCTTGTTTAATGATTCTTATGATTGCTTTTTGCCCCCTGAAAACGGTTATCGCCTGGTGAGCACTGCCCCAAAAATAATACCATATCTCAGTAGGGAATGTACACGCGCAAAATATACAGACCCAACTGTATCAGCAGATGTGTTGTTGCAGATAATTTTGAGTACATACCTCATTTTAGATAATTTTGAATTTAACGCTGCAATATGAGTGCTCAATTTGAGATTTTCTTGAATGTGAATCCCAAGAAATTTTGTTTCAGAAGAAGCACTAATATTTTGGTTACCCATACATACTTTTGGTTGTACATTTTTATTCTGTTATGTATGGAAATTCATGAGTACTTTTTTCTGAGGATTTACTATTAGTTTATTTCTGGTAAACCATTCATACACATCATTTGCGATGACATTTGCAGATGCAGAAAGATTTTCTTTATCATTCGCTTCAATCAGTAGACTAGTGTCATCTGCAAACAGTACTGGCTCTGGACACCTAACGTGAAGTGGGAAATCGTTAATGAACACCAAGAAAAGAAATGGACCTAAAATTGAGCCCTGTGGAACGTCATGACTGACAATGCATGGTTCTGAAAGGTGTGTGTGATGTTCATTTTCGTCAATATGCTTTATTTCGGTTATCTGTGAGCGATTTTCCAAATATGATTTAATCGACTCAATTGGAACACTTTTCACACCATAACGCTCAAGCTTTCTCAAGAGTAGAGAATGATCGATGACATCGAAAGCTTTTGTAAGGTCTAAGAATAAACCCGAATTTTTTTGTGATTGTCCAGTGCATTTAATACACGACTTATCAGATTGAACTCACTCCTGAACTCCACTACGTTAAATATAAGGTAACATTTAAAGTGCTCCGGTAAGTTGCTGATTACATAACTGGAAGGTAATACCCGTAAGGGTTCTACGGTACGAAACTGAAGATACCAAATTCGATGGCATCCTCCTGGATGCAAAAATTTATGCCGGCGCGAATGGCGAGAGTGCTGGATGCTCTCTCTCTCTCTGTCCAAAACTTGTTGTCGTGGTGGTGGTGGTCTTCAGTCCGGAGACTGGTTTGATGCAGCTCTCTACTCTACTCCATCCTAAGCAAGCCTCTTCATCTCATAAGAACGACAACCCACATCAATCTGAATCTGCTTACTGTGTTCGTCTCTTGGTCTCCCCCTCTGATTTTTACCCCACACACGTCCCTACAAATTCATGATACATTAATGTATAAGAATGTGTCCTATCAATTAATCCCTTGCTTTAATCAAGGTTTGCCAGAAATTTCTTTTCTCCTCAGTTCTGCTCTGTACCTTTCCATTAGTTACGCGATCTACCCACCTATCTTCAGCATTCTTCTACAGCACCACATTTCAAAAGCCTCTATCCTCCTCTTGTTTAAATTCCGAACAAGTGCATTCAGAAAAGACTTACTTACTCTTAAATTAATATTTGATGTTAACAAATTCCTATTTTTCTCCCATTGTCATTCTGCGTTTTATATCCCCTATATTGCGACCATTGTATGGTATTTTACTGTCCTAGTAGCAAAACTCAGTTACCAACTTTATTGTTTCGTTAATCAAATTCCTTCAGCACCGCCTGATTTTCTTAGACTGCATTCCGTTACCCTTGTTTTGCTCTTGTTAATGTTCATCTTAACTGCTCCTTTCAACAAACTATTGATTCCGTTCAGTTGCTCTTCCAGATCCTCTGCGCTCTCTGACAATATTACAATGTGATCACAAAAACGCAGTGTTTTTATTTCTTCTCCCAGAACTTTAATTCCCTCTCTAAATCTCTCATTGCATTTTTTCATATTTTGCTGAATGTACAAATTGAACAACGCTGGGGAAAGGCTACAACCCTGTCTTACTCCTTCCCAACTAGTGCTTTCCTTTCACGCCCTTCGACTCTAATAACAGCAATATAACTTTTGTACTAGTTGTAAATAACCCCATTTTCCCTATGTTTTATCCCTGCTGGCTTGAGAATTTGAAAGAGTGTATTACAAACAACATTGTCAAAAGCTTTCTTCAAATCTACAAAAACTAGAAATGTAGCATTTACAAATTTAGAGAATGCTTTTGATAATGTTGATTACGAAATACTCTTTCAAATTCTGAAGTCAGCAACTATAGGCGTATATCTCTGACATCGGACAGTTGCAGACTTTTGGATAACATCTCCTTTGTAGGAATGAATTTTTTTCCGAAAGTAACGATCATGGAAATACAATTCGCGCTAGTCATCGATGAGATCTAGAGGGCAGTAGATATAGTATCCTAGATATATGCGTTCTTCTTTGACTTCCTCAAGGTGTTCGATATAGTTCAAATAAAATGTTCAAAAGTTTGTAAAGTGTATGGGAATTAACTGCGAGGTCATCAGTCCCTAAACTTACCGACTACTTATGAATTACCTTACACTAAAGACGATCTAAACATCCATGCCGAGGGGGAATTCGAACCCCCGACGGGGAACGGCCTCGCGCATCGCAGCAAAGCGCCTCAATGCGCTCGGCCACTCCGCCGCGGAGGTACAGTTCCTCACCTTCGGCTGATGAAAAAAGTGAGAGCATATGGGTATCAGACAATTGTGTGAATCAATTGAAGCGTTCCCAACTAACCTTCTATTGTGGACTGTGGCAACGTCGTTCAACCATTCGCGTTGTAGTACGTCTAAATCGAATCCCTGCACCACCACCGACATCTGTCGGGTATCGACCACCATACTCCCGTTCGAACCGCGTTATTTCAAGACGACGTTGCTGTTGGTGCTAGGGCACCTGGATATAGCAGGGCATGCGCATCAACTTCTGATATAGCAGCAGCTTCCGCCACCATTTTAGTTTCAAGCTGGATTAGCGTGAGCTTCTTAGAGGCGGAGTATTTTCTTTTTTCTCTGTCATTGTTTTGAAAGAGAGTTTGTTTAATTTATAATACACTTATCAAAAGGCAAATAATAATTTAGGATAAAAATTAATCTGGTCATAATAAATTATCTACACTACCGGCCATTAAAATTGCTACACCAAGAGGAAATGCATATGATAAACGGGTATTCATTGGCAAATATATTATACTAGACATGTGATTACATTTTCACGCAATTTGGGTGCTTAGATCCTGAGAAATCAGTACCCAGAACAACCACCTCTGGCCGTAATAACGGCCTTGATACGCCTGGGCATTGAGTCAAACACAGCTTGCATGGCGTGTACAGGTACAGATGCCCATGCAGCTTCAACACGATACCACAGTTCATCAGGAGTAGTGACTGGCGTATTGTGACGAGCCAATTGCTCGGCCACCATTGACCAGACGTTTCCAATTGGTGAGAGATCTTAAGAATGTGATGGGCAATGCAGCTGTCGAACATTTTCCGTATCCAGAAAGGCCTGTACAGGACCTGCAACATGCGGTCGTGCATTATCCTGCTGAAATGTAGGGTTTCGCATGGATCGAATGAAGGGTAGAGCCACGGGTCGTAACACATCTGAAATGTAACGTCCACTGTTCAAAGTGCCGTCGAAGCGTAGAAGAGGTGACCGAGACGGGTAACCAGTGGCACCCCATACCATCACGCCTGGTGATACGCCAGTATGGTGATGACGAATACACGCTTGCAATGTGCGTTCACCGCGTTGTCGCCAAACACGGATGCGACCATCATGAAGGTGTAAACTGTGGTGTCGCACAAGTACAAAGTGCGCGCCACCTACTTTCGCCGCGCGCCGCCATGCATGCACGGCGCGGCGTTCTTCCGACGACAGCCACGAGCGCCCTCTGGTACAACGCCGCTCGTGGCCACCACTGAAGGACATCGGGCACTTCGCACTTCGGACTGAGATAGCAACGAGTTAGGACCTTCGTAATCCGATAGGCACGAGTGAAGACTTTGCTATTGTACAGGCACTAGGCAGGCCTCTAACAACTATGTATCGACATTCTGCACTACTATGTAAAAGTTAAGTATTGTTACGTTCTGTGCAATATATACCTTTCTAATTTACTCTAGTGTTTATAGTTTCTGGCTGCTCCCCTCCGTACCTGCACCAGCGTGCTGTCATTGTTCCTGTGTCGGTATCGTTCCACTCGGCCACCGACACCTACGACGAGGCTGGGACACAAAAGCGGCGACGAAGACGGGACACAAAAGTGGCGACGAGGAGTGATAGAACCTTGGACCAGCCCGCTTGCAGCAGCCAGACAGCAGCAGTCGGAGCACGCAAAAATTGCTCCCGCCCACCCACCCTTATTATAAGAATCTTGGGGACAGATATTTTGTTACGTGTTTTGTGGACTTTTTCTGTTGCAGAGCGACCCCTCCTTTCATATTGCATTTGTGTTTTGTTATAAGTTACTTGTATACGCGGCGCCTAATCGGTCAGCATGGCCACTACCCCGAACCCAAACTTAATGGAAATTATTCAGTTACAGACGGCGCAAATCACTCAACTGCTCCAGGCCGTGTCGCAGTTGACGACACAGGCTGCTCACAAACAACAACAGTCGTCACATCAGCAGCCCACACCTGCCGCCGCACCGCTTCCGACGTTCCGCCAGTACAACGAACGTGAGGAAGAATGGAGTGACTATTTCGCGCAGTTTCAAGAACTCGTCGCGGCTCATCAACTTACAGGTCAGACTGTTAAGCATCTTTTATTGTCTGTGGTGGGCCCCAAAACTTTCGTGTTACTGCAAAAACTATTCCCGCACGCATCTCCTCGTGATGTAGACTTTGAACAAATTGTAGAGGCACTGAATGCTCATTATGAGAGAAAAGTTCTCGTAGCTGCTGCACGGTACCGATTTTTCAGACTGAAAAAATTACCGGAACAGTCACACCAAGAGTGGATTACGGAATTGAAGGGCTTAACCCGCCAATGTAAATTTACTTGCTCTTGTGGACTTTCGTATAGTGACGTGATGTTAAGAGATGCGATTACGCAGAACATTCAGGACCCCAGAATTCGGGCAGCAATTCTGAAACAATCTGACCCCTCATTAGACAGTGTACTGCAGCTTATAGAAGCGCATGATACTTTTGACTTAGCTGATGTAGAAATGCAAAGCCATAGTGTAAATTCAGTGCGCCGCAACGGACGCTTTCCTAGCCGTAGTTCTCAGTATAGCACTAGTGATTCTTATTTTTCTACCGGCCGTGCTGAACAGACAGTGAACAGTAGCCAGTGTAAAAGTGCGACGCAAAGGTCGCCCCGTCGTGTTAGAAACAGTAATTTGAATAACGGGCGCCAACGCTCATTTCAGAAAAATGTACGTAAATCTTGCCCCCAGTGTGTGTCTCGCCACAAGCGTGCTCATTGCCCTAGTCGCAACGCAACCTGTTATCAATGTGGCAAATTGGGACATGTGCAGTCTGTGTGTATGCAAATTAAAAACTCAAAGAACAGTAACGTTAGAAACAGTGCTTCGCAGAGTGCGAGAACAGTTCATTCTGTGAATGTTATACGGGCTGTGGAATTGAACAGTGCTTTCCTTGGATCTCAATTGCAAGAAAGTAGTTCTGCGCCTATGGCAAAACTATATAGTGCACCACGTAGCAAGCGCCGACGAGCGCGTAAAACAGTGCAACGGAAACGGGTTCGGGACAAGCAAAATGACTATGAACAGTGCATTCCTGTAGTGAAAATAGTGCCTTCTGCAACTACTAACTGTAATAGTGCCCAGTACTGTGTAGCTAGTGACAGTAGAATTGGTGTAGCTACTCAAAGTAATTTTAGTGCAGTAGCCTCGCATTGCGCGGACGCCGATCCGGCGGTAGTGTCATCTAGTGACAGTGTGGTTACTCCCCTGTGTGCCGAGTATGCGCCGCTTCCTACCGCACGCAACCCGCGCAAGCGCAGAAAACAATATGTATTAGACGTTGCCCACATTCGCGCACCGGTCGTGCGCCAGAAGCACAAGCTGTTTGTTACTCTCTCTATAGAAAATAAGACTGTGCAATTTCAGCTTGATACTGGTTCCGCTGTTACATTAATTAATAAAGATACTTATGAACTTCTGGGTTCGCCAAAATTGTCGCCGTCACAGCAAGTGTTAACAGCTTATACAGGTGAAAATATTCCCGTGCTAGGAACGTGTAGCCTGCTTGCCTCTTTCCAAGGTATAACAAAAACAGTTGCTTTTGTAGTTCTTCAGGCCAAATCGACACAGAACATTTTTGGACTAGATGCATTTGATTTGTTTGGCTTATCAATTCAAAGAGATGTGCTTCAAATTTCGTCAATAGTGCCTCAGGATAAAATCAATGCATTGTGTGACAAATATAGTGACCTGTTTTCGCCGGAACAAGGTTGTGCAAAAGACTTCGTGGCACATGTAACTTTAAAAGAATCTGCAGTTCCAAAATTTCGTAAAGCTAGACCAGTGCCTATCGCCTTGCGTGATACAGTTGCCGAAGAACTTAAACGTGGGCAAGATAGTGGGGTGATTTCTCCTGTTTCTGCGAGTCAGTGGGCCTCGCCTATAGTAATTATACCCAAGCCGTCAGGAAAACTTCGTCTCTGTGCGGACTTCAAATCAACAGTGAACAGTCAAACAATTGTAGACACTTATCCCCTGCCCAGACCTGAGGAACTAATGGACAAATTAGGACAGTCTCGCTTCTTTTCCAAGATTGATTTAGCAGAGGCATACTTACAGATTCCACTTGATGACGAGTCAAAAAAGTTTTTCGTCATTAATACTCACATGGGCCTTTTTCAATTTCAACGCCTACCCTTTGGCAGTTCTTCCGCCCCCGCTATTTTTCAGCGCTTTTTGGAACAGCTGACAGTTTCTGTACCGTGTTGCTCGAACTATTTAGATGACATTGTGGTATCCGGACGTACAGTTGAAGAACATTTAGCAAACCTGGAGTGCCTTTTCAAAGTTTTGACTGCAGCAGGTCTACGTTGCAATAAAGCAAAGTGTTCGTTTTTTCAAACTGAAATAGAGTACCTAGGCCATGTGATTAATGCCCAAGGAATTCATCCCTTACAGTCACATCTTAGAGCAATCAAAGACTTGCCTCCTCCTAAGAATGTGCAGGAATTGCAAGCAGTGATGGGAAAGCTTAACTATTATTTCAGATTTATTCTCAATGCCTCTCAGATTGCAGCTCCACTGCATCATTTACGTAGGAAGAATGTTCCTTTTGTATGGTCCAAAGATTGTCAGGTTGCCTTTGACAAATTAAAGTCTGCACTACTCAGTGATGCATGTTTGATTCCCTTTGACCCACAGAAGCCTGTAGTGTTAGCAGTTGACGCCTCATCGTACAGTGTCGGCGCAGTTCTGTCACATCGTATTGGATGTCATGATCGTCCTATTGCCTTTGCATCCAAGCTACTGACGCCGACGCAACAGAATTAGTCAGATAGAAAAGGAGGCCTTAGCAATCATTTACGGCGTCGCAAAGTTTCATCATTATCTCTATGGCAGAAAATTCTATTTGTTGACAGACCACAAGCCTCTCACGTCATTGTTCTCACCCACAAAGCCAATTCCGCCACGAACGGCACAAAAGCTTCAGAGATGGTCCTTGATATTGTCAAATTATCAGTATGAGATTTTGTACCGACCTACCACTAAACATGCTAACGCGGACACACTTTCCCGACTGCCGGTTGGCCAGGATGTATCATTTGATTCTTCAGAAATGGCATGTTGTCAGATAGACTCCAGAGATGCTTCCGCTGTCGCAGATTTCCCTTTGAACTCTCGTCGGGTTGCACAGGAAACGGCTGCGGATGCAGACTTAAGTGTGGTAGCACGTTTTATTCGCTTTGGTTGGCCTGCCAGAGCCAAAGACATTGATCGGCCTCTGGTTCGACGTTATTTTGCACAACGTCATGCATTATCTTTAAGTCAGGGTGTACTGTTGTTGCATACCGACAACGACCAAGCAAGAGTGATTGTTCCTCGTTCCCTTCAACGAGAAGTGTTACGCCTCCTTCATCAAGGACATTGGGGTATTGTTAGGACAAAGCAATTGGCCAGACGTCATTGTACCTGGGTTGGTATGGACGCTCAGATAGAGAGCATGACATCACAGTGTACAGTTTGTGCGGAGCATCAGGCGGCTCCTCCGCAACGTTTCTCAGACTGGCCACGCCCCAAGGGTCCATGGCAACGTTTACACATTGACTTTGCCGGACCTTTCTGGAATACGCGATGGTTAATTGTTGTAGACGCTTTCAGCAAGTTTCCTTTTGTGATTGCCATGAACTCAACGACAGCTTCTAGTACAATCAGTGCCTTAACATCAGTGTTTTGCATCGAAGGCTTGCCTGAAACTATCGTCAGTGACAATGGACCTCAGTTTGTTAGTGCGGAATTTCAACAGTTTTGTCGTGTGAATGGCATTCAGCATATCACCACCGTACCTTTTCACCCTCAGTCCAATGGTGAAGCAGAACGTTTCGTTCGAACATTCAAGTCTCACATGGAGAAGATGAAAGGTCAGCACTCCAGGCAGCAAGCTCTTCAAATTTTCCTGTCTACGTATCGGTGCATGCCACGTGACGGCCCGTCTCCTGCCGAGCTGCTACACGGCCGCCGTCACCGCACTCTCCTTCACCTGCTGCAGCCTCCCACGCACCGAGTCGGTTCGTATGGCGCTACGCGTTTTCAGGTTTCTACGCCGGTGCTGTACAGGGTGTTTGCTGGCAACAAGAAGAAATGGTTACCGGGCACCATTCAGCGCGTGCTCGGGCGCAAAATGTTTACTGTACGTTCTTCCACAGGGTCGGAGCTGCGGCGCCACGCAAACCAATTGCGCCTGCACAGGCCGCGCGATCCTGTCTCCGGTTTCTTGATTCCAGACCCAGTTCACCGCCAGGGAGCACAGCCACATCGTTCGTCCCCGGACTACGAGATCCCTATGGACGTCGACGTACATCCGACGCAGTCGTCGCCGCCGCAGATGACAGCGTCACCGAGAGGGACTCCGGGACCGTGCGGGCCCCCCCAGCTTGGGCCACGCACCTCAGAAGAAGATGACCTGCTCCCTCTGGGCGGGGGCGGGCGCCCTTCCCCAGGTTTCGGCGGGTTCCCTGGAGGATCGCAAGGCGGATGCCGGGGCGCGGACGGCGTCTCGATCCCGGCCTCAGCTACGACGCCCGTCCCACCAGTAACGCCCCCGCTCAGGCCCTCCTCCCAGTGCCGTCGCCGTGGCCCTCAGCCCTACGCCACGACGGCGCGGCGGTTTGGGGGGGGAGGGGTGTGGTGTCGCACAAGTACAAAGTGCGCGCCACCTACTTTCGCCGCGCGCCGCCATGCATGCACGGCGCGGCGTTCTTCCGACGACAGCCACGAGCGCCCTCTGGTACAACGCCGCTCG
Source organism: Locusta migratoria (assembly GCA_026315105.1). NCBI lineage: Eukaryota > Metazoa > Arthropoda > Insecta > Orthoptera > Acrididae > Locusta > Locusta migratoria. Next base: position 345,594,645 of record CM048751.1, on the reverse strand, counting down.
TGGCCACCACTGAAGGACATCGGGCACTTCGCACTTCGGACTGAGATAGCAACGAGTTAGGACCTTCGTAATCCGATAGGCACGAGTGAAGACTTTGCTATTGTACAGGCACTAGGCAGGCCTCTAACAACTATGTATCGACATTCTGCACTACTATGTAAAAGTTAAGTATTGTTACGTTCTGTGCAATATATACCTTTCTAATTTACTCTAGTGTTTATAGTTTCTGGCTGCTCCCCTCCGTACCTGCACCAGCGTGCTGTCATTGTTCCTGTGTCGGTATCGTTCCACTCGGCCACCGACACCTACGACGAGGCTGGGACACAAAAGCGGCGACGAAGACGGGACACAAAATAAACAGAACCTGGATTCACCCGAAAAAAATGACGTTTTGCCATTCGTGCACCCACGTTCGTCGTTGCGTACACCATCACAGGCGCTCCTGTCTGTGTTGCAGCTTCAATGGTAACCGCAGCCATGGTCTCCGAGATGATAGTCCATGCTACTGCAAACGTCGTCGAACTGTTCGTGCAGATGGTTGTTGTCTTGCAAACGTCCCCATCTGTTGACTCAGAGATCGAGACGTGGTTGCATGATCTGTTACAGCCATGCGGATAAGATGCCTTCTGTTTGTGTACGAGAAATCGGTTGGAAACTTTCCTCATGTCAGCACGTTGTAGGTGTCGTCACCGACGCCAACCTTGTGTGAATTCTCCGAAGAGAATATAACAGCATCTTTCTTTCTTCTTTCGCGTCTGTAGCACGTCATCTTCGTGGTGTAGCAATATCAATGGCCAGGAGTGTATAAGGGTTTAAAAATCGTTAAATATATTTTCAGAATTTTTTCACATATATGTGTATTTTCAGATATTTATTCACACTCGATAGCTCAGTGTTATCGGATGCCATACGCACTACCGAAGCTGTGCTGACATTCGATAACTCTACGTATTGGAATGCGATCATACACCTTTCCCGAAGTCTTTAAATTTTACTTTGTGACTGTTCATAGACAGAAGAAACATGCCGTTTTCTCATTGGTCTTTGAACGGTTAGCCATGCTGAAGGATTCGGAACATTGTAAATGGTTGCTACTGCATCCAACCATCACCTCTACTTTTCTTCAAAACGAATCAAGAAATTGGTTTATCAGTAAATCTGTAGAAAACAGCGTAGACGTTTAAAACGGTTTTCAGCTTCAACATGTAGATCACGACTTATGGCAAAAAGTATTTGAGACATTAAAAAGCGACTGCATTCAATGGGCGTATTAGAAAGATCCAATGGGGAGGTAAGGTACTTGGCCAGTAAACAACAAGATACCTGTGTCGTAGGCTCACAGAAATTCGTCCATTTTAACATCGCTGTAGTTTCGAACATCGTTTACAAGAACGAACCGTACTTTGTAGTACAAACCGTCTGCATCATTTATAAGTAATTAATGTTATTGCCTGTATTTTTTTTGTTATTGCCTAAATATGTATGAATAAAAGTCTGTAAAAAAGTCATAGCGTCGTTCCCGTTGCTAAGAAACCTGTTGAAAATCTGTCATTTACAACGTGTTGAAATTGTGCACAACTAAAAATAATTTAAACCAATTCACATAATTCTGAAGAACTAGTGGTGTGCATTTGTCACAATAGTTTATTACCGATGTTTTATACCTTTCACGATTCACTGGAAACGGAAAATCACGAAAATCATTCTCTGATCGTACGATCTGCCCTCCGCTGCCCTGTCGCGTCGACGCTATAGAACTGAAATGGCGGATACGTATGCTTCAGGCCGCTCACATCGTGGTCATCAGCGCCCGACGACATTGCACGTTATACAGATTTGCACAACCATGTTTCCCATGGAACTGCAGCTACCACAGGGGTCACCTGTATCGCACGACATTTGTAAGGCAGTGCGTTACACTAGTCGGCTGTGTGACGAAATGCGACGACCCGCATGTGTGGCTGATAACGATTCTCGCAATTGTGCTAGCGAGTCACGCTCCACGTTAATACCCGGGCTCGCCGGTTTTTCCCTGCGGAAACCCGCGGCGACATCGTTTGGACAAATTTTCTGCGAAATGGTGGCAGCAGGGTACAGAAGAAGAGGATGAGCTCCCAGCGACTCGCGATTTCCCTCGACACGTCTGAGAAGGGAGCTCCCTGCTCCATTCGTGACCTACTTTGCATCTACAAGATTTCAATCAGTAAATCGCCTCAAATGGATTTGCATTGATACTGCAATGCCGGAAATCTCGTAAGGTTTCATTTTTAAGAATTTTATGAGATATACTTTCGTTATGTCGTTGCACACTATTGCTCCAAACAGGAGTTTCCTAAGGGAAGAATATGAGGCTCTTACTGAGGCCATCAAACCGAAAAGATGCGATTTCTCGTCGTAGTTGGACAAAGCCGAAGCCTAATGTTCCGTCGGACTACGTATTTCCCATCCTTTTCCAAATACACCGAAGGAAAACAAAAGTATGAGCCTCTGTAAGGCTCGTCTTAGTTCTGTTATAATTCAGTATAGTGTGTAAATCCGGTTTTCTTCCAATGTAAATTCCTATTTCTCAAGTCCGCACAGCTGCTAAACAGAAGATGTTTAGCTCTTTTTAAGAACTGTCTTGTTGGTGACATTTGTTTTGTTATAATTTTAAAACAGTATATTTAACAGGGATAATGAGAACTGTCATATGAGAATAGTGACAAAATATTCGTGTGTAGTTAACCAGCAGGACATGGATTTTCACGGCTGGAACTCTATAGTGCTTTAAATAAATACCTTGTTACCGACGAAAAATTATGTGATGTATTTTTCTCCATTCTACAGTTATGTGATAGCTTGTAGTTTCAGGTGGCTTGGGAATCACTGCCTTACAGTGAACAACTAGATGCGTCATGCATGCAGTGACGCAAATTAAATATTGAATAGACAGTTTTGACTGTAGAACACAAGGAGTTAACAATCAGTAAAATATGAGGCACCCGAAATGCTTTTGGAACAGTTGCAATTTGCTTCTTTACGTCATTAAAACCAGTAAATAAATCCATCATTAAAGATTAAGTGACTTTGCTTCGCAGATAATCCAGAGGATGATGTACAGATTTTTGACTGGCAGTAATTTTAAAGGAAAAAACTAAATTCCGTGCCTGACATGTACTGTAATTAATTCCTTTTGGCAGTATATGTCGTAGATAATCTGAAAATCAGTGTTTCATTCTCTCTGATATATAACAAAGCGACTGTTGTGCCTGAGTTAAGAAAGGGATAGATCAATCTTAGGTCTGTCTTAGTTCGCCTCCGTCATAGATAAGCGACAGAATACGTAACCTGGTGTCACATTTCTACGGTACGTAGTTCTACCTCGGTGGGGTATATATGTTTGCAATTGGAAGCCCTTATCCCAGCATTACAGAGATATAGTTTGATGGAGACTGAAGCTATAATCTTCGCGATAATAATCATAGCTATACGCGTGGTTTGATGATTATTATTAAAGGGTAAACTTTCTGGAGTATTTGGAAAGTGTCCACTCCACATAACATTACGCACCATAGATACGGTTAGTGGGTTGTTTAAATGCTCCTTACCCTCGATGATATGACTCAGGATGTAGTTGTGTAATTTTACTGCTTTTGCCGCTGCAGTAAGAGTGATGTAATGCTTCTGTAACAATGCATAAAGGTGAATTTTGTTGGATTTAACGACAAGTAAGGTGTTGAAATGAGAGAAGAAAAGATAAGACAAATATGTATTTTAGAAACACGACCAACAAACCTCCAAGTACTTCATCAAACATGTTTAGAACTATCACAATAGTGTAAAATAATTTTCACTGGAAGAAGCGGTCTGGGGAAGGGAGAATGTGTTCAGTGAATATATATTAGGGGGGGGGGGGCTTGAGTGGAAAAAAATTAGTGGGGATTCCTTAAGCAGGAACTATGGAGGTGAAGATCAAGAGGGAAGAAAGTCGATAAGGTTGAGTCGGGTGCGTGGGATGGTTCATGGGATTAAGAGGTGGAGGTATAAGGTGGGGTGGTAGGAATAACTGGGCATGGGAGCCTTGATTAGGTGAGCAGGTGGGCAAGTATTACGGTTGTTGATAGAATGGGTAAGTACCAGAACGGTTTTCATTCTCTGAAGGAGCTGTCGGTTTAACTTTCTTTGGGATAGGATATGAAGTGTGAGTAGGTGGAAGGACGCTGAGATGCGTCTAAATGCCTGGTAGCATATCAGGGCTCGTGATCATAGAGGAGACAATGGGATTATTGGATTCCAGTTTTCAGATAGTATAAGTATAGGAGATAGGAGGTGAAGTGCAGTTGAGAAATGGAAGGAATTTGTTGAGATAGTAGAAAATCCACGCGGGGGAAGGACATTAATATCCAGCAGAGCATGGGCTGAGTCAGTGTTTTGTAGGTGTGGAGGACAGTACAGGGGTGTAACACCCAAGTTGAGTGATTTTAGTCTGTTATGGGGTCTCTGTTGGATGGTTAGTAGGTTCGATTTCTCTAGCTCGACGAGGATAAAAATAGCATATTTTATGAAAGAGGTATTGCTAACAGGTTTGTGTGGCTTAATGAAAAGTTGGATTTTCGAGCTTTTCCGTAAATGAGGATATTAGCTTAAGGAGAGGATAGTGGTTTAACGTGTTGCTCTGGGGAGAGGAGAGGTATTGCGTTGTTGTGGCGTACTTAGTTTATGTCATGTACCGAGCGTCTCGCTGCGGAGCGCGCGGTTGCTCGCCGTGGAGGTTCGACTCCTCCCTGGGGCATGGGTGTGTGTGTGTGTTGTCCTTAGGTTAGTTTACCTAGGTTTAAGTAGTTTGTAAGCTACGGACTGATGACCACGCAGTTTGGTCCGATAGATTTACAAACATTTGAACATTTTTTTCATGTACCGTGACTGGTGTACTTAATTCTGTTTGTGGTATGTCGTCCAAGTAATGGAAGCTGAGAGCCAGCGATGGGACGTTGGTGTTTGTGCTTTTCTGGATGTCAGAGAAAAGAGAGTATTCAAAATAGCATCATCAAAGAGGGAAAAGATCTTGGAGAGATAGGAGGCAGAATGGTCAGGTTTATGCAAGCCATTAGGTAAGTGATATTGTTGTGGAGGAGATCGTAGTATATATAATGTTATCTAGTCCATACTTAGTTGGCGTTTGAAGTGACGTCTCGTGGCAATAACAGAAGCGGTCAGTTAGAGGGGAGATGCTATCTGGCGGGAAAAGCAGAAAAGTAATTCCAGAGAGCAGCGAAGCTTGACCAGAACTAAACGCCGCGTTTTTCCGTCTTTATGTGAAGGCCAATCTTAAGCACTGCTGTGCGGATTTTGATACGGTTCTCACCAACGGACGAGCTGATTCACGAGGGGGCTTTGTCCGACCACGGGTACTTAATAGTGCGAATCCTGGTGGGCAACTACTCTTACGTATGTATATTGCTTGAATTATTAGACAAAATCAGCAATTGAGTAGTATAGAAGGACGAGTTTTATCAAATATTTTGTGAGCATTTACTGTAAGTATCATTTAGGTGCATTAGTGCCAGTGATATAATCTTCTGTAAGTAGGCGTTACGTAAGCAGCCAGCAGCTATTACTTCTGCTTGTTAATTTATGACTTGTTTCACACTCCTGAACGCTTTCCTTCCTAAAGGGATTTTCGGCTAACATTGCGTTAATAAATAACCGAATGTATGGAAGAATGAATAAACTAAGTATATTTTTAGTAGCACAATGGAATTTTCGCCTCGACAGCCCATGCATAGTAAGTGATTGGTGTTTCTGTCAGACTCTTTAGAACAATTTTCTCTTTATAACGTCAAAAATTTTTAATTACAAACGTGTTTACATCTACGACCACATATGTACTTTAGAAGTAAACGTTGACCAATGTTTGTGGCCACGAGGACTTCGCACTAATATTATGGACTTTATGGTCTGCTGCTTTCGCGCAAACAGTGAGGAAAACAATTCATATGGGTTGGTTTGCACAGTTGTATTTCTTACACAGTGCGAGATGCGCTACGGAGACAGCAGAAATATCGATTAGTCCGTCAGTACTTTAACGTACTTGGTTTTTGAACAATAGGTTCGTCAAAAACTACCTTCTACTTACACTGGCGTGCAGTTAAAACTATTCCATCAGGTGTGTCACTTTAATTTATTACTTCATATTTTGTAGACATTATTCACATATATTACTGAATCTGACTGCAAAAGGTTATCATAGTACGACACATAGATTCGGAGATGATATATCATAAATGTCGAAATGCGCTAGAAACTACATTTTGCCTAAATTGTTGCGCAAATTATCCTATATTCAGGCAGCGTTTCCTAATGATAGCACTTAACGACTTTCAACAAGCTCTAAATAACAATTTAAATCCATTTCTAAGATTTTTCGTCATTACGTGCTGCAAGTCAAATATTTAGGCAAGTTAGCAGCAATAAGTCATCGTTGAAATACAGTATTTAATTACCGCAAATCCAGGTATCGGCTAATAATTAGCCATTCACAGAGAAAAGTGTACGACAACATGTGTAAAGCGTACAATGGAATATTTAAAATTCCACTCTGAAACCGAGACATTGAAAATGGGTAATTACGGGCCGATATCTGGATTTGCGGTCATAAAAGATTCTGTATCGAGGACGAATATTGACTAATCTGTTAAAAATTTATTACAGTCGTGTGAAACATACAGTTTCTGCATGGAAAGTATTTTGATGAAATGTGTAGCACAGTAACTTACCTCTAAGGTAATCAGATGTTTGAAATAATTCTATACATAGCAGTTAGATTAATTAAGGAATCGAAGATTTTTTTGGTTGTTTTCTATCACGCACGATATTTAGTCTGCGTCCCCGCCTGACAACCTCAGGTGAGCCATCGAAAACTTCACAAGAGCCGCGGTAGCGTGGCCGAACCTTCAAAGGTGTCTTGATGCGGAGCGCGCAGTTACACCCCGTCGGAAGTTCGAGTCCTCCCTGTGGCATATGTGTGTGTGTGTGTGTGTGTGTGTGTGTGTGTGTGTGTGTGTGTGTGTGTGTGTGTGTGTGTATGTGTGTGTTGTACTAGGGTTCGTTTAAGTAGTTTGGAAGTCTAGCGACTGACGGCCATAGCAGTTTGGTCCAACAGGTTTACAAACATTTGAATTTGATCTTTCCAAGATTTATAGAAAATATTTAAAGTTTCACGAACTGCCCGTATCGAGTCATAGGCACTACCGAATGCAGACCGGAGATACATAAACGAGATCAAATGTTCAAATGTTAGTATAGATTATGGGACTTAACTACGGCGTTATCAGTCCCTAAACTTACAAATTACTTATGAACTAGCTAACACTAAGGACGGCACAAATATCCATGCCCAGGGGGGGGGGGATTCGAAATCACGACCGTAGTGGCCGTGCAGATCGTGAATGGCGCGCCTCAGTCCCCTCGGCCACCACGGCCGGCTAAACGAGATCATTTAAGAAGAAAGACATTGAAGTTTTGTTCACTATATTTCCTGTCGTATCAGTGAATGTGAAACGTACGAAACCACTGTGGAATACAATAGATACATCATTTAACGTACCAAATATGCGACCAGAATTATAGCTGAAGAAAATAGGATAGGAAAGAGCAATGTGAAAACAATTTATGATGTATGGCAGAGGAGTGTTACGGGACCGTTACTTTTAGCAATATACAGGATGTCTCAGCTACCTTGCTCACCCAAAATGTGTCTGGAACAACGACAGCTATTGTAAAACGACTTTCACCGGTGTCAATGCAAGTCTGGGGCTCATGAATGTACATATTTTGAAACATTCTAAATGAAAACATATGTGTTTTTGCCACCGGTGTACCACGACCTTGTAATATTTTGTGATGTTTAATTTCTTTTCTTGGATAAGGGCACTTCGAAAATAAAGTCATGGGATTACTTCCATAAAATATCTGAGAGTAGACATAAGGGGTGATCTCAAATGGAACGGCCATATAAAATCAGTCATGGATAAGGCAGATGCTAGACAGATTCATTGTAAGAATCGTCAGGAAGTGTAGTCGGTCATCAAAGGAAATAGGTTACAAAACTCTCGTTCAGCCAGGACGGAGTATTGCACGTCAGTTTGGGATTCATACGAGAAAGGATAATAGAAGACGCAGAGAAGATCCGAAGGTCCGACGGAGAGCAGCGCGCTTCGTTACGAGCTCAATTAGTTAGCGTGAAAGCGTTACAGAGATAATTAGGAACTCGAGTAGCATACTTTGCAAGAGAGGCATTCTGTATCGCGGTAAGAGCTTTTGTTCCAAAACAAAACGTTTCATGAAGAGTCAACGAATATATTACTTCCTCCTAGGTATATCTGGTGAAGCTACCGCAAGGACATGATCAGAGAGATTAGGGACCACACAGTGGTATACAATTATTTTCCCACGAACCATACGCGAATGGAATAGGAGGAGGCGACAGAGGTACGCAAAGTATCCACCGGCATACATCGTGAGGTGTATTGCCCAGTATGGTTGTAGATGTAGCAATATGGGTGCAACATATTTTATCGTAGACGCAAAAAAAGTTTTATTTCCGACATACCCATACCCGAGAACAGAAAGTAAACTTGACGAAATATTACTATGCGACGTATAAATTTTAATTGACTTGAAAATGCCAACGTAGAATTGGCGAAACAGGTCAATAAAGGAGTTTCAAGCTAGCGATCTTGGCTCCTGTGCTAATGCAGATACTCATTAGATTTCGGTAGAAGAAATTAATCGAGTAGAACAAGTGATTTCTTGCTTTTCCCAGGGAAATGTTAGAGGGCCGCTACTGTTCCTTATTTTAGTAAACGATGTAGGAGACAATCTTAGTAGCTCTGTTAGATTGTTCACGGATGATGTTGTTATTTATCGGTTACAAAGTCTCCAGAAGATCAAAATCAACTGCAAAATGATTTAAAAGATATCTGCGTGGTGAAAAAATTGGCAATTGACCTTTAATACTGTTGTGAGGTCATCGATATGACCACTAAAAGAAATCCGTTGAACTTATTACATGATAAATCAGTCAAATCTAGAGGCCTTAAAATCCACTACATACCTAGGAGTAACAATTGCGAAAAAGTTAAATTGGAAAGAACAAATAGAAAATATTGTAGGGAAGCCGAACGAAAGACTACGTTTCGTTGGCAGAACACTTAGATGTAACAGTTCTACTAAAGAAAGAGTCTGCAATACGTTCAGTTTTTGAGTATTATTGCGCATTGTATGATCCCAAGCAAGTAAGAGTGACGGTCGATTTAGGGAAACTTCAGAGACGGGCAGGTCGTTTTTATGATCGCGATATAGGAGATAGTGTTATGTAAATGATGTACGAGTTGGGGTGGAAATCGTTAAAGGAAGGGCGTTGTTCGTTGCGGCGAAATTTACTTGATAAACTTTTGTCACTGAAGTTTTCGTCTGAATGTGAAGATATACTGTTAGCACGCTCCTATATAGGACGACATGATCGTCATAATAAAATAAGAGGAATTTCGTCTAAAACGGAAAGATTTAGGCGTTCCTTTTCCCCGCGAGCTATTGGAGAATGGAACTGTAGAGAAATATCTTAATAGTGGTTCGATGAACCTTCTGCCATGCACTTTCTATACTTACATCTACATACCTACTGCGCAATTCACCGTAATGCGCGTGGCGGAGGGTACACTGTACCATTACTAGGCATTTCCTTTCGTATTCCACTCCCAAATAGAATGAGGAAAAAAAAAAAGGAATGCCTATATGCCTCCGTACGAGCCCTAATTTCTCTTATCTTGTCTTTGTGATCACCACGCGAAATGTAAGTAGGCGGCAGCAAGATCGTACTACACTCAGCTTCAAATTACGGCCCTCTAAATTTCCTCAACAGAAATTCACGAAAAGAACGTCGTCTTTCTTCCAGCGATCCCCAATTGAGTTGCCGGAGCATTTCCGTGACACTCGCGCATTGGTCGAACCTACCGGTAACAAATCTAGCTGCTCGCCTCTGAACCGCCTCTATGTCTTCCTTTAAACTGATCTGCTGCGGGTCCCAAACACTTGAGCACTACTCAAGACGTGGTCGTACAAGCGTTTTATACGCGGTGTCCTTTACAGATGAAGTACACATCTTCCCAAAATTCTCCCAATAAACCGACGTCTGTCCGCCTTACAACGGTCCTGACATGTTCTTTCCATTTCATATCACTCTGCAATGTTACGCCTAGATATTTGAACGATGCGACTGCTTCAAGAAGCTCACTACTAATGCTATATTCGAACATTATGGGATTGTTTTTCCTACTCATACGCATCACCTTACATTTTTCTACATTGAGAGCTAGCTGCCATTCTTCGCACCAACTAGAAATTTTGTCTAAGTCATCCTGAATGCTATTACAGGCAGTTAAAGACGACACCCCCCATACACGACAGCATCATCAGCAAAAAGCCGAAAATTACAACTTACTCTCTCCATCAGATAATTTATAGAGATAGACAATAATAGCGGTCCTATCACACTCCCCTGGGGCACGCCTGACGATACACTCGTCTCTGATGAACACTCGCCGTCGAGAACAACGTACTGCGTTCTATAACTTAAGAAGTCTTGCAGCCAGCCACAAATATGTGAACCTATTCCATAAGCTCGTATCTTCGTTAGAAGTCTGCAGTGTGTTATGTAAATGATGTACGAGTTGGGGTGGAAATCATTAAAGGAAGGGCGTTGTTCGTTGCGGCGAAATTTACTTGAGAAACTTCTGTTACTAAAGTTTTCGTCCGAATGCGAAGATATACTGTTAGCGCGCATCTACATAGGACGTGATCGTTATAATAACATAAGAGGAATTTCGTCTAAAACGAAAATATTTAGGCGTTTCTTTTTCCCCGCGAGCTATTGGAGAATGGAACTGTAGAGAAATATCATAATAGTGCTTCGATGAACCTTCTGCCATGCACTTTAATGTGACTTGCAGAGTAAAAAAAGGTAAAGCAGTGAACAATCCGAAGTTTAGTTTGATCACCACAGTGCTTTACTAGGCATGGTCCTGTTTGTAGGTGGTATGTCGTTGCCTTCCTCCGACCTTCGAACTGACTTACCCAACCAGTTATAGGAGGACCTACAGTTTAACGTGGGTTCCGAACCACGGTGCTACTCGGTATTTTTCACATGAGAAATACTGCCAGAGGTGAAAGAAGTGGAGAGTGACAGATAAAAATCCTAGGAGCTGGCGGGGATCGAACCCGCGACCTTTGGATTAGGAGTCTGGCACTCTACCACTGTGCTACCGAGGAGTATTTATGTCAATATACATCTGCATAGATACTCTGCGAATTACATTTTAGTGCCTGGCAGAGGATTCATTAACCACTTTCATAAGTTTTCTCTAATAGCGCGCGGAAAGAAAGAACACATAAATCGTTCCGTTTCGATCTGATTTCTCTTATTTTATTGGGATGTCATGTCTCCCGAAGTAGGTGGGTGCTAGCAAAATATTTTAACATTCAGAAGTAAAAGTCGGTGATTGAAACTTCGCAAATAGATCACGCCGCAATGAATAGCATCTTTCAAATCATGGGACTTAGCTACGGGGTCATCAGTCCCTAAACTTACGAACTAGCTAACACTAAGGACGGCACAAATATCCATGCCCGAGGGGGGATTCGAATCCTCGACCGTAGTGACCGTGCAGACCGTGACTGGAGCGCGTCAGTCCCCGGCTATGTAGCCGGCCGGCTATGTAGCAATGACTCGCAAGTTCATCAGTATTAGCGATACGTAATCAATGCGCATTCTGTCAGGTGCTAAGAAATGCTACGTCAAAACATCGGCATTTTGCAATGAACAACGGCTCTTTTCACAGTTCCGATAATAACGTCTTTCTTTTAATGATTTCCACCCCAATTCGTGCAACATTTACGTGACGATTTCACCCCCGTAACGTAATAAAAACAAAACGAGCTGCCCTTCTCTGAACCTTCTCAATAATGTAGGTAGGATAAGAGTCTCTCGGAAACTGTAAAGACACTTTGGTGATCAGTTGCTTCCAGAGTTGTTAGAGGAAGTGGTGGCCCCGCGGTTGAGTAATGAATAAGTGTTAGGTGTAGCGCTCCGCAGGCGGCGTGTCACTCACGGCGTGGAGTCGTCGCCCGCGGCGCCGTGCATGCTGGTGCTGGTGCTGTGTGCTGGCTGGTGCTGTCGCTGTCGCTGGCTCCTGCCCGCCGGTCGGCCGCGCACTGCCCCGCCTCGCCGCGCGGCCTTCCGCCCCCGCTGCCGCCGCCGCCTCCGCGAGCGCGCCTAATCCCGGCGCTCACAGTAAGGCACGGCAGTTACGTGTGCCCGGCCGCCCTGCGCTCTGCCCACGCGGCGGGCGCTCCGTCCCTCGCGGCTCGCGCCTCCGCGACACTTTCGCCGGCGCAGCTTTCGCGGCGGTGCGGCTAAAAAGCGCGCTGCACGCCACGCTGGCCGCTGCCCCTTCTCCCACCCGCGGCCGGACACGGCTCTGCCCATCCCGGCGCCGCCACCTGCCGCGTGCTCCAGCGCGACACGCTCCAGAGGATGGCTGCTCAGACTGCTCTCCACTACCCAATATGGCAGCGCCTCTTTCAACCACGAGCGACTAGATATCGCAGCATGGAATGGTCGCGTGATCTAAGGCGTTAGCGCCGAGCGAGGTGGCGCAGTGGTAACGCACTGGACTCGCATTCGGAAGGAAGGTGGTTCAAATCCACCTCCGGCCATCCAGATTTAGGTTTTCCGTGATTTCCCTAAATCGCTCCAGGCATATGCCGGGATGGTTCCTTTCAAAGGACCAACAAGATGCCGAACAAATCAACCAATTGGTAGCAGCCTGCCGGCCGCGGTGGCCGAGGGGACTGAGGCGCTCCAGTCACGGTCTGCACGGCCACTAAGGTCGGGGGTTCGAATCCCCCTTCAGGCATGGATATTGGTGCCGTCCTTAGTGTTAGCTAGTTCATAAGTAGTTAGTAAGTTTAGGGACTGATGACCCAGTAGTTAAGTTCAAAAAACGTTCAAATGTTTGTATAGTCTATGGGACTTAACTACGGGGTCATCAGTCCCTAAACTTACAAACTACTTATGAACTACTGACGAACTAGGACGGCACAAATAACCATGCCCGAGGGGGCGATTCGAACCCCCGACCGTAGTGGCCGTGCAGACTGTTACCTTTTTTTTTTCGTCAGGTGGATCTAAGTTTTGCGGCCGTTGTTTCAGTTCGGTCTTGTTTGTTCGTTGTATATTTGGCTCAGCTTTTTTTATTACAGAAGGCGTTTAGCCCCCTGACCGGGCGCGCTGAGTCACGGCGCCAGGCTACTGAAGCGCCTTAGTCTCCTCGGCCACCGCGGCCGGCCCGTAATTAAGTCTCATAAGCTATACAAACATTTAAACATTTGGTAGTAGCCTACACACGTTCCGACCAACTGCACGCAGCGCCACCTTGTTCTGGATGTCTGTTTGTCGAACTGTTTTTGTTTTCGCGTGTTCGCTGTGCAGACGACCTCAGGCATGGAAGTTGGTCGGGAAGCCCTACACACGGTACAATTTATCGGGAGAAGTGACGGGAGAATCGGAAATCCGGTGGTTAGGCACAACCAACCGGCCGACAAGGAAAGTTGGTCGGGTAGCGCCGAAAACCGCCCAATTTATCGGGTGACCAATGAATTGGTCCAATAAATAGCATCGTGTGTATGGCCCTTAAGATGCCTTGCTGCGGAGCGCACGATTGCTCGACGTCGGACGTCCAAGTCCTCTCTCAGTCAGCGGCGTCTTTTTTTTTTTTTTTTTTTTTTTTTTTTTTTTTTTTTAAATACTTTTAGGGCGCAAACTATTGCAGTCATAAGCGCCCAACTCAAATTGTATCAATAACCTGCGCTAAAAAAGCAAAGGAAAAAGCAAACACGCTAAAACCAATCAACTTTAAAAAATGATTACTCCCTGGGTCAGAATTCCTCTTGATAAAAGAGGCAGCTATAGTCCCCTGAGGGCAGTGAGGAGGGGGGGGGGGAGGGAGGAATTAAATTTCCCTCGCCATATTAGTGGGACGGATAAAAAGTAAGACACAGCCAGCCAAGTGTTTGTGATCTGTTAAAATGTCGGAAAAGTCCGATGGAAAACACAAACTTTGACGGAGACAGTTGAATAAGATATCAGTTTGGTGTAAAAATTGGCAGTTGACTCTAAATAATGAGAATTGTGAAGTCGTCCACATGTGTACGAAAAGAAATCCGTTAAACTTTCTTTACATGATAAATCAATCAAATGTGAAGGCTCTAAACTCCAGGAAATACCTAGGAATTACAAATACTTCTGACTTAAATTGGAAAGAACACGTAGATAATGTCGTGGGAAAGGCGAACCAGAGACTGCGTTTTATTGGCAGAACCCTTAAAAGATGCAACAGAACTACTAAAGAAACTGCATACACTACAATTTTCCGTCCTTTTATGGAGTATTGCTGCCCAGTGTGGGATCCTTATCAGGTGGGTTTGTCGGAGGACATCGAAAGAGTCCAAAGAAGGGCAGCTCGTTTCGATACTGGGGAGACAGCGTTACGGAAATGATACAGGATCTGGATAGGAATCATTACAACAACGGCGCTTATCGCTGCGGCGTGGGCTACCTGCGAATGCGAAAATATATTATTGACTCCCAATTACATAGGTAGAAACGATCATCAGAATAAAATACGAGAAATCAGAGCTCGAACGGAGAGATTCAGGTGTTCTTTCTTCACGCGCGCCATTCGAGAATGGAATGGGAGATAAAATAGTATAACGGTGGTTCAATGAACCCTCTGCCAGGCACTTAAATGTGATTTGCTGAGTATCCCATGTAGATGTATATGTAGAAAACGTGGGCATTGCTCCAGAATGTGGAGTACAGTCAGGGGTTGTGCACAGTGTCCACAAAGACAGGCTGGGTAGCCACACAGTGGGTAAAACGGCAGTGTCCTACGACACAGACAAATATATACAGACGGGAAACCTCCGTAAGGGCCCGGTCACACCCTCAGGGGTGCGGGGCGGGGGTGCTGAAGCAGTTCCGTAAGATATCCCATGATGGCGCTGAGGTCAGAAGCATCCCTTTAAAACTGGCCAGAGCAGGTTGCAGCTAGCATCTGATCCCACCACCACTTCCCTCAAACGCCAGCAAGCCGTACACATACACTTACTAAATAAAAAGGCTGGACAGAGCCTTGGTCTCATGGCAGGCGGCATGAGCTCTACCCTCAGCCTCCCCTCTACGCTACCCTCTGACGTGCGAGAGGCACCCTCAGAAGCGCCTCTAGTCTGGTCTACCAGTACTAAGCTGGGGAACCGCCTGACATCTGGTGGCATCTTACGGAACTACGAGGGGAGCCTAGGACAGAGGTTTAGGGGGGGCTTCTTCTCAGTATATGTTACTCTGCCCATGCGCAGCCAGACGAGAATGACGCATTCGCGGCGGGAGGGCCGAGAGGAGGACAACGAAACAGTAGGGGAAGTCTTAATATCCCGGAGTTTGTTTCCTTGGAGGGAGGACCCGTGTGCATGCCAGAGCGATACCACACGCCGTGAGACTTCCGCCTTAAGGTCACCCCGGGGAATTGAATGGGCAGCGAGCCGGGGTAGGGAAGCTGCTTCCTTGGCAGCAGTATCCACACACTCATTCCCTGTAATTCCAACATGACCAGCAATCCACAGAAAAACCACAGTGGCACCACTGACACTGAGTGAATAGAGGCATTCCTGGATACGCTGCACTATGGGACGGACTGGGTATTGCTCACAGAGGCTCTGAAGAGCAGTGATTCCGAGCAGATGACTCTGTTGGGTAGCGAGTATCGCTTGATGTACTGGGTGGCCTCATAAATAGCAAATAGCTCCACAGTAAAGGTCAGGGGCGTGTGTGTCGCCCTTAGGTTAGTTTAACTTATTAGTTTGCAAACCTAGGGGCTAATAACCAAAGAAGTTAAGCCCCATAGATTTACAAACATTTAATCATTCTAAGGCGTCATGCTACGGATTGGACGGCCGATCCCGCCAGAGGTGCGAGTCCTCCTTCGGGGATGGTTTGTGTGTGTGTGTGTGTGTGTGTGTGTATGTGTGTGTGTTGTCTTTTCCTTACCATAACCTACTTCAGTTAGTTTACGTGGTTTGTAAGTATAGGGACTGATGGCCATATCAGTTCCGTTCAAAAGGTTTACAATCATTTTACTAAATATTCCAGAAAATATGCATTCGATAAAAAAAGGATGTTCTGTACGAAAACACAATTCCGCTACAGCTGGTCAGTCCTTAACCCTTTCATTCCCAAATTACGAATTCAGCTTCGGAAAAATGAAAATTCAGTGTTTTCTGTATTACTACAGTCCACTAAGCATCAAAATATGTGTTTCAAAATTTTTGATCGAACTATTGCTTTTGACGTCATGTATTTCATTCGCAATATATATCGAGGTATTTTATTACTTGGACGTTATTTTCTTAATAGTTAACACTGCAAGATCAATAATTCTAGCATAATTTTCGCCATCGTATCAAAGACAATACAATTCATGGCTGAAATAAAACAGGAACCACACTCATGCTCACACTCACAACCACATACAGATGGCAACGTAACATAAACACCAAGATGGGTAGATTAATGCCTCAGAAGAGGCTAGACGCCGTACCAAGCGGCAAAATATCGTACTAGAAGCACGTTTTTCATCAACAAAAATGCTACTTCAAGGACTGATAGACAGAATAAGGTATAAATCAGCGCTTAAAACGTTGTCGACGAACAACACTGCGACTGAAAGGGTTAACACCACACCTCCCCTCCCCCTCAGTGAAAGGTGTAATTTATTCAGAGTCTGCCCGTTTTTATCTACATCTATATCTACATGGATACCCTGCAAGTCACACTGAAGTGTATGGCAGAGGGTTCATCAACCACTTTTATGATACTTCTCTACAGTTACATTCTCTAATAGCTCGCGGGAAAAAGGAACACCTAAATATTTATGTTTTCGATCTGATTTCTCTTATTTTATTACGATGATCATGTCTCCCTATGTAAGTGAGTGCTAACAAAATATGTGCGCATTCGTAAGAGATACTTGGTGAAAGATATTTCGCAAATAGATCTCGGCGCAACAAATAAAGTCTTCCTTTTAATGATTTGCATCCCAACTCGTGCATCATTTCCGTGACACTCTCTCTCCTATATCGCGATAATACAAAACGAGCTGCCCTTCTCTGAACTTTCTCAAAATCGTCTGTCAGTCCCACCTGGTGTGGATCTCACAATGCGCAGCAATACTCCGAAATAGGACACACAAGTGTAGTGTAGGCAGTTTCTTTAGTAGAGCTATTTCATCTTCTAAGTGTTCTGATGCCAATGAAACGTAGTGTTTGGTACGCTTTACCTACAATATTTTCTACGTGTTCTTTCCAATTGAAGTTTATCGTAATTGTTACTCTTAGGTATTTAGTAGAATTGACGGCCTGTAGGTCTGGCTCATCAACTGTGTAACTGAAGTTTAACGGATATCTTTTAGGGGTCATATGGATGACCTCACATTTATCATTTTTAAGGGTCAATTACCAATTTTTGCACCATGCAGCTCTTATCTAAATCATTTTGCAGTTCCTTTTGATCTTTTGATGACTTTACTAACGGATAAATGACAGCATCTTTCGTTGACAGTCTAAGAGAGCTACTGAGATTGTCTCCTACATCTTTTATAGAAATAACACTTTACTGTGGAACGCCAAATATCGCTGTTCTACTCGATGGCTTACCGTCAATTACAACAAACTGTGTCCTTTCTGACAGGAAATCACGAATCCAATCGCACAACTGTAGCGATATTCCATCAGCACGCAATTTCATTAGAAGACGCCTGAGAGGTTCAGTATCAAAAGCCTTCCGGAAATCTAGAAATACGGAATCTATTTGACATTCCTTGTCAGTAGCACTCATCACATCGTGTGAGTAAAGAGCCAGCTGTGTTTCACAGCATTGCAGTTAGTCCCCAACCTTTCTCGGGTATAGATTCCTTTCTTTCTTAGTCCCTCTCGTTCACCGAGCGAGGTGGCGCAGGGATAATTCACTGCACTGGCATTTGGGAAGATGGTGGTTGAAATCCTGCTTCAACCGTTCAGATTTAGGAGTTCTGTGATATCACTAAACCACTTCAGGTAAATGCTACGATGGTTCCTTTGAAAGAACACGGCCGATTTCCTCCCCATCGTACCCGATACAAATCCGAACGTGAGATCCTTTTCGAATGACCACGTTGTCTTTGAGACGTTAAACGGCCGTGCGGAACGGCCGTGTGGTCTAAGGAGCATTGCCACGTAATAGAAGATCGTTCACGGTGGAGGGTCAAGTCCTGTGTGTGTGTGTGTGTGTGTGTGTGTGTGTGTGTGTTTTGTCCTTAGTGTAAGTTAAAGTAGTTAGTAAGTCTAGGGACTGACAAAAACAGCAGTTTGGTCCACCAGCTTTACAAACACCTGAATATTTGATATGGAAATTAAACCATAAGCATCATTCATACATCTCTCACCATCGCCTTCTAGCCTGCTCAAAGTCCATTTCAGTGTCCATTTCATGCAGCCCAAGTGTTGTCGTATCTCCTGAACCGAGGCCAACGAGAAATAGAGACCGTGGCGCGTACGTCATGTCACGTCATCAGAGTAGTCTTGAGACAACGCGATGGGTTACTGGCTGGCCGTTGGGGCACAGCTCACTGTCTCATAGCGGCCAGCCAGTCAGCTAGCGAGCGCGCTGTCTCAAGCCTTCTCTGATTATGTGACGTAATGTCCGCGCCACCGCCTCTCTTTCTCCTTGGCCACGTCTTGCAGTGTGTGTGTCATACAGTAACACAGTATGTTACATGTAAGTGGTTGCCCATGACGGGAAATAATCCTTTCTTCACTGCGGAGGCACACCTAGGCCGTTGTTCTTAGGAGAATCAGTTTGAAAAAACCGTAAGTTTCAATAATAGTGGGCAGGGTAGAGTTGAGAATTTATATCTGACGATAGGCATACTCCGTGCAGGTCTGTTGTTACCCGTGTCCCCACTGGTGAAGGGATCTGGTGAAGGGATCTGGTTCGAATCCCGACTAGGCACATTTTCAACTTCCCGCATTTGCAGCTAATTCATACATTCCGTGAGTAAGAATAAAACAGTATAATTTTACAGGTTCGTACAGTGGAATATTAATATATCGTCTGTGATATGAGTTACGAATTAAGGTGGAAATAAAAGTGTAATAATACAATTACTGATACAGTCGTTGTTCTTTCGGACATGTTCGAACGAGCAGACACCATATCCATGGCTGTATATATGCCCCCAACATGCAGCTGACTATTCGAATATTTGTAAAACTTTTGGTCCAAACTGATATGATGATCAGCTACTAGGCTTAGAAACTACTAAAATTAAGCCGGCCGTGGTGGCCCAGCGGTCTGCGGCGCGCCAGTCACGGTCTGCAGGGCCACTATGGTCGGGGGTTCGAATCCCCCCTCAGGCATGGATATTTGTGCCGTCCTTAGTATTAGCTAGTTCATAAGTAGTTTGTAAGTTTAGGGACTGATGACTCCGTAGTTAATTCCCATAAGATATACAATCATTTGAACATTTGAACTTAAAATAACTCACATAAAGACTAAACACACAGACCGATGCCCGAGGGAGGACTCTAACCTCCGTCGGAAACGGACGCTCAGTCCGTAGCATGACGCCTGAGGCCTTAGGTCGCGAGGCCAGCTATTTCCGTGTGGATACATACTCCCATGAACCACAGACATTGCCGAGGTGGGGTGGCTTGCGTGCCTCAACGATACAGATAGCCGTACCGTAGGTGCAACCACAGCGGAGGGGTATCTGTGGAGAGGCCAGACAAACGTGTGGTTCCTGAAGAGGGGCAGCAGCCTTTTCAGTAGTTACAGGGGCAACAGTCTGGATGATTGACTGAGCTGGCCTTGTAACATCAGCTAATGTGGCTTTGCCACACAGTTACTGCGAACGGCTGAAAGCAAGGGGAAACTACAGCCGTTATTTTTCCCGAGGGCATGCAGCTCTACTGTATGAACATATGATGATGGCATCGTCTTGGGTAAAATATTCCGGAGGTAAAATAGACCCCCATTCGGATCTCCGGGCGGGGACTACTCAGGAGGATGTGATCATCAGGAGAGACAGTACTGGCATTCTACGGGTCGGAGCGTGGAATGTCAGATCCCTTAATCGAGTAGGAAAATTAGAATATTTAAAAAGGGAAATGGATAGGTTGAAGTTAGATATAGTGGGGATTAGTGAAGTTCGGTGGCAGGATGAACAGGATTTCTGGTCAGGTGAGTATGGGATTATAAATACAAAATCAATTGGAGGTATCACAGGAGTAGGATTGATAATGAATAAGAAAACAGGAATGCGGGTAAACTACTATGACCAGCACAGTGATCGCATTATCATTGTCAAGATAGATACGAAGCCAACGCCGACAACAGTAGTACAGGTTTATATGCCAACTAGCTCTGCCGATGATGAGGAAATCGAAGAAATATATGAGGAGCTAAAGGGAATTATTCAGACAATTAAGGGAGAGGAAAACTTAATTGTTATGGGCGACTGGAATTCGGTAGTAGGACAAGGAAGGGAAGGTAAGATAATAGGTGAATATGGTCTGGGCAAAAGGAATGAAAGAGGAAGCCGCCTGGTAGAATTTTGCACAGAACATAATTTAGTTATTACAAACACCTGGTTTAAGAATCACAAAAGAAGGTTGTACACGTGGAAGAGACCAGGAGACACCGGGACATACCAGATAGATTTTATAATGGTGAGACATAGATTTCGGAACCAGGTTTTAAATTGTACGACATACCCAGGGGCAGATATAGACTCTGACCATAACTTGTTGGTTATGAACTGTAGGCTGAAACTAAAGAAACTACAAAAAGGTAGGAAAGTAAGGAGATGGGACCTGGATAAATTGAAGGAACCTGAGGTTCTTAAGAATTTCAGAGGGAGCTTTAGGCAACAATTGACAGAAACAGGGGAAAATAAAGCAGTAGAGGAGGAATGGGTAAAATTGAGAGATGAAATAGTGAAGGCTGCAGAGGACAAAATAGGTAGGAAGGCAAGACCTACAAAGAATCCTTGGATATCACAGGAGATACAAAATTTAAACGATGAAAGGAAAAAAATATAAAAATGCAGCAAATGAAACAGGCAAAATGGAGTACAGACGACTAAGAAATGAGATTGACAGGAAGTGCAAAATTGCTAAGCAGGAGTGGTTAGAAGGCAAATGCAAGGATATAGAAGAATGTATAAATAGGGAAAAAATAGATGCAGCCTACAGGAAAATAAAAGAAACATTTGGAGATAAGAAAAACAGCGATATGAATATCAAGGACACTGATGGAAAACCAGTTTTCAGCAAAGAAGGGAAAGCTGAAAGGTGGAAAGAGTATATAGAGGGGCTCTATGAAGGAAATGAACTTCGAGACAATATTGTAGGAAGGGAAGAGGATGTAGATGTAGATGAAATAGGAGACACTGTACTGAGAGAAGAATTTGACAGAGCCCTGAAAGACCTAAGTCGAAACAAGGCCCCTGGAGTAGATGATATTCCCTCAGAGCTTCTGAAGTCTCTGGGAGAACCAGCCATGTCAAAATTGTTTCACCTGGTGTGTAAGATGTATGAGACAGGTGAAGTACCCTCAGACTTTAAGAAAAATGTTATAATCCCCATTCCAAAGAAAGCAGGTGCAGACAGGTGTGAAAACTACAGAACCATCAGTTTAATAAGTCATGGTTGCAAAATATTAACACGAATTATATACAGAAGGATGGAAAAGCTGGTAGAAGCCGACCTCGGGGAAGATCAGTTTGGGTTCAGGAGAAATGTAGGAACACGGGAGGCAATACTCACTTTACGGCTTATCCTAGAAGATAGATTAAGAAAAGGCAAACCTACATTTCTAGCTTTTGTAGATTTGGAGAAGGCTTTTGACAATGTTGATTGGAATAAACTCTTTCAACTTCTGAAGCAAGCAGGAGTAAAATATAGGGAGCGTAAGGTTATTTACAACTTGTACAAAAGCCAGACAGCGATTGTCAGAGTTGAAGGGCATGAAAGGGATGCAGTGGTTGGGAAGGGAGTAAGACAGGGTTGTAGCCTTTCTCCAATGTTATTCAATTTGTACATTGAGCAAGCTATAAAGGAAAGCAAGGAGAAATTTGGAGAAGGAATTAAAGTTCAGGGTGAAGAATTAAAAACTTTGCGTTTTGCCGACGACATAGTAATTCTGTCAGAGACAGCAAAGGACCTGGAAGAGCAGTGAAACGGAATGGACAGTGTGTTGAAAGGTGCATATAAGATGAAGATTAACAAGAGTAAAACTAGGGTAATGGAGTGCAGTGTAAGAAAATCAGGTGATGCTGAAGGAATTAGATTGGGTAATGAAGCAATAAAGGAGGTAGATGAATTTTGTTACTTGGGCAGTAAAATAACAAATGATGGTCGCAGTACAGTGGATGTAAAATGCAGTATGGCAATGGGTAGAAAAGCGTTCTTGAAAAAGAGAAATTTGTTAACCTCGAATATTGATTTAAGCCTAAGGAAGTCCTTTCTGAAGGCATTTGAATGGAGTGTGGCATTGTGCGGGAGTGAGACATGGACGATAAACAGTGCGGACAGGAAGAGGATTGAGGTTTTTGAAATATGGTGCTACAGAAGAATGCTGAAGATTAGGTGGGTGGATCGCGTAACTAATGAGGAGGTACTGAACACAATTGGGGAGAAAAGAAATTTCTGGCATACCTTGACTAAAAGAAGGGATCGATTGGTAGGACACATTCTTAGACATCAAGGAATTGTGAATTTATCGTTGGAGGGAAGTGTGTGGGGTAAAAACCGCAGAGGAAGACCAAGAGATGGATACATTAAGCAGATTCAGACAGATGTAGGTTGCCGTTCTTATGTGGAGATGAAGAGGCTTGCTCAGGATAGGTTATCGTGGAGAGCTGCATCAAACCAGTCTCCGGACTGAAGACCACAACAACAACACATAAACACGCGCGATCCCTTGAGGGAATGCAGCTGGCTGAGAGCAGGAGCGGGGAACACTACCATCATAGTGTGCGATATGTTAAGAATCTGAGCAGAGCAGCCGCGGTGGAATAGCCGTGTGCACTAAGCCGTCTTGCTGCGATGCGCGCGGTTGTTCGCCGTCGGAGGCCCCAACTCTCCCTCGGGCATGGATGTGTGTTGTTCTTAGGATAAGTTAGTTTCAGTAGTTTGTAAGTTTAGGGACCGCTGACCACTGCAGTTAGGTTCCATAACTTTACAAACATTTGAACATTTTTGAAAAGAAGAGAAAGCTTGTCTGGATAGCCTAAATCGCAGGTCAGCGCACTCGGTCGGAGGGCTTGACGTCCTGTGCAATAATAAATTAAAAAACTAAGACCGAAACTCATCGAACAATTTACTACAAAAACGAACGACCGTAAAGAACCGACGACCAGTCCGAAAAAAAAATCCCTCTATCCCAAACCGCGAATTTCGGGTTTGAATCCTGGACCTTGAAGTAATTATCTACTTGGCCAGTGAATTGATTTTAATTTCCTAAAACAATCGATATGCAGTAAATATGTAATAAATGGACACCTCATGCGTCCTGATTGTTTTTCATTAACCTAATTGATTCTGATCTCATATTTCAAATGTTCAAATGTTTGTAAAGCTTATGGGACTTGACTACGGGGTCATCAGTCCCTAAACTTACAAACTACTTATGAACTACTTACGAACTAGGACGGCACAAATAGCCATGCCCGAGGGGGGATTCGAACCCCCGACCGTAGTGGCCGTGCTGACCGTGACTGGAGCGCCTCAGTCACCTCGGCCACCGCGGCCGGCTTCATATTTCATGGATTATATTTCATAGTACGAGTAATTTCGAAGACACATTTAGTGGTATTCGTGTGTACTGTCTGCAAAATTTCTCGCAAATACAGGAAGGTTCAAATGTTCAAATGTTTGTAGAACTTATGGGACTTAACTACGGGGTCATCAGTCCCTAAGCTTACAAACTACTTATGAACTACTTATGACTAAGGATGGCACAAATATCCATGCCCGAGGGGGGATTCGAACCCCCGACCGTAGTGGCCGTGCAGACCGTGACTGGAGCGCCTCAGTCCCCTCGGCCACCGCGGCCGGCATACAGGAAGGAAGCTTGGGGTTTAACGTCTCGTCGACAGCGTCGTCATTAGAGACGGAACTGACGCTCGGATTTTTGGGTAAGGATAGGGAAAGGAATCGGCCGTGCCCTATTCAAAGAAAGCATTCCGGCATTTTCCTGGAGTGATTTAGGAAAATCACGCAAAATCTAAATCAGGATTGCCGGAAGTGGATTTGAACCACCGTCCTTCCGTTGACAGTTCAGTGTGTTACCACTGCGGCACCTTGCTCTGTCGCAAATTCAATTAGTACCGTAGAAATAAGAGAAATAAGGTAAAGTAAATTATAGATTGTAAATTGTAACTACATAACGAATGTTGCAGTTTTACAGCATGAACAGCGTAAGTGAAGTAAGTGATAAACTTATTTCCATTTATCATTTTTCAATAGTTGTCAGCGAGAAAGAGTTTTGTAAACGTTTGAATTTGTGGTAATTTTTTTACAAGTAACTAAGCGCTCTGATTCTCAAATAGCGAATGGGTAAAGTTTTGTCGCATGATAGGGCAGTTTTTGTGAGTGTCATTGTTTATGATGACATATTTCCCGGATCTCTGTGTCACAGGAGACTTTTATCCCCATAGCGATTGTTCCTTGACAGCAAGGAATGTTTGTTCCAAATTTGATTGAGATGTGGAACATTGTCGCATGATACGGTAATTTTTAGAGAATTTATGGAATTGATAGAGCTGAAGCATTGAATTAAAATTTGTGGTGCGGCCGGGAATCGAACCCGGACCTCCATGCTTACTAGGCAGACGTCTTAACCGTTAGACTACCACACCACTAACGATTAAGGCGCCTCGGAATAGTCTATGTACGATTTCCCTCCACAACACAAACTTTAATTCAGCTTCTTTGTTCCAAAGATAATTGCCACTACTATTGAAATTGAAATTTATGGAATATTCCGTCAGTGCTTGGAGGAATAAAGACATATTAAAAACTTAAATACGTACTATTTTTGTTCCACAATATTATTTATTTGCTTGTTATTAGCAGCTTTCGGCTTCTTAGGCCATCGTCAGATAACTTCATACTAAAACAGATAGTCCACACATGACATTGAGCTTTAAAAACCATCTTTGTATATGTAACCTCAATGTTATGTGTGGACTACCTGTTTAGTATGAAGTTATCTGACGATGGCCTAAGAAGCCGAAAGCTGCTTATAACAAAAGAAATAAATGATATTGTGGAACAAAAATACCACTTATTTAAGTTTTTAGAGTATTTCATAGATTGTGATTTCATATTTCCTGAAATGTGTGTCGTAGGTGACTCTTGCCCTCATAACAATTGTGTTTTGATAGTTCGAGACGTCATATCTCCTGAAATGTCTGTCATAGGTGACTCTTGCCATCATAGAAATTGTTTTTAGATATTAAGGAATATGTTTATCGAATTTTGTTGAATTTGGTCCTCTAGTTTAGGAGAAGGCGTGGAACGACCGAAAAAGTGGTGGAATTGATGTCATCGAACATGAACGAAAACTGGAAATAGCGTGTCCCGGCAACTCCCTTGGCTTCGCTTGTTAAATCCTACTGAGATATCTCCTTGATCTATACTATTCCCTACTAGGGAGGTTTTCTGTTCGTGATAGATTGCGTTGGGCACGTCCTCAAAACTTCTTCAGGCAGCTAAATAACGACACTCCATTTGTTACCACGTCCGTGCCGGGTGAGAGGCAGATAAGCCAACGCCGATGGCGTAGGGCACAAAAAACTGTTCTAAGGAAGAAGGAAAAAATTAAAGATAGATGGTTTAAGCACTGACCGGCAAAGGTACGTAGTTCCTCCTCTCTTCGGGTTGGACAAGAAGCCTTTCCTTCGGCCTCGGCAAAATCTAAATGCACGCTGCTATCAAAGCGTCACTTTTACGGAGTAGATTTCTCAGGTATTAGCTCTGTAGAGTTCTAAGCTCGTTGACGGTTGCCTACGTAACACCTGCCAGGGGCAAGAAACGTTGGTTTTCAATTAATGATTAATTACTGACAGGATTTTAAATTTTTAAATGCTACCACAGTCTACTCATTAAGAGATTTAATTATATGTTAAGAATGTAACTTAAAAGAGAAACATTACAGCTAGAAACTGTTTGTATTGAAGCAGAATGGCTTACGGCGCTATCCGTTATTAAAGAATGAGGGTGGTTAACAACTTCCAGCGATATTTACTCGTAATTTCAACGGTATTTCGCTGACGATTTCCACAAAATGACGAAACTAAAATAATAGTTATCGATTACTACATTCATGTTCATGCAGAAAACTTTTGTATCGTTCTTGAAGGAGACAGACGAAAACAAATATTTTCCAGCCTCTTAAGCGTCGATCCTATAGAGCCCTCTAAAAGTAATTACCTAGCACACAGAAGTATTTCGTAGTTTTCATTCCACGCTGTATTTCGCTGACGATTTCCACAAAATGACGAAACTAAAATAATAGTTATCGATTACTACATTCATGTTCATGCAGAAAACTTTTGTATCGTTCTTGAAGGAGACAGACGAAAACAGATATTTTCCAGCCTCTTAAGCGTCGATCCTATAGAGCCCTCTAAAAGTAATTACCTAGCACACAGAAGTATTTCGTAGTTTTCATTCCACGCTGTATAAGCATTTGCAGTATTCATTCATCGGTCGCCAAAACTTTTTGCTAAGTGAGCAATTGTACAACGGGTGGCAACTGGGCCGCACTTGTATTAGTCGGTGACCTGTATAAATTACTTTGTTATGAGCACAGTTATGCTATGGGCGCGACAAATTGCTTGAAGCAATGATAGATTAAAGTCGACACCATTCGGAAAACTTCCTGTCGAACTATCTTTGTTCTCGATTGTTATGTCCGTCACCGACACCAAAGTGTATCATGTTAATCGGCTGACGATATGTTGTGACTTGTGTATGTGTAGGGTGCCTGTGGAGTAAGTGATTAATAACAGTAATTGTAATAATATGTAAATTGATCGTGTATTGCGAAACACTATCGTGTATGTGAACAAAATGTTTTGAATGCCTATTTTTTCTATTAATTGTGTTTTATAACGACAGATTTAATTTAATGAAATAAATCGTAATTTGCGATCAGTTATGGCTTCACTGTACTAGGTTTAGATGGAATACCAAAGTGCGGCGAATGAACATTTGTGGCCGGCCGGGATTCGAACCCGGGATCTCCTGCTTACTAAGCACACGCGTTGACCACTCCGCTAACGAGGACACAGTGAGCAGTCCCACTGCAGAGGACTCTTGCCTGCACGTCTCCCGCCACACCCAAATCTCCATTCGCCACGCTCTCTCTTTCCTATACTGCAGCCTATTTGTTCTGTAAGAGACAGCGTGACGAATGGAGATTTGGGTGTGGCTGGAGACATGCAGGGAAGAGTCCTCTGCAGTCGGTTTGGTCACTGTGACCTCGGTGGCGGAGTGGTCAACGCGCCTGCCTAGTAAGCAGGAGATCCCGGGTTCGAATCCCGGCGAGGCACAAACTTTCAATTTGGTATTCCCTCTAAACCTAGTACAGTGAAGCCATAACTAATCGTAAATTACGATTTATTTCATTAAATTAAATCTGTCGTTATAAAACACAATAAATAGAAAAAATAGGCGATTTATTTCATTCATCGAATCTGTAACGTCGTCAAAAATATACAATTGTGACTTAATTTAATTCCATATTACTCGTTTCAAACATATAGAAGTGAAAAAAGTCACGGGATACCTCCAGCTATCGTATCTGACCTCCGTTTATCCTGGAAGGTATGGCAAGTCGACGCGGCATGGACTCAAGTTCTGGAAATCCCAGCAGGAATACTGAGTCAAACAAAATTTCGGAGGTGTTGCCGGTGCAAAATTTTGTGCCTGAACTGACGTCTCGATTATGTCCTATAAATATTCGATGGTATTAATTCAAATAGCGCGGAATTATTTTTTTTTTCTCGGAAGCTATTTATTAAAAAAAAATGTTTGTACAACTTATGGGACTAAACTACGGGGTCATCAGTCCCTAAGCTTACAAACTACTTATGAACTAACTAAGTCTAAAGACGTCACAAATATCCATGCCCGAGGGGGATTCGAACCCCCGCCCGTAGTGGCCGTGCTGACCGTGACTGGAGCGCCTCAGTCACCTCGGCCTCCGCGGCCGGCGCTATTTATTACCTTCATATGACTGCAGAAGATCGTTAAGAGTGATTTTTTTTCACAATCACGCCATTACTTTTACAATACCGCCCTTCTTTCTGGAATGACGTCAAAATGAATGTTTTATAAATTTAATCTGATGAATCATTATTATTATTAAAGAAACATTTAAGATAAAATATAAACACATAAATATCTCAAAAATTGAAGAAAGTTCAAGAAATATAAACCCAATTACGAGGAAGTCTTCAGTATCTTCTGTATGACACTCAAATTTGCAGCTGTATCCAGCCACTTTGAAATCGACAATACGAGCTAAAATTGATCTGAAATGCGAGCAGGCGAGTCAAAGAAATAAAATACGACACTGTACACGAATTTTTAAAGACAAGAATAACAAAGTAAGCTGCCATTATCGTCCTTCTGGAAGGACGTCAGCGGTATCTGGTTCTCGGGCGATCGGGGTGACCAAATCATTCACTTGAGTTCTCCTGAATGTTCTTCAAACCAATCACCAACAATTTTCCGCCTCATTAACGCCACATTAGTTCCGTCCCGCCTGTCACTTCGTATGTGGGGACCGTATGTTCAGTGGATATATCCATTGAATAATCACTTCAGATGGACTATATGACCCAGTATATCTGATGTCAAACAACCCACCAGCAAATTCCAGAGCGCGTTTATGACAACTTGGGTTCTGGGTTCTGTGGAACACTGTAACACTACCACCAGTTCTTAACGACTGAAATCAGCGCTATTTTGACATAGCCATGGTTTTTCAGATGTCTAGAGTCACGAGCAATTAGATACTGTCTGTCTGTTCCAGCCACACTAACAAAGGACACCTTTGACCCCAAACTCTGGGAACCGCATGAAACCGTGCTTAGAATAAAAAGCAATCGTAATCGAAACAGTGGTGTGCGTCATTTTCATGCAGAACGCAGCACTTGGCTTCTAGCGTCACTAGATGGTGGCATAGTGTAGCTGCACTAACCAGTGCTCCAGTTGCGTGAGAGGTACATCTGCACTACGTATTTGTGTCTTGGAGTGTTCGCAAGAAACTTACTGTGTAAACTGTGTGCAGCGCAGTGATATGAAGAGAATTAATGCTTTGCGTTTGGTCCAAATTCAGGGACCAAGTCAGGGACTTTTGGCCAAACCACAACTGAAAGTTGTTATTGTTGTAGTCTTGGTTCACAGACTGGTTTGATGCAGCTCTCCATCCTACCCTGTCCTGTGCAAGTCTCTTCATCTGAGACCAAGTTCGGCAATCTACATCCTTTTGAATCTGCTTACTTCATTCGTCCCTCGGTCTCCCTCTACGGTTGACGATTTCTTGATGTCTCAGAATGTGTCCCACCAACCTCCCTTCCCTTAGAATATGCCATAAACTCATTTTCTGCCCAATTCTCTTAAGCACCTCCTCGTTAGTTACGTGATCTACCCATCTAATTTTCATCATTCGTCTGTAGCACCACATTTCGAAAGCTTCTATCACCTTTTTGTCTGAACTCCTTATCGTCCAAGTCTCAGTCCCATACAATGCTACACTCCGGACAAATGCTCTCAGAAAGGACTTCCTAACATTTTTTAAACTGAAATTGGATGTCAACAAATTTCAGAAACCATAGCCCATTGCCATTCTGCATTTTATACCTTCTTTACTCACTCAGAAGTTATCTTGCTATCGAAATAACAAAACTCGTCTACTACTGTACTTTTATTGTCTCATTACCTAATCTGATTCCTTCTGCATCGTCTGACTTTCTGACGCTACTTTTCATTATCCTTATTTTACTCTTGTTGATTTTCAAGACACTGTCCATTCCATTCAATTGCTCTTGCAGATCGTCTGAGGTCTCTGACCGAATTACTATGTCATTGGCAAACCGCAAAGTTTTTATTTCTTCTCCCTGAACTTTAATTACGTCTCCAAATTTCTCCTTGCATTCCTTCACTGCTTGCTCAAAGTACAGATTGAACAACATTGAGGAAATTCTACAACCCTGTCTTACTCCCTTACCAACCTTTGCGCCCCTTTCATGCCCTTCGACTCTAATATCCACTGTCTGGTTTTTGTATAAGTTGAATATAACTCTTCGCTCCCCATATTTTACCTCTAAAACATTCAGGATTTGAAAGAGTTTATTCCAGTCGACATTGTCAAAAGGTTTCTCCAAATCTACAAATGCTAAAAACGTAGGTTTGCCCTTCATTAGCCTACCTTCTAAGATAAGTCGTAATGTGAGTATTGCCTCCCGTGTTCCTACGTTTCTCCTAAATCCAAACTTATATTCCCCAGGGTTGGATTCGACAAGTTTTTACATTCGTCTGTAAATAATTCGTGTTAGAATTTGGAACCGTAACTTATTAAACTGATAGTTCTGTAATTTTCACATTTATCTGCACTAGCTTTCTTTGGAATTGGAATTATTATATATTTTTTGAAGTCGTAGGGTATTTCCCCTGTCTCATACATCTTGCAACTGAAAGTACGTGATCGTGATTTCATTGTGAAACTTCACTCTGTGATTCACAGTCAATTTGCTGCACCTACATATAAGCCTATGTTGCAATATGCTTGGCAAAAACCAGGGTATGTCATTGATATACAATAATCATCATTTGAAAATGTAATTAGTGTGGATTTTCATATTGGACTGCGTGAATGCGAAAGTGATTTGGAATGTGATAACGTGGCTTTAATGAGGTGTGCACATTGTTCTCTTCCTCTTTGTTTTAACCACTTCATCGAAATTCCACATCTGCAGTTTTAGGGCTAATATAAGCACTTTCAGGTGTGTGATGCTGTTTATGTGTGTTTTGCGCTATTGTAAGTATTTTAAGCAGAGAGGTTTTGGCGATGCTTGTTTGGATATGTAATGATACTCTAACGCCATTAAATTACATATCATTTCCTTCCTATGTTATTGATATCTTGCTACTTTGTTTTTCTCTGTTTAAATGTTACTTGAGGGACAATGCAAAGTTTTGGCTGGAAATTTCGCACACCACTGTTTACAACTGACTGTTATTTCAAAAGCATTGTTATCTGTGGTCCCGAGCTTTCGAGGTTAAGGGGGCTACTCCCTGCCTATCCAACCCATGTTAATTTAGCCAAATGGAAAACACTTTTTGATGCAGGACCTTAATATTGTTACTGTATGTTACATGATTAATAGAGTCAACTACTTTATCCGTTTTATAGTTTTAAAGAAATACGTTTAATTTATTAACAAAAATATTAAGTTTTTTTCTGCAGAAAATATTTCTTTGTGAAGTTCCTAATGGCTGAATATTATTGAATGTGTTATCAGAGGTGGCTGTTTATGTTATACAGAGTCTCTGGAAATTTCATTCCTTTATCTATGATAGTTTCTGATGTAATGGGGCATATGTACTGAAAATTTTAGTTTGCGGGAAATTGACTTTAAAGAAAAAGCTTTTGAAATTTGTTACTTACAGTTAATTAAAACTATCCTGCTTCATATGATGGCCTTTCTTTGGCCTCTATCGGGTCTTCCAGCTTCTTTTTCACCTTCCTGGATGTTTGTCTTGCTTTCTTGGCCATATTAGATGCAGACCTGCCTGCATCGGCTATCCGCATTTTATCACAACGTTGCAACCCAGTGATAATATTTTCACCAGTACTAATTCGCAGCTTTTTCAGTACCCAAAACTTTCCAGTATTACCACAATTGAATGTAATAACAGCAACATGAACTCCTAGTTTCATTGTATACATGCCTAAAAATACAGTTTTAGGAAGGCGGTTCCAAATTATGGTGTTAAAACATTCATTTATTCAAATGTTTGTAGAGCTTAAGGAACTTAACTGCGGGGTCATTAGTCCCTAAACTTACAAACTACTTATGAACTACCTTATCCTAAAGACGGCTTGAACCCCGACGGGGAACGGCCGCGCGCATCGTAGCATAGCCCCTCAATCCACTCGGCTGCTCCGCTGCGGCACATTCATTTGGGTTCTGTGTCTGCCCATGCAGACATTTCCTAGTAAGGTCACGATGAGCCACGTCTCTGAAAACAGACTTAATTGCTGTAATAACAACAGCAGGAAGAGAATGGTGGTGAGACTAAGATTCCCCATTTGCCTGAGCCCTATTGTATTTGCATTACGAATTTTCTCCTGCTGGACACAATGCATGACATGGCTTACCATCAGTAGAGCACTTATAGAAGAATATGACCCAAACATCTCTCTTAGTTGCCTCCAGATTTTCTTTATTTCTCCTAAATGCCTGCCCATAGTATACCTGCAAACGTAAGCATAACAACTACTCGCAATCACACTTGAACAAAACTTAACCGTGTTTTCGAAAGCTTGTTGTTTACAAACAGCAAAAACAAAAGAATGGCGTCTGTTGCATTCCAATGATAGCCAACAGAACTGGAGTAAAAAAAATCCCTAACGTGCATTGTAGGGGATATAAAGATCTAAAATATTTGCAGAAAAGTGGGTGACAGAAAAGTAGCACATAAACACACGTGGTACGAAATGCTCTTTAAATGCTCGAAAAAGAAATTTTTCCGCAAAATCCGTTTCAGAGTACTTAAATAAAACAATCTATCGAAATATGATGAAAATCGAAAATCGATTTTTTTTCTAACTGAACCTCGGTGTGGTCCCCTTAGGTGTCCCTTGTAAGTGGTGCGGTAGGCTCAAATATGATTGCTTCCAGATTTGGATGGAAGTTGCTGCAGCGTGTTGTTTACTTTCACACACTAATGCAGAAGACATTCCATTCTGTCGTTAATGTTTGGAGCAGGGTCACAATTTCCCTGATAGTCAACCACAGTGAAGTTTTGGAACTCTTTCCTTATGCATCACTGGACTGATCCTGAACACTTTGAGGTGGTAAGCAGCATTAGATTCAACTCCCTCCACCCACTCACAGTACGTTTTGCCGGTACGCTATCAAGGTAGTGTGTTATATCTCTGAAGTATTTCATACCTTCTATGAAAAATTTTCTGAATCTTGAGGAGTATCACTTTGAAAATATAATTTTATTACTTTATCTCATTACAGCAACTGTGGTTTATGGGTTAAACTAGTTGCAGGGCTATAGACTTATTTACAACCGGTTTCAGGCAATTATGTCCCTTTCTTCAGGTATCTGTACAGGAAAACAGTTCATAAAAATATTACAGAAAAAATCGAAGGACCTGCACAGAATTAAAGGGGCAAGAGATACAGTGTATATAAATCGTTCTTGAAAGGCATCCAAATTTGAAATGGTAATATACTACATTTCTGATGAAATATAAAAAGAAATAAAATGATTTAAAAGAAAATTTTATATTTGCTTACCCTCATTGTATCCTATATGTTCAATGTAATATCACTGAACATCTAGTGCAGAGATTATGCTAGAACTCGCAAAATGAGCTGTAGATATGTTCATCTTTGGATAAATCACATAGTGGGGGTAAAACGAGAAAGGGAAATAAAATAATAAGATACAAGAGTATTTAAGATACATTAGTCTTGGAAGAAAATGGAATTTTAAGTATGCAAAACCGGCATACTAACCGGCCAAGAAATACTAAGAAAAGTCAAATGTTGAAACTTTTGATAACCTCACCAAGTCTCCATATTCGCACAGATACTAACTCACTTTACAATTATTTTCCAGTATGGAATTTGTTGTCAATGCTCATGCTTGATTCTACTCAGAATATCCATAATTTTTAACAATATCATACTCATTTACAACTCAACTGAAGTATAAGTGTCAAGTTGTTATGCTCACTTTAGTTGCCTCATACCATACAAATTCTAGAACCTTCTTTTCTTGATTTTTCACTTGTGATCTGATAATACCCATTTATCACAATATTAGTTTTATACTGCTGCTGCAAATGTGATACTTACTTAGCTTTGTAGTCATTGGATCTTAACGCTACTAATTTTTACTTCTACTTGTGTGTTTACTGTAGTTAATTCTACATTTAATGTATCATACATCTACATATTCACAGTTCTCCGGTGATAACAAGCAAACAGGTTTTATATGAAAGGTAAAATAGGAATTATATACTCGGTAATTGATTTAAATTACTCATAATATACCACCTCTAATAGTATCACTGACATACCAACCACTGTTCAATTCTCCCCCTACTCATTTATATAGATCTACAGTTATGCCATTTCTATATTCTGAAACTCGCAGGACATTATCTCACAATGAAAGAATTTTTAATTCTTATGGCACTAAGCAATGTATTTAAAAATACAATCATTATATACAAGTAGTCTAGAACACTATATCACTGTCAGCAACAAAACCTTGGTTTAATTTAAAACCCATTCACATATAACATTGATAACGAACTTTACAACAGTGATAGTTGATGTAGAGATGAATTATTACAGTTAATGTGATGAAAGAAATTTTCTATCATATATATTGCCTAGTGAGGACATGAGAAGATTTTTAGTAAAATAGTACAGTTCTGGGTAAGACCCTAAATTTTTCTGCAGTGCAGCGTGAAGTAGGGTATACAGTAGTATTGGTATGGATATAAGAAGAATTTTTTATGCTAGGCAAACCCACTCTTGCTATTCAAGAGTACCATAGCAGACCACGAACAAATGTTACATTCTCCCATTTTTTCATCAAAAGTAATTATTGCTAAAGAAAAAAAAATATATTTAAGTATCAAAAATTATATTTTTCAATGAAATGCTATCCAATGTATGTAACTAAAGGAAAATTTTCAAATTCAGTTTGCCAAAGATTGATGCAATTTTATTGCTGGTAATGCCACGCAGCATTAATCTTTTTAGGTTAGCTAACAGTTATTTATATTTCTGCTAGAACACATCAGTGACATTCTTTGTCCATGCTATGGAAGACCACAAGAGGTGGTTGCCTGTCGCTGATAACAAAGAGACCTAATACCAGGAGCCCCAAGCTGAGCTATCTTTCGCTGGACTAGCACAGCTTAATGCACATTCTGAAGATATAATAGTTAACCATAAATAAAGGAACACCTGAAGAAACTAATAAAGAGCTGTTGCACTGCTAATATACCTGCAGCTTTGCCAAAACATTTCCTCCCAAACCATCCACTGATCCTACATGTCATTGTAATAATGAATAATTGTTAAAGTTTAAATCTGGATTTCCAGTAGATTCAGCTCCTGTCATCTACCATTTAGACATAAATGTTACATACCAATACTGGCGATTAAAGCAGTCAACAGATATAGCTTAACTATAGTTTAAAGTGAAGAAGTAGTTGACATACGTTCATCTTCAGTTGGATCTCAAATTTGGAATCAGTGTTTTGCTTAGTGATATTGATTGCTTAGTTTATACAATGTACATTGTTTCACAAGAGCCCAGAGATGAATCAAATTGAAATGTTAGTTCTGAAGCAGAGAATAATCTGTGAAAACTTCCAAGACAAATCAAAATGGTTTGGTAGATGAATCATGTAATGTACAGTCCTGTACAATGTCATAGTGACTAGCAATAAAAAACTGCTTAACAATCTGCTTAAACCATAATACTGTGAATAGATTTTTACACACTCAAGCAGGAAAACTGGGCCGTTTTGAAACATCTTGGGGTTGCAGCTCTCCCTCCAGAGAAGACTGCATACATGAGTACTAATAAAGTGGCTAGTAAAATGATTAAAGTGAATAAGAGCACCTATATGGAAAAAAAATTGCCTGAGACATTAAAACGGCAGTTACATCATCCAGATCTATGCCGGCGGAATGTTAAATGGCCACATCCCTTCACAATAGCAAAATTAAATAATGCTCTTAATAAAATGAAAGTAAGAAAGTCTCCAGGACTTGATAATGTCTTCCCTGAGTTCCTTAATAATCTTGGTGAAACTGCTAAGAACTGTCTCCTTGAATTCTTCAATGAAATTCTCTTAACTGACAATAACCCGAGTGAGTTCAGAAAGTCAAAGATCTTGGCATTCCTCAAACCGGGGAAAACACATGATAATCCCCCAAGCTATATAATGTTATATAAAATTTTAGAAGGTTTTATGTATAACCGAATCTGACCTATATTATAAAAGAAAAATCTGATTTTAGAATAGGGCGTAGTCATACAGACAAGGTTTTTTCCCCTTGCATTGCATAATGAGGCGGGTTTCCAGTGAGGTTAGAACCTCTTATACTTCTGTAGACCTTACATCACCACATGACACTGTGTGGCACAAACTCAAGCAAGTCATACCGTGAAGAAGGATTACCTCACATATCCAAAACATTCTGAGCAATCGAAGGACAGCAGTCTATGTCAACAATAGGTCAAGCCGCCCTTTCACACTGAAGAATGATCTTCACAGGGATCAATCGTAGCACCCCTCCTCTTCATTGCCTACACAAATGACGTACCCTCCTCTTCATCATTAAAATTCATCTGTGCTGATTATATGGCACTTACTACTCAGCACCGATCACTGGTGAAAGGGAACAATCAGCTCACCCAGGGTCTCTAGCTCATGTACAGCTACTATAAGAAACGTCACCTACAGCCTAACCCTTTAAAGTCAGAAGATTGCGCATTCTACCTCAGTAACAGAGAGGCTCAAAAGAAAATTAATGTTCTTTTTGTTGGGCAAAGCGTCAGACATAACCATTACCCAAATTATCTGGGCGTAACACTAGATAGATCTGCAACCTTTAACAAGTACTTGACCAATGCAGCCGAAAAAGTTAAGAGCCGAAACAATATCATACATAAGGTACCAGGAACTACATGATGAGTAGATGAAAAAAAAACAAATAAAATAAATAAATAAATAAAATAATATAAAATAAAATAAACCCGCTGCTCTAGCGTTATGTTATTCCTTAGGGGAGCACTGTACATCAGTCTGATACAACAGCCATGGTACTCACAAACTAAACGATACCCTAAACGAAACAAGACTACACGTGGAAATATAACATCCATCCCTAATGTCTGGCTACCGGCTCTAGCAAGCATCACCCCTCCTCTAATTAGAAGGACTGTGATAGCGAAAAGGAAATAGGATAAAAGCATATAGTATGCTATGTCTTCCAATGCATGAGATGATTAAGTCTCTTCACCCTGGACGCCTTAAATCACGCCGTCCTATTTGGATGGATGATGAATTGAGCCAAGAGCAGAGTGTCGAAGATAAATGGAAGGATGTAGTACCGGAGTCACTATGTGATGATAAAATCTGCTCATTCCTAGATTTATGAGAGGACCCCCAAGGTATGGATTTCCCACGACGAATCTGCAGTGTTAAACAGATTTAGGGTTAGTCACGGATGCTATGGGGACATGCTACACAAATGGGATATTTTGAATTCTTCAGCTTGTGACCGTGGAGAGAAATGGCAAACTATGAACCACATCCTTAGTGAATGACCAAAACGATGTTTTCCTGGTGGAGCAAAAGAACTTAATTTGGCAACATTTGCAACAATCACGTGACCTAATAAATTGGACATAAACATCTAGAAACACAATCAGGAATAACGTATGCTTTGTCCCACTTTTTAATGGCATTAAGTTTTCGTAAAATATTGTTTTACAATTTTCGTAGCACACTTCTTAAAATTATTTGATGAGAGGTTCAGATGAAAATTACGTTATCTGTAGCACATTTTTAATATGTTATGACAATCTGCTCTTCGTAATATACCGTACCTACATCAAATTTTATCTGTACTTCAATAGCTTTTTAGAGCTCTACTTTTTTGTGCTTCTCATACGAAATGTATGTATGTACTATGAATGTTACTTGAAAGGTACTAATCTAGTAAAGTCTTTGTCATAAGATGCTGTGGTATATCAATAACCAAGTCAGGCCATCACAAGTCCTTGCATGATATACGTGACACAGTGCTGCTTCAAAATGTAGAGTCAGGTTTAATTTTGATCTGTATCACAGTATTAGTCTGTTAGGAAAGTAAATCATAACTCACGCCCTATTTTCGAATAGGAATTTTATTTTGCAAACAAAAATATATTCACTTCTATATCATTATGTACCATGTCTTTTACAATGTGAGCATTGCAGTGATGTTTGTAACTACGTTTCCGTGGATTTTGGGATGTGGAAGGAATGTACCAGTATTTGAAAACTGCAGCACCAATTTTTAAAATTTTGCTCTGAGTATTTCACCAGTAAAATTGAAGTCCATTTCATAACGATTATCACTGTAATATCAAAAGTGGCCTATTTAATTATTTTAACTTTTTCAGATTGTTTGTAACAAGAGTTTGAATTATTTGTAACTTGTCATTTTCCTATTATATCTGTCCAGAATAAATATTTATACTCTGCAACAAGGCTCAGTTAACAAATGTGAAGGTGCAGGAGTATAAAAACTATGTCGCCTCTTCAAATGTTCAAATGTTTGTTAAGCTTATGGGACTTTACTACGGGGTCATCAGTCCCTAAACTTACAAACTACTAACGAACTACTTTATACTAAGGACGGCACAAATATCCATACCCGAGGGGGGATTCGAACCCCCGACCGTAGTGGCCGTGACTGGAGCGCCTCAGTCCCCGCGGCCGCCGCGGCCGGCTATGTCGCCTCTACCGAATTCGTGTAGACGTAATAAATTTCTGTGAAACTTGCAGGAGGAAAGTTCAGTGAATAGACTTAGCTGTATGACATAAACCATACCATACATTAAATGATATTAATACTTAATAGATCTTTCCAAAGACATAAAAAAATTTGGAGCGGAGGCCTTTCATCCATCTGAAGGCCTAAGGTATACAACAACCTTAACCTCCTATCAACTGTGTTGTTGTTGTTGTGGTCTTCAGTCCGGAGACTGGTTTGATGCAGCTCTCGATCCTACTCTATCCTGAGCAAGCCTCCTCATCTCCTCCTAAAAACGGCAACCTAGATTCCAACTGTGAGCCTCTACTAAAGCCCTGCATTACACCTTTTAATGCTTATTGAGTACCAACACGTAAAGATGCATTTATATTGTTTTTAATTACTCTGTAATTTTTCCAGCTCTTTAGTAATGGTTATATTCAATATTTGTGGTGACACTCTAGAAAGAATCACAACCTATTGTGTAGTGCTGTACTGAGTGAGTTTATAACACTACTGAATACTTTATCCAAAGAAATAGTGTGTTGAAATCAGTATCTTTCAGCATACTGCGGCACACGAATGGGATATGTTCTAACTATTGTCATTTTAGTTATAACTAAAATAATGTAGCATTATGGTACAGTTAGGATGAAATAATGTTGTTGTGGTCTCCACCTCCGAGATGGTTCATGAAGCTCTAAAAGTCATCTCAAAATGTGTGGCGGAGGGTAATTCGCATACTATTATAACATCCTCCTATTTTAAATACACACTTTTTTGCTTTTATTCACAGTATACTTTTTAGAAAGTATACTGATATTGATGTGTGAACATGGTATTGAACCTATATATATATATATATATAACATCCATAGTGATTGTTGGAGTTCTACTATGACTTTAAATGATTGGGTTAATTTTATCTGAAAAAATTAAAACATTTATGGGATCTGGAAATGTGCCTAGAGTACATCATTATAATGACTAGATTACAATATTTGACTATCATACGTCCAGGTAAAAATTCAACAACAAAATGAGAATAATATTCATCTCGGGTGTGCAGCCAGATACCGTCATCAACTAAACACGATATTTCGGCAGACCAACTGGTTGCCATCTTCAGGTGAGTGCGCTTATTACACTTACTCGCCGGAAACTGAGGCAGAACAAAGACAGCGGCCCCTTTATACACCGATGACGACCCACCGCGCGTGCGCGAAACTAAAGTAGAGGCCCTCTAGGCGCAGTATAACTAGTAGCGCGCCGGTGGAGAAAATCGGCAAAACGATGGGTCGAAACAAGACTAGTTAAAACAAACAGCAGGTCGAAATGAAGACCGCTATTGCTTAATATCAGATAAGACTGTGTTCCAAGTTTTACTTAGAGGGAAGCCCTTGTCCCTATTAATAATATCATCAGCAAGTTGGTCTGCCGAAATATTGTGTTTAGTTGACGACGGTAACCGGCTGCACATACGAGATGAATATTATCAGTTATTACGTCGGGAAAGCCTACGCAACCATAAAATGAGAATAGCTTGCAATTCACTGCTAACATGAAGGTCG
Organism: Locusta migratoria; assembly: GCA_026315105.1. Taxonomy (NCBI): domain Eukaryota; kingdom Metazoa; phylum Arthropoda; class Insecta; order Orthoptera; family Acrididae; genus Locusta; species Locusta migratoria. The sequence continues at coordinate 345,554,075 of CM048751.1, read as the reverse complement.
AGCTGCAGACAAACACATAGAGAGGGCACAAGTTACAGCTTTCCACGTTAGCCTTCATCAGTATCGACAGAAGTCACTACCATGGATACAATCGCAGACAACTCACTAATAGACTATTGTCATCTCCAGGTGGTATGTTCAAAAAATGTTCAAATGTTTATAGAGTTTATGGGACTTAACTACGGGGTCATCAGCCACAAGGATGGCACAAATATCCATGCCCGAGGGGGGATTCGAACCCCCGACCGTAGTGGCTATGCAGACTGTGACTGACGCGCCGCAGAACGCTCGGCCACCGCGACCGGCTTGGTATGTGACACTCGACAGTAAGTACTACACAGGAATTGTGGAGGAGTTGGCATGGTGATAGATGTGACCTATGGAGTATTTCGGTACTGATGGGTGGAGGGAGATGCAGATTAGGAATGCGAGGTGGGAGGGAGGGACAGGGATATGGGTGTGTGTGGAAAAGAAAGCGTAATCAAATGGGGAGGGTTGGAAAATGGGAGGGGGGGGGGAATGTTGAGTATACCGTGGTTAACAAGTTGGAGGTTTGTCATAGTGACAATTTAATTAGCTCTTCAGTGTAAAAGATGTATCTGATGTCCGTTATTCATAGGATTTAGGGTGCTTATCCAAAATTCTGACTTCTACATTAACTGAAGTGATTGACAATAGAAATGTCTTTGTAGGTACATCATCGCAGAGTTTGATGAGAGATGCAAACCACATTGTTCTTACCCACTGTACTATGTGGCAGACAGTATATTTAAATAATAGTTACCCAGAACCTTTCATTTTTCGATAATCTTTTTTATTTCTATTCACATATAAGATGTAAAAGGTTTCTATTTTATTACATTATATCTGCCAAAGCTAATGCCTGTGCAGAGCATTTGTGTGCTTACTTTGGAAGTTTTTCATTTTATTTTAGTGTGAATTTAGTATTTCCATGCGGTGTATTTAGTGGAGATGGAGTTCTGCAATATTTTATAAAACTCATATTTTAGGACGCTTAAAAAAGTAGAGCTATTACTATTAATTCTTTCTTGAAGCAAGGAAAGAAGGAAGATTAGGGAGTAATGCGCAGTAAAGATAGTGGTCATTAGAGACGTTTGTTTTATTTTACTTTATTTTGTTGAGACTTAATGAAACAAACAAAGTGAAATTTAATAAATTATGCATAAGCTGTGCGTGGAAAAAATGGTGATGAGGCCAATTTTTATTTCATGAATTTGTTTATATTCTAATAGATTTCAATAAAGTAGCATGTGGCCATAAAATGAATTTTAAATTAACGGGATGTACAGAACAGAGCACAGATCTCTTTCACAGATCCATCTTGCAAATATGAATGAAACTGCATAATTCATAGTGACACATTACATTTAACGAATCTAATACCATATTATCTTCCTAGAATAAACTCTTCAACAGTACTATGACACTTCCATATCAGTCCATTTCTGCAAAACACCATCTAATTAATAAACAGGAAACAGCGCACAACAACGTATTCTGTCCTGGGTTAGATAGAGTTTTAATCCTGGAGTTATTGATACAGTCTCTTCGTCAGTGTTGGTCTATTTTCTTTTATCTTACCTGTTCCTTGTTTCTTTTGGTTGTTATGTGGTTTTTTTAAATTTTTATTTAATTTTTTTTAAATTTTTATTTATTTATTTTAGTAAATGGGTATGGCATTTAATGTTTGCGACCATGTGGTGTACGATCTGCTTTGGATTTTGCGTCAAACTCAAACTCTGGGATTTTGAAGTTTCGTCAGACTGACGCCTTTCCGAAGAGGAAGTGAGCTCTTTCCCTGAAGTGATCTCGAAGTTATAGGATGGACGCCAGCCGGAGCTCCATCTCCCGCCGGGGAACCTCTCGCTACGTGTCGAGCAAGCGTCAGCACTCTATCTGGGAGCCTCTGAAGGACCTGCGGGCAGGTCGAGGCTGCATTTCCCACACCACGGGGGCGCACGCGAGTGCTGCACGGAGTAATGGCGAGTTGTGGGGGTGGGGAAAAGCTCGGCTTCACTATAGGACAACACTGCTTATAATTAAAACAGCGACCAGACACAAGTTTGGCATAAAATGTTTATTTATTTAAACAATATCCGGGTTTGTATTTTCTTACAAATCCATCTTCCGATGGTTGACATGCTTTCCAGCAGGAGCTTTGTTTTATGTCTGTTATAGTTTTACAGACCGTGGATAGACAACAAAAATATTGTTTCTATTTGCTGAAGTTTACGTTACGTATCCTCATATTCGTCTCTATGACACATTTATAACAGAGTTTTTAAGTTAAATTAAAACGCCACACTGCTCTCCTAAGCAAGTCTGCAATGTGCTGGCGAACTGAGAGGTGCTTCTTCCACGTTCGCCTAGACTACGGCTCTTTGTAAGCACCGTGCACGTATTGAACAAAGGTATAGATAAATGCTTACAAAGATTAGCTATGGTCCGATTTAAAGTCGTTGTAATGCAACGGCTAGCAATTATGGCAATCTCCGATCCCACTGCAACTGCTCAAAGCATTTTGTCTGCCATGTCGCGGTGAACTGTAGCACTAGGAGATTGGTGCCGCGGCAGAGCGGCCGAGCGCATTGAGGCGCTATGCTCCGATGCGCGAGGCCGTTCCCCGTCGGTGGTTCGAATCCTCCCTCGGGCATAGATGTTTGTGCCGTCTTTAGTATAAGCTAGTTCATAAGTAGTTTGTCAGTTTAGGGACTATGACCCCGCAGTTAAGTCCCTTAAGCTTCACAAACATTTAGGAGATTGGTATAGCAGTACTCCTCCGTATTCCTGATTGCTAACGCACCTAGCCGTGGAGGTTCGAGTCCTCCCTGGGGCATGGGTGTGTGTGTTGTCCTTAGGTTAGTTTACCTAGGTTTAAGTAGTTCGTAAGCTACGGACGGATGACCACGCAGTTTGGTCCGATAGATTTACAAACGTCTGAACATTTTGCTAACGCACTTTTTCGCGGTGTGAAGGCAGGTGGAAAGTCGTTGGTGGACCAGAGGCGGTATGGAGGAGCATGTGATCAGTACAGATTAGAATGGATTGATACCTGTTCCATATATCACGAATACGAGGCTTCCTAATGATGTGAAACGTGCCAGTATAGTAAAAAATAACATTACTTGACAAACTTTTATTTTTATTTATTTATTTATTTATTTTTGTAAAATTACTAATTTCTATATAAAAATTAACTACTAAATAGAATCAGTTGTCATTCAGAAATTCTTTCAATTTGTTTTAAGACGCTGGTTGGCTATCTGTCGAACATATGATGGTATTTGGTAAATGAACAAACAGTTTTGTGGCATGAAATAAAGACTCCATTAGAAGCACTGTGCACCACGATAACTATCAAAAGAAATTTCATCAGTGGTCGTAAATTAACGTTTATTTGTTATTGCAAATTGTTTCGACGATGGAATATTCATCTTCAGTGCAACATGCACAATCGAATTGAAACACTTCAGGTTATACATATCCAATCGCAACGCATGGCTACAAGATGTTTCATAATGGTGTTTTCCAGAGTGCAGAATCCTTTAACCCAGATACAAGCACCCTCTTGTTCATTTATTTTGCGATGATTCCTTATCCGCAATACAAAAGGGATAATACTTGTAAAATAAGACGTCCTAGTGTCACGGTTATACACCTCAGCTACTTGAAATGTTCTAAATGCAATCACATCTCTGTTATTAAAACTCTCCAATCCTGAAACTTTGTTAACAGTTTCATTATTGTACCGTATATAGCAATAGTTATCCATCCATTACCATGACCTGCAACAGACGTTTTAGTTACTGTAAGGTTCAAAGCACCTCCACAAAACACAGACGGTCAGTGAAGGAAAACTTGAGCTTCAACATCTGAAGATTTAGTCATTTAAACATCATCTAGTGCCTTATAACCAGAAGGCGTGAACGCCTAAATCTCCTCCTATAACGGGGCATGCTCTCTGTGCAGTCGATGCAATAACAAATAAGCGTTAATTTACGACCAATGCGGAAATTTCTTTTGGTAGTTTTTTGGCAGTATACTTCACCTTCATCTGTGACAAGATTAGTTTTAACCTTGAGTAGTTTAGATCATCCTTTCCCATAGTGTTGTAGCTATGCACATGGCTATTACGTTTGAACTGGGTTAGGTTATTAACAACAAATTTCGTAAATTAATATACATGTTGTGAAGCTACTGTGAAGATCCTTGAATCCCTAAATAAGTGTCTGCAGAATTGTCTTGGGTGGACTCCAGAAATTATTTTCATTACACCCTTTTGTGCAATGAATATTTTTTTGCTCAATGATGAATTGCCCCAAAATATGGTACCATATGAAAGCAAGCAATGGAAATAGGCATGGTAAGCTAAGTTACTGAGATATTTGTCACCAAAATTTGCAATAACCCTAACAGCGTTAGTTTCAGTAGATTATCAGTGTGTTGCTTCCAGTTCAATTTCTCATCAGTGCACACACCTAAAATTTTTGAATATTCTACCTTAGCTACAAATTCTGTTCAAAGATTATATTTATTATTGGTGTCATGCCATTTACCATATGGAACTTCATATACTGTGTTTTATCAAAATTTAATAAGAGTTCATTTGCAGAGAACCAGTTAATAATTTACAATTTCATGAGATAATTCTTGTTATTAAGGATTGATTAGTAATCTTGTATCATCAGCAAAAGAGAACTACCTCTGCATCTTCGTGAATATAGAATGCCAAGTTAATTTATATCACGAACAGAAAAGGATAAAAGATCGAACCCTATGGGACCCCATACGTGATAGCTCCCCAGTTTAAGAAATAAGCTTATTTTTGCAGTTTACCTGAACCACTTATTTCAACTTTCTGCACTCTTCCAGTTAAATATGAATTAAACTATTTGGTCATTGCCCCACAAATATCACAATGCTCAAACGTACCTACAAAAATTCCATGATCTACCCAATCAGAAGCCTTTCAGAGATCTGAGAGGTCAGAAAAAGTCCCAACGGTTGAAGTTCGGTTATTCAGAGCATTCAATATTTGGTCAGTGAAAGCAAATATAGCATTTTCTGTCGAAAAGCCTTGCTGGAAACTAAACTGACATTTTATTAGTACCTTATTTTTACAAATATGGGAAGCTACTCCTGAATACATTATTTTCTCAAGAACGTTGGCTAAAGCTGTCAGAAGTGTGATTGGGCAGTAGTAGTTGATATCGGATATATCTCCTTTTTATGCAATGGTTTGACAATAGCATATTTTAGTCTCTCTCGGAAAACACCCTGCTTCAGACAGCTATTATATGTGTGGCTGAGATTCCAACTTACTGTTGAGAAGAAGCTTGTAGTACTCTGCTGACAATGCCATCAATCAAGCTTTTACTTTTGAGTGAGTTTATTATTTTTTTAATTTCAAAGGGAGAGTTGAGTGGAATTTCAGTTGTATCATATTGCATACCTCTTGCCTCTTCTTTATCTACATCTACATGGGATACTCTGAAAATCGCATTTAAGTGCCTGGCAGAGGATTCATCGAACCACCGTATACTATTTTATCCCCCATTCCATTCTCGAATAGCGCGCGGGAAGAAAGAACACCTGAATCTCTCCGTTCGAGCTCTGATTTCTCGTATTTTATTCCAGTGAGCATTTATACCTATGTAAGTGGGATTTAAAAATATATTTTCGCATTCGGAGTTTCGTAAGTAGCCCACGCCGCAGAGATAAGCGCCGTTATTGTAATGATTCCCATCCAACATCCTGTATGATTTCCGTAACGCTGTCTCCCCTGCATCGTGACAATATGAAACGAGCTGCCCTTCTTTGGACTCTTTCGATGTCCTCCGTGAAACCCACCTGATAAGGATCCCACACTGGGCAGCAATACTCCAAAAAACGGACAAGGGTAGTGTAAGCAGTTTCTTCAGTAGTTCTGTTGTATCTTTTAAGGGTTCTGCCAATAAAACGCAGTCTCTAGTTCGCTTTCCCACGACATTATCTACGTGTTCTTTCCAATTTCTTCTTTTATGTGTGAGCCACTTTGGACTACGAATATTTCAACTGTATCTCCTTTCTTTTCTTCAATATTTCGCTCATCTTTTCCGTTGTAACTCTCTTCTTCCTTCGGTCGACTTGACTCCAGTCCTCTTCTTCGGTTTTTGTTTTTGGGAACATTTAGCATCCTTTAATTTCTTTATCAGTGGTAGCGTTTTCTCAATATCTTTTTGGGTAATTTGGAGCTCGTCCATGCCCCTTCCAACTTCTCTGCGCCATGTGTGGTCCATTTTTAATTTTTCTGAAGTAACATAACAGTCTTTTAGTCAGTCTGTTGGTATTCGTCCTTTGTATGTGACCGTCAGAGTTTGTCTTCTTTTCCTAATTAAATCAATGTTTTTTTCAATATTTGTATAGATTTCACTATTATGACGTAGTCTGTATTATGTCTGCTCTTTAACTGGCCCCAAGATGTTCATTAATATTTTTGTTCAGTAATTTGCAGTGTTTCCATCATTGACTTTTTGTTCAGAGTAAAAAATTCTGATGCATAGAGTGCTTCTGGGCAAATTAGTGTAGCCAATTTAGCATTGATGGATATTGAGTCTTGCTATATATGTCCTTAATGAGGACATCTGCAAATGTTAAACAGACTATTTGTAGGTGGTCCCTTTTGTAACCTAATCCAACCCCCTCGCTGATTTTTCTTTATCTTAATGACACTTTCCATTCCCTTATAACTTTTTCTAGAACACAATTAAAGAGCAGTAGGGAGGGACCATCTCCCTGCCTCACCTCTGAATTTCGCTTTAGAATTAGTGTTTATTAGAGTTTGTTTAATTAGCCCAGTTCATTCAATATTCCCAACAATGACTTCCTATCACCTGGGTCATAGGCTATACTATTTTCTTTTCAGATGCATTTTAATTCTCCAATTTGTTAGTCAAGTTGTTGTTCTGCTCTAGCTAGTAACTGGCAGAAGAGATATGCCTCTGTAGTTGTTCACATCAGTTTTATCACCAGATTTGTGCAGTGGCTGGATCAACGCTGTTTTCCAATCTTTAGTAATCTCTTCTGTAAACAAAATATTTTGTATGATTTCAATTAGCTAGTCAAGGAATTTGTTGTTTGAGTATTTGAAAAGCTCTGCAATAGTGGAGTCCTCTCCAAGTGCTTTGTTGTTTTTGAGATTTTTTTATGATGTCCCTCATTTCCTCTTTCGTTGGAGGTAGTGAGTCCTAGTACTGTGTGTTTCTTCGTGTAAAGTTAAATCTTGATTTTGGACATTCACAGTTTAGTAAGTTTTCAAAATAATTTGTTAAATTGTCACAGTTTTCTTGGTTGTTATGTGACAGTGGGTCGATGTTTGATTGAATAGAAACATGATGGCAGTCTAGCTCGTAAAGGTTCCCGTCGACTACGTATATCCATCACATTGGAGAAACCGTGAGTGTACGAAACGCGTCTTAACCTATTCACAACTGCATCTGTCATTTTAGAACCCATTCCAACATTCCGTATCACCCGGTACCATTGGACTATGTAATTACTATGTCATGCCTAGGCTGCTACCAAACAAACAAACGGCTGCATATGGAAAAGTGCCGTAACGGTACGTATGGATAGCTGGGGAATGACGTCACAAGGTGAACAGTGACGTATCGCGATCCAGTATTGCCCTGGATACCCGTCTTTCACGTGTTTCATGGCGAGGGACAAGAACCTGTTCTTTGTGTTTCGGAGAGACCCAACTGTGTTTTCCCTCGTGCGATGGCACAAGTATTCATGAGACCACGGTTGATGAGCCGCGGGGGATTAGCCGTGCGCACTGGGGCACCGCGCTGCGGTGCACGCGGCCGTTCGCCGTCGGGGATTCGAGTCCCCCCTCGGGCATAGGTGTTTGTGTTCAAATGTTTGTAAATCTATCGGACCAAACTGCGTGGTCATCAGTACGTAGCTTACAAACTGCTTAAACCTAGGTAAACTAACCTACGGACAAACACACACACTCATGCCCCAGGGAGGACTCGAACCTCCACGGCGAGCAACCGCGCGCTCCGCAGCGAGGTGCTTTAGACCGTTCGGCTACTCCACTGCGGCAGGTGTTTGTGTTGTCCTTAGGTTACTGTACCTTAGTAGTTTGTAAGCTACGGACTAATAACCTAGCAGTTGACTCCGATAGATTTACAAACATGTGAACATTTTAACGATTGATGATGAACTCTTTGGGAGACTTACGGGCATTCTGAGTCCTTATGTGTTACACAGCAGCACAAAATTAAATGAAATAGGCATTAACATCCAAAGCCCATCCCCTATATGGACATAAACCGACACATCAAAGACTTATATCTAGAAGGAGCTTTCTTCGTAGCACAGCTCTCCACTGTATGTTAACCGGCTTCTTCTAGAAGCGACTTATTTTCATTTCGTGTGTGCTTTCTCTTACATTTCATAAAATTTTCGCGTGTTTATTTATTCAGAATCGCATTTAGCTGACAGATCAGTGTTGATATTTTGATTTATTAGCTCGCGCATATATACAGTTTGCTCATGGCAGGGAGCGATCTTGTAAATGTATTTTGTAAATAATGAAATGCCAAGATCGCGGTATTTCGTCTTTATTTATAACAGACGACCGGTTTCGATGTACACAGACATCATCTTCTGGTCTCTGCACTAAATAGTAATATGATTACATAAATACATATTGTAGCCAGTTGGATTGTACTGGTGTGTACTCACAAAATTAGCCGTTTGGTTGTCAGATATAAAACTCGTATAGTCATATATAAATAAAGAGCCACCATATTTTACAGTTGTGAGTGACAACAAGCTACTAACAGGCGGCGTTGTGATCACTATAATGTTACCTTAACATGCTGCTAGAGTGCGCTTTATTTATATATGACTATACGAGTTTTATATCTGACAACCAAACGACTAATTTTAATGTGTGACTACCCACCAGTACAATCCAACTGGCTACAATATGTATTTACTTAATAATATTACTATTTAGTTTAGAGACCAGAAGATGATGTCAGTGTACATCGAAACCGGTCGTCTCTCATAAATAAAGACGAAATACCGCGATCTTGGCATTTCATTATTTACAAAATTCGCGTATATATTTTTCGGATTCGCCGTTAATAAACAGTTTAGTGTTACGTACATATTTTTCGAAGCTCGCTGTTTATCAAACTTTTGTTCCTCGATCGTATATTTACTCAGCTTCGCATCAAAGGAAAAGTTTAGTGTCCTCGGTCGTATACTTAGATTCGCGCCGAAGTTACAGTTCAGTGTATTTTCCCACAGTTTAAATCACAACAGTCGTACTTATTTAGAACATTCATAGGTTTTTAGAATAGTTCGGAACTGTGACTGCTGCGAACGGATGGAGGCAGAGTTGGTGACTCTTCGCTCGCAGCTTCAGGCGGCGTTGGCTTCGCTGGCAACGCTTGAGACTGCGGTGGGTGGGCGCCGCTGTTGTGGGCCGCTCGCGGGGGTACAGCAGACGCCCTGTGCGTCTGTTGTGCCCTCCGATCGGCATGCGGCTGTGGCCAACCCGCTCACTGCCCGCAAGGGGGTCGCCTCCCAATCCGTGTCAGGTGGCGTGTCAGGCGGCGTAAGACCAAAGGGGAGGCCTCCCCGGTTAGTCTTGCCAACAGATTCGAGGCGCTGTCTGTGGCAGGGGATGTTCCTGATGCGGATGGTGTCGCTTGTCCTGTACTCGCCCCTCTGCCTCCAAGATCCGGGCACTCACAGAGGGTGGGTTTGTTGGTGGTTGGGAGCTCCAACGTTAGGCGGGTAATGGAGCCCCTTAGGAAAATGGCTACTAGGGAGGGGAAGAATTCCAATGTGCACTCCGTGTGCATACCGGGGGGAGTCATTCCAGATGTGGAACGGCTCCTTCCGGATGCCATGAAGAGCACAGGGTGCAGCCAGCTGCAGGTGGTGGCTCATGTCGGGACCAATGATGTGTGTCGCTTTGGATCGGAAGAGATCCTCTCTGGTTTTGAGCGGCTATCAGAAGTGGTTAAGACTGCCAGTGTTGCTTGAAAGATGAAGGCAGAGCTCACGCTCTGCAGCATAGTTGACAGGACAGACTGCGGATTTTCGGGTTTCGCTAAATAGGTCAGGAGTCCACTACACTCAGTAAGCGGCTACACGGGTAGCGGGGGCTGTGTGGCGTGGACTGGGCGGTTTTTTAGGTTAGAGGGCCTCGAGTTTCAGTCTCAAACGGTGCAGATCAGACACAGAACCATTGGTGTAACAGTTGTAAATTGTCGTAGCTGTATTGGGAAAGTTACAGAGCTCCAAGCGCTGATAGAATGTATTGAGGCACATATCGTTATAGGTTCTGAAAGCTGGCTGACGCCAGAGATACGTTTGGCCGAATTTCTTACAAAGGGCCAAACGGTCTTAGAAAGGATATATTAAATAAAAAAGAGGGTGGCGTGTTTATTGCTGTTACAAACTGTTTATCCTGCAGCGAAATTGAGGCAGATACTTCCTGCGAGTTGGTGTGGGTAGGAGGTATACCTGAAATTATAAAGTAATAATTGGATCTTTTTATCGGCCCCCTGACTCAGACGATGCGGTTGCCGAAATGTTCAAAGAAAGCTTGAATCACATTTCAAGTAGGTATCCGAAGCATACTGTTATAATCGGTGGCGACTTTAATTTACTCTCGATATGATAGCATAAATGCGTATTAAAAACAGGAGTCAAATATGAAACATCGACCGAAATAGTACTGAATGCTTTTTCTGAAAGCTACTTCGAACAGTTAGTTCATGAACCCACTAGAATAGCAGCAAATAATACTCAGCTAGTAGAGCATCAAAATAGATGCAGGGATTAGCGAACATAGAGTTGTAGTAGTGAGACCGAATATCGAAATTCCCAAATGCACCAAAAATAAACGGAAAATATATCTATTCAGAGCAGATAGAATTCGCTTCACGCTTTCCTGAGGAATAGTCTCTAGTCTTTCAAAACTAAAAATGCGAGTGTAGTTCCGTTGTGGCTTACTTTCAAAGACATAATAACAGTAGCAGTCGAGAAATTTATACCAAATAAATTAATAAAACAGGGGCTGATCCCCCATGGTACACAAAACAGGTCAGATCACTGTTGCAGAAACAAAGAAAAACGCATGCAAAATTTAAACAGACACAGAATCCCCAAGACTGGCAATCTTATACAGAAACTTGTAAACTACCGCGGACTTCAATGCGAGAAGCTTAAAATAGTTTCCTCGACGAGATCCTGTCTCGTAATCTGGCAGAAAATGCAAATAAATTCTGGTCATATGTGAAGTACACCAGCCGAAAAACACAAACAACACCTTCAATACGCGATAGCAATGGTAATACTACCGATGACAGTACTGCTAAAGCAGAATTGCTATACATAGCTTTCCGAAATTGTTACACGAAAGAAGACGAAGTGAACACTCCAGAATTCGAACCAAGAACAGCTGCCAGCATGTGGAATTTAGATGTTCCTGGAGTAATAAAACAAACTTAAGTCACTGAAAAAAAAAAAAAAAAAGACAGATTATATACCAACTAGATTCCTCCCAGAGTATGCTGATGCAATAGCTCCATACTTAGCTATCATATACAACCGATCACTTAGCGAAAGATCCGTACCCAAAGACTGGAAAGTTGCCCAGGTCACTCCAATATTCAAGAAAGGCAATAGGAGTGATCCCCAAAATTACAGGCCAATCTTATTGACGTCGATTTGCAGTAGGATTTTGGAACATATACTTTGTTCGAACATTATGAACTACCTCGAAGAGAAATAGTCAACACGGATTCAGAAAGTACCGCTCTTGCAAAATACAGCTTACCATTTATACATATGAAGAGATAAGTGCCATAGAACAATGGACCTCAAGTCGAGTCCATATTTATGGATTTCCGGAAGGCTTTTGCCACTGTACCCCACAAGCGGCTTCTAATGAAATAGCGAGCTTATGGAATATCGGCCCAGTTTTGCGATTGGATACAAGATTTCCTTTCAGAAAGGATACAGTTCGTAGTAATTGACGGTAAGTCATCGAGTAAAACAGAAGTGATATCTGGCGTTCCCCAGGGAAGCGTTATAGGTCCCCTACTTTTCCTTGTGTTTATAAACGATTTAGGAGACAATCTGAATAGCTCCCTTAGACTGTTCGCGGATAATGCTGTCGTTTATTGGTTAGTGAAGTCAACAGAGGATCAAAAGCAACTACAAAACAATTTAGACAAAATTTCTACATGGTGCGAAAATTGTCAATTGTCACTAAATAAAGAAAAGTGTGAAGTAATGCACATGACCACCAAAAGAAATCCGCTGAACTTCAATTACGCGATAAATCAGACAAACCTTAAGGTCGTAAATTCTACCAAATACCTAGGAGCTACAATTACGAACAACTTACTTTGGGGAGAACACACAGAAAATATTGTGCGGAAGGCGAAGCAAAGGTTACGTTTGATTGGCAGAATGCTTCGATGATGCAACATCTCCACCAAAGAGACTGCCTACATCACACTTGTGCGTCATCTCCTGGAGTCCTGTTGTCCAGAGTTGAACCGTCACCAGGTAGGACTGACGGAGAACATTAAGAAGGTTCAGAGAAGGGCAGCTCGTTTTCTTTTATCACGTTATACAGGGGAAAGCGTCACGGAAATGTTGTACGATTTGAGGTGGAAATCATTAAAAGAACAACGTTATTCGTTGCGGGGAGATGTATTTGCGAAATTTCAATCACCGACTTTTACTTCTGAAAGTGAAAATAATTTGCTAGCACCCACCTATATAGGGAGACATGATCATCCCAATAAAATAAGAGAAATCAGATCGAAAACGGTGTTCTTTCTTCCCGCGCGCTATTAGAGAATGAAACCGTAGAGAAAGATTATGAAAGTGGTAATGAACCCTCTGCCAGGCACTGAAATGTGATTTGTAGAGTATCCATTGTACATGTAGATGTAGACTCGCTGACACACCACACCAACATCGTGAGAGGACATGGCAGGCCAGATGCCGTCATTTGGAGGAGTGGTTGATTGCACGACGAGCTCTTCCCCCAATACCCAAATGTGTCCTCTACAGACGTGTTGGACCATCTAGGACGTGGAATCTGTCGTAGTGCTAACACCAAGGGTATGAATGAGCAGTTACAACAGCTGTAGGACAGGGGACTATACAACTGCTTTACGACAGTCAAACAAGAACAGTGCATTAACTCAGGTCAGAACGTTCCGTACCCAAAACTGGAAAGCTGGGCAGGTTACGCCAATATTCAAGAAAAGCAATAAGAGTCATCCGCAGAATTACAGGCCTATATCATTGACGTCCATTGGCAGCAGGATTTTAGAACATATAGTTTCCTCAAATGTTATGAACGATCTGTTGGCTCATAGTCAATACGGATTTAGAAAGTATCGTTCTTGTAAAACACAGCTAGCGCTTTAATGACATCATGTGATGAGTACTATCGACAATGGATGTCAAATAGATTCCGTATTTCTAGATTTTCGAAAGGCTTTCAACACTGCCTCACAAGCGTCTTCTAATCAAACTACGTGCTTATGGAATATCGCTACAGTTGTGCGTCTGGATTCCTGATTTCCCGTCAGAAAGGACACAGTTCGTTGTAATTAACGCAAAGGCACCGGGTGGAACAGAAGTGACATCTGGCGTTCCTCCAGGGAAGTGTTATAGAGCGTCTACTGTTCTTTATTTTTATAAACGTTTTAGCCGAGTAGCTGCCTTAGTCTGTTTGCGCATGATATTGTCACTTATCTGTTAGTAAAATAGATAAGCTATCTGCCTGGTGCGATAAATAGCAATTGATGATAAGTTTGAAGTCATCAATATGACCACTAAAATAAATCCGTTAAACTTCATTTACACGATAAATCAGTCAATAATACAGGCTGTCAATTCAAATGAATACCTAGGTGAAACAATTACAAACAAACAACTTAAATTGGCCGCGGCGGAGCGACCGAGCGCATTGAGGCGCTATGCTACGATGTTCGAGGCCGTTCCCCGTCGGGGGTTCGAATCCCCCCTCGGTCTTGGATGTTTGTGCCGTCTTTAGTATAATCTAGTTCATAAGTAGTTTGTTTGTTTAGGGACTAATGACCCCGCAGTTAAGTCCCACAAGCCTTACAAACATTTGAACTTAAATTGGAAAGAACACTCAAAAAATATTGTAAGGAAAGCGAACCAAAAACTACGTGTCGAAGGCAGCACAGGATGCAACAGTTCTATTAAAGAAACTGCATACACCACACTTGTGCGTCGTATTTTGGATATTGCTGCTCATTGTTGGACCACACCAGGCGGGACTAACTGACGATTGAGAGAAAGTTCAGAGAAGGGCAGCTCGTTTTGTATTATCGCGTTGTAGGGGAGAGAGTGTCACGGAAATGATGCACGAGTCGGGGCGGATACCATTAAAACACTGGCGTTATTCGTTGTGACGAGATCTATTTGCGAAATTTCTTTCCCCAACTTTCTGTTCCGAATGCGAACATATTTTGTTAGCACCCACTTACATACGAAGGCATGATCATCAAAATAAAATAATAGAAATCATATCGAAAACGGAAAAATATAGGTGTTTCTGTTTTTGCGATCTATTAGAGAATGTAATTCTAGAAATACATCATAAAAGCGGTTGGATGAGCCCTTTGCCATGCACTTCAATGTGAATTGCAGAGTATCCATGTAGATGTAGAAATATTTTTCCAATACTGCACAAATATTTTATTCAATGGTCTGGACATTTTTCACCAAGGGGATTCTGCTCCGCTGTCGTTAAGAGTAATATGAATTTATATAAGTTAGTAATTTTAGAACACTGCCCGTTTTTGTGTAACCCGCTGCTGTGAGGAATATAACCTGAACACATGATATGATTTAACGGTCGAATAATATTATTGGCGGGGAGACTACATTTTGAAGTTTTTCAGCCTCTTAGTCCAAGGATTTCTTATTGCGGCACTTGTGTGACATGCATGTAAACGATAGTAAGATGAAATTACGATGACACAACATCCAGCATTCCTCGAGCGAAGAAAACGTCCGACCCGTGCGGGAATAGAACTCAGGACCCAGTGATCTAGAGGCAGCAACGCAAACCACTTAAAAAAAATCACTGGACTCACGGTATCATGATCGCAAGTAAATAAATCAGCTTTTCAACTCATGGTATTACAAGGACGTCCTTCTAACGGTTTTTTGGAGTTCCTTAACATGATTCGGGATATAGATGCCGTCAGATACAAACTAAAGACAGGTTTCAATACATAGGCATAAGACTGACAGTAACGTTGTGGCTTGAGACTGTGCATTGAAGACTGTCACCAGTACGCATCTCATGAGAACTGTTCCGAAATAGCGGGAGTTGAATAATTTAAAGATGCCATCTAATAAAAACTGCAGTATAGAGGGCAATATTTGAAACTTCTTTCCTTTATCACAGAATGCCGGGAAAACTGTTAGGAATTTTGGGCCGATCAATGTATATCAGTAACGCCTTCATCACTGCAGTCTAATAACATGAAGTTTGATTGTTATCACTTCGTCTGCTTACCTCCGGGTTCGCAGTACAACGTAAGTACCACAGAAGGTCAAACTCATGTTACTGTTCTCTCGCTCTTGTAAAAGCTGTTTGTATTACCATAATTTCAATAGATACTCAGAATAAAAGATTGAGGGAATTACTAGGTTTCTTCCCTCGCTGTTTGTTTTATGAGTGACATGATCACCATTTCTAAGTAGGAGTTGAACTACGGTGGAATTTTTCATGTTCTGCATTTGCTCGACTTTATTGTTTCAGAATCTGAGTTTTCTGTATATATATTTTCTGGCAGCGACAGACGCTAAGTGGCCGTCGTCGCGTGCAGATCCAGGAGGCGGCACCTCTTCATTTGTCAGTGTAGCCGGATTCTGAGTAGGAGCTACATGATTTGATGTTTCTGTGCGGGTTTTCATTCAATTTATCACATATACTGTTGTCTTAGGTTTATATTAGATTGCCGGCCGCGGTGGCCGAGGGGACTGAGGCGCTCCAGTCACGGTCTGCATGGCCACTACGGTCGGGAGTTCGAATCCCCTCTCGGGCATGGATATATGTGCCGTCCTAGTTCGTAAGTAGTTGATAAGTAGTTTGTAAGTTTAGGGACTGATGACCCCGTAGTTAAGTCCCATAGAAAAAAAAGTAGATTCGAATATAATGGGACTTTCACAGGTCCAAAACACCACTTTTTTGTCCAATACATTTATTTTATACAAATTAAATGACAAGTGAGTGACATTAGTGAGGTTTTTTTTAACTCTTGGGATTAATGATACATTATAGATCTAGACAGAAGGTTTTAGGCGTAAATCATTTCCTAAGCAGTTTCTTTCCTTTATTTAAATAAATTTCAGAAAATGCAGGATCGTATAAGTAATTAGTTGCGAATCCCATTAAATCATTCAAAGGTAGCCAATATTTGCACTATTTCGACACTCTCTCTTTTCTGCCCTAAAATGAGATTAGGCTTGAGTCTTTAAGGAAAGTGTTCAAAGAAAATCCAACTAGGGGTGTTCCTCGGATTCTGACAGTTTTAGCTTTATATGGTTGTATTCTAGAAACAGATTTCTTCCCCATAACAATTCATTATGAATTCTTGGAAAGTAATTCTAATAAAATAACCAGTATTAAGTAATTCTTCTAGAAAAACAAGCAAGTTTCACTGGGCCTTATGTGAAAATATTAATTCATAGAAACCTTAAACTTCAAACATTAGTCCATAACCATATTCATTTGAAATAAAAAAGGGTAGAATTCAATTGCGACTTTGAGGGGTGGATAATATTATCATAAAAGTAATGAGTCTTATAAAACACACTTTCACTTTTTTAGAGCACGTAAGTTTTTAAAATCGTTAGGCGACCCACCTAAATAGATAACCGACTCACCAGTGGACAGCGACCCACACTTTGGGAATGGATTATTTAATGTGTTTTTCTTACGTGTTAATCGCGACATCGTTTGTTTTTGTACCCAACAGTGAGGCTATGGTCTCCGCTTGTGTACGCAGACTCCTGACCACCCTATGGTGCAAGTCGAGAAATCTGAAGTCAACATGGTCACAGAGCCATCTCAGCTTCTGATACACTCTGCTCTGCACTGGAGGTCCACAATCGGTTTTGTCAACTATGCTGCAGACGGTCAGCTCTGCCTTTATCTCGCAAGCAAGACCAGCAGTCTTTACCACTTCAGATGGCCCCTGGAAGCTAGAGATCATCTGCTCTGCCCCAAAGAAGCACGCATCATGAGCAACATGAGCTACAACCTGCAGTTGGCTGCACTTAGTGCTCTCCATGTCAAGCCAGAAGAGCTAGATGCCAATCCAGAATGGCCTGTTCCACATCTGGATTGACGTCACCCTGTCTGCACATAGAGTGCACACTGGCTTTCTTCCCCTCCTTGGCAGCCCTAGCAGACTAACGGGAGAGGCCACACGTTCGGCCCCCCAGTCTTTCACTGCCTGAGGCAATTTCCCAGTCAACCACAGATACGGGATCAACCTTATACGAGCAGTAACTGGGCTGGCCGCAGCTTCAGACCGATCAGAGGAGACGTGGGTAGTGCAGAACTTCCGTTGGGCTCCCTTGTCTGGTCCAGAGTAGTGATGTCCAATGACTGCAGTCTCAAGCTGTCCAGCAGAAGCTAGCGCAGCATGGAGCTATGAGCGACAGCTCACATCAGCACACAGCGATCATACTCCACAACCTTTCTAAGACGATGGAAAACTACAATCCACAGATAAACAGATGCCTAACGACATGCCTGATGTACTCTACTGTATCTACTAACAAACACGCGCGGTATTTATCTAGTACGTAGAAATTCAGACACCTACCAAAGGAAATAGGCGAAAACAAAATCATTTTATGGTTGCAAGAAACTCGTAAAAGTCACAAAACGGTTTAATTTCGTCTTATTTTCAAGCCTGAGATACATTCAGCCGAAATTTTGAAACAAGATGTAACGGTGTTCAGAAAGGATAGATCAAATAAAATAGGTGATGTCGTGTCTATCATGCAATGAAATTGAAGTTGATGCTTCCTGTGAGCTAGTATGGCCGGATATTAGGCTTAAGAGCTGTATTAAGTGAATAATTGGTTGTTTTTGCCGGGACTCCGACTGAGACTGTCTAGTAGCAGAAAGATACAAAGAAAACTTGCGTCTGATTTAAAATATGAATCCAAATAATACATTATAGTCAGCGCTGATTTCAAATTACTATCAATCTGTTGGTTAAAATTGTTAAAATCCGGGGGTACGCATAAAACATTTACTTAAAATGTACTTAAATGCATTTTCTGAGAATTATTTCGAGAAATTGGCTCATGAGCCCCTTTCAGTATTTAATTATCGTCAAATAAATAAATAAGTAAAATCGCTGGACCTCTTAGCAACAAATAAACCTGATTTCTTAATGGGAGTAAAAAGTGATACAAGGATCAATGGATTAGTGAACACAGGATTGTCGTAGTGAGACTGAATATCGAAAAGCCCAAATTAACCAAAAATTAACGAAAACCACTTTGCTTAATGCCTTCCTTAGAGACGGTCTTCACTCTTTCCAAATTATAAAATTAAGTGCAGACTAGAAGTGGCTTGGATTCAAAGAAATAGTATCGACAGAAATGAATAAATTTATACCATAGTAGCTGGTACCCGGCACGTTGCTGCCACAGGAGAAATAATGGTCCAAATAACGTTTCAAATTTGAAAGTGTTAGCTTGTTTAATTACGAGGTTTTATCGCAGTCAGATGAACGTTATGGCAGCGCATAAAAAAAGAACAAATATGTATGAGGTTTCCAATCTTCCATTAGTCCATCTCCTTTCCCTCCTCTCTGTTCACCTGCTCTTCCTCCCGTCTCCTCCTGTCACTACATCTGTCCATTTCCTACTCCCCCTCCTTCTATTCATCTCCTTTCTCCTGTCTGTCACCATCTCCCCTCTCTCATTCACCTCCTCTACCCTTTCTCTGTCCGTCTCTTCCACCTAATCCTCTCCCTCCTATATATGAAAACATACATATGAGCCTCAAGTTTCAAGGTGACTGGTCAAACGGTGTTAAAGTCGCAAAGTACCCTCCGCCATGCTAAATTGATGGTCTTGCACATTATAAAAATCTCCACACATTTATGTGCCGACTTTCATGGTGCCCAGTCAAACAATTTGGATGCTTGTTGTAACGTACTCTCCGTCATGTACCTACGGATGCTTGCAAAAGGTAGCCCATGTATTAATGCATGGCATGGGCTGTCTCAATTCCAGATTTCATTCAAACCTGTACATCCCTTTCAGGAGTAGGAAACATTAACCTATTGTAACGTACCCTTCGCCACGCACCATAGGGTTGCTTACGAAAGGTAGCCCAGGTATAAATCAGGTTGTAAGGGTGTAAGCTACCTCTGTTCAAAATTTCGTTCACATCCGTCCAGCTATTTCAGCGTGAATGCGTAAGAAACTAATTGTAAAGCACCCTCCGCCATGCACCATGCCGTGCATAAAATACGAAAAAAATATTAGATTTATGTATTTAGTATTTATTTTCAATTTCTCACTAAAACCATACGTTGATAACAACAAATTCCTTCTGCTGGTGGTTTTCCCCCCAATGATTCGGTATTCACCAAGGCTGACAGCCAAAAACCTATCATTTAAAAATCTGAATGAGGTATTCTTTCCACTGAAGCATAATTAAAAAAAAGGATTCTAATTTTAAATTGCTTACATAAAATTCACAGGGTGTGAAAATATTTATGTTTTAAACGTTTCTTGATGATTATCACCCTTAAAAATGTAACGGAACTTCCAGAGAGAGCTGCTAGAATTTTCAGAAATTTTATTTCATCCGAAACTTCGCCGAAATCTGAAGATTAACTGATTAGTCACGTTAATTAATTGAAATGATTGTAGGTAATCTAAATATATTAATATTGCACTCATAAACTGAATTAATCAGTCATATTTAAAAATTTCACCAGGAGCGAAATATAAGAAATATAACTGTAGAATTATGCAAAGTCCATATGTAAATTAGCCTACGTCATGCAGCATCCAAAATTTTATGTGACAGTGACCTTCCTCTTGTTTTGAAAGTCAAGTGTTCTAAACGTCATGAAGATATTAGGATGAATAATGTGTCCTTATTCAAATCCGCATGATGCCACCGGTTTTCAATCATATAATTGTTTATGACGCTATATCTCCTGAAGTACATGTCGGAAGCAGTTCTTATCCCTACGTCAATTGTTACCTCATGGAAGGAATATGTGTACCAAATTTGGTTGAAATCATTACAGTGGTTTATAAGCAGACGTCACATGATGCAGCACTCTTACGTGCATTCCATTGTTTATTACGTCATATCTTCTGAACAGTTGTACAGTCATTTAATGGTGTCTATGACCATCGGGAAAGTGCAAGCAATATGTTGAAAAAGTTTCATCACAATTGGTTGAACGGTACGGACGCGCATACAATACGAACAAACAGACATTCATTTTTATATATTAGATAAATTAACAAAAATCGGAGTTGTTCTCCCAGGGTAAAAAAAAAAAAAAAAAAAAAAAAAAAAAAATCAGAAACAGCGAAAGAAAGTATTCCGTATTTAAACGAACACAAAATCACTAACAATGCCGATCTTCCACAGAAGCTACAAATATGGCGAGAACATCAATGTGCGAAAGAAACGCAAAGGTATTATCGTCATATATAAAGTATACTAAAGAGTAGACAAAAATATCTTCAGAATGAAACTTTCACTCTGCAGCGGAGTGTGCGCTGAAATGAAACTTCCTGGCAGATTAAAATTGTGTGCCAGAACCGGGACCTTTGCCTTTCGCGGACAAGTGCTCTACCGACTGAGCTATCCCGACACGACTCACGATGCCGCCAGTACCTCACCTCCTATTTTCCAAACTGGTCCCAGGTTCGAGTCTCAGTTCCGGCACACAATTTTAATCTGCCAGAAAGTTTCAAAAATATCTTCAGTACACGATAGTAATGTTAATACTGCCGATGACAGCTTTCCGAAATACGTCCACCAAAGAAGACAGTCAATATTCCAGGTTTCAAATTAATAATGGCTACCAATTCGAGCAACGCAGAAGTACATATCCTAGAAGTACTGAAACAAATGAAATCGCTTAGTAAGGAAAAAAAAATATTTCGGTCCGGACTGTATATCAGAAATATGCTGATGCACTCTGCTACTTTCTTACTGTTTCGCAGACATTGTCTTTGTCCCACACTTATCTCTCACATTGCCATTGTGTCTTTCTTCCCACTGTCTGTCTCTTCAGTTATCATTGTGTCATGAATATACCTATGTAGGGTGGATTGCTGCGGCTTGTAACCCATATGCCGGGAAACCTTAACACATGGGTATAGGGGATGTGAGAAAGTGCACGGAAACTTCGTTGTTAATGCCGCCAGTCTACTGGATCCAGAACCCCAAAGCCTCTCTCTTCCATTTCCACTGACTCCTTTCTCTTTTGGTCGACTGCTACATTTACATCTTTTACTGACTCTGTCTCTCTCCCATCATGATTGCTGTTAGTTTCTCTTCCACTGACGTTGGGTCCTCTCTCCCTCCCATCGCCACGTTCTGCTGTTCTCTTTCAGCACGAAAATGGCGAATATGCAAAATATTTTTGTGAGCAAGGTGAAAGCCTGTGTCAGCTGAATACCCAATTCTCACTGTCTTTAAAAATGAACGTAATTACCTTTTTGAATTTCGACATGAACATTTTTCAGATGACCCCGTATTTCGCTTCTTTAAACAGTGTACTGCGTATATAAGACAAATTCTGTAGATTAGTAACGACCTGACAATTTCGTAATGTGCTCTGAGACAAGAAATGAGGAATAACAAAAAGAAATCCACTGTGTAGGTATATGTGACAGATACGAGATCAATATCTCGAGAATGTAATGAGATATTGTTGTGCTGTCAGGTGAAACCAAAATTTCCATATTCCTTCTCAGCTTCATACGCAGATATTTTTTTAGCTAAAATCAACCAAAGCCTAAGCAATACTTTTTTACCTCTGCTAACTCTTTAAAATATTTTGCAATATGTTGTTTGGTGCTGCGCAGTAACTCAGACGAATATCGAAAATAAAACCAAATGTTCATCGAATAAATATATGAAACTGTAAGACGGCCAAAAATCAAATTTTTCGGCAAATATATTTCATACAGTCGCACAGTACAAAAGGCACTTTTGGTACGCAAGAATCATGCTTTTTCGGATGTATCTTGATAACACACAAACCTTTTCGAATGTGGGGAAATGACGTATCTGGAAAAGTGTCTACTGAACGTGTCATTAAAATTTGAGCCATTTTCTGTGGGTAGTTATTTAGATATTTGTGGCCCACGTTGGAAATATGACTTAAAACGGTTTTTGTGAATTTGTAAATATGTACGGTACCTCTGAATATCAGTAATTGATCAAGATGATGAAAAATTAAAATTTAGTTTCAGAATATTATGTTTAGATCATACTGTAAAAAATTGACGTTTTTCACTGAAACTGTCTAAAGATTTTGCTCTTGGGCGCCTGCAGCACTATAAAGGTCCTTTAATGAGATAATTTTTAAAATGGTCCAAATTTGCTGCTAGGTTGAGAAGTTATTTTTATTTTATTTTCATAACAGGCCGTTTCGGCTTAAATTATTTCCATTTTCAAGTGACATGTGGTTATATGATAATTTCTATATAGTACCTACATACTTAAAATTACAAAGCTTATTCGGTATGTATAACAGATCAGTTACTTACATCTAAGTTCAATGACGTACATAAACCATCGTTATAAACTCTCTTATTTCTGTCAATTTTATAAACTGATGTTATTACATTAAATTTCACAGTTCTTTCGTTGCGATGACGTATGTTTCCAGATGATATGTAAATTGTAACAGTTGTTCCTTTGTGGTCTTTAGTCCGGAGAAAGGTTTCATGCAGCTCCCTTCCCTACTTCATTCTGAGCAAGCCTTCATAACGACAACCCATATCCATTAGAATCTGCTTACTGTATTCAACTCTTGTTCTCCCTCTTCCATTTTTACCCCACTCACTTCCCTCCAATGCTAAATTTACGATTCCTTGATGTCTAAGAATGTGTTCTATGAGTCGATCCCTTCTTTTAGTCAAGATAAACCTGAAATTTCTTTTCCTCCAGTTCTGATCAGTACCTCCTCATTAGTTACGCGATCTACCCAACTAATCTTCAGCATTATTCTGTACCACTACATGTGAAAAACGTCCATCCTCTTCCTGCTGAGCTATTTATCATCCACTTTTCACTCCCGTACAAGGCAACACTACACACAAATACCTTTAAAAAGGATTTCCGTACACTTCAATTAGTATTCGTTGTTAACAAATTTCTCTTTAAAAAACGCTTTTCTTCCTATCGTCATTCTGAATTTAATATCCTCCTTACTGTCGAACAACAAAAATCATCTACCATCTTTTTTGTTTCTTTACCTAATCTAATTCCTTCATCATCATGTGAGTTTCTTAACTGCATTCCATTACACTTCTGTCGTTCTTGTTAATGCTCACCTTATACGCCCCTTTCAACAACCTGTCCATTCCGTTCCATTGCTCCTCCAAAATCTTTGCTGTCTCTGACGGAATTATATTGTCATCAGAAAAACTCATTGTTTTTAATTCTTCACCCTGAACGCTAACTCCTTCTCCAAATGTCTCTTCTTCCTTCACAGCCTGCTCGATGTACAAATTGAATAACATTGGAGAAACATTGAATAACATTGCGTCGCTTTTATGCCCTTCAACTACTATAGCCGCTGTTTGGTTAATGAACAAGTTGTAAATAACCTTCCGTTCCCTATATTTTACCCCTGTTGTTTGGAAGACTGTATTCCCGTCAACAATGTCTACTGATTTTCCCAAGCCTACAAAAGCTATAAATGTAGGTTTACCTTTCCTTAATCTATCTTCTAAAATAAGTGGTAAGGTCAGTATACCTCCCGTGTTCTTACATTTCTCCTGAATCCAAACTGAACTTTTCCGAGGTCAGCTTGTACCAGATTTCCCATTCTTTCATAAATAATTCGTGTTAAAATTTTGCAACCATGACTTACTAAACTTTTGGTTATGTAATTTTCTAACCTGTCTGCGTCTGCTTTCTTCTCGAATCACGATTATTAAATTTTTCTTAAAGACTGATAGTATTTCGCCTGTCTCATACATCTTACGCACCAGTCGAAATAGTTTTGCCATGGCTGGTTCTTCCAGAGACTTCAGTAGCTCTGGGAGAATGTCATCTGCTCCAGGGCCTAGTTTCGATTCAGGTCTTTCAATGATCTGTCAAATTCATCTGCCAACAGAGTACCTTCTATTTCATCTTCATCTACTTCCTCTTACTAGAATATTTCTCTAATTTCATTTGCTACGTAGAGTCTGTATACACTGTTTTCACCTTTCAGCTTTCCCTTCTTTGTTGAGAACTGGTTTTCCACCTTACTTCTTGACATTTATACAACTATTTTTCTTGTGTCCAAATGTCTCTATTATTTTCATGTAGGCAGTATCTACCATTCCCTTAATTATACAGCCTTCTACAAACTTGCATTTGTCATCTAGTCACTCCTACCTAGCCATTTTGCACTTCCTGTCAATCTCATTTCTTAGTCGTCTGTACTCCACTTATATCTGCTTCATTTACTGCATTTTTATATCTTGTCCTCTGATAAATTAAATTCTGTATCTCGTGTGATATACAAGGACTTTTTGTAAGTCTTGCCTCTCTACCTATTTGGTCATCTGTTGATTTTACTATTTTATCCTTCAAATCTCCCCATTCCTCTTCTTCTGTTTTATTTTCTTCTGTTTCTGTGAGTTGGTGCCTAAAGCTTCCTCTGAGATTCTCAAGAATTTCGGGTTCCTTCAATTTATTCAGGTCCCATCTTATTTTTCTACTTTTCTGCACTTTCTTCAGTTTCAGTCTACAGGTCATAACTAATAAGATATGCTCAGAGTTTATATCTGCGCCTGGATATGTCTTAGAGCTTAAAACCTCGTTAATAAATCTATGTCTTACCATTATAAAATCTATCTGGTATCTTCCATTGTCTCTTGGTCTCTTCGGCATGTACAACCGTCTTTTATGTTTCTTAAACCAGGTGTTTGTTATGCTTAAATTATGTTCCGTGCAAAATTCTACAAAGCGGCTTTCTCTTTCATTCCTTTTGACCAGTAGTTATTCACATAGTATTCTTCCTTCCCTTCCTTTTCCGTCTACCGAATTCCAGTCCACCACTACTATTAAATTTTACTCTCTCTTAGCTGTCTGAATAATTTCCTTAATCTCCTCATACATTTTTTCGATCTTCTTATCATCAGCAGAGGTAGTTGGCATATAAACTTGTACTACTGTTGTCGGTGTTGGATTCGTATGTATCTTGACTAGTATAATGCGATCACTGCGCTGCTCATAATAGTTTACCCGTATTCCTGTTTTATTATTCACTAACAGACCTACTCCTGTAATACCCCAAACTGATTTTTTATTTATAATTCTGTACTTGTCTGACCAGTAATACTGTTCCTATTTCCACCGAACTTCACTAATCCCCACTATTTCTAACTTCAACCTATCCATTTCTCTTTTTAATTCTTCTGACTTCCCTACCCATTTAAGGAATATAACATTCCACCCTCGGATCCGTGGAATACCAGTGTTGCCTTCACTGATGACGATATCCTCCTGAGTAGTCCTGTTCCGGAGATCCTAATGGGGGACTATTTCATCTCCGGAATATTTCACCCGAGCGGATGCCATCATCTTATATTCATACAGTGGAGCTGCATGTCCTCGGGAAAGGTGACGACTCTAGTTTCCGCTTCCTTTCGCCGTTCGCAATAACTGTATGGCAAAATCATATATATTGATGTTATAAGGCAATTTCAGTCAATCATCAAGACTGTTGCCCCTGCAACTATTGAAAAGGCACCTCTTCAGAGAGCACACGTTTGTCTGGCCTCTCCACAGATTTTTCCTCCGTGTGGTTGCACCTACGGTATGGCTATATGTGTCGTTGAGGCACGCAAGCCAGCCCACCTCGGAATTATCTGTAGTTCATGGGGGTAAGATAAGAAAGACGGTATTTATATTACTATTACAAAGTTGGAATTTATATTACAATTGCAAAGATATTGTTTATATTACTGTTCATTGTTATTGTGATCATTGGTTGCTGCTTTACGTTAAGATACGGTACCGCGGCGGATTAGCCGTGCGCATTGGGGTGCCGTCCTGCGGTGCACGCGGCTGTTCGCCGTCGGGGGTTCGAGTCCCCCCTCGGGCATGGATGTCTGTGTTTTTCT
Organism: Locusta migratoria; assembly: GCA_026315105.1. Classification (NCBI taxonomy): domain Eukaryota; kingdom Metazoa; phylum Arthropoda; class Insecta; order Orthoptera; family Acrididae; genus Locusta; species Locusta migratoria. The sequence continues at coordinate 345,527,615 of CM048751.1, read as the reverse complement.
TTGGTTAGTTTACCTTAGTTTAAGTAGTTTCTAAGCTACGGACTAATAACTCAACAGTTGAGTCCGATACATTTACAAACATTTGAACAGTTATATTACGGTATTACATTCTCATATTTTTCGATTCTTGATGTAGGAGCGTTAATAGTGTTTAATACGTTAGATTTTGATAAGAGTAATCTGTGGTCTGCATTATCTTAACAATTTAGCCTTTTTCTTTGATGAGCCCCTCAATATAGTTTTTAAGATAGTGTTTGTGTTTAACCTCTGTCTGCACATTCAGTATTTCTTGGGGTTTGTTTTTTCAAGAATCAGCATAATGGAGCCTTTTGGGATTCCATTTCTTTGAGCCGAAAATATAGATGTGGCCATCCCCACAAATTGAAATTTTTGTACCCGAAAATCGTGGAGGTTCGTGGTTCTATTAGAAACGATTGATGAGCAAGCAATCGTTTTATAAGACGTGGAAAGGTCACCCTAGAGCATACCAACCGTTTGCTCAAGTTGGCTGGATTGCAGGAAACGTCTAACGTGTAAATTCTGACCTCCTGCCGCAAGCCTGTCCTTTTGATACGCACACAAATGGTCAGTAGACCAAGAGTTATCAAAAGCAGTTTACGCTTTATGTGATCAATAGAACCCGAGGTGGGGGCCTCTGAACAGTCAGAGTTTGGAACACGGCGTTCTCGAGCACATCAATACTGTGCATTGTATGATAATAAGAACACCTACCGACTTTCAACAGGCTTTATACATGATTTCAAACCTTTTTCGAACTTTTTCTTGATTACAGCCACTCAAAATAAAGAAAGGAAAAAACGTTTATCAGTTAATAATGGAATGCGGTCTTAGAAAATCAGGCGACGCTGCAGGAACTAGATTAGGTAACGAAACAGTCAAGGTGGTAGATGAGTTTTGTTACTTGGGTAGTAAAATAACATGCGATGGTCGCAGTACAGAGGATATAAAATGCAGAATGGCAATGGGAAGAAAAGCATTTTTGAAAAGAGAAATTTGCTAACATCGAATATTAATTTAAGTGTAAGGAAGTCTTTTCTGAAGGCATTTGTGTGGAGTGTTGCCTTGTACGGGAGTGAGACATGGACGATAAGCAGTGCGGACAGGAAGAGAATAGAGGCTTTTGAAATGTGGTGCTACAGAAGAATGCTGAAGATTAGGTGGGTAGATCGCATAACTAATGAAGAGGTACTGAACGGAATTGGTGAGAAAAGGAATTTTTGGCATACCCTGACTAAAAGAAGGGATCGCTTGGTAGGACACATTCTTAGACATCGGGGAATCGTAAATTTAGCATTGGAGGGAAGTGTGTGGGGTAAAAATCGCAGAGGGAGACCAAGAGACGCGTATAGTAAGCAGATTCAAGTGGATGTGGGTTGCCGTTCTTATGAGGAGATGAAAAGTCTTGCTCAGGATAGAGAGCTGCATCAAACCAGTCTCTGGACTGAAGACCATAACAACAACAGTTAATAATTTATATCATTATAAATTTTGCAGAGCAGGAACTATAGTTTTAACGTACAATATCGAAAATGTAAACGGAGTATTCGGCGTGATATCTTTTGAACCTCTATTCACAATATTCACAATTTTACTTGGAGTAAACTGTATGTTCGTAATTCTCTGAAAGCGTAGAGAAAAAAAATGACTTATGGACTGGGAGATAGTGAAGTTTTAAACATTTCATTTGTCGAAAATAATTCTAATAGTGTTAGCAGTGATGACAATAATTACGACGCAGGAAGTATTATAATGACGAATCTGGTACCAATTTACATATTTAATTTCACAGTTTTGTTACAAATGTAAATGTAGAATACTTGAAGTAAACATTAAGTTTCTTTTTAGTTTAGTCTAAGTTGTGTTATGATAGACGAAGAGCTGCTACGAGTAATAATTCTGGCAATATTAATACAGCAGTTCTATAGCGAACATATTTCAGAAAATATCAAGTAGGTGGTTTTTAAAGTTACGATATACGTGCCTCTAAGGTGTTTGCTTATTTTGTAATCATTACTTAAATTTACTAAAAAAAAAAGAGGCAGTTTACCTAAGCAGTCAAGGAGGAGAAAAAGCAATGTTGAATGTGTTAATATTCTGACCGAAAGAGAAACAAAAAGGGAATAATCAGGAGATGAATATACTGTCGCAGGACATAACGATAGAATCAGTGGAAAGGACGATTATTGTAAAGAGAGTTGTCTAGGCTTTATTTGATGTGATCCTTAGAAGACGTCATCGCAGTTGTGCGTGCTGGTTGAGCCATAAGACTTACCATTCTTACCATTCTGAGACCTTAGTGGCAGGCCACTAGCTGTACGCTGGCTGATTTCCACTGTTTTCGTCACACTTTCAGTGGCTATAAGTGCAAGTATAGTTTAGATATATAAAAGCTATAAGTACAGTTTGAAATGTTGAAGCTTCAACTTGATGTGCAGAAAGTAATGTACGCCTATATAGAGGATACACTGCTTCGCCTCGATGTGGTTTTTGGGCGGTTTTCCACATAGTCTTAGTTGAATACCATGATGGTACCCGAGTTCCGACTCATTTACACGATCCAAAAACTTTTAGAAATTTTTTGTACAGTTCAGCGTGCCTAACGCTAAACGTAGATAGTTGTGGTACGCATATTTCCTCCCTGGGCGGAGGGGGGGGGGGGGCTATAATAGCGTGGCGACAGGAATGGCTTCTGTCAATCCCTTCCATAGCTAACTAAGTATAAGAAAAAGAAGATTTCGTTTGATTAAAAAACCATTAACACAGAAAATGTATTTATTATGCTATTTTCAGATCATACAATACCTACAAAACTATCAAATATTTGTCAGAATGTCGCGATGACACAAAAGCCTACATTATATTCACTGTATTAATACAGTTACCTTTTCTCGCAGCCTTCTCAATAGTTTCCTCTCGCTAGTCTAAACTGATTTAGAAAAGGGTTAGACTGACCACGATTCTGGTTATTTTACGAAATCGGCAAATTCGTCATATTTTTACGTAATTTTGACAATAAAAAGCTTACTTCACGCTGCTGGAAGCGGGATACGACGTCGGACCACATCACAAGATAAGTCTATACCAGTATAATACGATTTTATGAACTCTTTGCCTCGAAAGAATGTTACAGAAACGGCGTAATTCACGAATTTTGCTTATATCAAAAGTGTGACATTTTTCGGTTTGAATAACTAATTGATAGCACAAGATTCAATTACGCTTACGCCAGCACAAAAGCAGTTCCGTAATAATGCCAGACGAGATAGATGGTACCGGAAAACAGCTAACAAACTTTAAAAGAAAGAGAACTAGGGAGAGGACGAATGCTACGCGGTTTTGTACGGCTGTCGATGAACTTACGACAAAAAGTCCAATGGACGATTTTGAACAATACATAGAACGACTTCAAGATACTTTAGAGAAGCTCACTTCCTCAGATGACATTATTCACGACCTCTTAAGTGATGATGAATATGACGCAGACGTATTTATCTGTGAGGAATATATAGATAAAATTAAACACGCAATACATAAGGCTACAAAAGCAATCAATTGCAAGCTTTAAGCCGTAACATCACAAATGAATATCACGTCACTTAAAGTTCCCATACACTCCACTGCAGGCATGCATTCAGTCAAGCTCCCTGCCATTAAGCTTGAACCATTTTGTGGAGATATCGAAATGTGGTCCCGCTTCTGGGAGCAATTTGAATCAACTATTGATAAAGACCCATCGCTTTCTACAGTTAATAAACATGTTTTCCTTCGAGGGTATCTGTCAGGAGAACCAAAGTTGTTAGTAGATGGAATACCTATTACAGCTAGCACATACGAGGACACAAAGAAAATTTTACTGCATCGGTACGGAGATAACAACCGTATTATACAGGCGCACCTCGATTATTTGGATGCGCTAAAGCCAGTACAGTCAGACACCTGAAACACTGAAGTGTACATTCCTAGAGTGTAACCGCCGTATTCAAGCGCTGCGTGCCCTGGGGGAAGATGTTGTAGCATACGGCAAAGTTCTCACACCGAAAATTTTACGAGCATTTCCTGCCGAAATGTGTCAAAAATGGGTTATTCATGCTAGAAGAACCGAAATATCGGAAGGAGATGTACTGAAATTACTTAATTGTTTGGAGGAAGAAGTTCAGGGTGCTCTTACTGCACAAAAAATTCGTGGAGAACAGCAAGTATCTTCCGACTACACGACCACTGCTGCGACATTTCACATAAATTCAAAACAAGATAAAACCTCTCGGAAAATTAAACAAGATGTACAACCATATTGTATATTTTGTGACTCTCGCACTCATTGGGCTCAAGACTGCAATATAGTAACAGACATCCAACAACGTATTGACAAATTAAAGCAAGATAATCGTTGTTTTATATGCCTAAAAAGGGGTCATAATGCTAAAACCTGCAGTAAGAGGGGGAAGGTTTCGTGTTCTAAGTGCAAGAAACGTCACCATAAAGCGATTTGTACCGACACTACTATTTCTAATTCACCTTCTCAGCAAGTTACCACTACTTCTGTAGGGAAAATTGACGTAAATTCAGCAGATTTTACATATCTTCAGACAGCTCGAGTTTGGGTCAGTGGACCAACAGGATTAAGCAGACTCACTCGCTGTGTTCTAGATAGTGGCAGTCAGTCGAGTTTCATTTCAAAGTTTCTCATTGATGAACTAGATTTAAAAACTTTAGAACATCGTGATATATCTGTCAATGCCTTTGAAATACCATGTGTAATTTCAATGTGTCGTAAAGTTGTAGAATTCACTCTGAAAGGGATATTTAAAAATTCCACAATATCTCTGACTGCATTTGAAAGCACATATTCATTTGCTGCTCACCCAACTGTCCCACCTGAAATAACAAAACAAGTGTATGATCGAAAATTTCAGTTAGCAGTCCCAATGGACAACACAGAAGATCTTCCTATTGAGATCCTTATTGGAGCAGATCACTATTGGAAAATCATTAAAGATTCCCCCCCTTTTCGCTTAACACCATCCACTGTACTGATACCTTCAACTATGGGTTAGATTCTTAGTGGGTGTAAGTCAAACACCATGGCAAACCCTGTGATAACAAACTATGTTAGTTTGGATTCAGTGACATCAACAGACAATATTTTAAGACGTTTCTGGGATTTAGAAACAATGGGAATCACAGCGGACCAAACAAAGACTCCAAATCCGAAAGAACTAGCTTTATTGCATGATTTCTCAAAATATTACTGCATTGAAGACAATAGGAGAGTGGTTTCTTTACCTAGAGAACCCAACAATATTGTGCCTAATAATCTCTCACTAGCAGAGAATAGATTTATTTCACTGGAGAAAAAGATTACAAAGGACACTAACTTAAAACACATTTATGAAATGCAAATGATAGACCACATAAGAAAGGGACATGTAGAGGTTGCCCCTCCTGAACAAACGTCAAATGACATATTTTATTTGCCACATCATGCAGTAAAGAAAGAAAGGTTAGGTGTTATCAAATGTACGATTGTATTTGATGGTTCTTTCCACGAAAATGCTGTACATTCACTGAATGTCTCTTTGGAAATTGGCCCTAATTTACTTCCAGATATTCTTTCAATATTATTAAGATTCCGCTTATATCCAGTTGCTTTAATTGCTAATATTAAACAAGCTTTTCTACAGTTAGTTCTACATAGAAAAAACCGAGACTTAACAAGGTTTTTTTGGTATAAAGTAATCATGGATCAACAAGGAAACTACATTACAACGAATGAAAAGATTACATACCGCTTCACCCGACTACCTTTTGGACTAACTTGTAGCACCTTTCTACTTGCAGCCACACTAAAAGAACTTGCTACAATGCACAAAAGGAATTTTCCTCAAGCTGCTTTTCTTGTTGAAAATAACATGTATATGGATGACTTTATAGCAGGTGCTGATGATGACAATGCTGTGACTTCCTTATATTATGAACTTACCTCACTTAAGGGTATCATTAGCCTACCAATGGCAAGTGGGCCACAAACTCAAAACAACTGATTGAAATTTGGCAATCAGAAGGTGTCATAAACGTTACAGATACAGAATTTCTAGGAATTCACTGGGATACATCGACTGATATGTATTATTCACATTAATGTCATAAACTATATCAGAGATCGTCCTGTCACTAAGCGAGAAGTTCTTAGAAGCACTGCAAGATTCTGTGACCCACTGGGTCTCTTGTCACCTGTCTCTCTGGCTGCAAAAATAATAGTAAACAAATGCTAGAAGGAAGGAAACAAATGCTAGAAGGAAGGAAGGAAGAAAGAAAGATAAGTGTTTAAAGTCCTGTCGAAAGCGTGGTCATTAGAGGCGAAGCTCACGCTCGGGTTGTTTGGGTAAAGATAGGTAGAAGGAAATCGGCTGTGCTCTTTCGAAGGAATCATCCCGGCATTTGTTGGAGTAATCTAGGAAAATCACAAATGCCAGAGCAGCATGGAAGTCATGTACATCGATATATTGCTTTACACTTAGATCCGGCGAGATAGCATTACAGAATATTGGAGTTTTAGTGACACACGTGAAATTATGTCATAAACACCAAAATAATGTGTACTACCGAGCGAGGTAATATTACGGTGTGCACAGTTTTTTCCTTCTCTGTGCCAAATCTCAATGTACATAATGCGAATACACTGAAAGAAAGATCCTTTATCATTTAGCTACACTATAGTAGGGCAGCAACTGGAAGCAGTTAATTCCATAAAGTATATGGGAGTAGTCATTAGGAGGGATTTAAAATGGAGCGACCATATAAAATCAATCGTCGGTAAAGCGGATGCCAGACTTAGATTCATTGGAAGAATACTAAGGAAATGCAGTCCGAAAACAAAGGAAGTAGGTTACAGTACACTTGTTCGCCCACAGCTTAAATACTGCTCACCGGTGTGGGATCCGTACCAGGTGGGATTGATAGAGGAGGTATAGAAGATCCAACGGAAAGCAGCGCGTTTCGTTACAGGATCATTTGGTAATCGTGAAAGCGTTACCGAGATGATCGATAAATGCCAGTGGAAGACTCTGCAGGAGAGAAGCTCGGTCGCTAGGTACGGGCTTTTGTCGAAATTTCGAGAACATACCTTTACCGAGGAGTCTAGCAGTATATAGCTCCCTCCTACGCATATCTCGCGAAGAGACCGTGAGGATAAAATCAGAGAGATTAGAGCCCACACAGAGGCATACCGACAATCCTTCTTTCCGCGAACAATACGTGACTGGAATAGGAGGGAAAATCGATAGTGGTACTCAAGGTACCCTCCGCCACACACACTGTCAGGTGGCTTGCGGAGTATGGTTGTAGATGTAGATGTAGACGTAATATTACGGCGGCTGCGCATTGTGTGTCGAACAGAAAGGTAGCGCCTGAAGCAGGAAATACCTGATCGGCACGCGAAGTGTGTCTGCTGCTGGTGCACCGTCGGCAGCTGGCAGCAGCGGACTGATGCCTCAACGGGCGAGCGCGGCGTTTTATGGGTGGCCGGTGGTTCCCCCTCCTCAGGCAGCGCGGACCTGCCGGACCCACTGGCAGAGGGGAAGACCCCTTCGCGACCGCCGCTGCAGTCTGAAGCAGCGCGGGCCGGTGACCTTGCGTACACGCCGGTCTGCCTCTGCTATCGTTCCGCACAAGGAAACTGCACGCCGTCCAGTTCCCCCGTTCAGAATACAATGAAACATCACGTGCTGGGCGTGTCAGCGGGCGCTGAATCGCAGTGGAGTGGCCAAGCGTTCTAAAGCCCTTTTTAAACGATGAACGAAAGTGAACAAGATAGATAATAGTCTACTGAAGCGCTCCTGGCGTACTAGTCCTGAACTACAAACTCATGCAAGATCTTGTGGCAGCGTGTTAGACGATAAACGCAATTAGACAGTAATACCCGATTTTGAAAGTGAGGTTATGACTGGCGATCTGTTATGTTGGAAGCCATAGTTTAATACTGGAATTGAGGAAACAACGCTAAATGTTATTGACAGCCAAAGAAAACTTTGTAATGTATGTTTTTCGTCAATTTAGTGTGGTAAACTGCTGGGAAGTGAAACGTTTGGAAACATCGACATCTATTTTCAAGCGATAAAATAAACATATGAACACATCAAACAATATTTATAAGAGCATAAATAGAGCTTGTTTATCTACTACGATTTACCTACTGACATTGTTAATAAGTCATGCACAACTGAATTTTTGTCCTTCATTTGGACTGACTTTTTCATTTAAAATGTTATTTAATGAAAATTGCGTCATCAAATTACAACCTTATTTAAATGGCTTGGCTTCAGTCTTTTCTGTTACAATATTTCGCAAACATAAACATTTTTCGGTTTCAGATATGCGACCTCACTTTTAGGAGGACGCTCAGTCGAGAAAAATATTTAAGTCGCCTTGAAACATTTGCAATTTACCGCTAAACCAAAGTATAATAATAAAGTAAAGATTAACAAGACACATTTGAGTGCAAACCGTATAACCGTCGAAGATAATATGAAAATCGCGTAACGAAAATAGGTTAACTTGCGAGTCGCGATGTTAGCAGACGTCCATTCCATCAAAACATTCTTGATAAAGCTCACGTTGACGTGAGGTGACGGTCCGGCGACGGACAGTGTGAATTCCGCCATTAGAAATACATTGTGGAATATATTCTGATCATAAACTTCGACAAAACGCCAAATATACGTAAATATGAATGAAAAAATGGCGGACTGTTCAGAGGCCCATATCTCGGGTTGTATTGATCACATAAAGCGTAAACTGCTTTGGATAACTCTTGGACTATTGACTATTTGTGTGCGTATCAAAAGGACAGGCTTACGGCAGGAGGTCAAAATTTACACGTTAGACGTTTCCTACAACCCAGCAAATTTGAGCAAACCGGTTGGTATGATCTGGGGTGACCTTTATACGTCTTATAAAACGATTGATGGGCGGGGAGTGGCCAAGCGCTCTAAGTCGCCTTGCTGCGGAGCGCGTAGTTGCTCGCCGTCGGTTTAAGTAGTTTGTAAGCCTAGGACCTAATAACCTAATAATAATCCCTTAGATTTACACAGATTTGAATATGGCACTGAATTCCATCAATGGGAAAAAGCTGAACACGTCTGCCGGGCAGAGATTCCAACCCTGCCGCCCGCGGTGGCCGAGGGGACTGAGGCGCTCCAGTCACGGTCAGCACGGCCACTACAGTTGGGGGTTCGAATCCCCCCTCGGGCATGGATATTTGTGCCGTCCTAGTTCGGAAGTAGTTCATAAGTAGTTTGTAAGTTTAGGGACTGATGACCCCGTAGTTAAGTCCCATAAGCTTAACAAACATTTGAACATTTTTGAGATTCAAACCCTGGTCTCCTGCTTACTAGGCAGTTGCGCTGTCCTCTATGCTATCAAGACACGATGGACACCATAACTGTACGGAGTGCCCCAGCACGCTGCAACGGAGCTGTCCGCGACTGTACTACTGATGATAATTAGACTCCCCTTGTGGTGTTCTTTTTCACTCAGGTAAATAATACTCTACAGTCGATATGTCACTAAGTTTCATAGCTTTTTCTTTGCTATTAAAATTATACTTACGTTTATATATTTCAATGGAGTCTCTGTATTGTCGTGGATGATAATTCGTCACTGTCGACAGAACCTCACTACCAGACTGAAGAACATGCTCTGACACAGCCGATTTCTCAGTTTTTCCTAGTCAGCAAAGACATTTGTGTTCCTTCAGCCTTGTTTCTACACTTCTTTTGGGGGTTCCAACATAAAGTTTACCACTTGTACATGTATCCAAAGTGAAATTAAAATTGATACACCACGAAGACGACGTGCTACAAACACGAAATTTAACCGACAAGAAGAAGATGCTGTGATATGCAAAAGATTAGCTTTTGAGAGCATTCACACAACGTGCTGACATGAAGAAAGTTTTCAACCGATTTCTTATGCACAAGCAGCAGCAGTTGACCTGCGTTGCCTGGTGAAACGTAGTTGTGATGCCTCGTATAAGGAGGAGTAATGCTAACATCACGTTTCCGACTTTGATAAAGGTCGGATTGTAGCCTATCGCAATTGCGGTTTATCGCATCGCGACATTTCTGCTCGCGTTGGTTGCAATCTAATGACTGTTAACAGAAAATGAAGTCGGTTGGTTCAGGTGGGCAATACGGAACGCCGTGTTGGATCCCAACGGTCTCGTATCACTACCAGTCGAGATGACAGGCATCTTATCCGTATTGATGAAACAGATCGTGGAGCCACGTCTTGATCCCTGAGTCAACAGATGGGGACGTTTGCAAGACAACAACCATATGCACCAACAGTTCGACGGCGTTTGCAGCAGCAAGAACTATCAGCTCTGACACCATGGCTGCGGTTACCCTTTAAAGATGCATCAAAGAGAGGAGCGCGACGACGAACCTGGTTGCACGAATGGCAAAACGTCATTTTTTCAGGTGAATCCAGGTTCTGTTTACAGCATCATAATGGTCGCAACCGTGTTTGGCGATATCGCGGTGAATGTCTCGGTCACCTCTTGTTCGCATCGACGGCACTTTGAACAGTGGCCGTTACATTTCAGATGTGTTACGACCCGTGGCTCTACCCATCATTGGATCCCTACGAAACCCTACATTTCAGCAGGATAATGCACGACCGCATATTGCAGGTCCTTTATGGACCTTTCTGGATACGGAAAATGTTAGACTGCTGCCCTGGCCTGCACAAACTCAAGATCTCTCACCAATTGAAAACGTTTGGTCAATGGTTGCCGAGGAACTGGCTCGTCACAATACGCCAGTCACTACTCTGGATTAACTGTGGTATCGTGTTGAAGCTGCATGGCCATCTGTACCTGTACACGCCATCAAAGCTCTGTTTGACTCAATTACGGCCAGAGGTGGTTGTTCTGGGTACCGATTTGTCAAGATCTATGCACCCAAATTGCGTGAAAATCTAATCTTATGTCAGTTGTAGTATAACATATTTGTCCAATGAATACCCGTTTATCTGTTGCATTTCTTCTTGGTGTAGCAATTGTAATGGCCAGTAGTGTATCTGACAGCGACACACGACTGAGTGAGACGGGATATTCGTCCTGACAAACATTCAACTGATCATATGCCACGGTAGTATCGCAGCTTAAGAATGCCTGACCACATTTCGTGTTCAATGTTTCTGACATCACCATAGTTGGTTACAACTTCCTTCTACCTGTGGAGGAAGATTACAAACACGAACACTGCTGTGTTTCTGACTAGCATCATATATGTGAACGGTACTTACTGTTTCATGCCGATGCTGGAAGTCAGCTTTTCCTCGGTATTTCATCAGAATCCCCTCTTTCAAAACGGGATTCAGTAGTTTAAGGAAAAATGGTCCATCGCTTCATATCTGTTCCGTTATCTAATTCTACATTTCAAACAGAATTACCAACAATCAAACATACAGCATCCAGTAATGGCTATAACCCTGCCCTGATTGACAGTATACTGAATGACTAGAAATTGAGAAAAATTACAACACTTTTGTATACTGGCCAGTAAAAACAAGTCAGTAGTCAGAAAAACTAGTGTGTCATCCCATATTTAGGCAAGTTTCAGATCACATTGGTAAAAAGTTAAAATCTCAAAATTACAGGCCTGCCTTTTACAACACAAACAGCATTTCAAAGTATTTATACAATAGTAAGGACAAAATTCAACCCCTATCACGAAGTGGTGTGTACAAGATCACGTGCAAACATCGTGGGATAGTGTATGTTGGTCAGTCTTGCAGGGCTGTAGCTATTAGATTGTCAGAACACGAGAGAAGCTGGAGGTTAAAAAAGACAGATTAAACCTTTGCTGAACATCTGCTAAGAGAAAACCATGATTATGATGTACACTGAGAAATCCTACATTCCCTGAAGAAAAGCAGAAAGATGGCACTATTGGAAATCAATAAACATTTGGCTCAGGATGGCAGTTTAGTATTAAACGATCGGACCCAGTTCCCCTCTACACCTCTACTGAAATAAGTTTTACTTTCCAACTTTCCTTTTCAACAAAAATAATCATGTCAGTACTCATAATTTACATATAATTATCATATTTTTTTTTAAAAATGTTAATAACTCTCATAAATATGTACTTGTAATGTACTTTCCTGTGAACTACTCGATTTTCTGTGATAACATCTTTGTAAATCGTAACATGTTTGTCACATCTTTGAAAACGTGTATACTACAGTCGGTTGTCACCTGATGATGACCTAAAGCCGGTTTGTGACGGATAAGTAAGTTTTGCAGAAACCAGGAAGTTGTTCCATTTTTTTTTATAAAAAATGAGTTGTTCCAAATCGTAGAAAGCCCCGTGTGCTTGATCAGAAGTGATTCCTAAAACTTGCATAATCCAGCCGTGGTTTCAAATGAATTCGGTTGCACAGATATTTCAGACCTGTCGAATTAAAATTTTAACGTGTTTTTCCTGGGAACAGTGGACGCGACATTTTACAGATAACCCTACTACTTATAGAAACACAATACCACGACCACTCGATAACTTCACTGACTCACGAGACACAACAGTACATAAACCGTCAGGTGTAAACACCGCTGCGGGCACGAGCGCGACAGACAACATTACGGCACAGTCTAGCGTATAAAGTCGCGGCACTGACTGCTGTAAACGTTGTTACCAACTGACAGCTGCAACTACACTAGCGCTCCTAGCGGCGGGGAAACCGCTGTAGGAGTGATGTTTGTTCATAATTATTTGTGTGCGTAATTAACGAAATACTTACTATAATTTTTGCGTTACAAGCATTAGTAAAATATCGAGAGACAAACATAATACTGAAATTAATATAAAAAGGGCCTAATATAAATGATTCAATGGTATAAAAAACAAATACGTGCAAATATGTGTATATTTGTAGCTTATTCCGCTGAAAGTAAGTAGCATATAAACATAATGGTATAATAAATTTCTATTACGGTCTGTTCTTACTATGACAGGCAGTTTTTGACGTGTATCAATTCGGTATGGAGTCTAGCGATTCTCACATTTTTACACGTCATTCGTCTTTCTTATATGTGCATATTCTTTTAAGTGTAATTACTTTAGTTTTAAACAACCAATGTTTTGATTATTCTTGCCGTTTCTGGTTCAGATGTAGCGACTATTGTGGAATTGGGTTCTTCTTTGTTAGAAAACAGTTTGTTTGCTTTTATCGTTATATTGCCACGTCTGTGACGTTTTTCCTTCAGCAACAGCTGTGATGGTTGATTTAGTACGTTAAATACTGTATTTATTACAGTCTATATACGTTTCCTATGTTCCATCCTCTCCGATTTTACTGGAATTGTAATGAAGAATACTTAACGTTCCTGCGTAGAAATCGACGTCTCTATGCTAAAGGGCATGTCTCCTGGTGTTTCCTAGGCATTCTTATTTTTAATAGAAAATGAAATTATTCATTTAAAGGCTGTATGTTACAGGTTAATTGTCAATTAACTGTCCTGTAATGTACCGTGTCGTACCTTGTCAGGGGTCTTACGAAACCTAAGAAAGACAAATGGGGAGCTATTTTTATATTATTACCTGTTCATGAGTCACTACATAAGTTCCCTAATGTAAAAAGTATGCCGAAGTCCATCTAAACGATACTACTCGCAATAATCAACTATCGTATTCAGAAACGTAGCTTGCCGACCGCTTGGTGCGTTGCTATCGCAGCATGTAACAAAAATCTGTGGGAGTGTCGTGACTGTATAAGTTAGAATGTGATTACGGTTTCGCGTCTCAAGCGGAACTGTGCCAGTTGTGCCAACATTTGCAATAACCAGCCAAATGGGCTTCACACACGTGGACGGACAGGTCAGGCACCTACCCCGTCTGACCCAGATCCCCATATATTCTCCTGCTTTGATCATTGTATTCCATTGATCACGACTTTTAATACTATCAGTTTCCTAATTTCCATAGTTATATCTCGTTTCAACAGTAATACTCTGAGTATGGCACAATAGTTTAATGCAGAAAGCGAGGTTATAAAATCGATTTGCAAACCTTGTGCTAGCTATCTATGTCATTAATTATCAAGGTTCTGGTGGTCTCGATGTCTAGAAGTCGATTCTCGCTGAATTGAGGTGATCCAGGCTTAATAGCAACTGGTAACGAAAATACTTGCAAACGAGTTAATTACTTTCACTGTGTAATTTTTTTTAACTTTGTAGCACAAATATAATGAAACTCAAACAGGTGCCATATTGGGTAAAGCACAGAAGTAAAGAAAACTGTGACATCTTTCTAGTGAGTGCTTTTGTCACGTATATCTGTATACTAAACACAGCCTTAACGTCCTGTCAACAGAACACCACACTAGCAATTGGCAGTGAGCCAGTTCGGCAAATTTCTTTTATAAGATCGTCAAAAACAGGTCGATTGTCTTTGGAGTTTTTCCTAAACTAACAAATATAATTACAAAATAAAATCATGAAATTTGAAGATAAACAGTGAAATTTCAAATAAATGTTATTACATGGAAAGATAAGTTATAAACAAACAGTGAAGAGAAATGTTTGTGTGAAAATGCTCTATTTGGCAAATCGTCAAAATGTTACACTTGATTTACTTTGTACATCCGCTAATATTAATAAAAGTGTAATTAAATAAAATAACGGAGACATATTCCAAAACAATAATGGAATCTACCCTAAGTGTCGCAATGAAATAATAGGTTCTGACCATTTCAATTTATCTGCTCAGATCACATAAGGTATGCAACATCATGATTATTTTCGTATTTTACAAGTGTTTTCGTAATTTATTCTATCTTTAAAATACCTTTGAATTAAGTAAGCTATGTTCTGAGTTACTGTCTGGATCTAAATATGGTGTCTGTAAAACTATTGAGAACTTCACAAATAGATGATCGAGCACGTCTTCATATGGTATCGAACACTTCAGTTAGAGGTTGACGCCTTATGGGCTGTTGTAAGGTAAACCTGCTAGAAGTCCGGCCCTCGTCTATACCCACACTGAAAAATGCATCAAACTTCTACGAGGTGGAATACAATTAAGAATTTCGGCGTCTGTTCTTTCGGACAGAGTTCTTGAGTGCACTTCGCAGTACCGGGAATCGATCTCTGCTCCCCCGCATGGCAGTCAGCAACGCTGAAAAAAAAAAAAAGTTCAAATGTTTGTGAAGCTTATGGGACTTAACTACGGGGTCATCAGTCCCTAAACTTACAAACTACTTATCAACTACCTTATACTAAAGACGACACAAATATCCATGCCCGAGGGGGGATTCGAACCCCCGTCCGTAGTGGCCGTGCAGACCGTGACTGGAGTGCCTCAGTCTCCTCGGCCACCGCGGCCGTCTAGCAACGCTGAGCACTCAGGTACGGAGCTGCACAAAACTGCCACTGTATCCTTGAAAACTTAGTTATGTCACAATAACACGTTGCAATAACAAAAGAGAGATACAATACTGCGATTATAAATGGCGTATTGCTGGCATAATGCTCACCACATAAGGTGTTACTTATGATTGAAGATCAAATAACTAGACGTATTAAAAATCCTCTTAAAATTTTGAAACGTAATAAGCAACAAACAAATCTCTGAAATACTAATAAAAATTAACCCTTGGTCTTATTAAAGAAAGAGCATAAAATGTTTATCGTTTCCAAGCTGTCTTGACTACAGCGCTTCGCTTAATCTAGTACATTATTAACACATTGCAGGATTATTGTTCGGTAAAGTTTCACAAACGATTGTATGTGTAGGTCCAGAGCTGTTTTAGTCTCATTGCGTGCAAACTTCGGTCTGCTACGGTTCGTTTATTTGGAACTGAACTGTTCTGTACGTCATGCTTTTAAGTGTTTTTCTGTGATAATATGGACCTCATAATCCCCCCTTCCCCACAATTCCGAGTGTCTTTTTCTTATAATAACTACTTAGAAGCGCTCACTTTTGAAAATTTTTAGAAAAAAGTTGGTATAAATAATTCTGAATATTTAGGTCCTGTCAGTCCTACAGTCTAAATGAAAGGTCATGACAGAAAAGGTGAAAGATAAGGATATACTGGAGGTAATCAAAGAAGATTTTCCACCTCATATTGATACACATTCGGAAAAAGACTTCATATCGTCAACAGAATACTTTCAGTTACTATAAACATTGCTGAAGAAATTCGATTTTAAGACAGCTCTGATTTCAAACACCCTTTCCGAACTCTTTTTAGAAGAGGAGAAAGTAGGAATTTAAATTTTAAAATTAAATTCAAAAGCACAGTGTTGCAGCTCATGGCCAAATTTTATTGGTACTTGTGGAAGATGTGATATTTCTGGATGATTTAAATTCTACCCGTAAATGAAATGATTTTTATGATAAATCAGACTGGTCGTGGAATTACATTAAAGCTAAACTTTAATTAATACTAATTATTACTTGTTCTTCAGCAGTCGAATGCCGTATTTAAAAAAATATAAAAAAGAATGCTCTGAACAGCAGTCGCGCTTTATTAACTGCTATCATACTATGAAATAATTTCTAAGTGCTGGGTAAAGGTGAGACTTATTTTTCTCTGGTCTGACTGTATTTCGAGAGTTAATTATAGTTACAAACATTGAAATGAGTATTTTCGTGGAACTATTACGGCTTTATGATCGTCCTCATCTTAATAAAGCTGACAGGCGTGTTAACATGAGGTTCGGAGAAGCGCTGATGGCAGGAGGCATGCCTCACATTATTGTCAGTGATGTCTCAGGAAGTCGGGTTTCACTAGGCACGGCCTGCACCTTAATAGGTACAGGAAAGGGAATTTGGCAAAACTTTTAAATGACAGGGTAGCGGGGATTGGGGGCGGGAGGGGTGGGTGGATCACCCATGGAATAATCGCTGTAGTAGTGGGTGTAAGAGTTTTACCATCGTTAGAGTGAAGTCAGCTGCATTATGGAAGGCCCTCTAACAAAGGAACCACACTCGGCAAATGTCACGAATCCAAATAATAGAGAAATTATCACATTACACCAAAAATACAAGTATTAGAGATAAAGTTAGTGAACTGTTTGTAGTTGTTGACTCTAATGGGATTACACACATGAAATTAGGTCAATTTATTGTGCAGACGGTAATAACTTGTTACAAGTAATTTGAAAACCACCGAAAAATCTGAAGCTGTTTGATAATAATTAAAAAAGTTAAATTTTACTAGAGAAGGAATAAGAGGAATCATGTTCATTTTACTTCTAAACTAAGGCATATACAACACTGGCCATTAAAACTGATACACCAAGATGAAATGCAGATGATAAACGGGTATTCGTTGGACAAATATGTTATACTAGAACTGAGATGTGATTACATGTTACGCAAATTGGGTGCATAGATCCTGAGAAATCAGTACCCAGAACAACCACCTCTGGCTGTAATAACGGGGTTGATACGACTGGATGGCGCATACAGGTACAGATTAGACATGGGCAATCTGCTCCTGAACTGATTCAAAGAGCCAGATCCTTCTAAGGAGTGAGTGATGGATGAATCCAAAAAAAAAAAAAAAAAAAAGAGCGCTAGTTCATCTGAGCTGGAAAGTCCCTCTGGTGACAGCAATGAGCTGCATAAGCACCCCTTGCCACATTCTTTAGAAGTTTCCTAAACGCCTTGCCACATGCTTCAGAAGTTTCCTAAGCTGCAAAATAAATGTACTAAAGACCATGTGCAAGTATAAAACTGCAAAAAATGAGCGCCTATACACGTGCAGCGAGTCGAGAATCGGTGAGTCGAGAGTCGGCAAGTCACACAAGCACCGCAGTTCAGTGAGCGCGCGGCTCCCGAATCCCGCTGACTCGCTGCTCCGCACGACTCCGGCGATCGGGGCGATCCGACCGCCAACTGAGTCGGTGAGTTAGCTGGTTCACCGGTTCACCTCTCCCCACCACTCTGCCGACTCCGCTCGCTTGCGGAGCTGCCGGTGTGGCGCGCTGCTTATTATTCCCCCCACTCCTCTGGCGAACCGCATGGTGCCGTACAAAGTGACTCCGCGCATCTCTCTGTTCTCTCAACTCCTGTGTTCTGATAAAGCTTGCAGCTCACTTACAGAAACGATCATCTGAAGCATCAGAAACCGTCATATTCCTGTTTCGAATAGTACTCGAGATGAAATGTGTTTATTTAACGTTACATGTTTTTTCTTAATAACAGGAAATCTGCAGTCGGTAGCAAAAACGCGTTACAGTACAAAAGTAAACTATATAAAATTTCTGCGAAAAAGATCCTACTCCATTTTTCTCGTAGGCTTGTAGTTTGCATGAAGGGAGCAAGAAAGACAAAGTCTTGTGCAATGTGCATTCTGTTGCTTAAATTTTGTAAGCCCACATCACGCAGTTTCCTGACTTGATAGACGTGTATCCTGTAACAAATTATGCATCTTTTATGCATCTACATTATTTTGGCACGTTGCAAACAATGACTATATAATCGAATAACAAAGAAAACAACAATGTGCATTAACGTTTTCTATATCTGAAACCATTCAGTTTCGGGAATGTGTCCATTTGAAATTTTTGCTGCTGGCGTCAAATCTTTGACAGTAACAACAAACTTGTTTTCGAGAGAGAGAGAGAGAGAGAGAGAGAGAGAGAGAGAGAGAGAGAGAGAGAGAGAGAGAGAGAGAGAGAGAGCACTTGTATGTCAAACGAGATGTCTATAATTACGTTTCTGAGTAAAATATCGTACTATAATGTTTCATTACGAATTTAATGTGTTTGGTACAGTAGGATATGTGTGTTTGCAATTAAAGATAAACTATATTAGGAAGCATTTTAAAAAATAATTCGCATTGCTCTGTATAGAGAATATATAAAACTTTGCACAAATAACAGGTGAAAGGGTTGTAGTTACAGGAACTAAAAATATAAGGTGGAACGGAAATCTTACCAGTAACTGCAAAACTTAGAATATCGGAACCCAGAACGCTACCCCTGTACTACGCTGACTGTAAGAGTATCACAGCCGTTATTTACCTAATTATTTCTTTCGGCAAGACTTTCTTCGTACTTCATCATTTGTTGATGGTTTGTACTCACAAAAGAAAAACTCATTGACGACATAGTCGAAAGTATCTATTCTCGTCGTCGTATTTTCGAAGAATTTGGCTTGAGCTTTTCACTGTCTTTTTTTTTTTTTTTTTTCGTACTTGAAGTTACGAATGAAATAGTCCACGAACATTCCTCGCTTTGTAAATTTAATGGACATTACTGTTTTGACGCCTTATTTTCGAAATTAAATAAAACTTCATTGCTTACTCTGGAGCTATCATTATTTTACTGTTTATGGGTGCCAGACTTTAGTTTTTAGATAACAAGTGATGGGTTCTAGCGGCCATCTTGTAGCGACAATCTGTCGCGCTCACGTAAGACACCCGGCCGTGTCGCCGAATGTCGCTGCTTGTAGCTGCCGTGTCGCGTCGCTGAATATCGCGCGCTGGCGCTCGCTTTTGTCGCTCACGTAGGACACGGCCTTATTGCGCACGGCTATTCCGCTGTGGCAGTTGCCACGTTGTGCACGTTTCATTCAACTCGCTTAAACTACTCACTGTATAAATATGGAACTAGTATTTTTATTCTGCAAAATATTGTATTTTTTAATGAAAGTATAAAAATAATAAATTTTTCTTTTTCCAATTATTTCACCTGCAAAAATATTTAAATTCTGTTATAACATGATAATTTTTAAAGTAGGTGTAACTAACAAATTTTAATTCTCGAAACTACTGACTTACAATAAAATTATTACTCTTCTTTCTTCTTTCACAATATGGCCCAATCAGATAAAGGTATAGTGACAAAAAAAGCAATGTGACATCGTTTTACGTTTTTTATCAGTTGGTGAGTCAGTGAACCATGAAACAGAACTAGTTCATTCCAGTGAATGACTATTTCTGATCCGATCTCTGAAAAGGTCGGTTTTGCCCATCTCTAGTACAGATGCCCATGCAGCTTCAACACGATACAACAGTTCAACAAGAGTAGTGACTTCCGTATTGTGACGAGCCAGTTGCTCGGCCACCATTGACGAGACGTTTTCAATTGGTGAGAGATCTGGAGAATGTGCTGACTAGGACAGCAGTCGAAAATTTCCGTATCCAGAAAGGCTCGTACAGGAAATGCAACATGCGTTCGTGCATTATCCTGCTGAAATGTAGCGTTTAGCAGGAATCGAATGAATGGTAGAGCCACGGGTCGTAACACATCTAAAATGTAACGGCCACTGTTAAAGTGCCGTCAATGCGAACAAGAGGTGACTGAGACATGTAACCAACGGCACTCCATACCATCATGGCGAGTGATACGCCAGTATGACGATGACGAATACACGCTTCCAGTGTGCGTTCACCGAGATGTCGCCAAACAGAAAAAATGACGTTTTGCCATTCGTGCACCCAGGTTTGTCGTTGCGTACACCATCGCAGGCGCTCCTGTCTGTGACGCAGCGTCAAGGGCAACCGTAGCCATGGTCTCCGAGCTTATAGTTCATGCTGCTGCAAACGTCGTCGAACTGTTCGTGCAGATGGTTGTTGTCTTGTAAACGTCCCCGTCTGTTGGCTCAGGCATCGAGACGTGGCTGCCCGATCCGTTACAATCATGCGGATACGATGCCTGTCATCTCGACTGCTAGTGATACGAGGCCGTTGGGATCCAGCACGGCGTTTTGTATTGCCTTCCTGAACCCACCGATTCCATATTCTGCTAACAGTCCTTTGGATCACGACCAACGCGAGTAGCAATGTCGCGATAGATAAACCGCAATCGCGATAGGCTTTAATTCGAGCTTTATCAAAGTCGGAAACGTGATGGTACGCATTTCTCCTCCTTACACGAGGCATCACAACAACGTTTCACCGGGCAACACTGGTCAACAGCTGTTTGTGTATGAGAAATCAGTTGGAAACTTTCCTCATGTCAGCACATTGTAGGTGTCGCAACCGGCGCCAACATTGTGTGAATGCTCTAAAAAGCTGATCATTTTCACTTCTTCCTGTCGGTTAAATTTCGCGTCTGTAGCACATCATCTTCTTGGTGTAGCAATTTAATGGCCAGGAGGGTATGTAATATACTGCAGTAAAAATTTCATTATTTTATCACTTAAAAGCGTACCTATTCAAAGAGTGAAATACCATTGACGGTATAGGGATAAATTGCCTTCCGTCTTCCCTTAAACGGGCGCCGTTGGCTCGAGGCTGGGGCGGGTCCAGGGCGCAGACGTTCAGGCACGGCGATGATCCCGTGGTTACAGAATCGCGTGGTGTCCGTGCGGGTTTTATTCACTCGAGCACCGTCGTAACAGTTCACACGTAACCGCGCGACTAGTCCAATCGCGCGGCAGCTGCATTTCAGCCGCCGGAAAATACAATCGCGCCTGCGTGTGGAAGGCTATGGGTGCGTTTATTCTGGTTGCGGTTCGGACGTCTCAGAGTCACAAGCTTGCAATGGATCACTTCTACACCGAATTATTTATTGATGAAGTGGAGAAACGACCTGCATTATGTGAACTCCAGAGCGATGAATATTCTAATAAAACTGCCAAACACCAAGCTTGGCAAGAGTTGGTGGATATATTTGGAAATTATGAAGATACGTTGGAAAAAAAGGAATATTTTTGGTAAGTAGGTGTTTATAGAACAAAAATGAATTTACGTATACTCATATTTTTGTACCTTACCATGCAACACTACAACAAAACTGAACTTACAGAGAACTGACATAGAATTATATTTTTGTACCTTGCCACCCAACACGCCCGTCACTCACAAAGAAATCAGCGAATTTATCTCTAACATTCAAAGCTGAAGGCATCTCTCTTCTTGCATGCAAGGTATTTAGATCATCCATTGGTGCAGTATATAAAGTATCTTCATACTTTATACCATATCTAATCCTCACAAAGTTGTGCTATACACAACTGGCTTTTATTATGCCTTCAGCAAAATCTGTGTATTCATTTATAGGCCTATCAAAAATTCGCCACTTGTTTGACAATATGGCGAAACACACTCTATATAACGTCTGGCTCTCGATGACATTTTTATGCGGTAAACATTTGCCTGCATAGGGGCGCATTAAATTTTCCGCTAATATAAACGCTTCATCTACAACTAGTAACATAGGGCAGAGGTGTTGGATCTACAGAAGATACTGGTTTGGGTTTCGGTATATTCAACGATTTTTCTTACTCTCGCACTCTTTCTTTTAAGCAACCAGAGTAAACACAATATTTCTTCTTGGACTTCCATTTTGACACTGTCAATTCCTGCTACACACTGCGAACGATGACCGCTTACTAACCGAAGCCGGACAGCGTAACCGAGCGGTCTGGAGCGCTACGTAACGGATCGCGCGGCCTCCCGCGTCGGAGGCTCGAATCCTCCATCGGGCATGGATGTGTGTGTTGTCCATAGGTTAGTTTAACTCAGTTTAAGTAGTTCGTAAGTCTAGGGACTGATGACCAACGTAGTTTGGTCGCATAGGATTACAAACATTTGAATATTTGATTTTGACGGACAGCGCCTGTCTGAACACACAGGCCGTCAAACCGCGCGATACCCACGTGACTGAACGCGACCGTAGCGCAGAGATTGAGCGCCGCCGCTTAGCCAGTTAAGACCTGTTAAGAGCGCGCCTCGTAATGGCCGTGGCTGACGTCCAGGGTCCACGAGTGCGGCGTCTTCTACACAGGTCAAAACAATCAGGCAAGCAGTTGAGACGACTAGGTGCTGACGAATTGTCATCGGCAGAATGAACTGAAATGGTTCGACAGCTCTACAGAATAGAGACAACAGCGTTATCGCAACCGAGAGAGTGGTAACAACAAAAGGTTCTGCAGAGGGGGTTGATGTTGACTTGGCTTTACTTACCAAACGAATTACACAAACTGCTGGGTACAGATAGTGTAGTCAGCATTTATTGCAATACAGCAACAACTTACGCCTGTCTCTCTTTTGGCCCCTATCCCGCATATGCAAGGTCGGCACTGTGTTAAACGCAGATTTGGCAGATGTTAATATTTACAGGGTGGCCGGATGCCCTTCCTGCCGCCACATCATGTCCCCCCAGGAGGAAATGGATACACAAAATGACTGCGTATAGTGTTATATGTGTGTGGAAGTGTAAAGTGTTACGAAATACAAGTTTCCAGAAAAGGACTCTCTGATTTCAAAATTAAAAATCTCGAAACAAAGATCGATAGAGGAATGCAATAAATGGTATGTTTATTGTGAAAGCTGTAGGAAGTTTATACAGCAGTTTGAAATAATAGTTACAAAAGCTGCTAACAGATGGCGCTGTAATCGCCATACGTAATGCCTAGTATAAATAGTGATCCGAAACCCAGAGCGATCAGTTCCACTAATGAAACGGGAAAGGAGGTTAGCGTACCGAAGGAAGAGATTAAAACCATGTACTCCATTAAACAACGCGTTTTTCTGGTGCTAGAGTACCACAGGTTAGAAGAGAATCCTACGGCAACAAGGCGAAGTTTTCAAGCACGATTTAATGTTCCAAAAGGATCCGATGCGAAAACTATTCGTGCGCTCTTCTCAAAATTTCAACGAACAGGCAGCGTAACTAATGATCTCGTGAAGCATGTTGGCCACAAACAAACCGCAGTTACGCCTGAAAATATCGCCACAGTTTCTGAAATTATTCAGCGAAATCCAATGTCATCCGTCCGTAGAACTGCATCTGAGACTGGTTTGAAGCGTTCCAGCACGCAGAAAATACTGAGAAAGAGCCTACACATGCTTCCATTCAAAATTCAAACGCACCAGACCATACTCGTACGAGCTGTGCAACAAAGGGTTGCCTTTGCTAATCAGATATTCACAATGATTGATAGTGAAGGATTTGATATTGGCTGCATCTGGTTTACCTGAATGGATACGTGAATAAGCAGAACTGGCGATTTTGGGGTTCTGAAAAGCC
Organism: Locusta migratoria; assembly: GCA_026315105.1. Classification (NCBI taxonomy): domain Eukaryota; kingdom Metazoa; phylum Arthropoda; class Insecta; order Orthoptera; family Acrididae; genus Locusta; species Locusta migratoria. The sequence continues at coordinate 345,503,602 of CM048751.1, read as the reverse complement.
GTATTGGTGTGAAGCGAAACCTCTGTATTTTCCTTAAGTTATTGTGTGGGCTGTAGTATGCAGAAGAGACATTATTGGCCCGTTTTTCATTCGAGAAACGGTCACAGGTGCACGTTACGTTGCAATTTTGGAATAATTTGTCGCCACACAGCAAGCGTTACAGGATCAACCTGGTACTGAATGGTTTATGCAAGATGGAGCCCGACCACATCGGACCGAACAAGTGTTTCACTTTCTTGATGAATACTTCGGGAATCGAGGTATTGCTTTGGAATATCCCAAATTTACTGGTGCAGGCATGGTTTGGCCTTCACATTCGCCGGATTTGTGGGGCACAGTGAAAGACATGGTATACCCGAAGCATCCCGCCACGCTGGACGAGCTTGAATCGGCGATCTCTGTGGCATGTGAAACCATTTCGGTTGAAACACTACGAAATGTCATGGCGAATTTCATTCTTCGTTTGCGCCACCCCTGTAGTGCGAAAGGTGAACATTTTGAAAACATTGTGATGTGATTGTTTGGAAAGAGTGTTTTCATAAGATTATTTCACTTATGTATGCTGATATGAGCTGTACAGCGTACAGCGCCATCTTTTAGCAGCTTTTGTAACTATTATTTCCAACTGCTGTAAAAACTTCTTACAGCTTTTACAATAAACATACCGTTTACTGCACTCCTCTATCGATCTTTGTTTTCGAAATATTTAATTTTGAAATCAGGGGAGCCGTTTTCTGGACACGCTGTATTTGCGAATCGTGTAACTGAGGCGGCACTTGGGGACCAGCCCGGTATTAACCTAGGGGGATGTGGAAAACCGCCAAAAACCACACCAGGCTGGCCGGCACTCCAACCCCTTATGTTAGTCCGCCGAGCGGATTCGAACTGGGGCCGGGGCCGGTACACCTCCCCGTGTCGGAAAGCGGCGCGTTACACCACACGGCTAACACAGCGGGTCACAGCAACAACTTACGTAACAGAAGGTATAGCATAGAGTGCCACAGGAATATTGGAAGCGGGAGAGACGCCGAGGAAGATGGCTGCAGCTACTGGAGTGTTCCAAGGTGTAATTTCCAGGACCTGTACGCGATTTCAAACAACAGGAAGCGTTGAAAGACGGCAAGGCAAGGGTGTCCACGGGTAACATCAGCAGGAGGTGACCGTTATCTCCGGTTAACAGCCCGTAGGAACAGGAGGCTGAATGCCAGTCAGCTGCAACGCACCCTTCAGACAGCAATAGGACACGCAGTATCAACACAAACAGTCCAAAATCATCTTCGGAAATGTGGTCTCTACGGACGGAGGCCTATGGTGTGTGTCCCATTAAATGTACGACACCGTTTAGCCTGAAGAATCTGACCGGAGAACATCATGATTGGAGTCGTTACGAATGACGCCGGGTTCTGTCTGCAGAGGAGTCAAGATTTGCCTTCAGCGGGACAATCATCGCTAACTCCTCCGGAGAGAACATGGAACAATCCTGCTTATGTGCGCCGCGGTGGAGTAGCCGAGCGGTCTAAAGCGTCTCGCTGCGGAGCGCGCGGTTGCTCGCCGTGGAGGTTCGAGTCCTCCCTGGGCATGGGTGTGTGTGTTTGTCCTTAGGTTAGTTTACCTAGGTTTAAGTAGTTTGTAAGCTACGAACTGATGACCACGCAGTTTGGTCCTATAGATTTACAAACATTTGCTTATGTGCAGAAAACATCAACATATCATGGTAGTGAACGAACGGTCTGGGCACGAGACAGTATTGGTGGTCGTACGGAACTCAGTGTCGTTCAGAATGGCGATTCGAGTCAGATACGGAGGTACAGAGACGAGATCCTTCGAATTTTTGTTGTGCCCTGCCCTGCACTAGTGCCATAGGAGATGGGTTGGTTCTGGTGGATGATAACGCTCTTTCCCACAGAGCTGCACTGGTGGACAACATGCTTGAAGCTGAGGAGATTGAAGGAATGGAGTGGCCAGCTTGTACGTCGGACTTAAACCCGATCGTGCGTGTGTGGGATGCACTCGGCAGAGGCATTACAGGCAGACCAGCACGTCCAAAAACGTTTACAGAGCTGGATATTGGACGCAAGTGTGCAATTTTACTGGCCGTCCGAGATGATCACACACCACGTTAGAGGGCAACGAGAATGACCCGTGATGGCTCTCTCTAACTAAAAGGTATGTAAATCTCAAGTGAAGAGTTGAGACAGTAAAATATCGTACTGTATCACACAAAAATTACAATTGTAACCAGTATCTGAATAAAATATGTTATCATATGTATATTGTGTAGGATATCTCACCTGATCCACTAATTGTTTTGAGCAGTCTAGTTGACGTTGATGTGTACACATTTACTGGTTCATACTTTCCGTCCATAAGTAGGCAACATGACCTCGGAGTTGGACTTGTGAGCCAGCGTGTAAGAATTCACTACCTGTGACGCACTAAAGCTCTCAATGTCGTTGATCTCTCGCAGTTCTCGTAACGCATTGGATTTATACAAAAAAAGTGCGAATCAGTATAGTTAATGTTTGAGTGGGTTAATTTTCCAAAAAGAAAGTTAGAAATGCCAATTCCAATGCGTTTATTGTTAACGATACCGCAATCCAAAAATAGAATTTACGCTTTTATCCCAACATCCAGATTCAAGAAAAACTGCGAGATATTGTCCATCACCGACTCATGTTAGGTCCTATCGTTAATTGGCGCGCAATCAAAGCCTCGTAAATAATTCGTACAGTTTTTTAAACGTTCATATGCCGTCGTTAAATTATCATAGTCACTTGTTTATTATATTGGTTAGAATTGTGCGAAATAAAATGTTGTATAGCACTGATCACCCACAGGGTTCTCATAACCTTTGCATACCAAAATACGGTTTCTGTTAGCTAATATACGTACTTCACGCGACAGATGCAGTCTTTCCCATTCTTATACAAGTCTACAGCAGCGGCGTTTGTCAAGTCTCCGCATCTTCACCCACTTTGTGTGATTCACTGACGCCATATGGTCTGTTCGTGCCTTGTCCAGCATGAAAACCTGTAGCCTTGCTTGCAGTTACTGTGCGTGACCTAGCTATTCTAAATCTCGTCGTACTATTGCTGTGGGCTCATACCAGAATTTGTTAAAGACGGAAAAAGACAAGATAAAGAAATATATTTCCCATTGCATATCAGTACAGGGTTATTCCATGACTGGTTCCCTGCCTGTTGTACGCCATCTTTCTAAATCTTCCATGAAGGACAAAAAGTAGATTTCTGATAATACGCTTCGTTAGCGACCAGTTTTAAAAATTTTAAATGCTGTCATATTCTCCACCTTAAAAAGTAACACATTATGTAAGATTCACTTCGATAAGACTAGTATTGTGTCACGCAGAAGTGGCCTTACTGCGGAATGGGCGTCTGATATTCCCATCGGAGGTTCCAGTCTCCCTCGGGCATGTGATCACAAATGATCCCGTTCGTGGACACATACTTAGCTGAGTCGTCGTTGAGAATTTGTGTACAAGACTCGGACCATTTGTGGTCTTTTTTTATCGTTGACGTATTCAAAAAATCATTTTTTCACGTTCCTGTCGTTGTGGCGACCTAGTATGGTAGTATTTATAACTTGAGCACAGTTTACAATGCGTAAGAACATATGCGGGTGACAACAAGCTCTGACGAAACTGGCCATGAATTGTAATAAAACATTTCAACAAAGCGGTCTTGGCAATCAGCATAACAGATAATATGAATGAATCTCTCTACAAATTTATGTTCTGTCCCATAAGCTTACAAACATTTGAACGTTTGAATTTGAATAACCACAGTAGCTGGCTTCGTATAACTGAGTACAATAATGAATATAGGCTGAAGCACTGAATTGTAATTTTTACGAAGGCTACGAACTGCATGTATTTCCATAGTTCGTCATACTCCACAATATAAACTAATTCCACGTCAGCCCATATTGATGTACCCATTTATTGTTGTAGAAAATAACAATACTAAATCTATCTCAACATAAAATAATTATATACTAGCGAACCCGACAACGGTCTGAAATTTCTAAATATGCATGAAATATGCATACTACACTCCTTTCCTTACTCTCTGCCCAACGCACTCCCCATCCCTATGCCTATTTCTACCTTTCTCTTTGCCCTCTCAGTCTTCCTCTACATTAGCTAGCTGCAAACCCGGCGGTGCTCGCGTATATATTTATTCGAGTATTTTATTAGTTCATGAAATCCTCCCTCTTGTCTCTATCCATCTCCTCCTCCTTCTTTCTCCCCCCCCCTATGCACCCATTCATCCCCTGTGTCAGTCATTACCTACCTCGCTCTCCGCCAATCTCCTGACGATCCCCACTTTCTGTTCAATTCCACCCTCTCCTACATATGAAAAACTACATATGCCTGACAAATTTCGACGATCTCGAAGTCTGGAGTAAAGTACCCTCCGCCATGTACCATACGAATTCTTATGGAGACAGTGCCGTTCCTCTTGTTTTGAAGGTCAAGTGAATAAAATTTTATCGCAATGCATGAAATACGAAACTAATCCGGAACGCGATGCCAATCCAATATTATCAGTTTCGATTTTTCAACTTTCCTTTAAGTTTTTCCTATTTTTTGTCCTAAACTACCCACGTATTAAATCGAACAAAACAAACAAAAAGGTAATAAAAACATTCAAACGAATCAGCCATTCGTGTTTAAATCGGCACAGTGCATAACAACTGAGTACGTGTGGCGGTAATTTGTATATGAGAAAGAAACATAATTTTAATTACACTTCTCACTGCCGTCACTCTGCATTCTTGTTAGCAACAATATGGACTCCTTTATAACTTTACATATGCTTCCTAAATGAGTTTGTCGTAGCTCTATGCAAGTACTGGACACGACGTTTGTGGACTGCACATTCACTGGACTGGAGAACAGAGAGGCAGAACTACGGAATACAAGAGGACGGAGTTCTCGCGCCTGCGCTGCGTTATCTGAAGACGGCGGCCCGCGGTGGTGCCGGAAACTGTCTGCAGGTGTGCTCGCCTCTACGCTCCTGTTTGGACCATTGAAGTCGCTGCCTTGTACACTTTGCGACAGTATACTCCACGTCACCAAAGTTTGCAGTAACATTCCGTAGCATCGAAGGGAGTTGACATCTACCGCATTACCTAGTCCACAAAGTCCAATTTCACCAAGGCGTGAGTTAAAACGTACACTCCTGGCCATTAAAATTGCTACACCACGAAGATGACGTGCTAAAGACGCGAAATTTAACCGACAGGAAGAAGATGCTGTGATATGCAAATGATTAGCTGTCCACAGCATTCACACAAGGTTGGCGCCGGTGGCGACACCTCCAACGTGCTGAGCGATTTCTCATACACAAACAGCAGTTGACCGGCGTTGCCTGGTCACACCTTGTTCTGATGCCTCGTGTAGGGTGGAGAAATGCGTACCATCACGTTTCCGACTTTGATAATGCTCGGATTGAAGCCTATCGCGATTGCTGTTTATCGTATCGCGACATTGCTGCTCGCGTTGGTCGCGATCCAATGACTGTTAGCAGAATATCGAATCGGTTGGTTCAGGAGGGCAATACGGAATGCCGTGCTGGATACCAACGGCCTCGTATCACTAGCAGTCGAGATGACAGGCATCTTACCGCATGGCTGTAATGGAGCGTGCAGCCACGTCTCGATCCCTGAGTCAACAGATGGGAACGTTTGCAAGACAACAACCATCTGCACGAACAGTTCGACGACGTTTGCAGCAGCATGGACTATCAGCTCGGAGATCATGGCCGCGTTTACCCTTAACGCTGCATCACAGACAGGAGCGCCTGCGATGGTGTACGCAACGACGAACTTGGGTGCACGAATGGCAAAACGTCATTTTTTCGGACGAATTCAGGTTCTGTTTACAGCATAATGATGGTCGCATCCGTGTTTAGCGACATCGCGGTGACGCACATTGGAAGAGTGTATTCGTCATCGCCATATTGGCGCATCGCCTGGCGTGATGGTATGGGGTGCCATTGGTTACACGTCTCCATCACCTCTTGTTCGCATCGACGGCCCTTTGAACAGTGGCCGTTACATTTCAGATGTGTTACGACCCGTTGCTCTATCCTTTAATCGATCCCTGCGAAACGCTACACTTCAGCAGGATAATGCACGAACGGATGTTGCAAGTCCTGTACGGACCTTTCTGGATACGGAAAGTGTTCAACTGTTCCCCTGGCCAGCACATTCTCCAGATATCTCGCCAATTGAAAACGTCCAGTCAGTTGTGGCCGAGCATCTGGCTCGTCACGATACGCCAGTCACTTCTCTTGATGAACTGTGGTATTGTGTTGAAGCTGCATGGGCATCTGTACCTGTACAATATCTATGCACCCAAACTGCGTGAAAATGTAATGACATGTCAGTTCTAGTTCCGCTACATAAATTTGAATAATTTTTTGAATCAAATAAATGTGAAAGGGTGAAATAGCGTCAGCTCATAACAATGACTCGAAAAGTTACGCAGCTGCAGCGAATGACAATAACAATAGCAGTAACAGATGTGGTGTCGCACAAGTCCAAAGTGCGCGCCACCTACTTTCGCCGCGCACCGCCATGCACGCACGGCGCGGCGTTCTTACGACGTCAGCCACGAGCGCCCTCTGCTACAACTCCGCTCGTGGCCACCACTGAACGACATCGTTCACTTGGGACTGATATAGGAACCAGCTAACACTTCGGAATCAGATAGGCACCAGTGAAGACTTGGCTATCGGATAGGCACTAGGCAGGCCTCTAGCGCAACTATGTGTCAGCATTCTGCAGTACTAAGCTATGTAAAAGTTAAGTATTGTATAAATTCTGTGCAATATATATCTCGTTCTTATTTACTCTAGTGTTTCTAGTTTCTGCTGTCCCACTGGCTGCTCACCTCCATAACTGCACAAGTGTGCATCCTTTATTCTTGTGTCGGTCTATTTCTACTCGGCCACCGACACCTACGACGGAAACGAGACACAAAAGCGACGACGAGGCTGCGACACAAAAACAGAAATATATGAAACTTTTCTGACGAAAGAAAGAACTAATTTTTTGGAATTTTTCTTGTCTGGTACATAATCCAGTACAGTTTAGGACAGAAACGATATAATAATTAAGCTTTCAGTACAGTCAAATATCACTAGATATTATTTCTCAGCCATGTCACAATTTCTGAAACAAGAAAAGGTATAATTTATTCTTGCGAAATGAGCTATCTTCAAAATACTCCGCATAAAAGTTGATATTAATACACTGTAATACACTTAAAATAGAGTAAACTATGCTGCGGTAAAAATAAAATTTATGTATCGGTTCTTCAATCGCAGATATGTCTCGATCATATTAAGACTGGATTCTTTAGTATCATTCTGCCACTGTTAAGAAGAAACGCTCACAGGAAAGCCAATTTCACATGTTGAACTAAAGCGAAATATAGAGTATCTTTGACCTTCAATCGCAACAGAACCCACCTCACATGTCTATACTCCACTCTGGTTTACAGTATGTCGGATAGAAGACAGATGAACAATGAAGAGATGCTGAATCCTTATATTGGTCAAAACAGTTTGGGAATCAGTTGAGAAATCTAGGTTTTGAAGTATTGTCATCGGCAAAATGAACTAAAATGGTTCGACACTGTGGACGCAACAACATTACGCCAACCGAAACGGTGATAATAACAGTTGTTACAGAGGGGTAGGTGCTGATTTGTGTTTACTCTACCAAACGAATTATACAAGCAGTTGGCTTGAGATAATGTAGTGCAGTTAGTGCAATGCAGTAACAACGTGACTTGCACGAAGCTATTCAGACAACAGAAACTGTTAAAACAAGGAAAGATCAAGGTTGTCCACGGGTAAAATCAGCAAGAGATGAGCGTTAGCTTCAGTTAACAGCCCGTCATGACAGCAAGTGTAATTCAACTCAGTTACCACGCACCATATAGTCAGCAAAAGAATGCGCAATATCAACACAAACAGTCCGAATCCGCCTTCGGAAATGTGGTCTTTACGGAGGCCTATGGTGTGCGTCCCATTAAAACCACGACACTGTTTAGCCCGCAGAAACTGGGTGGACGAACATCAGGATTGGAGTCATAAGAAACGGCGACGGATTCTGTTCAAAGGTGAGTGAAGGTTTTGTGTTCAGCCGGACAAACGTCGTTTCCTCATCTGGACTTAACATGGAACTCCGAAACAATCCTGCTTATGTGCAAGAAACTTCACCATATCATGGTGGTGGAAGAATGATGTGAGCAGGAGTCAGTATTGACGGGCTTATGGACCTCTATGTCGTTGAGAATGGCGCTTTGCCTGCTCAGTGGTATAGCGACGAGATCGTTCCATCTTTTATCGTGCCCTTCGCTGGTGCCATAGGAGATGGGTTCCTTTTGGTGGACGAAAGTGCTCGTCTCCATAGAACTGCACTGGTGGACAAGATTCTTGAAGCTTAGGGAAAAGAACGAATCGAGTGGACAGCTTGTTCACAGGAACTAAAATCGAGTGAGTAGGGTTGCACTTGGCAGACGCATTGCAGCCAGATCAGCACCTCCCACAACAATTACAGAGGTGGACATTGCATTCATGGAAGAGTGGCCAATTATTCTCAAGAGCTGATTGATAACCTCATAATGTCCATGCACGCAGGTGTGCAACTGTACTGGCAACGAGAATGAGGTTTTCACTGTTATGGTAGCGTCATGGTCCCTCACTCTTAGTTAACGCCATGAAAACCTCAAGTAAAAAGACACAAAAATATCGTAGCACATCACACACAAATTACAACTGTAACAAATATCTGAATAAAATACGTTACCATATTTGTATTGCTTATGATATCTCAGCTGATCCCTTAATTGTTTTGGGTAGTGTGTAAGTGTCAAGGTTGCTCACTTAAAGTCCCTAACACTGTAACATGGTTGACATTGAGTAAAAATACACATTTTAGATAAACGGTTATGAAAGTATTTGTCAAGCTGCAAGCTTTATCTGAATGTGCAATGTGGGCGATAAACAAGAGAGGATAGGCTTTGAAATGCTCTGCTTCTGAAGACTGACAAAGATAGGGTTGATAGCTCGAGTAACTAATGAAGATTGAATCAAAGTGGGAAGAGAAGAGTTATATATTACGACTTGAAGAGGAGTGTAAACAATGTATTCTCCTTTAGAGGGGAAGGGGTTTTCAGTTCTTCTGAATTTCATTTAGGACAGTATCTAAAATATCTGAAGCTGAACAGTAAATCCGTTTTAATGATTAACATAGAAATCCAGGTTGCATTCTCAGCGACTAAAGGACTAAAAGTGGCTCCATGCATTTGGCTGTGGTGGTAGGACCTCCGACGTGATATGGAGTAGTTATGAAACATAAAAAATATTGAATAAGCTACATCGGCTTGAACATCTGAAGCTGTCGATACTCCATGAGTCGGTGAAATTGGTATATGAAGCTAGAGAGTACCGCCTATCAATAAAGTCAGTGCACAATAGAAATTTTTCTGTTACTGACACGTCAAATATGTGTACAGTATTTCATAATCACTTTCTGCATATAGCAAAGAAGGAAGGAAGCGTGGCCATTAGAGACGGAGCTTACGCTAGGAATGTTTGGGTAAGGATGTGAAAGGAAATCGGCTGTGCTCTTTGAAAGGAACCATCCCAGCATTTGCCTGGCGTGATTTAGGGAAATTACGGAAAATCCAAATCAGGGAGGCCGGAGGTGGATTTGAACCACCATCCTTTCGAATGCGAGTCCAGTGTGTTACCACTGCCCCACCTCGCTCGGTCTGAATATAGCAGGTGAATTAAACAGAACATCGGCTTCTTTAACTCTCTTAGAAAATAGCATTCCGAGAGCATTACCTAAAATAGTTCTCCATGATACTGGAAAGGGAGGGGCGGGAATTGAGCCAATAATTAAAAAAAACTTTAGCAGAATACTAACGTACTGTTATGCATCTTTTAGCCAGTACACAGCCATAGTAGTTATTTTCCTGACAGTATAACAACTTAATATAAAAAGAGAAAGGGATAATGTAAACTAATTCAGACCTATTTCTATGTATTCAGTATTTGCTAAAGTTATTGGACAGGATCTATATTCAAGGTTAATATTGATCAGTTTAGTTCACATAATTTGTGGTAAAATGTACAGTTTGGTTTTAGAAGTGGTCTACTATCTGGATACGGTTTATTCTATTTTCTCTGCGATAAAATAAAATGCTACGTACTCTAGACGTATTCTTTGATTCAACAAAAGCGTTTCATTCTCACCGAATACTGTTAAAACGTTGAATACGTTATAGTTATGCTCCACAATATTTTTATTTATTAGTTAATTATCTACCGGCTTTCGGCTTGTTTGCCTATACGAACTAATAAATAAAAATATTAGGCGTGAAAAGCCGGGAGCCGGTTCATAAGGAACTAACAAATAAAAATATTGTGGAACACAAATACAACGTATTCAAAGTTTCAATACGTCTACGCTCTTCCAAGTACCGAAGACATATTCCATAAATATGAGAAAATACATCTGTAGAAGTTGGAACATTATGGAGTAAGGAGAGTAGCTCATAAATGTTTCTCCCCTTTTCTATAACAGGCAACAGAAGGTAATTTTCTGCAGTGTTCAAAATGGTTATGACATACACTGACAATGGAGCAGAGGATGCCCGAGGGGTCTGTTTTGGGGCCGCCGTTGTTTCTTATTTTTATATAAATATGTCTTCCAATATAACAGGTATTTCTAAAATACTTCTGGTTGCTGATGACACTAATTTAGTAATGAAGGACGCTGTCTGATACAGTATAGTATAATGTAGCTGAGGACAAGTTTATGGCTTGTTGAAAATAATTTGATGCTCAGTCACAGTAAGACTTGGTTTTTACACTTTCCAACACACAATTTAACAAAAACTGGCAGTTTGATTATTCAGTGAGACTGAACAGTTCAAATTTCTAGGCGTTGAGATAGATCGTAAGATGTAATGAAAAGCCCATGTTCGGGATTTGGTTTAGAAACTAAATTCTTTATTACTTACCATTAGAATAGTGCCTGAAATAAGCGATAGTTCAACAACGAAAGTAGTCTGCCTATTTTCTATCGCTTTGGATGTACAGTTTATGGTTTGCGATAAGACTCGTGATTCAAAAAAGGTATTTATGGGGCAGAAACGAGCTGTTCGAACAATATGTGGTCTAACTCGCGAAGCCCTTGATGACTCCTGTTCAGGAGTCTGGGAATACTGACACTGGCGTCTGAACACGCATTTTTTGTTACATTTGTTGAAAACATTTGCTCATAACCAAGATTTAGTACATTTCTCTCTGTTAATACTGGACAGAAACACAGTTTCTTTACTCACAAGATGTGATGGGCGCAATCGACAAGGGATGTGAAATAGATTGCGTATTTATAGATTTCCGGGAGGCTTTCGATACTGTACTTTCAAGCATCTTCTAATCAAACTGCATGCTTATGGAATATCGCCACAGTTGTGCGATTGGATTTGTGATTTCCTGTCAGAAGGAACACAGTACGGAAAGTCATCGAGTTCCCCAGGGAAGTTTTATGGGGTCCCTCTTCTTCTTCTTTATCGTAGCCTTGTCCCACGTCAAGTAGGGTCGGCGTTGCTCTTCTGGATCCTTCTCCTCCATAATACTTCTTCCATCTTCCATCCTTTCTGCCTTAGGTCCTCCGCTATCTTTTCCTTCTACCTCATCTTCGGTCTTCCTCTCCTTCTTACTCCTGAAATCTTTATATCTTCAACTCTGTTTCCAATATACTCTTTCCCTTTTCTTTGCAAGTGTCCATACCATCTTAGTCTACTCTCTTGTATCTTTTTCCCCAATGGTCCCACTTTCACAACTCCTCTAACAAATTCATTTCTAATTCTCTCCTTTCTTGTTACCTACACATCCACATCAGTATCCTCATTTCTGCCACTTCCATCTTCCTTTCTTCGGCTACTGTGATTGACCATGTCCCTGCCCGTATATCATAGCAGGCCTTACACCAACTTGTACACTTTCCCTTCAAACCATTGCTCACCTTCTTGTCACTCAATACTCCGCTGATTTTCCTCCAGTTGATCCCAGGTATTTAAATTTACAGACCGATTTCAGTTCCTCCTCTACTTATATCCATCGTTAATTCTCCGTTAGCCCCATCTTGCTCAGTTTTAACTCTTACATTTTCTTCATTCAGAAATTTCTCAAAATAGTTCTTCCACCTTTGGATTAATTTTCCATTATCATGCAGAATTGTTCCTGTTTCATCTTTCATTTGTTTGATTGCTGTTAGATCCTTAGAAGTTTTATCTCTTGATTTGCCTATACGTACAGTTGTCTAACATCCAGATTTTTTTCTAGTTGTTCGTATGCCTCCCTTACTGATTCAGCTTTAGCCTTAGCCAGGGCTCTTTCTGCCTCTTTCTTGGCACTTTTATATGCTCCTCCGTTATAGGGACCCTATTATTTCTTATTTTTATAAACGATTTTGAAGACAATCTGCGTAGCTCCCATAGACTGTGCGCAGATGATGCTGGCACTTGTCGGTTAGTAAGATAAGATATATGCATGGTGCAAGAAATGACAATTGATCCTTAATAATGAGAACTGTGAAGTCATCCGTATGACCACTAAAAGCAACCCGTTAAACTTCATTTACACGATAAATCAGTGAAAACTACAGGCCATTAATTCAGCTAAATACCTAGGAGTAACAATGACGAACAACTTAAATGGGAAAGAACGCATAGAAAATATTGTAGGGACATCGAACCAAACGGCTACATTTCGTTGGGAGAACATTTAAAAGATGCAACATTCTACTAACGAAACTGCCTACACTACAATTGTGCGTTATATTTTGGAGTATTGCTGTGCATTGGGGGATCCCCATCAACTGGAACTGACAGACGATTTAGAGAAAGTTCAGAGAAAGGCAGCTCGTTTTGTACTATCGCTATAATAGGGAAGAAAGAGTCACGGAAATGATCCACGATTTGGGGTGGAAATCATTAAAAGAAAGGCGTAATTTGATGCGATGGGATCTATTTACGAAATTTCTTTCACCAAATTTCTCTTTCGGATGCGAACATGTTTTGTTAGCACTCACCTACACAGGGAGACATGACCATAAAAATAAATACAAAATCAGACCGAAAACGGAAAGATTTAGGTGTTCCTTTTTTCCGCGAGCTTTTAGAGAATATGACTTCAGAGAAACATCATAAAAGTGGTTCGATGAACTCTCTGCCATTCACTTCAATGCGACTTGCAGAGTACCTATGTAGATATCGCATCCGTAGTTAGATAACATTGCACTCTTGGTGCAGAAAGGCCTGCAGTATTCTTCCGCATCCATTTTCAGTACGTTGCTAGAAGATTTCAAAACTCATAGTAGTAATCCACGCAGTTTCAAGTCTAAAGTGTTTTCTCACGGTTTATTCTTCCTATTCTGTGGACGAACTGCTGGGAAAAAATTAAGCTAATTTTTGTTTTACGTTGTTATGTTTACTTATGCTTAGGCAATGGGTCGCTATACGTTTAATTTTATTAGTTACCACATTTTTTTAATTGCATCTATTGACTCATTCCATGACCGTCAATACTTGCTGGTTAACTAGTTCCTGCTGAACATGATAAAATATAAATAACTAGCTGAAAACCCAGCGTTGCCAGGGTATTCATTTATTTATTCAAGCCTAGAGTTAGTACTTCACATATCCCTTCTCTCTCTCTGTCCATCTCCTTTTTTTAATAACATGTCATATTTTTGGGAGAACATTCAAGAAATTAGCCTGTCCTGCATAATGTACAAAATAGTAACTGCAGTATCCAAACAACGAAAGGTAGTCATCAAGATGCAAATGACTTGTTACCTTAATAGCAAATGATATGTAACCTTAATAATTCATTTAATTAAAAACTTGATTATAAATAATATTTTTGGTTATTTGTCCAAAATTTAATATGAATAAATTCTTTGGCGAGCCCACCCCTGAGCAAGAGACATGTAGTTGTCTGCGTGAGAAACATGGAGATGTCAAAACTATTCTGCAGTATTTAGTACATTGACCTGTGATTTATTAATCGTAATAGAAAATGCAAGTCTTACTGGAAACTACAGTCTCGAAGTTAAAATCTACATCTGCCGGAAATAACAGGTATTCGGTGGATTTACGCTGTTTCATTCTCTTCCTTTCCCTGCACCTCTATAGATGTGAAAGGTTTTTACTCATCGCAGTACATACGAACTCATGTTTATTGAAAACGTCATCATTCGTTAGCTGTTTTCTTTTTGTGATGACAGTGGCGCCATCAGTCGAAAATTGGTCGTACCAAGTCAGAAACCTTCGTGGGCTCATGCACAACAATGTTGCTACAAATGATCAAATTCATGGTTTACGATTCTATAAAGGACATACATACATGCGTTGAAATGTCCGTATCAGAATGCAGCGTTGTGTCAAAATTTCAAACCATTAGTTTAAGAAATTTCTCACATTTGCTGTTAAAAAACAAACGAAGAGAAATTGTACATGTTGCTTATGGCAAATTTCCAAACGTTGTCCTATTTCTTGGAAATTTTAATACAACGTTGCATTTGAATTCGTGCGTGATTGTATATAGCTTCCTATTTAATTCATTTCCGAAATTATTTGCGCATATCTATAGTGCTGAGGAAGTAATAAAGCGAAAATCCATGTCTGACGCGTCAGTTTTTAAAAGCATTTCAATGTTTATGACAGATATCCTGAAGTATGTGTCGTACAGTGATATAAATTTGATGGCACATTTAGTGCTACATACCGATAATAAATGCAAAATATGTTGCGAAGACAGCCAGGAGTAATCAAGTAAAGCAACAGTTTTACGGCATCTAAAGCGAAACTGTTGTGAGCGGTAGACTTATTTTCGTTTCATCATTTTGTGTGTGTGTGTGGGGGGGGGGGGGGAGGGGGGAGGTGTCAGTTACAGAACGCTTAATAAACGTCCGAAATTGCATGAAGACTTTGTTGCAGGTCCCTAGCTACTTCCATTTTCCAATAATTGACGCATAAATCTGGTATTCTCACGCGTTGGCTTCTCATTATTTATGACGTTATATCTCCTGAGCTATGTGTCGTGGTCTTTTTTTGTTTTTGGGGCAGGAACCATCGTGGTCAGTTCACCAAAGTTTCATTGCAGTCGAATGACTGGTTTATGAACACATAGAGGACATATATATATATATATAGGGTGTTTCACTAAGTCTGTTTGCCTCTGTAACTTATAAAATAATAGGCGACGGGAAATTTTAATGCGGTAGGTCACCACAGGAAATGTTACACTTTCTGCGGAGCTATGAACATAGTTTATTGTATAATTTTCCAAAGAGTTACAGCACAAAGATATATTTTTTTAAATGGAACAATACTTTTTTCTATCGTGCATTGGACTTGTTGAAACTAGCTGCGTCCAAATCAATTTAAACTACATTCCTATCACTGTTAGTTTGGGAGCTACAACCCTTCAAAGTTTCAGGGGCATATACCACAAGCGCTGCGCATAATGCAATGCGCCTTCTAAATGTGGTGCGGCCGAGTTGTAACGTTGCCGGTGTCACGGAGCGAGAAGTTTCCTCCATGCGCTGTTGTTCGTGTATGCCACCGTCATCCGATGTCAGTAACATTATATTGTTGTGCTGTAACTCTTTGGAAAATGATACAATAAACTATGTTCATAGCTCCGCAGAAAGTGTAACATTTCCTGTGTTGACCCACCGCATTAAAATTTCCCGTCACCTATTATTTTATAAGTTACAGAGGCAAACACACTTAGTGAAACCCCATCGTTCACTTATATTCCAGAACGAATATTGTCATGCTGTGAGATATCAGCAACGGATACGCGGCATTTATGTAGAAACATAACTTGAAATTGAAGGCGATGCTGCGGTGAAGTGGCCGAGCGGTCTAAGGCGCCTCGCTACGGAGGATGGCGCTACGCTGTTGTTCGCCGTCGGAGGTTCGAGTCCTCCGTATGGCTTGGATGTGTGTACCTTAGTTTAAGTAGTTTGTAGGCTACGGACTGATAACAACGCAGTTTGGTCTGATAGATTTACAAACATTTTGAAGGCGATACATATAGCGTTTGAGCAGCTAGTGAGTCGGTCAGGTACTGCGAAATGCGTCCCGCGAACATTACTCAGAGACAACGACATGAGGTGTCGTACTATCAGCTGTTTCCTGTTTACACACACAGTGTCGCAACGACGCGCTCGCGTGTTTTCGTGTGCGTCACTGACGCCAGCGAAGGGAAGAACCTAACTGAAAGCTTCGTGGCTCTAATTATAACAACTTCCGCTCCAAACACCTACAAAAGGCGCTTATAATGCCGTTTGATTGAGGCTAAAGCTTCTGAAGCGCAACTTTTTCAACAGCATTACATTGAAGCGGCTTAAGTAATGGGTTAGCGATAGGCATAGATAAAAATGACGGTACTGTAAAACAGCGATGTAATGCGGTGATCCATGTGAAAAGATTTCCGATGTATGTCCGCACCACACGGAAATTAAAACATTCAACGCAGAACGGTAGATGCAGCTCGACGCATGGGAATATCCATTTTGGAAATACACTATGTGATCAAAAGTTTCCGAACACCTAACTGAAAATAATTTACCATCGGTAATGCTGGAACTGAATATGGCGTTGGCCCACTATTAGCGTTCACGACAGTCATTCGTTCAGTCAGGTGCTGTAAGTGTTTCTTGTGAAATGGCAGCCCATGGTTCACAAAGTGTTGCACTGAGGAGAGGTGTCGATATAGGTCGGTGGGGCGTGGCACAAAGTCGGCGTTCCAGAACATCCCATAGGATTCAGCTGAGGA
Source organism: Locusta migratoria (assembly GCA_026315105.1). Taxonomy (NCBI): domain Eukaryota; kingdom Metazoa; phylum Arthropoda; class Insecta; order Orthoptera; family Acrididae; genus Locusta; species Locusta migratoria. Next base: position 345,486,698 of record CM048751.1, on the reverse strand, counting down.
CTCTGTGCAAGTCAGTCCATTACAGGGATGTTATTGTCATGTAACGACTCCGCCATAGGCTACACATTATGAACAGGTGCTCGATCGTGTCGAAAGATGCAATCGCTATCACCGAATTGATCTTCAACAGTGGGAAGCAGGAAGGTGCTTAAACATCAAAACATCAATGGATACTGCCACGCAAAACAGCAAGGGGTGCAAGCTCCTCCATGAAAAACACAATAACACCGTAACACCACCGTCTCCGAATTTTACTGTTGCGTTCTACACAAGGCTGGTGACCACTTTGAAGGACAGTACCAGGTGCAAATACGCAACGCTTTTGTACAGGTTGTGAATAAATGGTTGCCACTGTTTAAGTTCCAACCCTCGTAACTTTAGGAAATTTGTGGCTAAAAAACACAATAGTAATAATAAATAAATAAAAAGAAATATACTGCAAGGTAACACATGAAACTCTTAAGAGTCAGTAAAAGCAAAGCAGTCCTTCTGAATACTGTATGTACTACTCCACATACAATTAGAATTTTGGAAATAATATCTGTGTTATACTAATCTGTTATAGAAAATATGTTTCTGCAGAATAAGAAAGCTGACAATGGCTTTTCTGCCATAAGATATGTCTCGTGAAAGAAAGAAATATTAACAGATATTACTGTGTTCTGTTTTGACCTAATACAATTTTTAATTTAAGTATTAGGAACTTTATTCTGTTGGCATTTGTCTTGAATGGATATTTGAACGGGAGTGAAACATGGACGATAATTTTTTCAGATAAGACGAGAACTGAAGGTTTTGAAATCAGGTGCTACAAACAAATGATGAAAATTAGATGGATAGATTTCATACTAATGAGGAAGTGCGGAACAGAATTCGGGAGAAAACAAATTTCTGACATATCTTGACTAAGAAATGGGATGAGTTGGTGGGAGACATTCTGAGACATCCAGGATTTGTCAATTTAACATTGGAGGGAAGTGCATAGGGTAAAAATCGCAGAGGGAGACTAAAAGTCGAATGTGGTACGAAGGTTCGAATGGGTGTGGGTTGCTGTTCATATTCAAAGATGATCGGGCTTGTAAATAATAGAGACGAGAACAGCATCACATCAGTATTCATCTACATATATACTCCGCAATCCACCGTAAGGTGCATGGCGGAAGCTACACTTTACCACTACTACGCATTTTCCTTCCTAATCCACTCCCAAATAGAACGAGGTAAAAAAGATTAAGTATAAGCCTCTGTACGAGCCCTAATTTCTCTTAACTTCTCTTTATGATTTTTACGCGAAACGTAAAAGTAGGCGGCAGCAAGATCGTTCTGCAGTCAGCTTTAAATTCCGGCCCTCTAAATTTCCTCAACAGAAATTTCCTCCAGCGATCGCCATTTGAGTTCTCGCAGCATATCCGTGACACTCGCGCATTGATTGAACCTACCAGTAACAAACCTAGCTGCTCGCCTCTGAACTGCTTCCATGTCTTCCTTTAAACTGATCTGCTGCGGGTCCCAAACACTTGAGAAATACTCAAGACGTGGTCGTACAAGCGTTTTATACGCGGTCTCCTTTGCAGATGAAGTACATCTTCCCAAAATTCTCCCAATAAACCGAAGTCGGCTGTCCGCCTTACTCACAATTGTCCATACATGTTCGTTCCATATCATATCGCTCTGCAGTGTTACGCCTAGATATTTGAACGACGCGGCTATATCAAGAAGATAAAGATGACTAAGAATATTACTGAGACAGAGGTAACTAATTAGCTTAAATCTGTCCTTGAGTTATCAATTTTCAATTACACGGAGTTATTTACGCAAATACAGATGTAGTAATGTTATGATACTATTCTTCATTTACTGTGCTTTAGGACAGTTGAAGCCTCATATGCTTTCGTGAATTTTCATCTGCTGCGTATCACCAATATCTTTACACCTGAAACTCCTTTCACTTGTCTTTCAGCCATAATGAAGAGTGAGTAATTGTAATAACGAATTTTGGTACTTGGAAATTCCGTTACATCTAATATAAGCCCAAATATTTCGAGGGCACGGGGCCGAGCCCATTGTCCCCCTCCTGCTTTCGGGTATGTTTGGACCCTCTTGTCCTCCCATACCATCAGAGCTTGCCGGCAGTCGTGAAGCAAAATGATAATGCACGGCTGCACACGCCGCACAGTATTAAGGACTTATTCACCACCAATCGGAGTGCATTGCTTCCTTGGCCTTACATTGCTTCCTTGGCATTCCTGTTCTGCCGAACTCTTGACTCTCTAAAGGTGCGATGATTCTGGAATATCTGGCCCTACATTCTTCACCCGCTGCTACACCATATCAACATGTGGACTGCTATAGCACAACAGCACGTGCAAATCCGAGGCGTGTTGCACTGGCTATAGGTAGTAACGGCGACAGGTGATATCGTTATCTTCCGCACTTCACATGCTGCTATATGCCAAATACGCGGTTTGGAACTTAAACAGTGGCAACTATTTATACACAACCGATAGAAAAGCGTTTCGTATTTGCACCTGCTGATGTCCTTCAAAGTAGTCGCCAGAATGTGTAGAACCTGTTGCCAGCGATATGGAAGGCGCAGTATACCGTTAGTAGAGCCTGTTCTGTTGATGGTACGAATGGAGCGGTCTACTGCCTGTCGAATCTCTGGAACAGTTCTGAAACGAATGCCACGAAGTGGTTCCCTTCATCTTCGAAATCAAATCAAAATCACAAGGACTTACGTCCGGTGAGTATGGTGATGGTACATTACTTTCCGGTCCCATCGACCGAACAGAGCAGCCACAGTTTGCGCTGTAGGCACCCGCGTATTGTCGTTCAAAATGATGGGTGGGTTGCGCAGACAGTGTTGCCGCTTCTTTCGCAAAGCTGGTCGCAGGTGATGCTCCAAGAACGAACAGTAATACCGTGCATTGACGGTCTGCCGTGGAGGAACGTAATGCGTTAGGATAACACTATCACAGCTGTCCACCAGAAATCACCATAACTTTCACCACACTGGAGCTCTGACGCACTTTCGACTTTCACGAAGACCCATAACGACGCCATACGTTGGGTTGGCGTTTTAGTTTTGGCTCGTACGATGTGCTCCGTATTTCATACAGTGATATGATACGGCGTAAGAAATCCTCTCCTTTGCGCTCATAGCGCTCCAAGTGTGTATGAGCAGCGTCGTAACGCATCCATTTATGCATTTCCGTCAGTTCATGCGGAACGCGTCTTGGTGCAATTTTTCGCATGGCCAGGCATTTCTTCAGGGTGCGAAGCACAGTCGAATGCGCTAATCCGGTATCGTGGGCGAGCTCACGAATAGTTTGGCGTCGACCACTGTCCACTAACGCGGCAACAGTATGCACTTGTTCTTGAGAGACGCTAGGACGACCTGCAGGATGCATGTCTGCCACAGTTTGGCGACCTTCGTTGAAGGATTTTACCCAACGTGCCATTGTTCTGTACGGCAATGCCGATTCCCCGCACCCCTACTGAAGATCTTGATGACTGTCGTCCTGTACGACCTCTGGTACAGTCAATCTTGATCCAACTCCGTTGTTCCTATTTCGAAAACTAGTGACACTGTTACGTTAGACCGTTCGCTCACAAGTGACTGTGTTTCCCTCGATTGTGCGCACATTGGTGAAGTGGGTCGGGTGAGTCCATTTGCTCGGAGGTAATTTAGGTGTGTCAACAACGTGTGCTGTCAGCGACAATAGTAGATTCCATTGCATAGTGTCTGCATAGTAGTGTTGCCACTATTTAAGTTCAACCGTCGTAATTGTGGCCGTCATATCTCAGGTCTGTCTTGGTGTCGCATGTTGGGTGGCCATTAGTGTCCTATCAACACATCAGGCTCACTTATAGTAATGAAACGGTCCTGATGTTTCCTAATTCAGGACAAAAATATACTGTGATCCATTCTAATTTAAATAAACAGATAATTTGAGAAAGTACTCAAAGAGATGAAGGAGAAAATGTATCACGCCCTGAAGGAAAACTAAATGAGTGGGTTAAGACATGAGCATAAAGCGTTTTCAACCAAGTATCTGGCGTACCGGAAAGAATCTTAGAGCGATGTCCCTTCCGGAAGACCAAGCTCTGTCTAATTGACATTCGCACTTAGCTCCTGTTTGCATATCTCTACGCATAGATAAAAGTTGTAGTTAGGTAAGCATTGCAGTGTATTATAATGCTGGACTTGGGCGTCTAACATACTTACTACTAATTCTACCTGAAATTTACGATGTATATTCATTAACTGATATTTGGACAGGTTATAAGTCATTTGAGTTTCTAAGTTTGTAGTAGGTATCTTGAGCTCTATAATAGTGATACTTATGTTTAAGTACTTCCTTACAATATTAGGTATAGCTAGTAACTTGATATTGCAACAAAAATGTAACAATTAAAAAAAAAGTAACTGGAAGATGTAAAAATTAATATAGGTCCTTCGAGAGTCCGTCTGTCATTTAAGTTCCGGTTTACTGGCTGACAACAACTCTCACAGATCAATTACTCTGACAGTAACTCACGGTCTCGCTGGCTGAGTATTTACATCTTGCAAAACAATGGCCTTCTTTGGTAATAATTACATAAATGTTTCATATTACAAGTTACGATAAAACATTGACGAAATTAATATTTTTGCAAATGATATCTTAAACATCACTAACTGCACATAACTTACATATAAACAAAATGTCGAGAGTTATAATACAAAATTTTGAATATACGAAACTCTGATTCGCTAACGATACATGGTGTATGATTTTAATTAACGTTTTAATCAGTGTAAGTCACGAGATGCTAACATTGCAACAGAATCCTATTGACAGACTCCTGGTGACAATGAGGTTTCATGAAAATAACTTGTTTAGATAAATACGAAATTGTGGTAAGTACCTCTACCATTTTAAATCCAATATTTTTGTACCAATTAGTTAACGTTCTAATATGTAGTGCTTTCAGATGTTATGTTGTTACAGTAATTATAATTTCTGATGGGTAGATGTTTTTAAAAGTATCAGAAATATTATTATGGTTTACAATAATATCGAAACTTTTAGAATGTACAAGAACCATATGTTGCCATTCACACAAAATAGTTTATATCTCGTTGTTTAAATACGCAAAACGAGTTAATGAGATGAACATACAAGTTCTGTTACTATTAAAAGTGCATACAAGCAGTATATAAAACATTGAATTGCACTGAGTAACTTCAAATGTCGTGTCTACAATTGAAGAAGGCGATTCCGAGATTACAAATGGGACGTGGGAATAGCCGTGTGGTCTGAGGCGTCATGTTACGAATCAAGCAGCCACCCTCGTCGGAGGTTCGAGGGGTCTTTCAGGCATGGGTGTGTGTGTGTTGTCATTAGTACAAGTTAGTTTAAGTAGTTTGTACATCTAGGGATCGATGACGTCAGCCGTTTGGTGCCTTAGGAGTACAGACATCTAAATATTTAATCAGGGGAAAAGAAAAACAACAGGACGTTACACTCAGATGCACTGAAAGTGACGTCAATCCTCGCGAACTCTGTGAACAAAAATCGACAACGAATTCCGGTCAGTGTTTGGGCTGGCATTGTTGCTGGCTATTTGGTAGGGACTCACGTTCTTCCACCCAGGCTCGACGGACACTGTTGCCATAATTTCGTAGGTTCTACCTGTTCTGTTGGAAAGTGTACCTTTAGCTGTACGACTAAACAGGTACTTCATGCTCGATGGAGTTCTTCCTCATTTTAGTGCTAATGTATGTCGGTTTCTCAATAACAGATCTGGTGACAGATGGGTAGGTAGACGTGGACCAATTAGCTGTCCCTGGACCCCCTGAACTTTCACTTGTGGGTGCAGTGTGGCAGTACATTCTGCTGATGCGACTAATGACAATAATATGTTGAGCAAAGAATGGGGGTAAATATATTTGATTAGAGGGAAGGGCTGTGGTAAGTGAAAGAGGTGGGATAAATCGGTGTATGCTGTTATAGGAAGGGATGCAATGTGCATGTAAAGCGAGTCTGAATATCAAAGGATAAGCATGGCTGACCCTTCAAATACTTTGATTGATACTACTAATAATTTCAAAATTTCAGTTGCTTCTATCTGCAGAAATGCCGCTTTCATAACCCATCCAAAGTAATGTGTACTCTATTTATGAATTAATATTGACTGACGTTTCTACTATTTATTTTATGCTGTAACTCCACACATCAGATTATCGACAAAATCGTGTTTAAAATTATCACAAAGGTAATTAAAATAATACCATAAATAATTTGGTTCAAAATCCCTACAGTAAATGACAGGCAAGTCGTTTCCCTACAATACCTGTCCAAGAAAACAACCTACAGTTACTAAGAAGCAATGGCGTACTTGGGGCCAATATTCCTGTACTTGATCTCAAAAATCAAAACTAATCTCTTCGCTCTAATCAGCTGACACTATGGTCCTGGTGGTATACTAACAATTGCAAACGACACTTTAACGATAATAGTGTGGCGAGCGGAGACGTTGTCAGTGGCGGTCTGCCCCAGTGTGCGTAGATAACTGTAATTCGCGGTCTCGGAAAATAACGACTAGGCTTCGCAACAGAGGAGCAGTCTTCGACTACAATCAGCCACTGCGATCTCGGCGTCAACGAATACACAAGTGCGACTATTCCTAGCCACTTCCGCTAACGTGTAGTGCTGCACGGGATTGCTAAATGCTGAGAAACACTAGAACTGTGAAATACGTTACCAGGGCATCGGTGTGGGCAATATCAGTCAGGAACACCTCGTTTTCGACTCGATATCGCTCAGTACAATAGTGAAAGTTCCGGAACAAGTCCGAAAGTTGAACCAAAAGTACAAGTACGAAACGAGAGGCTGTGAGCAGAAGAGAAGCGACTGCCCCATTCGGCTTCACCAACTAGCATCTTCTTCCACACTCTCTTTCGCTCCTCCAAAGATCAAAGTACTGGGATCCGTCCTTACTAAAGGGTAGGTTGCGATCCCATTCAAGCTAGCAATATCTCTCGGAAGATGAGTTGATAGAACAGTCATTTATCTCTCGAGAACCCAGTCAGCGAGATTCCCATGTCCGCGAGGTTAGAGTCAGGACTACATGGCCTGTGTCCTCACGCTGAGGCCCTCTGACGTCGATAAAAACGCCGTAGACTTGGCGTTTTTTGAGATATAAAACAACTACCTGCTGTCCAGACTCTGTCGCCCGCCAGCCCGGCACTAGTTTCAGAGTTTTTATTCTATATGTCCGTTCTCGCCCGCCAACTTGGCGCCTGGTCACCCTTACCAGAGAAGTCCCACCATAAACGTCGTGAGTTTTTCCTTGTAAATGAATGGACTTCGTTCTTTGAGCTTAATAAACTTTTCTAAAATAGTCCTCGTTCAAACAAAGCCAACGCCTGCGGCACCAGTCAAATGGTCAGAGTCGTACCAAATAGGTAGACATCTTAAAAGATGGTGTCTGGACAGACAGTGCCGTACGGGTCTTCAGTGAACAGCCTAGCGGGATTTGCACGAGAGCGGAGGAATGGTGCACTACCTAGTCAATGAGGGCCTTCTTCCGGGGTCGGCCACATTGGCTGCAGAAAGCTGATAAGTTGGCCTAACAGCGGGGAACTGGCTAGCCTTGCGAAATCCCACAGCGCGCAAAATCTATGTGCCGGTAATCTTTCCTCACCCACAAGATACAGGAATAAAAATTAATAATTACATAACTGCTTCAATGCCAAGAGAATTCAATTCAATGTTCCTGATATCTATCAAGTTTTTTATTTTTTTAAACTTTTTTTATACAGAAACAGTAGACGTCATTGACTGCTGTGGGACTGAATGAGTTTTCACAATGCCATATTTTTGGAATAAACAGTTTACAATATGTCGTTGAAATATGGTAAAACAAATGATAATAATGAAATACAATTATGGTAGATACTATGATCTGAGTATGCTGAAACAATAAACTGTATTTCAAACTTTGATGAATTTCTTTAACATTTTAGAATTCGTCAGATGTGTATCATAGATAACGAACCGAAAGCGAAAAGAGTTTTGACGAATTGTGTTTGGGAGAATGTGAGCACATACTAATATAGTGCCCCTCCTCCATCTCATTTTATAGTTATAACATTGCAGGTGGCCTTATCATACCTGTCACAATAGCCTCGCATTTAGTCTACGCACACGAATATTGAGAGTCGAAATAATTTTGAAACAACTGGGACGTGCAGTCCATTGGCATAAACTTCTGGTTACGTTGAATGCCGTGGGAGGTAAAATACGCTTAAGCAGCCGCCAGTTTTTCTTCAGTTGACCCCAGATATGCCCGTTGGAAGAAAGCTTCAAGAGAAGCAGTGAACACAGATAGAATTGACCTGCGGATTGGAGAACCTTCCTTCATTGTATATAGTCGGGTTCCAAGAGCATTTAACGGCTTTTTTTCAACATCAGCACACTATGGCGCTGCTGCCGCAATTAAAATTTTACCCGGTGAACTGATCTGTTCAAAAGTTTGTAGAGCTACGGGATCATCAGTCCCTAAACTTACAAACTACCTATGAACTACGTGATACTAAAGAGGACACAAACATCCATGCCCGAGGGGGGATTCGAACCCCCGACGGCGGACGGCCGCGCGCACCGCAACACGGCGCTCCAGTATGCGCGGCTAATCCGCCGCGGAAACTACTCTGCCTCCTGCCTCTGACTAACTTTTTTATTTTGTTTTTTAATTGAAGACCTGATTTTCTAAATGTGCTAAGGACCAAAAGTAATGTTGTGATATATAACGAAACCAAACAAATGAAGAAAAGTTTTGTATGACAAACGAAAATTTTTAGTGTTGTAGGTTTATTAAAATCTAGGGAATATAAATGATACTCAAAGTCAGAGTAAATTTCACTGAATTGTCCAGAAAAAGGAAATTGATAATGTCAGAGCAGGAGGTGCCTAACAGATTACTCTATTCCGATCAAATGGGCTCATTCCAACAGAGATAGCAAGCTGTAATGCACCACAAAACATTACTAATTGTAAGAGATGTAAAAATACAAAACAAATATCTTTAGTCCGGAGTACATTACACAAAGCATTGGTAATTGTGATGTGTTATACTTAACAAGCAATTCATCATCTTTTTTTCTCTAGACAATCGGGGAATATGTGGCAGTACTGAAAATTGTGTATGAATGAAATCGTCAACAGTTTTGCTTTTCTATAAAACGTTTACACTTTCCCAACTTTCGGTCTCATCTGTCTTTTTGATGTGTCCCGCTCCAGGTGAGATGATTTTTAATTTGTGCAGCAAACGTGATGCGAAACTTTGTTGCGTTGATGACTATCAGCAGCAGTCTGGAAGTCAACAAAGTCCTCTTCTTCTATTCTGAGCACGGCGAAGGAGAAAACAGGGCATGCCAAAGTAATTTTTTCTAGTAAATCATGAAGTACATAATAATGAACTGAGCTAAAACCAATGCCATCTGTTTGTCACTCTTACTTATTGCCTTAAACGTATGATAAATTGCTTTTGAGTATAATATACCACCATGGATATATCACTGTTGTAGCGAAAACATTAGTTTTGAAAGAAGTTGTACTTAGCACATTGTGAATGTTTGCTTCAAAATTTTTAACAACTTCTAAATCAGGTGAATGACCAAAAGATTATCAGTTAAATCATAAATTATTTTACTTTATTTATGAATTGACTGTTACATATAATTACAATGTCAGTTTGCAATTAATATTTTATTTTCAAGGAACTGTATAATTTGAAATGTTTTTAATGGAGATTAAGGTACAGTTAGCACTGTAACAAAATTTATTTTTGCATACATTTTTACAGATTGGTCTTTAGTTGACAGTATTTTCTTTTACATTCACGTACCAGAATCATAATTATCATAGGAATATAGAAAAAAATGACTTTCATTACAATTCATGAAGAACGCTTGTTTAAATGAACAAATTTTTTCAAAAACAGATCTGTTGCAGAATGTACTTCGTTTACATTCATGAAAACTTGTTTTCACCAGAAGTGCTGTAAGCACATAAAAATTGTCGATAAAAGTTGATGATGCACTATTGATTTATACAGTTTTCATGGGAATTTGTTTTTTTAAGTTCGATAAGCGCAAATTTCTATGCACTTTATTAGATTCTTTAGATATTTATAGAATAAGATATCACGAAGCTGAATAACAGGATTATTTTTTCAAAGAATTAAAAAAATATGGTACCAAAAAGAGGGATCATACATGTATCACCTGTATGAAAAGATAATACGCTACAAACTCAGCCGTTCTGTTGTACTGCCAGAGCCGACAAATTCACCACTACAGGGTCACTCAAGAAGATACTTAAATATTTTAATATGTTATTGTACAGATAAAACCAAAGAAAAAATTGCAAGTCAACATAGGTTCGCAAAAGTTTAGTTACGGAGTTACTCTTAAGCAAAGATTTTGCTTGAAATTTTGCGACCTCGCTAATATGTAACCGTCGCAGAAATGTAAGAGGTTACAGTAAAGCACGATTTCCATTTATTATGTTGTCATTGATCTGGTGAATCTAATAAAACAATTCCCTAGATGTGTATCTGGAGTAGTTTTCAGGAAATTCCAGAGATTATACGAGTAAATTCCAGAGATTATACAAGGAAATTTATTTACTTTCCAATACGAATGTTCGCAGCTGTTAGTGAACGGTTGCAGTAGTTTCCTAACTTTGAAACGAGTTACTTTTCTGTATCGTTCGGTGTAAGAACTGATAACAACATTCATACAGTTTTATTCAACTTTATTACCACCATTTCCAAAAATTAAATTGTGTACGATTTCTGTTGAAAACTGTGCAGTTGTCTGGAATTAAAAGAAATTGGGCGAAATTACAAATTATCCCAAATTATTTGTTTGCTTCTCTGGAATTGCAAAATTTCAGCCGTAACTAAACATTTACACACACCCACACACACACACACACACACAGACATATATATATATATGTAAAAAAAGAGATGAAGTACACTTACCAGGCGAAGGGGCACAGGCAGTAATAGCAACAAATAAACACACAGACACACACACACACAAAAATGCTAGCTTTCGCAGCCTAGCTGCTTCATCAGGCAGAAGGGAAGGAGAGGGAAAAGGAAATGATGAGGGTTTTAAGGAAGGGGGTAAGGAGCCATTCCAATCCCGGGACAGGAAAGACTTACCTTGGGGGAAAAAATGGAGGGTAAATAAATGCACACACACCCACACATTTACACAGACACAAGTACACTTAGGCAGACATACTGTAGAACTGTAGAAAGCAAAGAAGTTAGAAGTTAGACAGAGATGCCACTTGAGGCAGAGGCTCTGTCCAGAGAACCAAGGCAAAGATGTTAAGACGGTGGGTGGGAATTCGAATTTAGCGGAGGTTGAGACCAGGTGGGCAACGGGAAGAGAGAATATGCTGAAGGGCTAGTTCCCATCTCCGGAGTTCTGAAGGACTGGTGTCAGTGGGAAGTATCCAGATAACCCGGACGGTGTAGCACTGTGCCAAGATGTGCTGGCCATGCACTACGGCATGTTTAGCCACAGGGTGATCCTCGTTACCAACAAACACTGTCTGCCTGTGTCCATTCATGCGAATGGACAGTTTGTTGCTGGTCATTCCCACATAGAACGCTTCACAGTGCAGGCATGTCAGTTGGTAGATCACGTGGGTACTCTCGCAAGTGGCTCTGCCTTTGATCGTGTACACCTTCCGGGTTACGGGACTGGAGTAAGTGGTGGTGGAAGGGTGCATAGGGCAGGTTTTACAACGGGGGCGGTTACAAGGGTAGGAGCCAGAAGGTAGGGAAGGTGGTTTGGGGATTTCATAGGGGTGGACTAGGAGGTTACGGAGGTTAGGTGGGCGGCGGAAAGACACTCTCGGTGGAGTAGGAAGGATGTCATGAAGGATGGATCTCATGACATCCTTCCTTTGTTCTGGTCTCTGGCGGCCACAATCATGTCTGTAAAATTTGGTGCTGATCGCGTTACAGACAGACAGACAGACATCCCAAAAACGCTGTTATTTTTGCAAATATCTCTGAAACGATAGGAGACACGAAAAAAACATAAGAGAGCAAAGTTGTAGAGACTTTTCTTCTCTACAGACTCAGTTATTCAATTTTTGTGTCAGATGAATGGTTAAGCCGTTATTTTCATTTAAATTTCGAGATGTCAAAAGACGATTGCAAAGGCCCATTTTTAGTGTTACTACCGTAACCTAAAGTGGACCAAAAGTAGCAGTCAGGTTTCTCATTTTTCATCGTATCTCAAATGGAGTAGTCCTTATATCAAAAGACAACGTGGGAAACATCAGTTCTATGCTCCTGCACCGAAATGGTCAAAACTGCGGATTCATCATGTTAACTCTTTCATGAACAGCGATAGAAGGGAAATTGTGACCCTTGTTGCACAAGACTTTTATTTCTTGAACAACGTTATAAAAATTTGTGAAATCTATAGAAATACTTTATAATGAGAATATTAATAAACATTATAATATATTTTTTGAAGTTTTTGGAAAACAGAGGTGGTACATTAAGTGTAACCCCCCCCCCCCCCCCCAGGTCGACATCAGTAAAATCTGCCTCTTCAGCTGACCTGAGAGTATTTCTGTATACAGTTTTGCCATTAACTCATCATTCTTTAGTTCAAAATGTTCAAATGTTTGTTAAGCTTATGGGACTTAACTACGGGGTCATCAGTCCCTAAACTTACAAATTACTTATCAACTAGCTTATCCTAAGGACGGCACAAATATCCATGCCCGAGGGGGGATTCGAACCCCCGACCGTAGTGGCCGTGCAGACCGTGACTGGAGCGCCTCAGTCCCCTCGGCCACCGCGGTATGGCCGTTGGCCATTCTTTATTATTTCCCTAAAATGATTCATTATTAACTGAAATGAATGGTAACGCCTCGAGTCAAGTGGAAGACCTTAGATGCATGGTGGTAAAATTTTTTAACTCTGAGTTACTCATGAATTATTCGTTTTATATAGAACAAATCCAACCGTGAGGTTTACAGTGATTCCAAATGAATAGACGTCATTGTCTTATCTGCATGAAAGAGATGAATCAACACTGAATCACATAACGGCAGACAAAATATGCACTTGACCGCTGAGAGGGAAAAAAACCTCCTACAATGTACACGTCGTGGGAAATAACTATCGCCATAGATGAGCAAAGCCACTTCTGACACATCTAGCTCATTGTGGGAACTATCACCTTCCATACAATGGATAGTTCCGGAAATGAGCTTTCATGTTGCATGACTCAGAGCTACATAATTTTTTGTACTACTATGCATTTATGCAAGACGGAACGGTGGCGCCGACCGCGGTGGCCGAGGGGACTGAAGCGCTCCAGTCACGGTCTACACGGCCACTAGGGTCGGGGGTTCGAATCTCCCCTCGGGCATGGATATTTGTGCCGTCCTTAGTCTTACTTAGTTGATAAGTAGTTTGTAAGTTTAGGGACTGATGACCCCGTAGTTAAGTCCCATAGACTATACAAACATTTGAACATTTTTTGAACGGTGGTACACAACATGTACCACCAACCGTGAAAGAGTTAAACGCGATGGCATTTGCTATATGGAGCGAACTTCAACGATAATAGAAACTTGGCCGGAGGGTAGCGAAAGCCAGTGGCCGCCCCGCCCCCGGGCCCGTGAGTAAACCAATCAGAGCGGGCCGGGCGCGCGAATAATTGACGAGCGACGGCGGCTGCGTCACTAGGCGCCGCGCTGTCCGTGTCGGCTGAATGTTTGATGCGCCGCGCCAGGAATAGCAGGGGGGGGGGGGGGGAGGGGGGGCAGTCACGTGACGGCTGACAGGCGCCGCGCTTATGTTTATGCAAGCGCCGCACCTGCTGCTCCCGCAAGGCCGGCGCTATTTTGTCGCCAAACCGCATGCGCTCCACCACAACACTATGGAACCTCATTTTGGTCGTGTATAGTCAGTTAAGCCTGAACCCTTTCCTGGCCGAATTAATTGAAACTTGATGAGTGACTGTATCGTTTTGTATATCTCTGACGCAATATCTCTGGCTCCGCGAGGGCTGTCTTTGGCTCGGAGGTGTGGTATGTTGCGCAGAGATATAGTGCTTCGGACAGCAGAAAGGCTCTAGGAAGCTGTCGTGGTAGTTAAACGAACATTATGGAGTGGAAATAATTTTTGCTAGTTTTATGATGGAAGATATTGAGCTCGAATACTAGAGGTAAGCTAACTACAATTTCATGCTGTTGTAATCATATCAGTATAATCCATGTTTGACCATCAAACAATTAAATTAAAAAAATTGTTAACGAACTACGAAACACTCCCAAAGAAATAATGTTGTTCTCTTGTAATTTTGTTATTTTGAAAGAAGAGGGGAGGGGGAATTAGGAGACGACCCGACATGAGAAGTTCAGGCTAAGGAGAGTGGCCAACCGACGGTGACCGCCGTGGTTTCACCAGACAGCTCGCGGGAGGTGCATTTAGATAGCGATCCAGGCAGAATACAGCCGCGTAACTATCAAAATAAGGCATCAGTTAGACGTATAAGACCAAACCACATCTTCCAGCTTAATACTCAGTACGCGCTTAAAACAAATGCCATTCGTTTGTGTTTATATAGGCCTAATAAATATGTGAGCAAATTACAGTGTTGTAAAGCAGTGTATGTCTGCCGAATGTTAATAGCCATATATTACGATGTTGATGTAACATCGACAATTGGAAGGCGATGAATGAGATTTTCTTGTGATGAATCTCAAAGAAAATGATGCTGTGTCAGATTTTTCTGTCGTATATCCAGTGTTGAAATTGGTAAAATCTCACCCCTTCCACCCTAATATAATGCATTTTAAGTGTGTTACTGTCGATCTTATAACATTTTCTTATACTGGGAAATACCAGAAAGGTCATTCTGTACATAGTTAGGAACACTGTACTACAGAAAATCAAGAGAAACATCAATACTTACTCTACTGAAACAGGAGATTTTGTATCCCAACTTCGTCGCCGCTTTTGTGTCCCAGCCTCGTCGTCGGTGTCGGTGGCAGAGTGGAATGAGACCGACACGCTGGTGCAGGTACGGAGGGGAGCAGCCAGAAACTATAAACACTCGAGTAAATTAGAAAGAGATATATATTGCACAGAATGTAACAATACTTAACTTTTACATAGTACTGCAGAATGTTGATACATAGTTGTTAGAGGCCTGCCTAGTGCCTGTACGATAGCAAAGTCTTCACTGGTGCCTATCTGATTACGAAGGTCCTAACTCGTTGCTATCTCAGTCCGAAGTGACCGGTGTCTTTCCGTGGTGGCCACGAGCGGGGTTGCAGCAGAGGGCGCTCGTGGCTGTCGTCGTGAGAACGCCGCGCCGTGCGTGCATGGCGGCGCGCGGCGAAAGTAGGTGGCGCGCACTTTGTACTTGTGCGACACCACAGGAGAAACTGGCTCAAAATAGGTGATTGACTATCCACACCGAGTCAATAGTACCGCCTCCCGTTTCCATGATACATGCCGTAACCAATTATAGTATTGTCAATAGCCAACAGTACACAGCCAGGCGCGAGGTGCCAGGCGGACATGCATTGACTCCGTAGCCATGTTAAAATATATTGTGTAGCATAACATGTCAAAAATCAAATTCATGAGCTAATAAAACACTAGAAATATATTGGCAACAAAATTTCTTGCCGCTTACCAGATTCAAATTTACTACCGTCAGATTACGGACTCAGTACGCACCCCCTACGCAACGGGAGACTAGCACTTACGGATTTACTAACTTTTATCAAACCCTTTCTTGCATGGAGGGCTGCAGAAAATACTTTTGTTTGTTTGTTATTTTTGGTTGCAACATGTTAATGGACAGTTTTGTAATATGATGAAGAGTGGATTGTAAATTTCATTGCACTTAACTTCATGTCTTGTGACACAACATCTCAATTAGATAAGTACTTGAAACTTACCTAGATTGTTGACTTGATCATTTACCGAGAAAACAGAGAGTAATTTATTCACCTTTTTTTAATCAGTATGAACATGAATTGTACTATCAGTAGTTAGTTGAGGATTCGCAATGTACATAGCGGATCATGTAGCTAGTATTCTTTTGCAGTGATTTTGAGAGCAGATGTGCAGCTGTGGAATAACAAAGGTTTGTGTTAATTGACTAGGAAATGACTTCAGGAGTCATCAAAGCATTTACATATTTTGGTTCAATGGTCGTGTGTGAATTTGTTTGGTAATCATATCACAAGGGGTGAGGGTACATTTTCTTTATGAACTTAGGTACAAATCAGAAGTGGTTTTATTACGTAGTTTTGCTTTCCAGATAGCTTTCCATAGTGTGCTTACACAAGGGTTTAATCAGACAGAGTTGTGCTGTGGAAAGAGGAGCAAAAAATTTAGTTTCAATCTATATACGCACAAGAAACAATCACGTTATGTGGTGCGATGGAATTTGTTTAGAAATGTTATTAAAAAGACGAGTCAGTTGCGTAAACAGGTTTTTTTTCACAAGTGCTAAATGAGCTAGTATAATTACAGCAAAGTTTTTAGATCTTTTATAAAGCATTGTTACTTAATCATTATAATGACTTATCTTGAGGCCTAGCAACTAGGATTCAAGAGTCGTTCAAGTTTTACTGTGAGGCTAAATATCGCACAGGACAACTTTATTTTCTTTACACAGATAATTTTGATTTAGGTAAAGTACTTATAGAACGGCAACCTGAGTGACACGAACAAGTTTCAATTATTTTAGTAACAACTCCCACTTAGGTCTCATGTTCAATTTTTATTATCTATTAGCAACTTTCACTAAGCAGAAGTATAGTTTTCAACAGACAACAATAATAATACTATTTTTTAAAGAACACTTTTCAAACTCCACTGTTCAAAACACTTATTAGGGGTTGAGGAGAGATATCACACACAGTGTACAAAGGATAACGTATTTTATTCAGATATTGGTTATAATTGTAATTTGTGTGTGATACAGTACAATATTTTTGCTGTCTCACTTCTTTATTTGAGGTTTACCCGGCGTTTACGTAGAACGAGGTACCATGGTGCTACCATAATAATCATTCTCGTTGCCCTCTAATATGGTGTGTGATAACCTCGGCGGCCAGTACAGTTGCACATTGCGTGGCATGCACAGTATGAGGTAATCAGTCAGCTCTCGAATGTTATTCGGCGATTCATTCATGAGTGCAATATCCAGCTCTGCAATAGTCGGAGGTGCTGGTCAGGCAGCCATGCCAATTGCATCCCGGACATGCTCCACCCGTTTAAGTCCGGTGAACGAGCTGGCCATTCCATTCCTGGCTTCAAGCATGTTGTCCTCCAGTGCACCTGTATCGTCCAACAGAAGGAACCCATTTTCTATGTCACCCGCTTAGGGCACAACAAAAGGCCGAAGGATGTCTTATCTATACCTCTGAGCAGTCAAAGCACCATTCTGAAGGACGTAGAAATTAGTACGCCGGCCAATAGTGACTCCTGCCCACACCATTCGTCCACCACCATAATATGCTGATGTTTCCTGCTTTTAAGCAGGATTCTTCCACGTTCTCTCCAGATGAGGGAACGATGACTGTCCGACTGAACACAAAATCTTGACTCATCCGTCAACAGAACCTGGCGCCATTCCTTACTGCACTCGCATTCGAAAGGCTGGTGGTTCAAATCCACCTCCAGCCATCCAGATTTAGGTTTTCCGTGATTTCCCTAAATCACTCTAGGAAAAAATGTTTGTAGAACGTATGGGACTCAACTACGGGGTCATCAGTCCCTAAGCTTACAAACTACTTATGAACTAGCTAAGACTAAGGACGGCACAAATATCCATGCCCGAGGGGGGATTCGAACCCCCGACCGTAGTGGCCGTGCAGACCGTGACTGAAGCGCCTCAGTCCCCTCGGCCTCCGCGGCCGGCACACTCTAGGAAAATGCCGGGATGGTTCCTTTGAAAGGGCACGGCCGATTTCCTTCCACATCCCTACCCAAATACTCCGAGCGTAAGCTCCGTCTTTAATGACCACGCTGTCGACGGGACGTTAATCTCCAAGCTTCCTTCCTTTCATTCCTTACTACTCATGTTCCTCATCCAGTTTCTGCAGGCTAAAAGGTCTGATGGTTTTAATAGGACGCACTCCATACCCCTTCGTGCGTAGAGGCCACATTCCCGGTGGCGGTATCGGACCGTTTGTATTGATATTGTGCGTTCTGCTACTGCATGGAGGGTGTATTGCAGCTGAGTTGTATTCGGCCTCCTGTCTCGAAGGGCTGAGACAGCGATCATCTCTTGCTGATGTCACCTGTGGTCGACCTTGGCCTTGCCTTCTTCTAACGGTTTTTGTTGTCTGAAATCGAATCAAGGTCCTGGAAATAATACTTTAGGACACACCAATAGCTGCTGCTACCTCTCTCTCTGCCCTTCCCGCTTCCAGCCTTCCTACGACTCTGCATGCTATAGCTTCGTTGTTGTTACATTTCCCTACCTGCTAAGTATATTATCTGAACCAAACTGCTCTTGTAATTCGTTTAGTAGAGGAAACACAAATCATCACCAACCCCTCTGCAGTAACTCTGTTATTACTACTATCTCGGTTGTCATAATATTGTTAAATGTTCAAAATTTATTTGTAAATCTAAGGGAACTTAACTGCGGGATCATCACTCCCTAAACTTACAAACTAATTATAAACTATTAATCATAAACAGTGCTATTAGGACGCTGTGTAAATTTATAGAGCCACAGATAGTGATGTGGTCATTCGTTTATTGACGCGTTTCGATAAAAAATCATCTTCAGGATCTGTAAAGTTACAACCATCAGTAAGCCTGGTGTCACAAAAAGAGAACTGCATTGACAAAAGAGATACCAAATTACATTATAAACACAAATATCTTAAGTACATACCGTGGAAGGGGGTTTACATAATGAAATTGTATGTCCTGGTCATATTTTGTTACTTTTAACCTCCGCTTGTTTTATGACAGATATGTGCAACCCTACTAATGCAACATAGGGATTTCATCATTTCAATTGTTAAATTGTGATATTTTATAATAGCTGACAGTATCCGTCAATTTTACTCCCATTGATTACGTCCTGGTCATATTTTATTACTTTTAACCTCCGCTTCTTTTATGACAGATATGTGTAACCCTACTAATGTAAAGTAGGGATTTTATCATGTCAACCGTTAAATAGTGGTATTTTATAATAGCTGACAATATCTGTCAATTTTACCCCCATTTGTATACGTCCTGGTCTCCCGCCTTTCTGTCCTCGCCATGCCATGGGGCACCACCATAGGTATTTGAGTTTAACAATAAGAGCTGCATACAGTTGTATTGTATAGTCCCTCCTCTCCATTTTAAACTTAAATGTTTATAGGATTACTAGGTTTTAATTCCTTCTATTTGGTTTTATATAGTTTCTATTTTTCTTATCTTTGTCATTTACACTAGAGCCACCTGGTGGCATCTACCGTTTACTTTGACGATTCTGGGTGGTTTGGCTTTAGTAATGTTCAGCAGGGCCTTGACGCCATACAATTTTGTTATGTAAACCCCCTTGCACGGTATGTACTTAAGATATTTGTGTTTATAATGTAATTTGGTATCTCTTTTGTCCATACAGTTCTCTTTTTGTGACACCAGGCTTACTGATGGTTGTGACTTTACAGATCCTGAAGATGATTTTTTATCGAAACGCGTCAATAAACGCATGACCACATCACTGTCTGTGGCTCTATAATTTTACACAGCGTCCTAATAGCACTGTTTATCAATTAATACTGATATGGGCGCATACCTCATTAATGATTTCATGATACTTATAAACTACCTTATACTAAAGACAACACAAACATCCATGCCCGAGGTGGATTCGAACCCCCGACGGGGAACTGCCTCGCGCATCACAGCATAGCGCCTCAATGCGCTCGGCCGCTCCGCCGCGGCCATAATATTATCTCCAGCCCGTAGACCCGTCAGAATAGATGTCGAACCATTTTACGTAATTTTGCTGATGACAATACTTCAGAACCTACATATTGATGCCATAATTGATTTAACCAGTGGAGTATTGACATGTTCAATATTCGATTTACAAAGCAACACATCTCACATTTAAAAAAATCGTAATTGATTGGTGTGCAGAACCTTAGTTCCTACCTGAATTCTGCATTTGTTTATAATACGGTAACTAGGAAATTGCAGCTATTCAAAATCACGTTTACTATTGATTTTCTGTTCTAGAGGAACAAAAGTTGGTGGTGATCTGTAGCAGTGGTAAAATTGAGATATATATTAACAAATTGCGAAATTTTCCGTCTTTTTGCTGCTGCACTATAGATGGTCTATCGTACTCCGTCACATGAAAATTTGTGCCGGAACGAGACTTGAATCCGGGTCTTCCGCTTTTCGGTAATGTTCGCCTTAACCTCTCGCCCACCCGTGCAAGCTCTCCGTCCAGATGCAAACTTCCTTGTGACGTACTTCTCTCACTACCCCATATATATTTCAAATGTGTACTGGGTAGTTCTAAAATATATGTAAAAATGGAACGGCATTTAGAGGAGATCGAAATAATCATATTTTGTACAGAAATGTTTTGTTGGTAATGACATATTACAGCGCTAGCGTGTAAGGAAGTATGAAAGAAATTAACTGAAAAGGGCAATAAAAAATAATTATTGATAGTTTACAAGAGGTTCTCGAAAGAGTGGCCACCAACAGAAATACAAGATTCATAGCCGTGGTGCACGGATCGGCGTACATTAGAAAAGACGTCAGGCATGTCGACCATACATCCAGAATAAACAGACACGCGGGCAACTAGATCTTCTTCAGTGCTGCAGGACTCTCATACACCAGGTTTTTAATATGACCCCAAAGCATGAAATGCACGCAGCTTAAATCAGGTGAACGCTTTGGCCAGGGAACTGGTCCGCCCCGTCCTGTCCACTACTGGCTGTAGACGGCGCCCAGGGGATTCCTCAAGTGCCCGCGGTGGAGCGGCCGAGCGGTCTAAAGCACCTCGCTGCGGAGCGCGCGGATGCATGCCGTCGGAGGTTCGAGTCCACCCTCTGGCATGGGGGTGTGTGAGACCTCCTTAGGTTAGTTTAAGTTAGTTTGTAAGACTAGGGGCTGATGACCACATCAGTTGGGTCCAACAGGTTTATAAACATTTGAACATTTGACTGTAGTGCTCTAGGGCTCCATCGTGCTGGAATCACGTTCGTCTACGAACAGCTACATCCACATCTATGTCTACATGCCTCCGTAAGAGCCCTAATTTCTCTTATCTTCTCTTTGTGACCATTACGCGAAATGTAAGTAGGCGGCAGCAAGATCGTACTACACTCTGCTTCAAATTCCGGCCCTCTAAATTTCCTCAACAGAATTTCACGAAAAGAACGTCGTCTTTCCTCCAGCGATTCCCAATTGAGTTGACGGAGCATTTCCGTGACATTCGCGCATTGGTCGAACCTACCAGTAACAAACCTAGCTGCTCGCCTCTGAACTGCCTCTATGTCTTCCTTTAAACTGATCTGCTGCGGGTCCCAAACACTTGAGCAATACTCAAGACGTGGTCATAAAAGTGTTTTATACGCGGTCTTATTTACAGATGAAGTACATCTTCCCAAAATTCTCCCAATAAACCACAGTCGGTTGTCCGCCTTATTCACAACTGTCCTTACATGTTCGTACCATTTCATATCGCTCTGCAATGTTACCCCTAGATATTTGAACGACGCGACAACATTAAGAAACTCACGACTAATGCTGTATTCCAACATTATGGGATTGTTGTTCCTACTCATGTGCATCACCTTACCTTTTTCGACATTGAGAGCTAGCTGCCATTCTTCGCACCAACTAGAAATTTTGTCTAAGTCATCCTGTATGCTACTACAGTCAGTTAAAGACGACACCCTCCCATACACCACAGCATCATCAGCAAACAGCCGCAAATTAGAAGTTTGTCTGTCAATCAGATCATTTATATAGATAGAAAATAACAGCGGTCCGGTCACACTCCCCTGAGGCACGCCTGACGATACACTCGTCTCTGATGAACACTCGCCGTCGAGAACAACGTACTGCGTTCTATTACTTAGGAAATCTTCCAGCCAGTCACAAATCTGTGAACCTATTCCACAAGCTCGTATCTTCGTTAACAGTCTGCAGTGTGGCACCGCGTCGAACACCTTTTTGAAGTCGAAAAAAACGCAATCCTCTTGTTGCCCTTCATCAATGGCTCGCAAGATGTCATGTGAGAAAGGGGCAAGCTGAGTTTACGTGAACGATGTTTCTTAAACCCGTTCTGATTCAAAGGAAGAAGCTTTTCCTTTTCAAGGAAATTTACTATATTCATATTCGAACTGAGAATATGCTCCAAAATTCTACATGAAACTGACGTCAACGATATTGGCCTGTAATTGTGTGGGTCAGTTCTCTTTTCTTTCTCATAAACGGGAGTCACATGCGCTTTTTTTTCAATCACTAGGAACTTTGTGCTGAATTAAAGATTCGCGATAAATGCAAGCTAAGTAGGGGGCAAATGCCGCAGAATACTCTTTGTGAAACCAAACTGGAACTCGGAGCTAGTGGAACATCGCCGAAAAGTTCAGGAATATTTTGTATGTGCAGCCAGTTAAACGAATTGGTGGAGTGTTCACAATGCCTACCCGAACAGTAATGGAAAACCGTTCTTGGTAGGCGTGTGCTATTGTGTCGTGTGGGTTACCGTGTACCCACAGTTGAGAATTATTGTTGTTAAACACACCCTATTGCTTAAAGTTAGCCTCATGTAAATGAAACGTCGGCAGGGAAGGTGTGATAGGCTGCAGTCTGCTGTAGGTACCAACGAGAAAAGTTGAAACGTAGAAGAAAGTCGTCAGTGTTAGTTCTCGCACGCTTTGTTAATGGTACTGGTGAATTCCTTCTTCATGCAAATTCTTCAAAACTCTTCGATCACTCACACCAACGCACGTCCTACAGCTCTCGAACTAGTAGAACGATTATTCTTTACTGTGTCTAATATTCTTTCTTCCACTGCAGGAGTTCTGCGATGTCCTGTATTGCCAGCTCCACGCCTGGAAACGTAAAACGATCCTCTCGAGCGTAACTCCCGATGAAGACGCTCGAATGTTCGACGTTGCGGTCGATGCCTATCATTTGAGCAGCCAATCCACTTCCTTGTGCAGTCCTACTCATGAAATGCATGTCGGCCAGCCCTGCATTGGTGAAACGACGCATGCTGCTCGAGATCCGTGTGGGACACCGTGAGTCTAGCCAGCGGAGCGCCTGTGAACAGCGGCCCTTTTATTTTTGACAATTTTTTTAGGAGCACCCTATAAGTGAATATTCGAAATGAGGAGCATCGTTTCAAATCGTATTAAGTCCACCCATGGAAAAAAATTGAGTTTAATCCATTTTGCATAGTTTCCATAGCGATTTTTCAAGCTGTCAAATCAGAATGTAACAAATCGGATTCACTGACAGCGTAAATTGCATCTGTAAAGTAGCTGTTGTTTCAAATTCAGTCAACTGTAGCGTGTGTTTCAAATCCTGTTGTGTTCAGCGTGAAGCAGTATTGACTATATTGGCAGCTGGCGCACTATTTTCAACAATTCTACACATTCAATATACACAGTCAAATTGTGAACTTTGTGGATGAGAGTAGCTTTTCTATTATGGAGGAAGAAATAGCTGTTGGTGATAATTCAACAGGAAGGCGAAAGAGGGGAAAGAAAACCAAACATGCCCATCAACTTAAAACTGAGGCAGTTAATGTTATTCCATAAAGAAATCAAAATAAATACTTAGTTATATATTTACCACAGTAATCGATTATTATTTGTATATTTCACAAGTTATTGGATCATAGCTTATTAAGTCCAACACATTTTCTTTAAATTTAAAGAACGCAACAGGAAATTTATTTTACTTTTCATGTAGCTAGAAGTCCGCCACAAATAAATCATGTGGAAAATTTTAAAATTTGTGGAAACAGTCTTCAGGTTAAGAGTAATTAGTTTTTTTGCTTCTCCTATAAAATTTAGTTTTTTTTGGCATAATACGATTTGAAACGATGCTCCTCAAATGAAATGACTAAAAATTTGCAACTTACCTGGTAGCAGCAGCAGATGACCACAATGTTATTCTTTCAGGATAATACCCCAAACAGTGACGCCAAGAATTAACGTTATTCCTTTACCGCCGATTTTCTGATTTCCATCAGTTACAATATGGTCAACCTTGTAGTTCCACTCGTTCTACCACTAGATGGCTCTCGTGCTAGCCCTGAACTAGAGAGCTTATATAGGGAGAGTGTGGCCGTGAGTGATGTCGCTGCTCATAGGCTTAGAGCCCAGGACGCCATGTTTTTACCAAACTAGGCGAGCTTTGTACATCTGTCTATAGCTACTATGTGTGTTTCTACACTGTAGAGGGTCCTAAATACTTCTGACAGCGATTTCGCTGTACAGTTACTTGTTGTTTGTTATGGTCTTCAGTCCGGAGACTGGTTTGATGCAGCTCTCCACCCTACTCTATCCTGAGCAAGCCTTTTCATCTCCTCATAAGAACAGCAACCCACATCCATTTGAATCTGCTTACTATACGCGTATCTTGGTCTCCCTCTGCGATTTTTACCCCACACACTTCCCTCCAATGCTAAATTTACGATTCCTCGATGTCTAAGAATGTGTCCTACCAAGTGATCCCTTCTTTTAGTCAGGGTATGCCAAAAATTCCTTTTCTCACCAATTTTGTTCAGTACCTCTTCATTAGTTATGCGATCTACCCACCTAATCTTCAGCATTCTTCTGTAGCACCACATTTCAAAAGCCTCTATTCTCTTCCTGTCCGCACTACTTATCGTCCACGTAAAGTGAGTATTGCCTCCCGGGTTCCTACGTTCCTCCTGAATCCAAACTGATCTTCCCCGAGGTCAGCTTCTACAAGCTTTTCCATTCTCTTGTAGATAATTCGTATTAAAATTTTGCAACCGTGACTTATCAAACTGATGGTTCTGTAATTTTCACACCTGTCTGCGCCTGATTTCTTTGGAATGGGGATTATTACATTTTTCTTAAAGTCTGGGGGTATTTCGCCTGTCTCATACATCCTTCACACCAGTTCAAATAGTCTTGTCATGGCTGGCTCTCCCAGAGACTTTAGTAGCTCTGAGGGTATGTCATCTACTCCTGGGGCCTTATTCCGACCTAGGTCTTTCAGAGCTCTGTCAAATTCATCTCTCAGTATAGTATCTCCTATTTCACCTTGATCTACTTCCTCTTCCCTTGCTACAACATCATCTCTAAGTTCATTTCCTTTGTAGAGCTGCTGTATGTGCTCTTTCCACCTTTCAGCTTTCCCTTCTTTGCTGAGAACTGGTTTCCCATCTGAGTTCTTGATATACAGTTAGTTACAGGTTGTATTACGGTAGGCACTGCTGCACTTTTGCACAACTTATTTCTATTAATGTATTTTAATATGCTGTTGTTCGGTAGGTCACTATAATTTTAGAACTTCACGGCTATTTTTAAGATTAAATGTTGATTGGAAGTTATTTACTGAGTGTAATTATGAAGGACAGTCAAAAAAATTCCCTGGTTGTTCAGCTGTTGACTGTAAAAATCGAAGTGAAGATGCTTGTGTTTACAAGGAATGAAGAAAGCTGGAAAGTGTGGTGTCGCACAAGTACAAAATGTGCGCCACTTACTTTCGCCACGCGCCGCCATGCACGCACGGCGCGGCGTTCTGACGACGACAGCCACGAGCGCCCTCTGCGACAACGCCGCTCGTGGCCACCACTGAAGGACATCGTGCACTTCGCACTTCGCACTTCGGACTGAGATAGCAACGAGTTAGGACCTTCGTAATCCGATAGGCACGAGTGAAGACTTTGCTATTGTACAGGCACTAGGCAGGCCTCTAACAACTATGTATCAACATTCTGCAGTACTATGTAAAAGTTAAGTATTGTTACATTCTGTGCAATATATCTCTTTCTAATTTACTCGAGTGTTTATAGTTTCTGGCTGCTCCCCTCCGTACCTGCACCAGCGTGTCGGTCCCATTCCACTCGGCCACCGACACCTACGACGAGGCTGGGACACAAAAGCGGCGACGAAGTCGGGACACAAAAGTGGCGACGAGGAGTGATAGAACCTTGGACCAGCCCGCTTGCAGCAGCCAGACAGCAGCAGTCGGAGCACGCAAAAATTGCTCCCGCCCACCCACCCTTATTATAAGATTTTTGGGGGAACATATTCTGTTACGTATTTTGTGGACTTTTTTGTTGCAGAGCGTCCTCTTTCATATTGCATTTGTGTTTTGTTATAAGTTACTTGTATACGCGGCGCCTAATCGGTCAGCATGGCCACTATCCCGAACCCAAACTTAATGGAAATTATTCAGTTACAGACGGCGCAAATCACCCAACTTCTCCAGGCCGTGTCGCAGTTGACGACACAGGCTGCTCACCAACAACAGTCGTCACATCAGCAGCCCACACATGCCGCCGCACCGCTTCCGACGTTCCGCCAGTACAACGAACGTGAGGAAGAATGGAGTGATTATCTGGCGCAGTTTCAAGAACTCGTCGCGGCTCATCAACTTACAGGTCAGACTGTTAAGCATCTTTTATTGTCTGTGGTGGGCCCCAAAACTTTCGTGTTACTGCAGAAACTATTCCCGCAAGCATCTCCTCGTGATGTAGACTTTGAACAAATAGTAAATGCACTAAATGCTCATTATGAGAGAAAAATTCTTGTAGCCGCTGCACGGTACCGATTTTTCAGGCTTAAAAAATTACCGCAACAGTCACACCAAGAGTGGATTACGGAACTGAAGGGCTTAACCCGCCAATGTAAATTTACTTGCTCTTGTGGACTTTCGTATAGTGACGTTATGTTAAGAGATGCGATTACGCAGAATATTCAGGACCCCAGAATTAGAGCAGCAATTCTGAAGCAGTCTGACCCCTCATTAGACAGTGTACTGCAGCTTATAGAAGCGCATGATACTTTTGACTTAGCAGATGTAGAAATGCAAAGCCACAGTGTAAATTCAGTGCGCCGCAACGGACGCTTTCCTAGCCGTAGTTCTCAGTATAGCACTAGTGATAATTATTTTTCTAACGGCCGTGCTGAACAGACAGTGAACAGTAGCCAGAGTAAAAGTGCGACGCAAAGGTCGCCCCGTAGTGTTAGACACAGTAATTTGCATAACGGGCGCCAACGCTCATTTCAGAAAAATGTACGTAAATCTTGCCCCCAGTGTGTGTCTCGCCACAAGCGTGCTCATTGCCCTAGTCGCAACGCAACCTGTTATCAATGTGGCAAATCGGGACATGTGCAGTCTGTGTGTATGCAAATTAAAAATTCAAAGAACAGTAACGTTAGAATCGGTGCTTCGCGGAGTGCGAGAACAGTTAATTCTGTAAATGTCATACACGCTGTAAATTTGACCAGTGCTTTCCTTGGATCTCAATTGCAAGAAAGTAGTTCTGCGCCTATGGCAAAACTATATAGTGCACCACGTAGCAAGCGCCAACGAGCGCGTAAAACAGTGCAACGGAAACGGGTTCGGGACAAGCAAAATGACTATGAACAGTGCATTCCTGTAGTGAAAATAGTGCCTTCTGCAACTTCTAATTGTAATAGTGCCCCGTACTGTGTAGCTAGAGACAGTAGAATTGGTGTAGCTAATCAAAGTAATTTTAGTGCAGTAGCCTCGCATTGCGCGGACGCCGATCCGGCGGTAGTGTCATCTAGTGACAGTGTGGTTAATCCGCTGTGTGCCGAGTATGCGCCGCTTCCTACCGCACGCAACCCGCGCAAGCGCAGAAAACAATATGTATTAGACGTTGCCCACATTCGCGCACCGGTCGTGCGCCAGAAGCACAAGCTGTTTGTTACTCTCTCTATAGAAAATAAGACTGTGCAATTTCAGCTTGATACTGGTTCCGCTGTTACATTAATAAATAAAGACACTTATGAACTTCTGGGTTCTCCAAAATTATCGTTGTGTCAACAAGTGTTAACAGCTTACACAGGTCAAAATATTCCCGTGCTAGGAACGTGTAGCCTGCCTGCCTCTTTTCAAGGTGTTACGAAAACAGTTGCTTTTGTTGTTCTTCAGGCCAAATCTACGCAGAACATTTTTGGACTAGATGCTTTTGACTTATTTGGTTTATCAATTCAAAGAGATGTGCTTCAAATTTCGTCAATAGTGCCTCAGGATAAAATCAATGCATTGTGTGACAAATATAGTGACTTGTTTTCGCCGGAACTAGGTTGTGCAAAAGACTTCGTGGCACATGTAACTTTAAAAGACTCTGCAGTTCCAAAATTTCGTAAAGCTAGACCAGTGCCTATCGCATTGCGTGATACAGTTGCCGAAGAACTTAAACGTTGGCAAGATAGTGGGGTGATTTCTCCTGTTTCTGCGAGTCAGTGGGCCTCGCCCATAGTAATTATACCCAAGCCGTCAGGAAAACTTCGTCTCTGTGCGGACTTCAAATCAACAGTGAACAGTCAAACAATTGTAGACACTTATCCCCTGCCCAGACCTGACGAACTAATGGACAAATTAGGGCAGTCTCGCTTCTTTTCCAAGATTGATTTAGCAGAGGCATACTTACAGATTCCACTTGATGACGAGTCAAAAACGTTTTTCGTCAGTAATACTCACATGGGCCTTTTTCAATTTCAACGCCTACCCTTTGGCAGTTCTTCCGCTCCCGCTATTTTTCAGCGTTTTTTGGAACAGCTGACAGTTTCTGTACCGTGTTGCTCGAACTATTTAGATGACATTGTGGTATCCGGACGTACAGTTGAAGAACATTTAGCAAACCTGGAGTGCCTTTTCAAAGTTTTGACTGCAGCAGGTCTACGTTGCAATAAAGCAAAGTGTTCGTTCTTTCAGACTGAAATAGAGTACCTGGGCCATGTGATTAATGCCCAAGGAATCCATCCCTTACAGTCACATCTTCGAGCAATCAAGGACTTGCCTCCTTCTAAGAATGTGCATGAATTGCAAGCAGTGATGGGAAAGCTTAACTATTATTTCAGATTTATTCCCAATGCCTCTCAGATTGCAGCTCCACTGCATCACTTACGTAGGAAGAATGTTCCTTTTGTATGGTCCAAAGAATGTCAGGTTGCCTTTGACAAACTAAAGTCTGCACTACTCAGTGATGCATGTTTGATTCCCTTTGACCCACAGAAGCCTGTAGTGCTAGCAGTTGACGCCTCATCGTACGGTGTGGGTTCAGTTCTGTCGCATCGTATTGGATGTCATGATCGTCCTATTGCGTTTGCATCCAAGCTACTGACGCCGACGCAACATAATTACAGTCAGATAGAAAAGGAGGCCTTAGCAATCATTTACGGCGTCACAAAGTTTCATCATTATCTCTATGGCAGAAAATTCTATTTGTTGACAGACCACAAGCCCCCCCCAGGGGGCCCACAGTTCTTTTGTGGGTACGTGTGTGGCGCGCACGGGGCCCCGAGCCGGAGCAGCCTTTCTTCTGCCCCAGGCTGCTTCACTTTCCCTCCCGGTTTATGCCTTCGCCCGGAGACAGGCATATTTCGTGAGATACGGTGGTTCTTGTTGTGCTTTTTCTTCCTTCGTTCCTTCCTTTCTTACCTTTCGTTTTCTGTCTTTCTCTCCTTGAACTCTCCTAGCCTTCTTCTCCTCATTAGTCTCCGCCTCGGCGTTTGAGACACTTCTTTTCTTTCCTTCTTTCTCTTCCTTTCCTATCCTCTTCTTCTTTCCTCCCTGTGCGTGTCTGAAGGCCGACCCACGCATTATCGTGCGTAGCAGGTGACGGGGTAACGCGTAATTCCCCGCCCCGGGTAGACATGTAAGGCACGTACGTACCCCCTGGTAAAGGCCAGGCCCTGGGAGGGGTGATTACCCGAGCTGGTACCTTCCGAACGTGCCGATTGGTCCCTCCGTCAGTTCTCGGGAGGTGTGACCTGAGGTGTGAACAATCACCTAAGGCGGGTAAGCCCTCGGAGAGGGCCCCCACTAGGAAGGAGCGCGCCATCGGAGACGCCGGTAATCACGGGGGACACTTCCGCGATGACTTCCTCCTTATCTTCTTTCATGACGTTGACCCACAAACGTAAGTTAGACTCGCCTCAGCCTAAAAAGACTCTGCCTAATGTTCCTAAATATCTGGTTGTCTCTCGCACCGACGGAAAGGATTTCAATTCTGTCAATCCTTTC
Organism: Locusta migratoria; assembly: GCA_026315105.1. Classification (NCBI taxonomy): domain Eukaryota; kingdom Metazoa; phylum Arthropoda; class Insecta; order Orthoptera; family Acrididae; genus Locusta; species Locusta migratoria. Next base: position 345,456,380 of record CM048751.1, on the reverse strand, counting down.
GTTATACAGAAAGGTGTAGATGCAATTGCTGGCCCTGTTAAAACCTGTTCACGTCAGCGCAATGGCACATTGTTGCTGGAAGTGGAAAGTGCCTTCCAAGCCCAAAAACTGATACGTACTACGTTGTTGCACACTTTTCCAGTTAAGGTCGAAGCGCACCGCACACTCAACTCGTCACGGGGGGTAGTCTTCACGAGATCCCTTGATGGGTTGTCTGATGAAGACATCCAATCGTATATGTCCGATCAGGGTGTGACAGCCGTCCACAGGGTGATGAAAAAGGTCGATAACCAATTGACACCGACTCGTACTGTGTTTTTGACGTTCGACAGAGTTGACCTCCCGTCGAAGGTCAAAGCAGGGTATGAAGTCATCTCCGTCCGACCTTATGTGCCTAACCCAACGCGCTGTTTTCAATGCCACAGGTACAACCATACCCGTGAACATTGCCCAAATGCAGCAAAGTGTGTCACTTGTGGTAGGGACGCCCATGAGGGGGATTGCCCACCTCCGTCCCCTCACTGCCTAAACTGCAACGGTGACCATGCGGCTTCCTCTCGCGACTGCCCTGTATACAAGGATGAGAAGGTAATCCAGCAAATTCGGGTTACGGAGAAGGTATCAACATCTGCCGCTCGAAAGTTGTTGGCGAGTCGAAAGCCCACTGTCCTCCCAGCGGGTACATACAGTAAGGTACTCACCTCAACTCGACCTACCAAGGATTCCAGTACCCAGACATGTGACTTGACTTTCGCTGACACAGTTGTGCGATCTGCCAGCCCGAAGATTGCCCGTTCCACGTCCCCGCTTCCTCCTGCTGCTTCTAGGGTACAGTCTTCGCCCAACTCTAGTAAACCGCGGGCACCTAAACAAGATGCCCGGACCTTGAAAAAGGAACCCGTCCGTGAGGATTTTCTGCGTTCTCAGGCTTCCCAACCGTCAACTGCCTCTTCCCGCCGTCACTCTTCCAGAAGAGCTGACAAGAAAAAGAGTTCCTCTCCTTCCCCGCCGAGGCGTGACCCATCTGTCGCGCCGTCCAACAGTTGCCGGCCTCGGCCGTCTTCTGTTTCACCGGGACGCTCCGTTTGCCGGGCGCCCGGCCCTTTACCGGCGGTGGAAACTGCCCCTCCTGATCAACTCAGGGAGGTGGCAGGCGCGTCGGGCGAACCAATGGAACATGACCCTTTGCCCCCAGACAGCGATAGCAGTGCTCCCTCGAAATCCGGTCCTCAGCGGCCGTCGAGGTGACCCCGCTCGCTACTTGGTTTGTATCCTTATTTCTTCTCTCATTTTTATCATGGCGCTCCTTCAATGGAACATTCGCGGCTTTCGTTCTAATCGGGAGGAGTTAAAACTACTCCTTCGATTGCACTGCCCGCTTCTAGTCTGCCTCCAGGAAACTAAGTTGCGTCCACGTGATCGTGCAGACTTTCCACACTACACCTCTGTGCGGTTCGACCTGCCACCCGTGGAAGGTGTCCCAGCCCATGGAGGGGTTCTGATGCTCCTTCGAGACGACGTCTATTTCCATCCCATTTCCTTGCACACTCACCTACAGGCAGTTGCCGTCCGCATCACCTTATACACCTTTACCTTCTCCCTCTGTAATATATATTCGCCATCGTCATCTGCCCTTACTAGGGCAGATATGCTAAAACTTGTTGACCAGCTCCCTTCACCTTTCGTGTTGGTAGGCGACTTTAATGGCCACCACCCCCTATGGGGCTCTCCAGCACCTTGTCCGAGAGGCTCCCTTTTGGTGGACATTCTCCACCACCTCGATCTTGTCTGCCTCAACACCGGTGCACCGACCTTCCTTTCTGACACAACACACACTTATTCCCATATAGACCTCGCAATATGCACTCCTCAGCTTGCCGGTCGGTTTGAGTGGTATGCACTTTCTGACACGTACTCGAGTGACCATTTCCCTTGTATCATCCACTTCCTACATCATTCCCCATCTCCACGTCCCACCAGTTGGAACATTTCTAAAGCCAACTGGGGGCTTTATTCTTCCATGGCTGTTTTTCACAATCAGAATTTTCCCAACTGTGACAGTCAGGTCGAATTCCTCACAGAGGTTATCCTCACTGCTGCTGAACGTTCCATACCTCGTACATCCTCTTCTCCACGTCGTGTCCAGGTCCCTTGGTGGACTGCAGCCTGCCGCGACGCGCTTCGAGCCCGGCGCCGTGCTTTACGCACCTTCCGCCGCCACCCAACTTTGGAGAATTGCATCAATTACAAACGTATGAGAGCGCAGTGCCGTCGTATCATAAACGACAGCAAGAAAGCTTGCTGGACAGATTTTACTAGTTCTTTTAACCGTTTTACTCCCTCCACGGTTGTCTGGGGTGGCCTACGCCGTTTGTCCGGCATCAAAGTCCACTCCCCGATTCCTGGCCTGACCGTGGAGAAAGCGGTCCTCGTGGACCCAGCTGATGTTTCAAACGCATTGGGTCGTTTCTTTGCGGAGGTTTCGAGCTCTGCCCATTACCACCCTGCCTTTCTCCCTCGCAAACAGGTAGAGGAGGCACGGCCGCCTTCTTTCCGCTCTTTTAATCGGGAAAATTATAACGTCGCCTTCACCATGCAGGAGCTAGATCGTGCTCTCGCCCTGTCCCGGTCTTCTGCTCCCGGGCCCGATTCCATTCACATTGAAATGCTGAAGAACCTCTCTCCAGCGGGCAAGTGCTTTCTTCTTAGTACCTACAATCGCATATGGACTGAAGGTCATGTTCCCACAAGTTGGCGTGAAGCCATTGTTGTCCCCATCCCCAAACCAGGGAAGGACAAACACCTTCCTTCCAGTTATCGTCCTATTTCTCTGACGAGCTGCGTCTGTAAGGTGATGGAACGCATGGTTAACGCTCGGTTGGTCTGGCTCCTCGAATCTCGCCGCCTCCTGACTAATATCCAATGCGGTTTTCGTCGACACCGCTCTGCTGCTGACCACCTCGTTACGTTGTCGACCTTCATTATGAACAACTTTCTGAAGAAGCGTCAAACAGTAGCCGTGTTCTTCGACTTGGAGAAGGCATACGATACCTGTTGGAGAGCGGGCATTCTCCGCACATTGCACACATGGGGCCTTCGGGGCCGCCTTCCTCTTTTCATTCAAGCGTTTTTGGCGGATCGCAAGTTCCGGGTGCGGGTGGGCTCTGTTTTGTCAGATACCTTTTGCCAGGAGAATGGGGTACCACAGGGCTCCGTCTTGAGTGTGGCGCTCTTTGCCATTGCAATCAATCCGATCGTGGACTGCCTTTCAGCCGACGTCTCCGGATCTCTTTTTGTTGACGATTTCGCAATTTATTGTAGCGCCCAGCGGACGTGTCTCTTGGAGCGTTCTCTCCAACGCTGTCTTGACCGTCTGTATTCCTGGAGCATCGCAAACGGCTTCCGATTCTCCACTGAGAAAACTGTGTGTATCAATTTCTGGAGATACAAGGAATTTCTTCCACCTTCTCTACGTCTCGGCCCGGTTGCTCTCCCTTTCGTGGAGACTACAAAATTCTTGGGACTCATGTTGGATCGGAAACTTTGCTGGTCCACGCACGTGTCCTACCTGGCTGCCCGTTGTGCCCGATCCCTTAACGTTCTTCGTGTCCTCAGTGGCACGTCATGGGGAGCAGATCGTACCGTCCTGCTTCACCTTTACCAGGCCATTGTTAAGTCGAAGCTCGACTATGGAAGCCTTGTATACTCTTCAGCACGGCCGTCGATTCTCCGCCGTCTCAACTCTATCCACCATCGTGGATTACGTCTGGCGACCGGTGCATTTTATACCAGCCCTGTTGAAAGTCTGTATGCCGAGGCTGCTGTATTACCCTTGACCAATCGACGTGACATACTCTTGTGTCGGTACGCATGCCGCCTACGGTCGATGCCCAACCATCCATCTTACAGATTATTTTTTGACGACTCACTCGATCGCCAATATCAGTTGTCTGCGATTGCCTTGCTTCCACCGGGAGTTCGGTTTCGCCGTCTGCTACAACGGCTCGATTTTACCCTTCCTTCCACCCTTCGGTTGAGCGAAAGCCCATTGCCACCGTGGCATCATGCCCAGGTTCACACACAACTCGAACTTAGTTCGCTCCCCAAGGAGAGCACTCCGGATTTGGTATTCCGCTCGAGGCTTGTCGAACTCCGTTCGCGGTTCGATAATGCCGTATTTATTTACACTGATGGTTCCAAGAGCACTGCCGGTGTCGGATCTGCCTTCGTCGTCGGGGACAACCGTTTCCAATACAAGCTCCCTGACCGGTGCTCAAACTTCACGGCTGAGCTTTTCGCCCTCCACCAGGCCGTTTTGTATACCTGCCGCCACCGCCACCCTTTCTATGCCATATGTTCTGACTCCCTTAGTGCCCTGCAGAGTCTTAAGGACCCTTTCTCGAACCATCCTCTCGTGTATCGGATCCAACGCTCCCTCCAGTTGCTGGCGGATGACAGCTGTCACGTTTCTTTCCTGTGGGTCCCTGGCCATGTGGGTGTGCCCGGGAATGAGGCCGCCGACACAGCAGCCAAGGCAGCAGCTCTTTTGCCTCGCATGGCTACCTTTTGCGTCCCATCGGACGATGTTCAACGGGCTCTTCGCCGGAGTATCGTGTCGCAATGGCACAGTGTGTGGCTTTCACTGCACAACAATAAATTGCGAACTGTCAAACCGATCCCGACCGCTTGGAGGACATCCTCACGCCCCTCTCGGCGGGAGGAGGTCATCCTGGCTCGGTTGCGGATCGGTCATTGCCGTTTCAGCCACCGTCACTTGCTATCCGCCGAACCTGCACCGCTATGCTCCTGCGGTGAACTGCTGACAGTGCGACATGTTTTACTGACTTGTGTTAATTTTAATCATCTCCGTGTAGCCCTTCACTTTCCGTCTACTCTGGAGGAAATCTTAGCTGATGACACACGAGCAGCTGCTCGAGTTTTGCGTTTTATCAATTTGGCCAACTTATCCAAGGATATTTAACTCTTTTAATTGTCTTTTATCTTTCGTTTTTAGCCTATTGTTGATGTTCTGACAGTCTACATTTTTTTAGATCATAGCGAATCTATGTTCTTGGCTGGGCGCTAATGACCATAGAAGTTGTGCGCCCTAAAACCACAAAAAAAAAAAAAAAAAAGACCACAAGCCTCTCACGTCGTTGTTCTCCCCCACAAAGCCAATTCCGCCACGAACGGCACAAAAGCTTCAGAGATGGTCCTTGATATTGTCTAATTATCAGTATGAGATTTTGTACCGACCTACCACTAAACATGCTAACGCGGACACACTTTCCCGACTTCCGGTTGGCCAGGATGTATCATTTGATTCTTCAGAAATGGCATGTTGTCAGATAGACTCCAGAGATGCTTCCGCTGTCGCAGACTTTCCTTTGAACTCTCGTCGGGTTGCACAGGAAACAGCTGCGGATGTAGACCTAAGTGTGGTAGCACGTTTTGTTCGCTCAGGATGGCCTGCCAGAGCCAAAGACATTGATCGGCCTCTGGTTCGACGTTATTTTGCACAACGTCATGCATTATCTTTAAGTCAGGGTGTACTGTTGTTGCATACCGACAACGACCAAGCAAGAGTGATTGTTCCTCGTTCCCTGCAACGAGAAGTGTTACGCCTCCTGCATCAAGGACATTGGGGCATTGTTAGGACAAAGCAACTGGCCAGACGTCATTGTACCTGGGTTGGTATGGACGCTCAGATAGAGAACATGACGTCACAGTGTACTGTTTGTGCGGAGCATCAGGCGGCTCCTCCGCAACGTTTCTCAGACTGGCCACGCCCCAAGGGACCATGGCAACGTTTACATATTGACTTTGCCGGACCTTTCTGGAATACGCGCTGGTTAATCGTTGTAGACGCTTTCAGCAAGTTTCCTTTTGTGATTGCCATGAACTCAACGACGGCGTCTAGTACGATCAGTGCCTTAACATCAGTGTTTTGCATCGAAGGCTTGCCTGAAACTATCGTCAGTGACAATGGACCTCAGTTTGTTAGTGCAGAATTTCAACAGTTTTGTCGTGTGAATGGTATTCAGCATATCACCACCGCACCTTTTCACCCTCAGTCCAATGGTGAAGCAGAACGTTTCGTTCGAACATTCAAGTCTCACATGGAAAAGATGAAAGGTCAGCACTCCAGGCAGCAAGCTCTTCAAATTTTCCTGTCTACGTATCGGTGCATGCCACGTGACGGCCCGTCTCCTGCCGAGCTGCTACACGGCCGCCGTCACCGCACTCTCCTTCACCTGCTGCAGCCTCCCACGCACCGAGTCGGTTCGTATGGCGCTACGCGTTTTCAGGTTTCTACGCCGGTGCTGTACAGGGTGTTTGCTGGAAACAAGAAGACATGGTTGCCGGGCACCATTCAACGCGTGCTTGGTCGCAATATGTTTGGTGTACGTTCTTCCACAGGGTCGGAGCTGCGGCGCCACGCAAACCAATTGCGCCTGCACAGGCCGCGCGATCCTGTCTCCGGTTTCTTGATTCCAGACCCAGTTCACCGCCAGGGAGCACAGCCACATCGCTCGCCGCCGGGTCCAGCTTCCCCGGACTACGAGATCGTACCCATGGAGGTGGACGCGCCTCCTACGCAGTCGGCCCCTCCGCCTCCGTCGCCGCCGCTGATGACAGCGTCACCAAGGAGGACTCCGGGACCGTGCGTGCCCCCGCCGTCTGGGCCACGCACCTCAGAAGAAGATGACCTGCTCCCGCTGGGCAGAGGGGTGCGCCCTTCCCCTCGTTTTGGCTGGTTTTCCGGGGGATCGCAAGGCGGATGCCGGGGCGCGGACGGCGTCTCTATCCCAGCCTCAGCTACGACGCCCGTCCCACCAGTAACGCCCCCGCCCAGGCCCTCCTCCCAGTGCCGTCGCCGTGGCCCTCAGCCCTACGCCACGACGGCGCGGCGGTTTGGGGGGGAGGGGTGTGGTGTCGCACAAGTACAAAATGTGCGCCACTTACTTTCGCCACGCGCCGCCATGCACGCACGGCGCGGCGTTCTGACGACGACAGCCACGAGCGCCCTCTGCGACAACGCCGCTCGTGGCCACCACTGAAGGACATCGTGCACTTCGCACTTCGCACTTCGGACTGAGATAGCAACGAGTTAGGACCTTCGTAATCCGATAGGCACGAGTGAAGACTTTGCTATTGTACAGGCACTAGGCAGGCCTCTAACAACTATGTATCAACATTCTGCAGTACTATGTAAAAGTTAAGTATTGTTACATTCTGTGCAATATATCTCTTTCTAATTTACTCGAGTGTTTATAGTTTCTGGCTGCTCCCCTCCGTACCTGCACCAGCGTGTCGGTCCCATTCCACTCGGCCACCGACACCTACGACGAGGCTGGGACACAAAAGCGGCGACGAAGTCGGGACACAAAAGAAAGAGTGGGCAGTGGAAGGTAACTGAGACTTCGAGAACCGTAAAGGCGACTTTTGGAAACCAACCAATTATTCCTCTCTACGTGAAGTGAGTATTTTCTGCTGCCCTCCAAGCAAGAAAGGCTTTGATATAAGTTGGTAAATCCGTAAGTGCTAGTCTCTCGTTGCGTAGGGGGTGCGTGCTGAGTTCTTAATCTCACGGTAGTGAAACTTCCTGGCAGATTAAAATTGTGTGCCGGAACCGGGACTCGAACCTGGGACCATTCGCGGGCAAGCGCTCCACCGACCGAGGTATCCCGACACGATTCACGATGCCGCCTCACAACTTTACTGCCACCAGTACCTCGCCTCCTACTTTCCAAACTTCACAGAAGCTCTCCTGCGAAACATACAGGACTAGCAATCCTGGAAAAAAGGATATGGTGGAGACATGGCGTAGCCACAGCCTATGCCTATGCCAATGCCTATGCCTATGAAAGTAGGAGGCGAGGTACTGGCGGAAGTAAAGTTGTGAGGCGTCATCGTGAGTCGTGTCGGGATAGCTCGGTCGGTAGAGCGCTTGCCCGCGAAAGGCAAAGGTTCCAGGTTCGAGTCTCGGTTCCGGCACACAATTTTAATCTGCCAGGAAGTTTCATTTCACCGCACATTCCGCTGCAGAGTGAAAACTTTCATTCTGACGGTAGTGAATTTGAATCTGGTAAGCGGGAATAAATTTTGTTGCCTATATTTTCTAGTTTTTTATTAGCTCATGAGTTTAAGTTTTGACACGTCATTCTACACAACATGTCTACGGAGTCAATGCATGTCCGCCTGGCACCTCGCGCCTGGCTGTGTATTGTTGGCTATTGACAATACTATAATTGGTTTTGGCATGTAACATGGAAACGGGAGGCGGTACTACTGACTCGGTGTGGATATTCAATCACCTATTTTGAGGCAGTTTCTCCTGTTTTAGTAGAGGAAGTATATTGATATTTCTCTGATTTTCTGTAGTACAATGTTCCTAAGTATGTACATCTACATACATACTCCGCAATCCACCGTAAGGTACAGGGTACACTGTACAACTACTAGGCATTTCCTTTCCTATTCCACTCCCAAATATAGCGAGGAAAAAAAGAATGCCTATATGCCTCCGTGCGAGGCCTAATTTCTCTTATCTTGTCTTCTTGATCACTACGCGAAATGTAAGTAGGCGGCAGCAAGATCGTACTACACTTAGCTTCAAATTCCGCCCCTCTAAATTTCGTCAAGATAATTTCACGAAAAGAACGTCGTCTTTCCTCAAACGATCCCCAACTGAGTTGCCGGAGCATTTCCGTGACACTCGCGCATTGGTCAAACCTACCAGTAACAAACCTAGCTGCTCGCCTCCAAAATTCTTCTATGTCTTCCTTTAAACTGATCTGCTGCGGTTGAGTAATACTCAAGACGTGGTGGTACTAGCGTTTTATACACGGTCTCCTTTACAGATGAAGTACATCTTCCCAAAATTCTCCCAATAAACCGAAGTCGGCTGTCCGCCTTACAACAGACCTTACATGTTTGTTCCATTTCATATCGCTCTGCAATGTTACGCCTAGATATTTGAACGACGCGACAGCATCAAGAAGCTCACTACTAATGCTGTATTCGAACATTAGGGGATTGATTTTCCTACCCATGCGTATCACCATACATTTTTCTACATTGAGAGCTAGCTGTCATTCTTCGCACCAACTAGAAATTTTGTCTAAGTCATCCTGTATGGTATTACAGTCAGTTAAAGTCGACACCCTCCCATACACCACAGCATCATCAGAAAACAGCCGCAAATTACAACTTACTCTGTCCATCAGATAATTTATATAGATAGAAAATAATAGCGGTCCTGTCACACTCCCCTGGGGCACGCCTGACAATACACTCGTCTCTGATGAACACTCGCCGACGAGAACAACGTACTGCGTTCTGTTACTTAGGAAGTCTTCCAGCCAGTCACAAATCTGTGAACCAATTCCATAAGCTCCAGAATGACCTTTCTGGTATTTTCCAGTATAAGAGAATGTTATAAGATCGACAGTAACACACCTAAAATGCATTATATTGGGTTGGAAAGGGGTGAGAGTTAACTAATTTCAACGATGGATATACGACAAAAAAATCTGACACAGCATCATTTTCTTTGAGATTCATCAGAAGAAAATCTCATTTTCTTATTCATGACCTTCCACTTGACAATACCACAACATCGTAATGTATGGCTATTAACATTCGGCAGACATACACTGCTTTACAACACTGTAATTTGCTCACATTTGTTTTAAGCACGTACTGAGTATTAAACTGGAAGATGTGCTTTGGTCTTATACGTCTAACTGACGCCTTATTTCGATAGTTCCGCGGCTGTATTCTGCCTGGATCGCTATCTAAATGCAAGTCTCGCGCGCTACTGGTGAAACCGTGGCGGCCACCGGCTGTTGGCCACTCTCTCGTTAGCCTGAACTTCTCGCGTCAGATCGTCTCCTAACACCCCTTCCCCCTTTACATATGAAAACGTGTACTTCCCTTAACCGCTCTTAATGGCTGCGTACCCCCCTTGAATTATATATATTTAATTATCCTTCTTGTGTAATAATATTAACAATCGCTATTTCAGTTTCCGTGTTCGCGTATTTCTGTAACGACTAGTCGACCCGGCAATGCTTCGCAATTGCTAATATATATGTACTCTTGTTTTGAACGTCCAATATGCAAAATTTTATCGTAATCGTACGAATAATATTGATATCTAAAAGAAAAGAGCTCTTTCAGTTTTACAAAAATTTTAGTATTTTCTGGCCAACTATTCCAAACTTTTACTTCACTCAAACCTTCCTCTCGCTTCCAACGTCGAATGTGCAAAATTTTAACGCACTCAGATAAATGGTATTGATATTTCATAGAAAAATCTCTTTCTATATTTTCCTGAATTTGCCAATTTTCTGGGAAACTTTTCCAAATTTTTATTTCATATGAACGTTACTCATGCTTTGTACGTCAAATATGAAAAATTTTATCGCAATCAGGCGAACGATATTGATATCCCATTCAAAAAAATCTCTTTCAGTTTCTTGCAAATTTTCAAATTATCCGGGTAACTTTCCCAAATTTTTAGTTCATAAGAACGTTCAACTATCGTTGTACGTCAAATGATCAAAATTATATCGCAATCGGATGAATGGTTCTCAACTTATAGTGTTGAAGTGCATTTAGAAACACACTGAAAAAGGAACTTGGTCCGAATTTTGCGCCTTACTTTTTAACTGACATTTTTTTCCTACGTGCGAATAGTCAGTAATAGTGCTGAATTCAATCATAAACACATTGAAAAACGCACTTTCAGTATTTCTCAAATTTTCCAATTTTTCGGTAGTTTATCCCAAAAAATGTATTTCATACAAACCTTGTCCTGTCAAGCCATACTCAAGTGATGCTTTGACAACCATGTGGAAATTGATTTTCATTCATAGAAAAAAATTGATTTCGATTTTTCTTAAATTTTCCTACTTTCCGGACGACTTTTCCAAACTTTTATTTGATGCGAATCTTCCTCTTCCTTTCAACGCGAAATGTACAAAATAGCATCGCAATTAGACGAACGGTATTATAGCTCACTGGAGAACGCTGTTTCAGTTTTTCCCGATTTTCTTCTTTTCCGAACAACTTTTCCATAAAAGTGCTGCAGAGTGAATGTTTCATTCTGGAAACATCCCTTAGGCTGTGCCTAAGCCATGTCTCCACCACATCCTTTCTTCCAGGAGTGCTAGTCTCTCATGGTTCGCAGGAGAGCTTCTGTGAAGTTTGGAAAGTAGGAGGCGAGATACTGGCGGAAGTAAGGTTGTGAGGCGGCATCGTGAGTCGTGTCGCGATAGCACAGTCGGTAGTGCGCTTGCCCGCGAAAGGCAAATGTCCCAGGTTCGAGTCCCGGTTCCGGCACACAATTTTAATCTGCCAGGAAGTTTCATATCAGCGCACACTCCGCTGCAGAGTGAAAGATTCATTCTGGAAACATCCCTAATGACAGCTATGTTTGCATGTGCTGAGAACGGCCCTGTCCATTGTTCAGTATCGTCACTTAACCGATGGGATTCCAAGGTGCAGGTATCCATGGGCACGCTGCTGGCTGCCTCGGCAAGCAATGTTCCACATACGTCTTTACCACAGGATAGAATAAAGATCCCCCGGTATTTCTCGTACCTTATGCCGTGGTGAAAGAGGGAAGGAGATAAGCGAATTGGTCAGATTTCCCTCCATTATTACAGCTCCGCATGATGGAAGTTTACTATTACAACGCCCAAAAGAAAATGAGAAAGGCGCTGACCTTTATCTTGACTGACTTACTGCCTTCCCGAAAAAATATATGAAGGTAACAATATTCACCTTAATTTACATACAAGTGAATATTATTTAGAAAACCGGTATAGCACAAAATCGTAGAATGGGCACACTGGTGCAAATCTGTTTGTATTGCCATACTACGTGAATTTTTCTTGCATGCTTGCTTTGCAATGACTGAACAGTGAAACACTGACAGCTTGATACATATTTTATTTGATGGCATAGTAAAGAGGTGTGGCATGGGAGACAGGAGATCCCAGGGAGTTCGTACAGCGAGTACTGTAATTTTCTGTTGTTTATGCGCATATCCTAGTAGTAATCTGCATTTAAAAACAGCTTACATTTACTAATGTAATAATGCACGAAGGAGCCACAACATCGACGAGTCAATGTAGTTATTAAGGCTGGTTTCATATGCAAATGACTTAATTAAAAGCTGGAATATCGAATGAATTAATCGTTATTTAAACATGCTCCCACCACCGCAAATTACTGCACGATGATAGAGAAGGCGAGAACACCTTACTTTTAACGTATACGAGATCATACGTATGCGCAGTTAAATATCAATACATGTTCAGCTATGAATTTTTAAGTGTACCTAATTATTCTTTTTTTATCAATGTAAATACAAATATACAATTCCTGAGACGGATTTTCGTCTCGAATATGTCAAAGACATTAATGATAAATCTGAAGCATTGAATTAAAATTTATGATGCGCCCGGGAATCGAACCAGGACCTCCATGCTTACAGACGTCTTTCCGCTAGACCACCGCATCACTAACAGTAGTGGCAACGTTCTGTGGAACACAGACGCTGAATTAAAGTTTGTGACGTGAGGGAAATCGTGCTTAGACTATTCCGAGGCGCCTTAATCGCTAGTGATGCGGTGGTTTAGCAGTAAGACGTCTGCCTAGTAAGCATGGAGGTCTGGGTTCGATTCCCAGGCCACCACAAATTTTAATTTAATGCTTCAGATTTATCATTATCCTTTTTTTTTCCTTTTGCTTACCCAGATATGTTTCGACAGTTGTGCGTTATCTTCATTGGGTCAAATTAATTTCTGAAAATTACAACGCAAGTGCATTTTTACAGATTTACCTTTGCTAGCCTCTTTTATTTTGTACTTCTGTCAGCGTATAATTTTTTCCTCTCTCTGTTGGATATCTCATTCCATTGTTAGTGTGGTTACTGTTTTCACATATTTTATTTATACATGGTTCAGTCAGTACGTTCTGAGGCTGAGCGAATGTAGTGCTTAGTGGCGCCGTGGTATGCTTTCATGTCAATTAGTCTCTCGTCCTTGCAAGAGACAGTTGAGTACATGCACCGGAAGCAGACGTAGGCTAGTTGTTGTGACGGTGAGTTGAATAAGTCAGTCGGACCTTGATATGTCACAATGGCAGACATCAAATTCTTCCAGAAAGTAGGCAAAACCATTGTCGAAATTTTGGAAATGATGCAGCAGGTGTCACGGTGAGGACGACGCGTTGAGTCGCAGTGTCGTGATGAGGTCGCACCGACGTTTTGTGCAAGGACGTGGCAGTTTGTAAGGTGAACAACGCGAACGGAACGCAAGATGCAGGAAGTTGGAATTTTGTTGCGTGTTAACGGCTCCCGTTCCGTAAACGCACTCGCAGCAGCAGTAGTGGTCAGCCATGGTAGGTGCCACAAAGTTTTGTCTGGTGACCTCAACATGTCTCGTATTATCCAGCATAGTGTGCCACGAATCCTATCGCAAGACCAACGTGATGATCGCACGGCAATTTGAACGGACCTCATCAGCCGTGCAGACGGCAATCTGACGTTTCTCAACCGGATAGTAACTCGAGACGAATCATAATGCTTCATTTACGATCTGAATCTGAAAGAACAATCAGCCACGTGAAATGCGGCAGCCTGTGCAACATAGTCGTGTGGGGGTCTATCCTCCAGGCGTCAAGTCTCAGAACTTACGGACTGTACCACAGTCTAACATATACAGTCGCGACACTCACTGCTGTGAAAGTTGTTAACAACTGACAGTTGCAACGACTCTAGCGCTTCTAGCTGTGGGCAAGTCGCTGAAAGACTGATGATTCTTTATAATTATTTTTGTACGTAATTAACGAAATATTTTGTACAATTTTTGCGTTACAAGCATTAGTGAAATATCAAGGGACACACATAACAAGGAAATTAATGTAAACACAGCCAATTTCAACTGATTCAGTGGTATGAAGAACACCTTAGTCATTAGCAAATATATGTTGAAAGGTGGAAACACTACATTTTGTAATTGTCGCTCTCTGGTCAGAGAGGTTGGTTGTCGTGAACTGTGAGTTGGCGATGGCGAGTAGAAGTAAAAAGTAGTCAGTGGAGAATCGTAGGCTGAGAGAGTTGGACAGTCAGTGTGGAACAGTTAAAAGAAATGGATTGTTGGTAACTTCCGATTTTGCTATGTACTTTTTATTGTAATTGTGATGGTGTTTGAAAAGTAATAATAATAATTTTGTTTCATTTCAAGTTGGATGATAACTTAATTTCGCTTTTAAACTTTTCCCTTTTTAAACTCAGCATTATTAGCAAGCTGTCTTAGACTGTGAGCTTTAAAAGTAACGGTAGGATAGAAACAAGGTCCATCTTTAGGGAGTGTATTTCATCATTAATGTACAACTTGTGGCCAAGCTGCTGTCTACGGAAAAGAGGTGAGTGAATTGAAATTTATTTATGATTCGTAATCAGAGTAGGGAGGCTGATTGTTACGTCTCTGTTAAACATTTTGCACCTACGTAGTACTCCGATTTGTTATACTCTTACATTTTCGTTACAGAAATCGTAATCAACTAGTTTATCGGGTAGCTACCAGTATTTCTTACCAGTCGTGGAAAGTGTTCTATATACTAAATTAATTTCACCAGTTGCTTATTGTTCGCGTTTGTTATGTCATTCACATTCAGTCATAGAAGTCGTAACCAACTAGTGTAATCAGGTAGATACCAGCCTTTCTTGTTTATCATGTGAAGCGTTTTTCTCACACATAGTTACACCACGTACTGACAACCGAATCCATACTTAGTCAGTTTCTGGCATTTAATAAACAAAGTAAGTTGAAATTATTCTTATAGCCCCGTTTTACCCTGTCTTGCTGTCTATTTTCAAACGGAAAAATGATAACATTGTTTTACCTAGTCAGTGTGGGCACATGCAAGACATCCCGGCAATTTTCTCTGATTTCAACGGTCAACTGTAACCTATTAAACCGGTGCAATAATATTATACTACGAGCACTTGACCAATATTCTCATGTTATATTCCGGGAGCCAACGGTGATGTAGAGAGTATATGCAGTTTGGACAAAAAAGAGATAAATCCCTGAAATTTGTAATTACAGTAAAACATCAATCCAGCGGCTATAAGCGTCGGATTTTTCCTGTTTTCGTTTATGGATCTGGAAAAACAAAGCCGCCAACTTAGATTCTACCAATGGAGCGACTGGAAATACCATACCTACATCTACATATACATTGGATACTCTGAAAATCACATTTACGTGCATGGCAGAGGGTTCATCAAACCACCATTATACTATTTATCTCCCATTCCATTCTCGAATAACGCGCGGGAAGAAAGAACACTGCCGGCCGCGGTGGCCGAGGGGAATGAGGCGCTCCAGTCACAGTCTGCACGGCCACTACGGTCGGGGGTTCGAATCCCTCCTCGGGCATGGATATTTGTGCCGTCCTTAGTCTTAGTTAGTTGATAAGTAGTTTGTAAGTTTAGGGACTGATGACCCCGTAGTTAAGACCCATAAGCTATACAAACAAACAAACTACGAACTGTGTCCTCTCTGACAGAAAATCCCCTATCCAATCGTAAATTTGGGGCGATATACCATAACCACGCAATCTGATTAAAACCGTTTGTGAGCACGGTGTCAAAACCTTCTGGAAATCAAGAAATACGGAATCGATTTGCGAACCCCTGTCGATAGCACCCATCACTTCGTGTGAATAAAGAGCTAGTTGTGTTTTGCATGAACGATATTTTCTAAATCCGTGTTGACCTTGGGTCAATAGATCGTTCTTTTCGAGATAATTCATAATATTTGAATACAGAATATGTTCCAAAACCCTGCTGCAAATTGACGTCAATGAAATAGGTCTGTAGTTTAGTGGGTTACTCCAACTGCCTTTCTAGAATATAGGTTTGACCAGTGCAACTTTCCAATCTTTTGGTACACATCCTTCTATGAGCGGTTGTATATGGCTGTTGGGTAAGGAGCTATCGCTTCAGCATAATCAGATAGAAATCTAATGGGTGTACAATCCGGAGCAGAAGACTTGTTCTTGTTAAGTGATTTAAGTTGCTGCACTATTCCGATGATATCTACATCTAAGTTACTCATTACGGCCTCTGTTCGTAATTCGAAATGATATAGTGACGATGCTAGTCTCGAGACAGATCTCGGTAGGAGCGGGCGCGGTACTCAGAATTCATATCCGTTTGACTGTGACGCAGCAGAGGGAGGGGCGAGACGTCGCGAAGCTATTGCGACGCGAGCCACGTCCTCTGCCGTCGACGTTCTTTCCTGCAGGCGAGGCTGCAATCGACGTCTGCCCGGCATCCGACCGAGACTCTGCTAGAAATCCTAAAGCCGCCTTCACACGACGAGGTATATTCTATTGGACCACTGTGACGAGGGCACAAAGTAAGACAAGATAGCAAAAACGTAAACGTATCAACAAAAACAAACATATACGCAGAATAATGTTAGAGACAGAAATCACAGCGAGATAGAAACTTCAAAAGTCAGAAATGTATAGCTAGATGCAGTTAATGCAGGTATATACGAAGTATCTGAATCAATGATCAACTAAAAATCAACAAATTGAGGGTTCGGACCACCGACTATACTATTCATGGCCGTTGTTAACTGATGTTAATATGGCATTTGTAGACATTAGATTATCATTTATCGTACGAAGAACGATGTGTTTTTGTTAATTCCTCAGTATGCCGTTGCTTAGAAATGACAATGTGTAAGTTACAATAAGAAAATCATCAAATACGCGAGGAATGTCACGTGACATCTCCTAACGGCTGGTTTTCGTTAATTCAATGAAGGGGGTCAAATATCCGTTACTTTTTCAGATATGTCTCAAACGATACGAGATAAGAAGAAAACATAAGGGAGCTAAGTTGTAGAGAATTTTTTCCTCTACCGATTAGGTTATTCAATATTCGTGTCAGATGAGCAGTTAGTTTGCAATTACAATTATATTACAAACGGCAGTTTTTGGTTTTACTACCGTATTTTTTGTCCGAAAAATTTGAAAAAGGAAGGTTCTGGTCTCTGGCGGCCTTCAATCATGTGTGTAAAATTTGGTGCTGATCGGTTGAACGGTTCGTCTTAAAAACAGGGAACACGTTACGGACAGACAGACAGACAGACATACATCCCAAAATCGCCGTTATTTTTCCAAATGTCTTTGAAACGCTACGAGATATGAAAAAAAGACATAAAAGAACAAAGTTGTAGAGAATTTTCTCCTCTACAAATTGGGTTATTCAATTTTCGTGTCAGATGAATAGTTAAGCCGTTATTTTCATTTAAATTTCGAACTGTCAAAAGACGATCGCAAAGGCCCACTTTTAGTGTTACTATCGTAACCTAAAGTGGGCCAATACTAGTATTGCCTGTGGTCGAAAATCGACCAATTGTATTTACAATGGTCACTTTGGGTTACATTTTACGTATCATCTCGGCGGCCTCGCGTGATTATGTTGGCAACATCTACAACAAGATAGAAAATCTTTGCCCATTTGTTCGAACCACATAGAATCACTCCATTAGTATATCGTACAGACCATGAAGTAAACAAATAATGCTGTTCCTGCTTTATGGTTGACAGGTTCTTGTATGTACCCTCGTCCGCTCAGTAAAAATAATTGCCCTCGTAAAGCGAAAATTCCACGAGAAAACATCAGCGTTGTCAAGCGATTGGCTAAAATGAAGACTCACAGGATTCTCACTATTCAGCATCTGTTGCCAACATTATCATAGGGGGCCGCTGGGATATTTGGTAAAATTTAACCGGCACTGGGAGGTATGAAACGGTATCTTTTACGTCTTGAGGAAAATGCCTGACACAATAACAACAAATAAAAACGGAAGTATATACTTCTCATGCCATTTTCGAATTATATAACTTTCATTAGCATAATATTTGAAATGGAACTACAATTTCGGTGTTCGTGTATTTATGCAACGCCAAGAAATAATGTTATTTCGATATTCACAATTCCAGAGCTGACAACATGTCGACTTCGTAGTTCCACCCGTGCACCGCTACATGCCTCTCCCGGCGCATGATTTATATCGGCATTCTCGACTTCGTAGTTCCACCCGAGCACCGCTAGATGCCTCTCCCAGCGCATCAACCCTTATATCGGTATTCATATGAAAACATCCATTGCCTTTAACCACTCTTAATCACTGCGAAAATGAAGCACTTGAACGGCACAAGAAAGTGAGTTGGGAGGACTATTTTTCGATATTCACTTATTTTAATACGTTATTTTAATACTGCAGATGCGCTGCATTACAACGTCTTTGGTCGAGACGAATAGCCAATCAGTGAGCTGATTGTTGGGGAATGTAGAACTTGATCCAAACTGTAGATAGGAAAATTTCTACTTCCTTTTACCACTTTTAATGGGTAAATGCAAATATAATATTTATATTCGTGAAATCTACGACAAACAATGTTTCGACTTATGTAACTTTCATTGGCCTTCTTGTACGAATAAATTAGTAATCTGTACCACAATTTATGTGTTAGCGTATTTATATAATGTTGATACGATTCCACTAGCACCATGAAACAGCAATAGAAACATCTTAACCACTGCTGTATTTATCTTTAAAGTTTTAGCGTACATGAGAAGAAGCAGGGAAGTCCACTGTTACAGCAAATCTACAAGGCTGCTTTTGCTTACAGAGCTAGAATTTCTATAGGATCTTATTAAGAGTGATTTTAAGTAGACGTATCAATGCTATCCTTCGAAATTTCCTTTACAATTAACTGTCCAAAAATTTTCAAATGTTTGTACAGCTTATGGGACTTATCTACGGGGTCATCAGTCCCTAAACTTACAAACTAATTATGAACTAGCTAATACTAAGGACGGCACAAATATCCATGGTCGTAGGGGCCGCGCAGATCGTAACTGGCGCGCCGCAGACCGCTTGGCCACCGCGGCCGGCACAATTACGTGTAAAATACGTAGTAGTAGTTTATATTACCTGCCGGTTACCTACGTATTTCCAGAGCAAAGCACCTGGATTTATTGAGTCTAATGAAATCCTGTGGCGTAGCAGCAATGACGTTCTCCCGTGTATTGCAATATGGCAGATGATGTGGAAGATCTACATTTACATCTACATAGACACTAGGCAAGTCACATTTAAGTGCCTGGCAGAGGGTTCATTAACCACTTTCATAACTTTCCTCTACCGTTCCATTCTCTAATATCGCGCGGGAAGAAAGAACACCTAACTCGTTCCGTTTTCGATCTGATTTCTCTTATTTTATTGGGATGGTCATGTCTCCCTAAGTAGATGGGTGCTCGCAAAATATTTTCACATTCAGAAGTAAAAGT
Source organism: Locusta migratoria (assembly GCA_026315105.1). Taxonomy (NCBI): domain Eukaryota; kingdom Metazoa; phylum Arthropoda; class Insecta; order Orthoptera; family Acrididae; genus Locusta; species Locusta migratoria. The sequence continues at coordinate 345,436,981 of CM048751.1, read as the reverse complement.
CGGTGATTGAAACTTCGCAAACAAATCACGTCGCAATGAATAAAGTATTTCTTTTAATGATTTCCACTCCATTTCGTGCAACATTTCCGTGACACTTTTCCTCCTGTAACGTGATAAAACAAAACGAGCTGCCCTTCTCTGAACCTTCTCAATATCTTCCGTCAGTCCCACCTGGTGAGGGTCCCACAATGGGCAACAGTACTCCAGGAGAGGTCGCACAAGTGTGATGCAGGCAGTCTCTTTGGTGGAGCTGGTGCATCTTGGAAGCGTTCTGCCAATGAAACGTAATCTTTGGTTCGCCTTCCCCACAATATTTTCTATGTGTTCTCTCCAGTCTAAGTTGTTCGTAATTTAACTCCTAGGTATTTGGTAGAAGATAAGCATGATTTTCCAAAATTGTAATAATATTATTACAACGGACAGTAATAATACGCTTAGAAATGGTACTCACGATATCAGAAGCGATAATAATAATATTAGAAATGAATGTATGTTTGGAAAGATAGTAAAACATTCCTATATACAAAGAAAGCCGAGACCAGTGATACGCAGTGATCTCTATATAACCTGGATGTATAACTGGTGTACGAGCATAGAACTGTACCGTACCAACACATTCATACGTTTTTCACACGATTTCGATTATACGCCTTGTTGTAATTAGTGAAACAAATTTCCATCAGTTATCACATGACAAATCATCGCTTGATTACCTCCGAATCTGAAATTGGTATCAATATGCGAAGTAACGGAATCGCATCAGTACAGAATCAAAACGTATTTCCTTTTAGTTTCCTTGTAATACTTTATAGCAGCCACATTGTAGTTACTAATAAACAGAATATTAAGATCTGCGGTTGGCGCGCTCAGAAATCTGTAGGTCAACATCCAGGTGATATAGGGATCAATCGCCAAATGCTCTGTTCTCTTTGTGTTTCAGGTGACTGAAACGTAGGTAATTTGATTGAATTTTTAGATTTATTTTTGTATTTTTTATGTTGAGCACGTTGGAAACTGTCTTTTACATTCACTAAACACAAGCCTCTAATATTTAACTTTTTGTATAACACTATGTATTAAAACATTCATTGCGTTTTGAAATTAAAAATTACTGAGCTTCATTGATAAAGTAAATTATCCGATTCTTTACCAGACTCATCCATTTGATAATTCATTTACTTTTTCAATTTTTACGAGAAAAAAAGAGAAAAAATACAGTACATTGTTAATCTTATCATGTAATTATTTATTATTTAGTTGTTATACCAATATACAAGGGTAGGAACTTAAATAGTGGAAACTATTTATCCACAACCGATACAAAAGCGTTACATGTTTGCACCTGTTACTGTCGTTCAAAGTTGTGTAGATTCCGTTGCCAAAGATGAGGAAGGCGTAGTATACCGTTAGCAGAGCCTGTTCTGTTAATGGTGCGAATGGAGCGGACTACTGCCTGTCGAATCTCGGGAACAGTTCTCAAGCGAATGCCACGAAGTGGTTCCTTCATCTTCGGAATCAAATCAAAGTCGCAAGGACTTAAATCTGGGGGGAATGGTGGATGGTACATTCAGTGGCGTAGCTACGTCACCAAGGGCCCCGGGGCAAAATTGGCATTGTGGCCCTCTATAAACTAGAAATATACAGATGCAAAACTTCATCATCGGCTCCTTACCATCCACCGGAAGACACAATAAGGCAAACCTAATGACTACTAGGTAAATTATTATGTGCCAGGCAGCAGATAATATTTAATGATACTCTCTAATATAATTATAATTATGAAAGTTAGTTTATTATACTTTCACGCAAAAATTACTGGATGAAATTTTGCATAGGGATAGAGCTGGACCTGGGTAGAACAAACAGATAAAACGAACCCATTGGATAGTTTTCGAAGTTGTTCCATACTAGGCTGATGAAGTCGGAGGCAGAAGCTAGTAAAACTAAACAGTGAGGAAGTATTACTCAACCACGAAAACATGGCCCCCTGCCGCGAAGCAAACCGGGAACAGCCGAGTCAGGACTCGCGCGTCTGCGGCGACAGCAGGCGGACTGCTGTCAGTGCCGACAACTCACTGTCTCGCTAGACTACTGCGCTCTACCTCATCGGTCCGTACCGATCAGCCTAATTTCGTAGAAATCCCAGTCAAAGAAGAAAAATATAGGGAGTATTCGTGTAGGATAGTTTCAGAAAAATGAACTTCCCGGATATTGTCTGTTGAAACACTTTTGATTGAGCCGTGCTCCTACCAGGCTTTATGAACTATATTGTATTGTTGTCTGGCTAGTAGAAAGTAATATCATAAATCGACAACTTCGGTTATTATCGTGACACTGGGTAGAGGGCACCGTCTTCAATGCACAATTCACTATTGTGACATATTAATTATAACATTAAGCATCTGATCCGTGAATGTATCTCAATCGTTAAATAGCAGAATAAACAAAGTGCGTGGGTAGAAAAGTATCTTAAAAAGTAGCGTGAAGCGCTGAATTCTCACCATTATTTGAAACCATGGTGAAGTTCTTTTTGTTTTCTCACTTAGAACAACTGACCAGAATGCGACGGAGGGTATAGTCAATTACTAATGTACGTAAATTGAAGAACGAATAGTTGTTATGTATGAGAAGGCACAGAATGCATTTCCCGCCTACCATTGCAACGTAGTGTGTAGCTAGTGCAGTAGAGTGAAGCCTAAAAATTAGACAAATCGGAAATAATCGCCAGAAAAGGTTCTTTTGTCTTAATGGCTTCATTTGTGGCACAATACATCCTAGGTTTTCCCCCTATGTGGAGTTCCGCAAAAGTGGTGAAGGGCAAAAATGTACCCGAAAAAGGGTATTTTTTCGGTTTTGTGATTATACCTTGTAAATGACTCACAATACTGAAAACATAGTGAAATTAAACGTTGTAGGGCAGTAAATTCAGCATTGAATGAGACCATCCGCATATCTTTTGGACCTCATGTTTTCATACTAGTGCTCTTCAAAATCGGATAAATTTTACATGTTCATGAAAAATTTCCATTTTAACCTTTTTTTTTTATTTTTATTTATTTTTTTTTTTTTTGTAATGTTGTTGAAACTAACCCATCTATCAACAACGTGTTTCACATAGACAATGTAGAGGAATAAGTTCTGTACTTGATGAGACCAAAAGCGATATGGACCACACGTTTCTGTACGGCTAAGTTTGCACACACATTGCTAAGCATGTGAGGTCTCTACATCAGTTTTATGCAGAGATCTCCGAAATATCATTACAATGAGTAAAGTTTGAACAGTAATATAATTTTTTTCAAAGGGTAAATTCCGTTACAAGAAATGTAAAGTCAACTTTGGGAATTGCATATTAAATGGCAAAGCCTTTTTACACCTTGTTATTATGCTTTTGTGTATATTTCCCGCTGGGCAAGCCAGTGTAATAATGACAAAACTGTATCTTTTGTACTTCCTGAGATAATGGACCATGAAGTTACCTCCAAAAAATCAGAACACCGTTTGACCAAATTTGAAGACAAATATATTTACATAGGCCACCTCTGAGTTAAATAACTATAGCACAGCTGAGGGATACAGCAGATAACAATGCAGTCAACACCAACTAATAGTTGCCTACTCTGCACTTTTGGCATAGAACCTTGGTAAACCACTACTATTTGAAAAAAAAACACAACGTGACCAACACAGTGTCCAAACATAAAAAAACGTGGCTTAAGAAACTGGGCAAAGCCCGAAACTAGTCAGCATTTCAATAAAAAAAAGCAGCTTTGGTGCAATATATAAAAAATGTCTTTCCTAGACTATTCATTTTCGTTGGTAAAACGTTCCAATAAAGCTCTGCATGACGTATTAATGCATTCGTTCTAAATGTCACTTAACGAAAACCTCACTAAAAGAAAAATGCAGTTGTATCGGCATAACATTCTAAGATGTAAGCCGTAGTATATAGGCTGCAGGGAGAACTTAGGCTATATAAACGTCCCTGTTCAGCTATGCTAATAAAATCTAACAAACTGGGAATAAGCATAACTTTCAACAAGGGATCTGATTCCCACGCCTTTGTGTATCTATGGGAATATTTTTTCTCCCTTGAAGCCATAGTCACTTGAATACACACACATACACTTCCAGCATATTCAACTTGAGTTCACAATCGCCAATAGAACAGTAGTCCGGTACAGTAGACGTTGCAGAAGCGCCTTTAAAGGACGGCAGTGCCAACGAAAACACAACAACGAAGTATTTCATTGTAAGGTAGGGCTAAACAAATTTTGATAGGTGTGCGTTATTCATGTCTGAGAAGCCCCTAAAAATTCCTCTCCCCCTAAATTATCCCCCTGAAGTACAAATCCCTCCACATTCCCCGCATGACAGCAGAGTCCCCCTACATCTAGGGGGAAAACCCCCAAGTTGGCAACACTGCCTGAAAGAAAGGTGTCACCAGAGACAAATATCTGTTACTCTGTGGTGGAACCGCGAGACCCGGCGACAACTGCACACTCACACTGTGCACAGTATTCTGGTGAAGCGAAAGCTGCTCTTCCGAATGGTGCATTCTCCCTGCAGCCTATATACTACGGCTTACATCTTAGAATGTCATGCCGATACAACTGCATTTTTCTTTTAGTGAGGTTTTCGTTAAGTGACATTTAGAACGAATGCATTAATACGTCATGCAGAGCTTTATTGGAACGTTTTACCAACGAAAATGAATAGTCTAGGAAAGACATTCTTTATATATTGCACCAAAGCTGCTTTTTTTTTATTGAAATGCTGACTAGTTTCGGGCTTTGCCCAGTTTCTTAAGCCACGTTTTTTTATGTTTGGACACTGTGTTGGTCACGCTGTTTTTTTCAAATAGTAGTGGTTAACCAAGGTTCTATGCCAAAAGTGCAGAGTAGGCAACTATTAGTTGGTGATGACTGCATTGTTATCTGCTGTATCACTCAGCTGTGCTATAGTTATTTAACTCCGATGTGGTATTGAACCGACAGATATGACCGTTGAGTAAGGAGGGGGGGGGGGCACCCAATAATTATTGCAGTTGTTTTTCTTTCTTTTTAGTTGAGGAAGAACAAAAGATACAGTTTTGTCATTATTACACTGGTTTGCCCAGCGGGAAATATACACAAAAGCATAATAACAAGGTATAAAAAAGCTTTGCCGTGTAATATGGAATTCCCAAAGTTGACCTTACATTTCTTGTCATGGAATTTACCCTGGACTTTGAAAAAACTTAAATTACTGTTCAAACATTACTCATTATAATGTTATTTCGGACTTCTCTGCATAAAACTGATGTAGAGACCTAGATTTGTAAAGTACCGTACCGTATATGCTTAGAAATGAGAGTACAAACTTAGCCGTACAGAAACGTGGGTCCATTTCTCTTTTGGTCTCATCAAACGCAGAATTTATTCCTCTACATCGTTTCTGTGAACCACTTTATTGATGGATAGGTTTGTTTCAAAGACATTACATAAAATAAATAAATAAACAAATAAATAAATTGGTCAATTTTTGAAGAGCACTGGTATGGAAACGGGTGGTACAAAAAATATGCGGATGGTATTATTCAATGCATAATTATATGCCCTAAAACTATTAATTTCACTATGTTTTCGATATTGTGAGTCATTTACAGATGTAATCACAAAATCGAAAAAATACCCCTTTTTCGGGTACATTTTTGACCCCTCCCCCCCCCCCCCACACCACCGCTTACAACTCTGCCGAGGGGGAAGACCTAGAATAGTCATACTAGGACACTAAGGAAGCCATTAAAACAATAAAACCTTTTGCAACAATTATTTCCGATTTGACTGCTAATTCTACTGGACTAAGATCATGTTCGGTATTCCTTTTAGTATTAAAGTATTTATGGAAAATAAACACTCCCCAGATGTTGCCTGGTGCAACGAATTTTTGTCTGCGCTCTACGTCATCAGTGATATAAGAGTAGCACTGTGTAAGGCTCGGTATAAATTTGTGTAACACCCCGTTGTTTCCTTTCGCGACGTATTGGGGAAGACTGAGTGGGACTATGTCGCTATTCGTTCAGGCAGGAAGTACTTGTAGAAGGCTGAGTAAAAAATTTCTCAATTTTGGTCCATTTTTGTTTATTGTCTTCCTTTTCCTTGCGTTGTTTTTGCTTAAACACACGACTAGGTTTCTTTTTCTTTTCCATGATTTTATTCACGTCAACAAACACTTCGCAAACACAACAGTCCAAATGCTTCGTTAACCGTATCTGCTCAAGTCACACACACACTGCACTACTTTGTTACTATTTGCCGCGGTGGAGTGGCCGAGCGGTCTAAAGCGTCTCGCTGCGGAGCGCGCGGCTGCTCGCCGTGCAGGTTCGAGTCCTCCCTGAGGCATGGGTGTGTGTGTTTGCCCATAGGTTAGTTCACCTAGGTTTCAAATGTTCAAATGTTTGTAAAGTCTGTGGGACTTAACTACGGGGCTATCTTTCAGTATAGATAATTCTCTGGTATTGATATATACCTAATTCGAATATTCTCAATATTCCCAACTACTTTCTCGTCACTTGAGAATCAAATAAGAACTTCAAGGTAATCAAGTACTACAAATGAAGTTCACAAACAGTGGATTTTTTTTAGATAAATAAATGGTTATTACTATCAAAAATACAAATCTTTTACACTACTGGCTATTAAAATTGCTACACCAAGAAGAAATGCAGATAAGAAACAGGTATTCATTGGACAAATATTTTATACTAGAACTGAGATGATTACTTTTTCACGCAATTTCGGTGCATAGATCCTGAGAAATCAGTACCCAGAACAACCACCTCTGGCCGTAATAACAGCCTTGATATGCCTGGGCATTGAGTCAAACAGAGCTTGGATGGCGTGTACAGGTACAGATGCCCAGGCAGCTTCAGCACGATACCACAGTTCATCAGGAGTAGTGACTGGCGTATTGTGACGAGCCAGTTACTCGGCCACCATTCAAATAAAATGTTTGTATAGTCTATGGGACTTAACTAATGGGTCCTCAGTCCCTAAACTTACAAACTACTTATGAACTAACTAAGACTAAGGACGGCACAAATATCCATGCCCGAGGGGGGATTCGAACCCCCGACCGTAGTGGCTAGACCGTGACTGTAGCGCCTCAGTCTCCTCGGCCACCGCGGCCGGCCTAGGTTTGGGTAGTTTGTAAGCTGCGGACTGATGACCACGCAGTTTGGTCCGATAGATTTACAGACATTTGATTTTTTTCACTGCATAAACAAATGAGTTGCCGCAATAATAACGTTCTGTAATAATACATTGTAGAGACATCATATTCAAATGTGGTCCCACCGTGTATCGTCAAAGACACTGCTGTAATTCAGCGCCATTGACTGTTATTACGCAAAGTTTGACAGCCACGGCAACTCCGACTTCAACCGACAACACACAAATGACGGCAGGATCCACGTCTTAGCGGACTAGCAATAGACCTTCTTATGAAACTCCCTGGCAGATTAAAATTGTGTGCCGGAACCGGGACTCGAACCTGGAACCTTTGCCTTTCGCGGGCAAGCGCACTACCGACTGTGCTACCCCGACACGACTCACGATGCCGCCTCACAACTTTACTTCCGCCAGTACCTCGCCTCCTACTTTCCAAACTTCACACAAGTTCTCCTGCAAACACGCAAGACTAGCGCTCCTGGAAGAAAGGATATGGTGGTGACATGGCTTAGCCAAAGCCTAAGGGATGTTTCCAGAATGAAACTTCACTCTGCAGCGGAGTGTGCGCTGATATGAAACTCCCTGGCGAATTAAAATTGTGTGCCGGAACCGGGATTCGAACCTGGGACCTTTGCCTTTCGCGGGCAAGCGCACTACCGACTGTGCTATCCCGACACGACTCACGATGCCGCCTCACAACTCCACTTCTGCCAGTACCTCGCCTCCTACTTTCCATCGAAAGGCAAAGGTCGCAGGTTCGAGTCCCGGTTCCGGCACACAATTTTAATCTGCCAGGAAGTTTCATATCAGCGCACACTCCGCTGCAGAGTGAAGTTTCATTCTAGACCTTCTTATGTTTGTATTCTGATGTGAGAATAATTTTTGTATTTCAATTCGTGCGTTTGAGGTTTATTTGTCAGGATTCAAAAAGTTAAAAGTCGAAAATCCATCATTCAACTAAAATATTATATACAGTAGAACGTCGATTATCCGAAGCAATTAGGGGGGCACGGAGATTCGGAAAACCGGTTTACTCGGATATTCGAACTGTACACTTGTATTTGCCAATAAGAAGTACTTAAAGTAACGGTATTTCTACAGCATTTGGAGTCGCGCGATCCTTCGCATTGCACGCCGCAACGCTTGGCAGGCGCGGCTGTTGCTGTGAGAAGCTGTGGCGCGGCCGCTACTGCTGCAAGGCTGCAGTCTGCCGACTGCCTTACTCGCGACTGGCGTCCTGTGTAGAAGCCATGTTCCGCCACCCGTGGGAACTTGATTCAAGTTATGGGGAAATGATGAATGGTAGGATGGTAGCCTTTAAAACAAAAAAGAAAAAAATCGACGTTATGCTGTAACTTTTTCCGAACTTCACGGACGCCGAGGGGCCCCTAGATCTCGGGGGCCCCGGGGCACTGCCCCGGCTAGCCCTATGGTAGCTACGCCACTGGGTACAGTACTTCGCAGTCCCATCGATCGCTACAGTGCAGCCACAGCTTGTGCTGTATGCGCCCGCGCATAGTTGTGCAAAATGATGGCAGGTTTGCGCAGAAAGTGTTACCGCTTCTTTCGGAAAGCTGGTCGCGGATGATGCTCCAAACACGAACAATAATACTGTCCACTGACGATCTGCCGTGGAAGCACGTAATGCGTTAAGATAACACCACCACAGTCGTATACGAGAATCACCATAACTTTTACCATACTGGGGCTCTGAAGCCCTTTCGACTTTCCCGGCGACTCACAATGACGGCATTCGTTGGATTGGCGTTTCAGTTTTGGCTCGTACGATGTGACTTGTGTCTCATCCAGTTTTACGGTACGGCGTAAGAAAGCCTGTCCTTCGCGCTCATAGGGCTCCAAGTGCGTCTGAGCAGTGTCGTATCGCATCCATTTCTACATTTCCGTCAATTCATGTGGAACCCATCGTGATACAATTTTATGCATGGCCAAGAGTTCCTCCAGGATGCGATCACAGTTGTATGTGCTAATCCGGTTTCGTGGGTGAGCTCACGAATCGTCTGGCGTCGATCACTGTCCAATAACGCGGCAACAGTACGCACTGCTTCTTCAGATAGGATAGAACAACCCGCCCGATGACCCGATGCATGTCTGTCGCAGTTTGCTAACTTTCGTTGAAGGCTTTTACACAAGGTGCCACTGTTCTGTAGGACAATACCGGCCGGCCGCGGTGGCCGAGGGGACTGAGCCGCTCGAGTCACGGTCTGCACGGCCACTACGGTCGGGGGTTCGAATCCCCCCTCGGGCATGGATATTTGTGCCGTCCTAGTTCGTAAGTAGTTCATACGTAGTTTGTAAGTTTAGGGACTGATGACCCCGTAGTTAAGTCCCATAAGCTTAACAAACATGTTTTGTTGTTGACAATACCGATTCCCTGTACATCTGTTGAAGACCTTGATACACTGTAGTGCTGTACGACCTCTGGTACATTCAACATGATCCAACTCCATTGTTCCTGTTTAGAAAACGTAGTGACACCGTTACTTTAGACCACTCGCTCACAATGATTGTGTATTCCCTGGATTGTGCGCACGCTGGTGACCTGGGGGCGTCCATTCCAATTGTTCGGAGGTGAGGTTGGTATGTCAACAACGTGTGCAATCAGCGTCAATACTAGATTCGATTACATAGTGTCTACACAGCAGTGTTGCCACTGTTTAAAATGCAACTCTCGGATATGTCGTATGGATTTATATCAATACGGTCCACATACAGGGTGACAATTATTTAATTTTACGAAATAAAATCGTCGTAATTACTGAACGGTTTGCGTTAGGACGTTGTAATTGCACGGATGGCCGCGGGCTATGGTGGGAACTGGAATGCGCTTGCGCTGGTGAATATGGTTTGGTGTAGCGACGGATCCCATTTTTGTTTGGACGGTTTCGTCAATAAACAAAATTGGCGCATTTGGGGAACGGAGTATCCGCATTTCGCGATCGGGAAGTCTCTTCTCCCTCATCTGGCGTTTGTGTGATATAAAATATACATTCGTGGAATAATCAGTGCGGTATTCCTTGATGGCACCGTGATTACCGAATGCTCCATGAAGATGTTGGAGGTGATTTCATCCTCATCATCGCCAGTGGCCATGATTTCGACAATGTGTGCTTTATGAAGGACGGAGCTTGACTCCATCCGAAGCAGGAGAGTGTCTGATATCCTGAAGAAACAGTTTAGCGATCGAATTCTGGCTCTAGGGTACCCAGATGACACTGGCATGTTCCACGATTGGCCATCACATTCTCCGAATCTGAACGCAAGCGACGCTTTTTAGTGGAACTATATTAAAGGCATGGTGTATCGCAATAACCCCAAAACGAATGCTGATCCTGCAAACTGCCGCCGGCCGCGATGGCCGAGGGGACTGCGGCGCGCTACGGTTTGCACGGCCAATACGGTCGGGGGTTCGAATCCCCCCTCGGGCACGGAAATTTGTACCCTCCTTAGTGTTAGCTAGTTCATAAGTAGTTTGTAAGTTTACATCTACATCTACTTACATACTCCGCAAGGTGCGTGGCGGAGGGTACACTGTACCACTACTAGGCATTTCCTTTCCTATTCCACTCCCAAATTGAACGAGGAAGAAAAGAATGCCTATATGCCTCCGTACGAGCCCTAATTTCTCTTTTCTTGTCTTTGTGATCACTACGCGAAATATAAGTAGGCGGCAGCAAGATCGTACTACACTCAGCTTCAAATTCCGGCCCTCTAAATTTACTTAACAGAAATTCACGAAGAGAACGTCGCCTTTCTTCCAGCGATCTCCAATTGAGTTGCCTACCGGTAACAAATCTAGCTGCTCGTCTCTGAACCGCCTCTATGTCTTCCTTTAAACTGATCTGCTGCGGGTCCCAAACACTTGAGCAATACTCAAGACGTGGTCGTACAAGCGTATTATACGCGGTCTCCTTTACAGGTCAAGTACATCTTCCCAAAATTCTCTCAATAAACCGAAGTCGGCTGTCCGCCTTACTCACAACTGTCCTTACATGCTCGTTCCATTTCATATCGCTCTGCAATGTTACGCCTAGATATTTGAACGACGCGACAGCATCAAGAAGCTCCCTACTAATGCTGTATTCGAACATTATGGGCCGGCCGCGGTGGCCGAGGTGACTGAGGCGCTCCAGTCACGGTCAGCACGGCCACTACGGTCGGGGGTTCGAATCCCCCCTCGGGCATGGATATTTGTACTGTCATAGTTCGTAAGTAGTTCATAAGTAGTTTGTAAGTTTAGGGACTGATGACCCCGTAGTTAAGTCCCATAAGCTTAACAAACATTTTTTTTAACATTATGGGATTGTTTTTTCTACTCATGCGCATCACCTTACACTTTTCTACATTGAGAGCTAGCTGCCATTCTTCACACCAACTAGAAATTTTGTCTAAGTCATCCTGTATGCTATTACAGTCAGTTACAGACGATACCCTCCCATACACCACAGCATCATCAGCAAACAGCCGAAATTAATACTTACTCTGTCCATCAGATCATTTATATAGATAGAAAATAATAGCGGTCCTATCACACTCCCCTGGGGCACGCCTGACGATACACTCGTTTCTGATGAACACTCGCCGTCGAGGACTGTGTCCTGTGTTAGGGACTGATGACCCCGTAGTTAAGTCCCATAAGCTATACAAACATTTGTTCAAAAACAACAACAAACATATTTGCAAACAGCCATTCAGGAGGTCATCGATAGCATCGATGTACGACTTTATAGCGAGTCATGCAGAATTTCCTTATTCGTCTGCGCCACATCATCGTTACGGGAAGGCAAGAATATTGAAAATGTCATATATAAATCCGAATATCTATAGTGACGATTACAAGTTGTGTAAAGTGTGTGTGCACCGCATTTTGTAATTTACGTTTCATGTACATGGTGCCCATAAAGTAAGTATCCATTATATTTAAACAGAGTTGCTAATACTGTCCATTTTGTACACCTTCATTGGGAACACACTGTTCCGATCGCCTTGTGACTGCATGGAACACGCGGTGTAACATTTAGGGGTTATTGGCAAACACGCCTCTCGTACTCGCTGTTTCAGTTAATTAAAAAATGTCGCACCTGTTAACATAAACTCGGCTCTTGATGAATCTCCACGCAAGGTCGGGGAAGCGAGCAGCCCCCATACGATCTGCAGCTGTTAGGAACGGTCTCGTTCAGGTAGTCCCCGTCAATGTTTGCACAGTGGGGTGGCGCCCCTTCTTGTTGATACATGTGTAGTGGGACAGGCGAACACATGTCTTTAATTGGGTAAGAGCCTGCCAGAAAAACTGTTAATTCCGTGTTTACTTTTTTTTGGAGAAATTAAGGTTCTTCTTTATAACAGCTTAGAAATTGTTTATGGCAGGCCTTCAAACTTTGTTTAACCGTGGATAGACTTCGTTTCGGATGTACCGCCCACTAACACACGAAAAATATTATTAAGTTCTTCCTCTCTAAGAAGTTCTCACATTTAAAGAGGATTTTAGTTTCATTTACGACTTAGGTCCATGTGAACAAGAGCCAGGAGTCACAAATAATTTCATAAAGTTTTTATCTTCAAGAGATTCCACCAAGTAAAATTCACGTAAGTTATTGCAAAAGTTTCTAAAGTTGGTTACCCTTCTATTTAAATAACCAACGATGACATCTAATTAAACTTTCATATTTTCGCCGTTCACAAAAACGTGCAGTCCCATTAAAGTTTGTTAATGTTCTAAACAATTTCTAAAATGCACTCTTCATAGAAATAACTGTGGTAACTAATATTCTCGGTTGCACAGTGGTAGAGTGCCAGACTACAAATCCAAAGGTCGCGGGTTCGATCCCCGCCAGGTCCTAGGATTTTTATCTGTCACTTTCCACTTCTTTCACCTCTGGCAGTAATGTTTATGTGAAAAATACCGAGTAGCACCGTGGTTCGGAACCCATGTTAAACTGTAGGTCCCCCTATAACTGGCTGGGTAAGTCAGTTTTTTTTTTTTTTTTTTTTTTTTTTTTTTTTTTTTGTCGGGTCTCCTTCCTCCCCTTCAACCCGTCCTTCCGCTCACCAAAGTCGCCTTCTTCGGCGTCGGCTTCTATCGGCCTTTTTGTTCCATTGCTTGGACTTGAAAATAATAATAACAAAAATGTAGCTGATTTGACGAATTTCCGTCTCGCTGTTCCACAGCTTTACATCGAAAATATTGCAAACCAAAAGACCAGTGCTTGCCACTTTTCTTTTTTTTTTTTTTTTACATGAATTAGTAAGGTTATTTTAACTTTGCGTGTGGCGTGATGTCAAAATAGAATAAGAGAAATAAGAAAATAAATTGTAAAGAATTAAAAACTGTAATGAAAGTAAAATCTCTTTTTCGGTATGTCTTGTAGGAAATCAAGAATCATTTGTATGAATACATAAGTTCGTTTCCTCGTAGATGTAATGTGGTAACATACTTAAGTTTTTTCTTCTGATTTACCAATGATTTAAAACTGTGTTGATGTTAGTCTTGAGTAAATTAGATTTCTACTTCTTGTTATACTAATTAAACTAATTTTTTAATTGCAACAGAACGTCCAATTTCGTCACTGGGTTATATAGAGTCGTCAACGCAGTGGCGTATCTGAATTTAAATGATCCATGGCGGTCTTCTCTTTGTTTCCCTAAAAACCTTCTCTTGTTGTGTGTAACAGAAAAGTCAAAACAATTACATTCTTCTAAATGTAAACTTCTTGTAATACTTTACATTATTGTTCTAGTCAAAAAATTTGCAAAAGTTTCCTTGTATTTTTTATTACGCATCAGCTTGTGGTGTTCAGTTGTAAGAGACACCCAGAAATCCTCCACATTGCTTGATTCTTTGGTTAGGATGTAATGAAGAGTTTGCCCTTTCAACCAGTTGACAGCATTTCTTTTAGTTCTTGGATATGGAATGCTATCCGGTGTTAGGAAGTCAGCAGCTGTGAAGGCGGTGGGTGTCGTTCTGCTGATGCTAGCTAACTTTTGTCTAACATAAAGCCATATGTCTTCAACCTTTTTACACAAGAGTCTATGTTCTTCATCGTCTACTACGTTGCAGAGTGGACACAGCGGTGAAGGTGCCAGCCGAATTGCATGTAGTCTAGAGTTCGTTGCAGTTTTCCTATTGACCGCGAAATACCAGGTCGCTTTCACGGACGTTGGTAAGTGCCTGCTGTGAATGTTTTTCCAGATTATGTTCCAGTTATTCGACGGATATTTCTGTTCTATATTATTTCCGAGTTTGTTTTTCATCAGCTGTTTGTATAGATCTTTAACCTTTACGATTTCTTTTTCTGGTATCCTGCCGTGTATGTAACTGTATTCCACGAAAAAATATTTTAAGTGGTGCAATCCGTTAGGGATGTGTCGGACACTGACAGGTGCATTGAGGTCGACAGGAGCTGTTTCGTTTACCAAGTGTGCAGTAAGGCTACCACCTTGCTTTTTCCATTCCTTGTACGTGTTGGAGAGGTACAGAGCTTTCGCTTTTTGACTGACATCTGTGAGGTTTAAACCCCCAAGTATCGTGGGAAGCGTCAGCGTGTCGTATTTCACTTTGAAGATTCGTCCGCGGGTCACGAAATGTCCTAGAGCAGATATCATGCTTTTGGCCAAGGTTGCAGGAAGGGGCAAGACTTGTGCTACATAGTTTACTTTAGATGTAATGTAAACATTTGCAACTGCGACCTTTTGGAGTTCGTCGAGTTTCCTTATACTATGTTCTTGTACACAGGCTCGCATGCTGTTCAGTAGTTTCCGATAATTAACTGCAATAGTTTTCTGGATGGACCGTTTAAAATCAATGCCAAGGCATTTCATTGTTGCGAGTTCTGGTAGCAAGCTTTCGGTTTGTAACCTGATGCCACGTCCAATATGAAATATCCCGGACTTCGCTTCATTAAGTTTTGCGCCTGAAGCTTGTTCGTATTTCCTGACTATCTCCAGCGCAGTCACGACTTCATTGCCACTCGTGGCGAGAAATCCGACATCATCAGCGTACGCATTGCATACGATCTTTTCTCTCCTAATTTGTAATCCCTGGAGATGTTGTGTGAGGGAAGCGAGGAGTGGTTCGATAGCAATGGCAAAGAGTGCCATGGACACGGGGCACCCTTGCCGGATGGAGCTGGTAACTTCTATCGGTTGGCTAATCTGTCCATTAATTACAAATCTCGCTGCGTTGTTCGTTAGCGTATTGCGGATGACGGCAATAAAGCGAGGTGGGTATCCCATTGCGCTCATAGTCCGGAGTAGGAACTGGTGATTGACCCTGTCAAAAGCTTTGTCAAGGTCAAGGGACACCAGGGCACATTTTATTTTGCAGACGTCGGCCGTGGCAATTATATCCCTGTAATCACAGAGGGTCTTCAAGATCTTTCTATCTTTACCGACACTCGTTTGGTAAGGGCCGGTGACAGTGGTCATTGTGCTGTTTAATCTTCGCACTAGTACTCGACCAAAAATCTTATAATCGCTGTTCAGCAATGTTATTGGCCTAAGACCGCTTATAGTCTTAGTACCTGATGTTTTGGGCACTAGCACTACGATGCCTTCCCGAAGCTCTTTTGGGATATCGTTTTCAGGGTTTAACAGTTCATTGCAAATGAGAGTGAACTTGTCTTTTATGAGGGAACTGAATGTTTTATAAAATTCGGTTGGAATACCGTCCGATCCCGGAGATTTGTTCGTCTTGCTTTCTGCTATTGCTTCTTCGACGTCTTCTGCAGTCACTTCTGAGATGAGGGATTGTGCTTCCGCGTGGTTTATTCTCCTTTGTAGGGTGGACAGAAACTCGTCTTGAAGGCGTTCGTTAACTGGTTGAGAGGACATGAAGGAAGCGAAATGTTGTACGATCGCCTCCTTAATCTCAGAGTTTTTCGTTAGCTTCCTTCCGTCATTCAGTTGTATTGCAGTGAATATTTTGCGCGACGCTCTTTTGTGCTCACGGATAACGTGATATACGGAAGTTATCTCATTCGGCGCCGTATCCTGCACTCGTGACCGTATTTTGTAACCTTCCAGTTGTTTACGTCGAAGGGCCAAGATTTTCGCCTTGATCTTTTTAATTCTTGCATAGTTTTCAACAATCGTGGCATCTGATTTGAATAAATCTCTTAGGCATTGAAAGTAAAATTCCATAGTACTTTTGTACCAGAAGCTTTTTTCTATGGAGTAGTTTAGGAAAAATCTCCGTATTTTCGGCTTGACATGTTTCAGCCACCAGTCGGTAGCAGTGTTGTACGAGGCGAACCTGCTCTCACACTCCCTCCATAGTGCGTGGAACGCCTCCTGGCACGCCTGGTCTTCTAGGTGAGACACGTTCAGCTTCCAGGTCCCTCTACCTCTGTAAGTCCCCTGTTTGGCCATATTGATTGCGCAGATGTACGCTGCATGATCCGAGAAAACGACAGGCCATATTTCCCATTGCAGGATGTTGCGCTTTAAATTATGTGAGACATACACTCTGTCTAAACGACTCGCCGAGTGGCTGGTCACATGAGTGAATCCGGGGGCTGCACCGTGCAAGTGCTCCCATGAGTCTACTAGACGTAGTTGCGTGACTATCCGTTCAAGTTCGATAGACTTATTGAGATTGGGAGTTTGGTCTTTGGCATGCAATACGCAATTAAAATCACCTCCGAGGATAATGTGCTCCTGTCGGGATCCGAACAGAGGGACAACTCCTTCTTTAAAAAACTCCGCCCTGCGTTGTCTATTGCTAGATCCCGATGGGGGATAGACATTAATGATTCGTACGTTATTGATTGTACCTGCTATGCCTTTACTGGTGGTTAATTTTACAACATCTTGGACTATTATGCCCTCTTTCGTGAGGATAGCTGTACCCATTTCCGTTCCAATCCCTGGATTTGTGAAAGCATTGAATCCCGGTATATGTTCAAGGTCAATATCTGTGACTTCTTGCAAAAGGAGAATGTCTACGTCAGCGGCATATATAAAATCTTTGAATGAGCTATGAGCCTTATTGAGATTTACTGTGGCTATCTTGTACGTTTGTACTTCTGTCATCGGTCGTTCTGGCTGTTCAATCATGAATTCGTTCTTCAGTTCTTCGTTCCTTCTCTAAAAGTCGTATAGTAAAAAAACAGCTTAATAATACTCATCAGTATCAAAAGGATCCGGAACACAATCTTGTCGCTTTGAGAGAACTGTCATGGAAGTGTCTTCTTTCCGAGTGTCGTCATCTTTTTGGAGCTGTGCATTATCTATCTCAGATTCGTGAATTTCGCTCATTTCTTCATCCACTGGGTCATCTGCCACTTCGTCCGCCCAGTTGGTGTGCTTAGGCGTCTGGGGTGGGTCATGGGGAGCCTCCGGAGAGGGAAATCTTTCTGGTTTCTGTGTGGGTGGTTCCTTTGGTAACCGTCCTTCAGCGCCTTTTTTCCCCAGTGCAGAGACAGGGGGTTTTTCGGGTGCTGGTGTCGCTTTCTTATCGGAAGAGGACTTTTGACTTAAGCTGGCTGCTATTTCTTTTGCCTTTTGTCGCAGAGGTGCAGCGGCCTCCTCCGCGCCTTCGGATGCAATCCTGCGCTTCTTGTTTCTCCTTCCGGACTTCCTTTTTGGTGAACTCTCTGTGGATTCAGGCCCACTTTCTGGTTCCTGCGGAGTGGGAAGCTCTTCAGTTGCCGAAGGATCTGCACCATTTACAGGTTCGGTTTCCTGTGTCGGCCGAACTTCGTCTGTTGCTGTTGGCGGTCGGGAATCGAGTATATCGTCGGCTATAAGTGTGCTGACATCCATTGGGATTTCAGGCTCTGCAACGATTGCTCCTGCAGTTGGATCAGGGACCAAAACTGTAGTCGGTTGCGCTCGAGCTGCAGCGGCGTAAGTTCCAGGCAGTGACGTCATGGCTAGTGGCCTGGCGGGCTCGCCGGCGGGTAGCTGCGCCACGCGCCTCTGTATACAATTGGCGCGCACGTGGCCAGGCTTGTTGCAAACCGAACAAGTTCTGGGTTGATCGTCATAAATAACAATTCCTCTATATCCACAGACGTTTACATACGAAGGAATATGTTTCCGTAGTTCTACTCGAAGTTGTCGTACACCGTTTAGAACGGGAAATTTATGCGCGCTCGACCACTTTTCAGCAAAATTGCTAAGCACTGTACCGAACGGAGAAATTACAGCATTTATCTGTTCCGCAGTAATTTCAAGGGGCAACTCAAAAATTCCAAACCCAGCATGAGTGATAGCAACCTCCCCAACACGTCCGTCCGAAAACCTAAATTTCATAGTACCTCCACAGGATTCAACTACCTTCGAGCATAGCTCCGTACTACTCAACTTGACAAATACCACACTCGCTATAATCGACAGATGAATACCAATAATGTCGTTGCATGATAGTTTTACATCCTGCTCTAACCAATTTTCTATCTCATAAGATTTCGGTCTAGTAGATCGATTCTCAAATGTCAATTTCAAAGTATCCTTCCTAGTCGGTCGTTCCATTTCTTGTTCCATCATTACAATCGGTTCATACCTTTCCCACAGTTCAGTAACGAAAGCTATTTGCTGCAGCAAGCGCCGACACTTACCACGCGAAGACAAGCTGTCGCAGCGCACGGCACGGAGCTTCCTGCCCCTAGCACGACCACGAGCAGACTGTCAGTTCGAAGGTCGGAGGAAGGCAACGGCAAACCACCTCCAAACAGGACCATGCCTAGTAAAGCACTGTGGTGTTCAAACCAATCTTCGGATTGTTGACTGCTTTACCTTTAACTAATATTCATTTCCATTTAAACCTTTTACACTTCAATAAGATTCATTGTTCGTAATACATTTTAACAATATTTCACATTTATTAATATAACAAGATCTGTACAGCTTGACATGACAATCGGAACTAACACATTTTCAAAGATTTTTTTTTCATAACTTTTTTACGAAGAGAGAACCAATTTTTTCTTTTTTTTTAGTAAATGTCTTCTTCATCTCGATGCAACAACGGGCTGCAGTTTCTCCTTACGCCGCATGGCCGTCGACTCGCAACGGTTGGTGGCCAGCAATAACATCTTTGGTTCCGGCGTGTAGGACTCTGCTGACTGCGTTGTGAGGCTCTCGAAAAGACATGAAACAGAAAAACAAATACAAACTTTTAAGTACACAATTTATAAATATTAATGACATGACCACAAACATTTAATGAAACAAATTATCAATTTTAACGCTTACCTGTCAAACTGATCTTATAGAGTGGCTTGTGATGGGATGTAGCTCCTTGTCTCACTACACATGGCAGAGCTGTGGCTCCAAGACAACTGCAGCTTGTCCAGGTTGGTTGCTCCGGTAATAGTCTTTTCAGAAAACATAAACGACCCATAGATCCTACCTTTGTTGAGACCAAGCCACACATTGACTTTGGGAGAGTCCCATTGCCACTCTTTGAATTCGTGGGGTTGCTCCTCTGACCAGGTCCGGCTGTTGTGTTTGTTGACGACGCCGCAGACATGAAATGTCGCCTCGTCGCTGAACGTAACGTGATTCGTCAGGTCCTCCTCGGCTGCAGCCTCCATCAGATCATGACACATGGCTGCTCGTGCCGCATGGTCTTCATCCTCTAGCCGGTGCAGCACCTGGATATGACATGCCTTCATTTTCAGGGTGTAGTGAACCAGTCGGTGGATTTCAGCATGGATAGAACGCGCCTCAGCCGGTGGGTAGGTGCCGCTGGACCTGTTGCTACAGCTTCCCTCACACGCTGTTCAGATTGTTTTGTTGGCTGACCGGTGGTCATCCAGTGGGTCTCTCACCAGCTACAGATCCTGTACGCCGGAATTTGTTGACGAATTCCAAATGGCAAGTCTTGTAGGAGCACCCTTCCGATACTTAACTCTCAAACAGGCTCTGGACCTCAGCATAGATATCGCCATAAAAACGATGTACCATAATTTTCATTTTTTTTCGGCAGTTGTTGACATTGTGAAGTCTCTTCACGGTATCTGTAACAGAATTAATCCACTTTTACGTTTTCCACATAATTGATGCTTACTTTATTGGCACCACTCTTTGTGTGGTTTGAATTAAATGTGTATTTTTAATTATTATACTCCCCTCTGCAAAATGTGTCATCACGTGAAATGCAACAAGCGTAGGTCCTGAGGAACAGTCCATCCAAGGAGTAACTACAGAAGAATCAGGAGAAGGGGAAAAAGAGGGTACAACTAGATTGAAGATGATGTGGGTAAAGACACGAAGAGCCACAACACTGATCAGAATGCATGGTTCTGACTGAGTAGCAGGCATTACTCAGTGCAGGTTCCTCCTCCTCCACCTCCTTCAATTCCTGCACCTCCTCATCCACCCTCTATTCACCCAAGGACCCCTCCCCCACTTCCTGTCAATCTCCTGCTCTCCCTTCCCTCTGCTGACCTCCTCCTCCCATTCTCTCGGCCCATCTACTGCCTCCTCCCCTCTCTGTCCATCTCCCGGTCCTCTCTCTACGTCAGCTTCTATCAGGCCCTCTCCATTTCTATGTCCGCCTCCGTAGGTCAGCGGTAGCATCGCTGACTACCACGCAGGAGGCCCGGGTTCGATTCCCGGCAGGGGACTGGTTGTTATTTGTTGTCCTAATCATCATCATCATCTCATCATCATTGGCACGTAAGTCGCCCACGTCAAATAAAAAAGACTTACACTGAGGAGGCCGAACAATCCCGCGAGCGATCTCCCGGCCAAGAAAGCCATACGCTCATTTCCTTTTATATGAAAAATTGCACTTTTCTGTCAACAATGATGATGATCGGAGAAACGTTGTCGAATTTTATTGCATAATACCTTCCTTCACTCATCGTACCCAATCTCCCAACGTATATAAACTTCTCCATGAAAATATGCATGCATGTTCCAACATTCATGGTGATCGAGGACACGCTATTGTAAGGTACCCCTCTCCACGAACAATTCGAAATCTAATTTGTGCAGTGACTTTACTCATATTTTGAAGGTAAAGTATGCAAAATTTCTTGCTTTATAATTCAAGTTTCTGGAATTCACATAATTGTGACGCTCAGTATCTGAATTATGAGCATACGTTGGTGAAAACAATTCGGGGACCAGTTGAGATATCTAGGTTCCGAAGTATTGCCAGCGGCAGAATGAACTAAAATGATTTGAGGTTTTCCTATCGTTCCTACGGAGACTACAACATTACGGCAATCGAGATAATGGTAAAACACAGAGTTGTTGTAGAGTGGATTAGTGTTGACTTGTGTTTACTCTACAAAACGAATTACACAAGCAGTTGGGTTCAGACAGTGTAGTGAGCAGGTAGTGCACTGCAACAACAACGAGACTTGCCCGACGCTTTGGAATGGAGAGCAACAGGAAGGATGGAAGCGGGACAGGCACAGACGGAGGTGGCTGCAGCTATTGGAGTGTCCCAAAGTGTAATTTCCAGGACAATAGGACCGTTAAAAGAAGGCAAGACCAAGATCGTCCACGGGTAACATCAGCAACAGAAGACCGTTATATCTCTTAACATACCATCGGACAGGAGGCTGAATACAACTCAGCTGCAACGCACAATTCAGGCAGCAAGAGGACACGCAATACCAACACAAACAGTCCGAAATCGCCTTTGAAAATGTGGCCTCTACACACGGAAGCCTATGGTGTGTGACCCATTAAAATCAAGACACTGTTTAGCTCGTTGATTCAGGGCGGAGGAACATCAGGATTGGAGTCTTAAAGAATAGCGCCGGGTTCTCATCATAGATGAGCCACGATTTTGTGTTCAGCCGGACAGTCGTCTTTCCCTCATCTAGAGAGCACTTAAAACTGGAAACAATCCTGCAAATGTGCAGGAAACATCGTGACGGTGATGGACGAATTGTGTGGACAGAGACAGTACTGGTGGATGTACGGACCCCTAAGTCGTTCAGAGGTATAGAGACGAGATCTTTTGACCTTTTGTTGTGCCCTACGCTGGTTTCATGGTGATGGACTCGTTCTGGTGGACAATAACGCTCGTCCCCACAGAGCCGTATTGACGGACAACACGCTTGAAGCTGAGCGAATTGGACGAATGGAGTTGACACCTTGTTTACAGTACATAAACTCAATAGCAGACGCATTGCAGCCGCAGCACCTTCCGCAACGTTCGCTGAGCTGTATATTGCACTCATGGAAGAATGGCCAAATATCCCTCAACTGATGATTGACAACCTATTACTGGCCATGATATGCAGGTGTGCAACTCTATTGGCCTTCCGAGATTATCATACACCCTGTTACAGGGCAACAATAATGACTTTTTCACCATTATAGTATCCCTATGGTGCCTCGCTCTGTGTATACGACATGTAAACCTCAAGTGGAGGCAACAAAATATCGTACTATATCACACGCAAACTACAATTGTAGTCATTGTCTGAAAAATACATGACGAAATTCTGAAGTGGCCTGTAGCGAACGACAACCGGAACGATGAGTAAATGGACTGTGTATGATGTCTCACCTGCTTCCCTAATTGTTTCGAGCAATTAATTTATGCCGATACTACATTAATATAGTTTTTTATATCTGTGTGTATTACTTATTTAATAAATTAAGTAGATCTAAATATCCATTTACGATCGACGGCGAATCTTTCTTTGAAGATCTCAAATAAAACAGATGCAACATTCACAAATTCTCGTCATAGGTAGTTACAATACGAAATTAAATCTAATTATGTGTGTGTCTACGTGTCTTTTTCTGGGTTGTGATTTTTTTGTGTGTGAAGAAGACGTATCATGAAGAACGAAATTAAATTAAATTTTCTGTGTATTACATTTCAATACAGTTTCTTCTAGAAACGAATTGCTTACTACAGTTAAGATATCCCTCCACTGCTCTTTAGGTTCTACATACTCTTCTATTTCAACAGTAGCAGGAGAAAATTGAGTGTGTTAGGACTCTCAAAGAGAAAATTGATCGCTTACGAGAAAACTTTCGCCATTATCTTTATCGTTTCTGCTGGTAACCTTCTCCGAGCTGCAACTGTGACATGACTGAAGACCTTATTCATCATTCTACTGGATGGGCGTTGCGATAAAAAGACCACTACGGAGAAACGGGAAATTGACATTTGGCCCTTCCTACAAGAGTGAAGAATTTGCTTGCAACTTGCGATGTTATGAAACTACATAACGATTAAACTATTGATACTTATACAATATGTAGTTACTAAATTGCTTTATTGAAACTACGTGGTAGTTACACAGTTTAGGCTGTTGTAAATAACTAATCTCTTCCTGAGGGAACATTTCTCTAGACGTGGTCTTTAACAACAAACTTAGGGGTTGTTCCAAACCTCTTACTGTGGTGCATTTTTTATGGACTTGGCACAGAACACGTCAAGAGACGTGAAGTCAGTAGTAGTGAATCGTAGTTAGAAGTAAGCGCAGTGTATCCAACGGCTGCTCTGGACAATAAGCGCTTAATTATTGTGCAACAAAGTGTTGCATGGTAGAGAATGGAATATTCCAGTTATTGCATTTAGAATTGTACGGCGTCTCAGTTACGTATTTGGATCCGATGCAAGACTTTTTAAGGCTAAAACTATAATGAAGCTGCTCGCTGCTCGCTCTATTAGTGCAGCACAATTGCAGTCAATACAGTAAGCTTCCTTTTACCAGTAACTGTGCTAGCAGTTAATATCGTAATTACCATAAATAAAATACAGTTTTTTTGGAGTTGCACAAATTTTATAACGTTTGCAATAAGAGTAATGGCTGCTTCCCCACACGTATCTCACTAAAGGTCTCCCTAGTTCCATTGTGAGTCGTTCACAAAAAGTTTTTATTTCAAAGTGCTTCTAATACACGAGCTACAGCGCTCTATGCGGCAACCAACGAACTAGACCGCTATTTTAATAGTGGTCAAATGGCTGAGAGTAACCACTCTATAATTTGTCAGTGCCTAAACTGTAGTACTTCATTCGCTGAAACAGTTACTTTTTCTTTGCACTTTGTTTACCAGAATATGAATTAAACAGGCATGAGTGTTTTCAACTTTCAATTAGACGAACTGAAATGATAAAACAGTAAATGTAACTTATTACAAGGCTGACGGAAGGAGACTCTAAGGCCGCAATATAATTACGTTTCAAATACGTTCAAAAATGTTCAAATGTTTGTAATTCTATCGGACCAAACTGCGTAGCTTACAAACTACTTAAACCTAGATAAACTAACCTAAGGACAACACACACACCCATGCCCCAGGGAGGACTCGAACCTCCACGGCGAGCAACCGCAAGCTCCGCAGCGAGACGCTTTCGACCGTCGGGTACTCCACCGAGGCTTCAAATACGTACAGGAAACCAATTTGTTTTGTCAATTACTATAAGTTTCCTTTGAAAGATAAGACGCTAGCAAAGGGATCGGTGACAAATATGAAAGAGGAAAAATGATTGACGACTAAAAACAAGCTGGCTGCGGTGGCCGAGCGTTCTGCGGCGCGACAGTCACAGTCTGCGCGGCCACTACGGACGGGGGTGGATATTTGTGCCGCCCTTAGTATTAACTTGTTCATAAGTAGTTTGTAAGTTTAGGGGCTAATGGGGCTGAATTCCCTCTCTGCACCTCCCAAAGAATTCTTAATTTTACTTATTTATTTTTTAACAGTTTGACATCGGGAATTTGAAGTAGTACAAATGTGATATATCACAACGTAACTATAATTTGCCAAGCACACGTCAACGTGACAGTCAACGTGATGCCACCACTGATAATGAGTACTGCTGTTATTGTGGTCTGTTTCAATGCCGCCACGACCAGCTTTGACGCTGCCACTATTGTTACTGCTATGCTGAAGTTACGAGCCGATTGTTCATATGCGGCGACCCGCTGCTTAGCAGGTCAGCGGCGCTACCGAGTGGAATCTTATGAACAACAATAGTGTTATTTTAGTTCACGTCAATTAAACTGTAAAGACCTTTCTCTTTTTCTAGTAACATAGAAGCTGCTTAATTAATTTACGTGTTGGTTATTTCCATCACGTTGCCCCTGTTCCACTTGCAAATTAATGCGAGCCTACTAGTTTTAATCTTGTACAGTTGTTACATTTGGTTACATTATAAAAAGTGTAAAAATAGCTCATAGTTGAATAAATTCAATATAGGCTTCATTTTTTTTTTTAAAAAATGAGCCCCCCAAGTTCACGACGGTAGTCTCTCATTGTTCAGTATGTGAAGAGCTACGACGCTGTTTTTGGAAAGTCATGTCCATAGCTACTAAAAATGTTCAAATGTTTGCAAAGCTTATGGAACTTAACTGCGGCGTCATCAGTCCCTAAACTTACAAACTACCTATAAACTACCTTATAATAAAGACGACAGAAACATCCATGCCCGAGGGGGGAACGCCCTTGCGCATCGCAGCATAGCGCCTCAAAGAGCTCGGCCACCCCGCCGCGGCCCATCGCTACTAATGGCTTTCCAAGCAGCTAAAATACTCAGTCATCGTTTTAGGTGACGACAAGGTGTTCAACTCGTCTACATACACATAAAAAACCTATCAAAATACATGGATTTAGAGATCGCAAAATGTTTTATATAACTTAATTTGAAAAGAAAAAAAAAAAAAAAAAAAAAAAAAAAAAAAAAAAAAAAAAAAAAATAGAAAAATTGTCAGAGCGACTCACCGACTCTATGGTTGTGTGTCCAGAAGACTACCACCTGAGGTACACCGACAGATGCTGCGTCTGTTGCAGTTACGTGTACTTGAAAAATTTCGAAGTCGATTTTCTTGAAGATTTTTGAGAATTGCGACGAATATCTTTGGCTGATTGCTATTTGAGTTCTGAATTTCACGTACCATAAATATCAAAAAAATCTAAAATCCGGTACCCATGGGTTTCCTTGTGAGACTAGCCACATAACGCAACAAAGCTGTCGACGTAACACACCAGAACTTACTTTCCGAATCGCGCTGGTACAAGCACGACTTGTGGCCAGTGCCGCAAAGACTTGCGAATCGCTTTCACTTTGCATCATGAGCTAAATTATAGGACTAAAGGATCTCTTAGAGTGTCTTCAATCTCCTTGTCAGCCTTTCGTTTTCAGTGCATTACGAAGTTTTTACCTGAGTAGTGAAGGCGGTGGTTTTTTTTTTCTTCTTATTTTTCTGCTCTGAGAGGAGCAACCAAGCACTCTCGACAGCCCTGCCATCTTCCAGACATGCTGCCGAGCTAAATCAATTCCTCTGTCCGCGCTCGAGAATTTGTGCTACATCATACGGTGCCGAGTTTACTCAGATGTCTCTCACAATATGTGCAACTGGGCGATATATCTTGATAAGCTCAGATGGAAAATAATTTCTCTGACAGAGTCTGAGATGCTGAACGTCCAGACCCACAAAATATAGTTGTTTATTGTCTCTTGTGGCTTCCAGGAGCAACAGCTCAAATGTTCAAATGTTTGTGAATCTGTGGTACTTAATTACTGCGGTTCTCACTCACTTACCTTACAAACTACTTAAACTAACCTAAGGACAACACGCACGCCTTAGAGCGCTAGGCCACTCCACCTTGGCATTAGGGAGGGGGGGGGGCAATAACAATTTCATTTTCAATATTTTATTCATCATCATCATCAGAGACTGATTATGCCTTTCAGCGTTCTGTTTGGAGCATAGTACCTTTAATGAAATTCCTCCATGATCCCCTATTCAATGCTAACATTAATGCCTCGTCTGATGTTATGCCTTTTACTTCAAAATCATTCTGCACCGAATCTAAATACTTTCTTCTTGGTCTACCTCGACTCCTCTTACCCTCCGCTGCCGAGCTCATGAGTCTCTTAGGTACCCTTGCTTCTCCCATGCGCGTAACATGACCCGACCATCTCTGTTCGCTATAACTGCTTCATCTATGGTGTTAATTCCCAGTTTTTCTTTAATTTCCTCATTATGGACACCCTCCTGCCATTGTTCCCACCTATTAGTACCTACAATCATTCTTGCCATTTTCATATCTGTAACCTCTACCTTATGAATAAGGCAACCTCTATCCACCCAACTTTCACTCCCATACAACAAAGTTGGTCGAAAGATAGAGCGGTGCACTGCTAACTTAGTCTTGGTACTTACTTCCTTCTTGCAGAAGAGAGTACATCTTAGCTGAGCACTCACTGCATTGGCTTCGCTGAACCTCGATTCCAGATCTTTTACTATGTTGCCATCGTATGAGAAAATACATCCCAGTTACTTGAAACTGTCTACCTGTTCTAACTTTGTTCCTACTATTTGGCACTCAATCTGTTTAAATCTCTTTCCCACAGACATTACTCTCGTTTTGGAGATGCTGATCTTCATATTATATCTGATCGAAATCAAATGTTCAAATGTTTGTAAAGCTTATGGGACTTAACTACGGGGTCATAAGTCCCTAAACTTACAAACTACTTATGAACTACTTACGAACTAGGACGGCACAAATATCCATGCCCGAGGGGGGATTCGAACCCCCGACCGTAGTGGCCGTGCAGACCGTGACTGAAGCGCCTCAGTCCCCTCGGCCATATCTGATCGAGCTCTGAAATATTGGTTTGCAACCTTTTAATCGAATCGGCCATTACAACTAAGTCATCCGCATATGCGAGACTGCTCATTTTGTCTTCGCCTATTTTAATCGCGCTCTGCTCTGCCAGTCAACATCCATGAATAGTATGAACAACAGTGGTGACAGGTAACAGCCTTGTCCTATCCATGAAACTACTCTGAAGAATGAGATGAATTTTTATTAGGAATATAAAATTTACAAAGTTTTAAAACTGTCATAATGTACTCATTAAGATTATAGTTCTTATAATCTACTGATACAAAGATGTAGTCATAGTTTAAAAGTTAAACATAATATGCCAAAAATTTAAGTTTGAAACGGTGTAGACTGAGACTACAAAAGTCGCTGGATACCTTCTAATGTCCCGTCGGACCTCCTGTGACTTTGCAAATTAATTTGGTGTTGAAAGAATTCCACAAGTCCATTGCAGGAATATACTCCAACTACCATGCCAATGCAGAATGGCTCTTGTCAGGGCCAACAAAATAGTCAACAAAACCATCAAAACGATCTGAACAGAGCAGTAGGTCCAGTCCTTAACGTTTGCCATTTGAAGGTTGAAGGGATAACTAGGTCAAAATGTTACTTCCTCAGTAAAAATCTTTTGAGTAACAATATTGACGCCCTTACTCTACAATAAACCTATGCAGAAGATCTTAAAAATTATGCAAGAGACAATATTAATGGCTACAGCGTTGAGGGACAAGTAGGTCAAAGAGCTTACTGCGTGGCTACATATGCTAGACTGGACTTGGTTGATGCATGTATAATCTATGAAAGCTGCGACAATGACATGTTTGTATTGCAGGTTTCTGGAACTAACGTAGTTAGTGTTAAGAAGCCTCCTGATATCCAATGTCAAGATACGGTTCTCACACTTTTCCAAACTGCTTTCCTATATGTCGGCGATTTTAACAGCCACAGTGGCAAATGGGGGTACTCATCAAACAAAGAAAATTGTACGGCCTTAGCTGTAAAAAAGGTAAAGCAGTTAACAGTCCGAAGATTGGTTTGAACACCACAGTGCTTTACTAGGCATGGTCCTGTTTGGAGGTGGTATGCCGTTGCCTTCCTCCGACCTTAGAACTGACTTACCCAGTCAGTTATAGGGGGATCTACAGTTTAACGTGGGTTCCGAACCACGGTGCTACTCGATATTTTTCACATTATAAACCCTGCCAGAGGTGAAAGAAGTGGAAAATGTCAGATAAAAATCCTAGGACGTGGCGGGGGTCGAACCCGCGACCTTTGGATTTGTAGTCTGGCACTCTACCACTGTGCTGTCGAGCCGCACTGAATGGGCTGAAAATGGACGCAAAAGACTCCAGCATCTTTTTCTTTCAGCCCGTTGGCAGTGTGGATGTTCACCTGATCTCTGCTTTTGTGATCAGACATTAAGATCTTTATCAGTGAAGAGGAAGGTACAAGGCGCATTTCCACGATCGCAACATAGGCCAGTGCTAATATCAGATGACATTCGTATTCCCCTAATAAAATCCTTTCAGAGGCCCAGATGGAACTTCAGTAAAGCAGACTGGGAGGAATTTACTTCCAAATTAGGGACAACATTAGATTCATGCCTCCCAGAATAGATAATTATGACATATTCGCTGGACTCCTTAAAGCTACAGCTAATGATTGTACACCAAAAAGGGCTGAATACATGAGTGTGAATACCAGTGTAATGAATTTATCAGTGCGGAAGATTCAAATACTACTGAACTCCTACTAAAATCGCTTGATAAAACCAGCAGAGAGAAGTGAAAAAAAAAATTCAGAGTTTAGATTTCACTCGCAGCAGCAGAAAGGCCTGGTCACTGCTGACGAAATTGTCTACCAGTGTCTCCGAGAAAAAAATTGCCTTCCACACACTGATCCTTCCGACACCGCCAAACGAATCGTAGCATTATCGAAGTCAGAAAGTCAACAATCTAATAGATTAATGTCCTATAAAATAAGTGAACTGAAGAAATGCCAGCAGGCTCCCCTGGAAGTATCCAGACCTTTTTGCTCAGACGAACCTGACGTGGCTATCTCTGACATGAAGATTGGATAAGCTACTGGTATAGATGATTTTTTCCCAGAATTTAGCAAATTTTGGAGTTTAAACTCAATTGTGGCTTCTAAAGTTTTTCAATAACATTCTCAAAAACAGCTCTCAACCAAAAGTTTTTGAGAGATCTGAAGTAATAGGTATTCTAAAGCCCAGTAAACCAGCCTGCCATGCAGACAACTATCACCCAATTTCACTTCTCAGTGTATGTTACAAGCTGCTCAAGAGGCTCATCTACATTCGTTCCCATTCTCACTGCTAGTATTCCTGTTGAACAAGCTGGATTCAAACACGGACGTTATTGCTGTAACCAGGACCTAGTATTGAAATCTTTCACTGAGACTGGTCACAAAAAGAAGTTTATCACTTCCGTTGCTTTTTTGGATCACTCAGCAGCTTACAATACCATTTGGAAGAAGGGCCTCCTATTGAAGCTTCAAAATCTCGTTCCTTGTCCTATTTTATTACGACTTCTCTAGTATGTGTTAAGTGACTAAGTAAGATCTGCCTCGGTTAACATGGAAAGTGGTTTTAGACAGGCTCACGATGGCCTACCCCAGGATTCGATTTTTGTTTTTTTTTTTTTTTAATGTTTTCTCCGTTAATATTCCAGTTACGCAGTCTATTAAAGTTCACCTATGCCGATGACATTGCGTCACAATACAGAAACATTCATGTGACAGAAACTACCACATCTGACCTGACTCTCCTCAGAAATTACTTTGCAGCGTGGAAACTAAAGCCCAACCCAAACAAAATAGAAGTAGCTTGCTTCCACCTCAGTGATAGGATGGTTGGCTATAAACTCAACATCTCATTTGATGGTGCTCAAGTCGAACACAGTGAACGTCCGAAGTATCTAGCAGTTATCTTTGATAGGACCGCCTTCAAAAAGCAGCAGACAAAGTTAAAACTACGAATAACATATTGCAGCACTTAGCAGGATTAATTTGTGGATCCGGTGCTAAGATTTTGCGCACAACTGCTTTACCCTAGTTTACTCTGCAGGTGAAGACTGTGCTTTTGTATGGCTCAACAATGTTCACGTGAAAGAAGCTGGCCGGCCGCGGTGGCCGAGGGGACTGAGGCGCTCCAGTCACGGTCTACACGGCCACTACGGTCGCTGGTTCGAATCCCCCCTCGGGCATGGATATTTGTGCCGTCCTTAGTATAAGGTAGTCGATAAGTAGTTTGTAAGTTTAGGGACTGATGACCCCGTAGTTAAGTCCCATAAGCTTAACAAACATTTGAACATTTTTGAAAGAAGCTAACGTATAATTAAATAGTACAATGAGGTTTATCAGTGGCACTCTGATGCTACACCCATTCAGGGGCACCCAGTGTTATGTAATATCGCCCTTTCTTATGAAAGAGGCAAGTAAGTCTTAATAGGAGAGTATTACAAGATCTTGTCCACCCCTGGTCCGACTGTCCCTTCCTCAACCTCTGCTTCAACGCTATGTTTAATTATTGTATTGGGATATATTTTTATAGATTACTACTACTATTTAATTAGTACAGTGTATTTCGTAATTGCATTAAATCCCTCAATTAATTCCAATGTATGGCCTATGACATATCATTCAAATTCTCTCGGCGAGAGTAATTCAAATGTAAGGGTTAAATATTCACCCTGCACTCTAGCTAGCACCCTTTTAGTGATCATATGGATGACTTCTAACTTTTATTATTTAGGATCAATTGCCAATTTTCGCACTATGCAGATATTTAAGTCGTGTTGCAGTTGCTTTTGATCTTCTGGTGACGTTACTGACCGATAAACGACAGAGTCATCGCGAACCGTTGAACAGACATGCTTAGATTGTCCCTTGAATACGAGGGCGAGTTGGAAAATAAGTTTCCCCTGTCGACTGTGGTCATAGTTGCGTATGAAAGGAAAAAAATAGAATGAAAAATTAAAGATAAGACGTCTCTTTATTTTTCTACGTAATTTCCAAGTACATTGAAACATTTGTCATACCGCTTTCTACGCTTC
Organism: Locusta migratoria; assembly: GCA_026315105.1. Classification (NCBI taxonomy): domain Eukaryota; kingdom Metazoa; phylum Arthropoda; class Insecta; order Orthoptera; family Acrididae; genus Locusta; species Locusta migratoria. The sequence goes on along the minus strand of CM048751.1, from coordinate 345,405,138 downwards.
AAAGCGTCTTCCAGGAAAAAGTAAGGGCGTTGCATACGGAAAAAACGTTAAACGGCTTGTTTGACGTCAGCATTACTTCCAAAGCGCCTTTTGCCGAGAGTCTTCTTCAAAGCTGGAAACAGGTGAATATCACCTGGTGCGAGATCAGCTGTATGGTGGATGGTGTAGGCGCTGCGTTCCCATCCAAGAGTTGCAATATCCTTTTGCGTAGCCGTCGTCGAGTGTGGTCTCGCACTGTCATCCAACAGCAGAACGCCAGATCTGAGAAGGCCAGGCCGCTTTTTCCGAATCACCTCTTTCAATTTGGACAGAGTGGCACAGTACCGCGCAGCATTGATGGTTGCATCCTCCAAAAAGTCCCGCAACAAAACTCCCGGAAAACGGTGAGTAGCACTTTACCCGCAGACAGAGTGCTTCTGTACTTCTTTCGGACAGTGATGAATGATGTTTCCGCTCTACGGATGCGGCCTTTGTTAAAATGTTTATAAATCTAAGGGATTTAACTACGTTGGTCATTAGTTCCTAGGCTTACAAACTACTTACACTAACTTAAAGTAATTTGTACTAAGGACAACACAAACACCCATGCCCGTGTGAGGACTTGAACCCCCGGCGGCGAATGGCACCGTAGCTGCTCGCCTTAGTGCGCACGGCTAATCTGTTGCGGCGATCCGGCCTTCGATTCGGGCTTGTAATTGTGGACCCACGTTTCATCCCCTGTGACAATCCGAAAGTCATGGCTATATTCATGGTCGAACTCTACCCAATGGTGTATCGGTGTCTTGCACGTGCGCGTTTGGCTTTCGCCCATAGTCGTTCAACACTTCTTCCGTATGCAACGCCCTGATTTTTTCTGGACGGCCTTTTGAAGCTTATAAAGCGTTTTGAAAAATGTCTTAATGTACTTGGAAATTATGTAGAAGAATAAAGACATGTCTAATCTTTAATGGCCGCGCGGTAGTAGCCGAGCGGTCTGGAGCGGCCTCCCGCGCCGGAGGTTCGAATGCTCCATCGGGCATGGATGTTTGTGCTGTCTTTAATAAAAGTTAGTTCATAAGTAGTTTGTAAGTGTAGGGACTGTTGACCTCGCAGTTAGAGTCCCATAAGCGTAACAAACATTTGAACATTTTGATTTGATCTTTAATGTTACATTCTATATCTTTCCTTTCAAACATAACTCTGCGCACAGTCCACAGGAGAAACTTATTTTCCAACTCACCCTCGTACTTTATAAAGGCAAGTATCAGAAGGGGCCATACAACGCTTCCCTGGGAAATGTTGTTTCACTCTATACTTTCCATCAGTTACTGTGTACTGTGTCCTTTCAGACCCACAATCACGAATCCAATCGCACAAGTGAGATGATATTCAACTTCGCTCTGTTATGTTTTTCCATATTCAAACATATTTGCAAAAATAACGACGATTTGACACCATCTATGTGACTGTCAGTAGCGTGTTCCCGCTTCAGAGACCGCGCCGTGATCGGCACCAAATTTTACGGATGTGTTTGTTGGCCGCTAGTGACCAAAACCTCCCTCTGGCGGAATAAACCTAGCCCTGTCTCGGCTATTATCCGCAGAATTGAATAAGAAGAAAAGTTAAAATTGTTCAGAATTATCGTGTAATGTTTGTTGGGATTTTCTTTCGATATTTTGACACTGAAAGTTGATACAAACCTACGGCCTACCGTCTATTCTTTTTCTGTAAATCGTGTAATGGAGGCTCGAAGAATAGTTTGATGCATATCTGCATCTACATCTACATACATACTCCGTAATCCACCGTAAGGTGCGTGGCGGAGAGTACACTGTACCACTACTAGACATTTCCTTTCCTTTCCATTCCCAAATAGAACGTGGAAAAGAGAAAGAATGCCTATATGCCTCCGTACGAGCCCTAATCTCTCATATCTTTTGTTTGTGATCACTACGCGAAATGTAAGTAGGCGGCAGAAAGATCGTACTACCCTCAACTTCAAATTCCGACCCTCTAAATTTCCTATCACGAAGATATATCGGAAGAAAATATTGCAGGAATATATAGCAAAAACTACCTGTTTATAAAGAAATAAAAATGTATATAAAATCATAAATAATTATAATCATAAATATTTCTGGCAGATTAAAACTGTGTGCCGGAAAGTAGGAGGCGAGGTACTGGCGGAAGTTGTGAGGACGGACCGTGCGTCTTGTCGAGATAGCTCAATGATAGAGCGCTTCCCCACGAAAGTATGAGGTCCCAGGTTCGAGTCTCGGTTCAGGCAAACAATTTTAATATACTAGGAAGTTTCATATCAGCGCACACTGCGCTGCAGAGTGAAAGTTTCATTCTGGAATAATATTCACGATTCATCATAGTTAGGATTGGTTTCCTTATCTCCGAACGCGTCCTCTAAATACATGAATTTATGGTGTAGTTTAGTTTCTTTGTAAAGGTCTTCCAAATAGGGCAGAAAATAAAAGAAATTATAAAAATAAATATCTCACTCACTCGTTTTGCGGTCCATTTTCGTAAATTTCTCGAAAAAAATATAATAAATATGTAAATAATGAAAACTGGATTATTTTTTATTCGTGTCAAAAGCGTCACGTATACATGAGTATAAAAGGTAGAACAGACTGAAATTTCTTAATTATATACATATAAAATACGAAACTATAAACAATATTCGACCCAAAGGCGCCCTACGACGACAGTATTTAGGGTTGCCAACATCAGGTCCTGTAAAGAGCAACGTGAAGGACATTCAGGGCACTTACACATGTGCTGGATCATCTGAACGTCTACACAATCACAGAGGTTAGATGTAGTAGAATAACCCCACTTCAGAAAATTATCTCTTGACCGTGCAGTGTTGGTGCGTAACCTGTTTAGTGACCTCCAAATCGCCAGTCCTCATTGTAGCCTGGTGTCGATTCTTCCTTTTGTTCCATCCAGTGCCTTTCTCCCGACCTCATTCACCTATCCACCATAGATCCAGGTTGGTCGCTGAGGCCCTCGGTTGCTCTGAGGAAGTTGCGTCCAGATTTGAGGTGCCGCGGCGGATTAGCCGTGCGTACTGAGGCGCCGTGCTGCGGTGCGCGCGGCCCTTAGCTGTTGGGGGTTCGAGTCCTCCCTGGGGCTTGGGTGTTTGTGTTGTCCTTAGGTTAGTTTACCTTAGTTTAAGTAGTTTGTAATCTACGGACTGATGACCGCGCAATTGAGTCCGATAGATTTATAACATTTGAACATTTAGATTTGAGGCGTTTGGTGGCTACTGAATGTTGTGGAGTAGGTGGCTCTCCGACATCTCGGCCCCCGCTCTTTCACTGTAGGCTGCAGCTTCTCTATGCACAGCAGGAGGTGTAATACCAGCAAGGTGATATAGCTTGTCGGTTGGCGTAGGTTTCTGGCATCAATTGACGAGCCTGCACGACCCGTTCAGAGCAACGTCGACCAGTTTAGCGAGGGTTGAATTTTACCAGACGCTGCTCGTATTTTCGCCAGTTGAGAAGCAAACTGTCGGTGCTGTGGTCCTCACTACCTCACTTCCTCAGGCTTTGCACCCCAAAAAGAGTTTGTTTTGTTTCTGCCGCTTTCCTTCATTCTGGTATTATTGCGTTCTGCTTATACGCCAATCCCTGTCCAAAGTTACACCTAGGTATTTGGGGTTGGCACAGCGTTCAAGTGGTGTGTCCTACCAGAAGACACGCAGCTTGCTGGATGCCTACTTGTTACTGAGATGGAAGTTGATAGAACATCATGATATTGCATTAAATTAAACTAACACTTTGTGTGTGTTCTACAAGTTTATTTTTACTTAAAATCTGAAGATACCTTCGTAAGCCGATAACCGGTCTAACAAATAAAGTTTTAGAACACTCTCAGAATTGTACTTTTATTTCAATTTAATAATGTTCTGTCAATAACTCATGGAAGAATCAGTGAAAAGTACTCATTAGCCTTTCCATTAAGTTTGTTTCGGTTACGTACTAGCAACTGTATCTCTGTACTCAATAAAAAATTGGACACATATGTAATTCATTTATTTGCCACATACTAAAATACTTACTATTCCTTTTGAAATACTCTGTGTTATCAAATTGACAAATAACGCAAGGCAAATGATTAGCTTGTAAGAACGTTTCTAGTTTCTTAGATCAACGGCGAAATTTTTTTTGTCCTTAAGGTTTCTGGCATTTAGAGCTATAAATCAGTTTGCGTATACTCCCGTGTTATAAGATGTATGAGATGCAGCATCCTGAAATACCTCACAAGATAATTGAGATAAATGTCGTCAAACGGGAAGGAAGAAACGGACAGAGATCAGAGAGAGAGAGGGGGGGAGGGAGGAACAGAGAGAGAGAGAGAGAGAGAGAGAGAGAGAGAGAGAGAGAGAGAGAGAGAGAGAGAGAGAGAGAGAGAGAACTTGTAAGTGCTGTTCACGAGTTGCTTTTAAACTACGTTAACAGCAGGGAGCGCAGCGTTATTAAAATTATCTCGGCAGTAAAGCTCTTAGAATGTGACGAATGGTCCTCCAACTAATGGATGACGTCTTTTCTGTACGATCTTTAACTGGAACGTATTGAGAAACTCGATAATTGCTTAGTGCAAACTAGAGAAACTGTTAGCGTACCGCGTATATCTCTTCATAATTTCCCGAGTCCCTTGGGTAGTTGCATCTCGTTAAGCTAAAGGTAGGGAGAGCACTCGACAAATGGGCGCAAGATGCGGTTATTTTAGTGGATGAATTTAAAATGTGTCCTGGTGACGAAATTTCAGCAAGGCATGAGATTACACTATTCTAAAAATATTACTCTAGAAACGTCATTAAAACATTTCTCTAGATAAGATATCCTCTACCTGCAATCTGAAGCACACTTTGCTCGGTCAAAAGACGTATTTCACACACCCAGTCTCTGTAGCCTACTTCGGTATTGAACTCTAGGAGCATATTGGCCACTCTGGAATTAGCCCGTTAGAATCTTGCTGACAGAAAAAATACTTACCACAAAGATTTGCCCACTGGATGGAGGAGACGTTGCGTGAAGTTTCTGTTAGTTTAGAGATTTCACAGCAGATGTCTCTGGGTACACTTGCTGCGAGTCAACTGCCTCCTGCTAGATACGTACCCACAGGCCTCGATTCCCTTTAGCTACTGTGAATCATGAGGCTCACTATTTTGCTCAAAGAGAACAGAAGAGACTTACACCGAAAGAGACAGAGACAGTGCCATGGGAGAGACTTATGGTGAGACACAGTCAGTGGTCGTAAAAATGAAAAAGAGAACTGCGCAGATAATAGCGATGGGAGCGAAAAAAGCACTAGAAATGAAATAGAGAGATGCGTGGAGATCACACATAAACATCGTGGAACTGGGTCCCTTAGACCGGCGAAATAAAATAAGAAAGATTTGGTCCATTTCTCCCCTACAACCACTTACAGGGCTTCGCACAGGTAGCACTTTATAGATACAGACAACGCAATCGTTACTAAAATATGTCATTAGTACTGTAACATGTGCATCTTATAGAACTCTCCGTTGAAATTATAACTTTGCTGTTTGTTCAGATTGTAGGAAAATATTACTTTTATAAGAAATAGTTTCTCTAAAGGCCTTCGTTTAACCACGTGAAGTTGAAATGGTGTATGAAGCTCTTTATTTTATATCTTAACTAGCAAAAGAATCAAATGTTATCTGTATGACTCTGTTTCAGGAAGGAACTATGAAATGTAGGCGTGGTTGCAATACAATTTTCCGTCGCAAGTGTTTTCACTGAAACGCTCTTTCAGAAGTTAAAGGCTGTAGCGTTCCCAGGAGAAACGATATTAATAGTAAGTGACGCCATATTGAATTCTAATCAAAAACATAAGTACAGTGATGTCAGAGATAAAATGTTACCAAGGACGTCAATGAACTGTTTTTTACAACAAAGAAATTTTAATAATGTCGTGAATGTTATCTCAGCTGTTTGTTCGAGTACTATTTAAACAATTGTACAATGTGGAATCCGTCTTGTCTTGTTCCTACACGTGTCATGTCGTAATTTGAAAGGAAGGTAGTGTTATAATTTTGCGAGAGTCGCTGTTAGATTGTTTTTTCTAAACTATAGTAATCAAGGTATGTTAAATGCTTGTAAAATGTCAGATATGATCTTCAACTGAAATGTTAAACAGTTTATCGTGTTCTTCATATTACCAGCAGGGATTCAAATATTTTAAGCATTTTCAGGATTTTAGCTCCAGTTGTAGCATCATCAACATCGGCCTCTGAACTGCGGTCACCGGTGGCCATTTAATAGTTAATTCTAGTAAATAATTATTAAATTATTCAGGAACGGGTGATGAAATGCAATAGGCATGTTAATAATCATTTTTCAGCTTGGACGACGATCCTGGACGGCGGGGGAATAAATTGTGATGATTCAGATCTTAATGAAATTTACATAAGTAGGTTTACAGATGAAACTGAAGGGATTTATAGAAATGTTTTTGCTGTATTGTGGTGTGGACAGATCTTGAGTTAAAACAGTTATAATACTGATAGGCAATTCTCTTGCTTAAAAATATTACAGACTGAGTCTAGGCAGTGATTAGTGAAGCCTTTCATTTTATTATTTTTCAATATACTGTTTCATCAAATTTTTACGTAATACTTACGAAAACATAAAGCCTTAAATATTTTATTAAAATCAGTTCTTTGGCTAATATCACCATCAGTATTTAATAGTTCAGCAAATTTCAGTTCAAGTAACAGTACAGCATTTTTTAGGACGCCTCAAGCCGAATAATACACTTAAGAGCATGGTAGCAAACAAAATTGTAACGAAAGGAGGACACCAGAATAATGACCAGACACTGTCACTAGCAGAAATTTAAAATTCTGAATTCTTTTGAGTTCGGAATTTACGTGCGATCAAAAGATCATGATAAAGTATAGTTAGAGATGAAATTGTTTGGTGTTACGCCATCACAATCCAAGAAGTGGCAGTACATTAATGCTTATGCGTCAATTGTCAATTCATTTTGTAGAAAACTTCAAATGCCATTAGGCTACGAAACAGCGCAAGTGCTTCTGCTATTGTGTGTGGCACAATGGCCCCTCATATTTGTTGTGTAAAGTAACTTGCTGTACTCCGAAGAGTAACGCAAACAGACCGTAATATTGTAATCGCTACATCGGTAACGAAATTAAGTTACCATTTCATCGTTCCAAGCTCAGGCTTACAAGCGGCAGATGGCTGCACTACCACCATGTGTGCATACTTCACGACATCAGCTCTTAAATTTCGTGTTGTTCCCGCATCACTGTACAAATTATGGCAAGTGTGCGGGTTGTCGCCATTCGGCACTAACAAACGAGTGTTTGGCGGTACACAGGGACGACTGCCGAAACTGCAGAGAGCAGTCAACATTTTCTGGTTCGTTACTTGTCTTCTCGTCATGACACACGCCACGTACATCCGTCGTGAAGTGTATTTTAAAATATCCGAAATCGCCCCCTTCGTTTACTTGACCGCTAACATGATTGGCATACTCACGGTACTGATAACTTTCGGTGTATGCACAGCAACGGATTTCCGTGAGCTAAAAGCTTACTACAGAGCTCTGAAATCCGCTGACGTGTACCTGACGAGGAGCGGAGAACACTACGAGAAGCTTCTGGGCAGTTTTATGCTGTGTACGTGTCTCCTATACGTGGCCGCCGTAGTAGCGGTTCTGTCCTCCACGTTCTCCAGCGCGGTAGACTGCCTGACCACCATCTGGACCGTGCTGCTGACCTCGCTGGTGACCCTCCAGTACGAGGCGCTAGTGCTGGAGCTGTGGGCCAGGTTCCGCAGCCTCAACTCCCGTCTGACGGAGTCCCTGCTCCCGGCCAGACACTCCGACATGACGTCACTGCTCGCAGGTAAAGCACTAGATATACCGAGCTGAACAGTCCGCCATTTTGAATCCCAAACCGACGACAGAGTTGTATGCTTTGTGTACTGCTGCGAAGTGAATCAGCGAATACTTTGTGATTTTATTGTTTCATAGTGTGAAATGGTTGGTTGTGCAGCTCCAAACTGCTCAAATAATAGCAGACATGGTTGTTGTAAGTTTTATCGGTTTTCTTCACATACAGATCGGCGTAAAAGTTCGTTTGTAAATTCCAGACGAAGTATGGACGCCAAAATCGAGCAAACAATCTGAGTGACGGTAAGTCATCGAGTAAAACAGAAGTGATATCTGGCGTTCCACAGGGAAGCGTTATTGGTCCCCTACTCTTCCTCGTGTTTATAAACGATTTAGGAGATAATCTGAATAGCTCCCTTAGACTGTTCGCGGATGATGCTGTCGTTTATCGGTTAGTGAAGTCAACAGAGGATCAAAAGCAACTGCAAAGCGATTTAGACAAAATTTCTACTTGGTGCGAAAATTGGCAATTGACACTAAATAAAGAAAAGTGTGAAGTAATACACATGACCACTAAAATAAATCCGCTGAACTTCAATTACGCGATAAATCAGTCAAACCTTAAGGTCGTAAATTCTACCAAATACCTAGGAGTTACAATTACGAACAACTTTGACTGGAGAGAACACATAGCAAATATTATGGGGAAGGCGAACCAAAGGTTACGTTTCATTGGCAGAACGCTTAGACGATGCACCAGCTCCACCAAAGAGACTGCCTACATCACACTTGTGCGTCCTCTCTTGGAGTACTGTTGCCCCTTGTGGGACCCTCACCAGGTGGGACTGACGGAAGATATTGAGAAGGTTCAGAGAAGGGCAGCTCGTTTTGTTTTATCACGTTACGGGGGGGAAAGCGTCACGGAAATGTTGCACGAATTGGGGTGGAAATCATTAAAAGAAAGACGTTATTCATTGCGGCGTGATCTGTTTGCGAAGTTTCAATCACCGACTTTTAGTTCTGAATGTGAAAATATTTTGCTAGCACCCACCTACTTAGGGAGACATGACCATCCCAATAAAACAAGAGAAATCAGATCGACAACGGAACGATTTAGGTGTTCTTTCTTCCCGCGCGCTATTAGAGAATGGAACGGTAGAGAAAAGTTATGAAGGTGGTTAATGAACTTTCTGCCAGGCACTTAAATGTGAGTTGCAGAGTATCGATGTAGATGTAGATGTAGAAGAAGAAAATCTTTTTTATTTGTATTAGAAACAGTTATGCTCAATGAAAATATAGGCCTACCCATGTAAGCAATGGTTTATTTAATTTTGCTAGATTATTAATATAACACGACATACGGTGTTTTAGACCAACTAAGGATGTATTTTAAGGGCTGTTAATTGTATTTTAATTGATGGTTGAGTGCAGCTAGCTTTATCCATTTAGTAGTATTTAAATTATATTAATTCGCATTAGTACAGTGTTTAACTTAAATGTGACTCTCAACACGAAAATATGTAAGCCGATGCCAAGCTGTGAACAGGATGACTGAAAAACAAAAATAATAAACTGAACTTCACAAAGAATGGGAACAGGAAAGAAGTCGTACATGAAAGGCATTAAATTCATAACTTAAGATGCAACAGTCACTTAATTTCCAAGTGCACGCTACCAGAGAGAGACTTTTTTTAGTAGTTATCTGACGAAATCAGACGTTGTAATTTATTAAACACATTTTTGACGTAAAATCTCCTCTGAAATATTGTGTGTGTAAAATATGCGAGACATTAGAGGGGGCAATATGGGAAGTACAGTATCGCAATATTTAACATCATTCCGCAACTGTTTTCGTATGCAGCTCTTAGTTACGGTAAACGTATGTGGAGGTACTATTTATAAACCAGAAAATACGATAATTGTAACGTACTATAACTATATTTGATAAATATTTAGAACGGCAAAATATGCTTTAGTATTGAATATAAATGAATGTGTCATCTGTAAATGCCCCTCTAATCACTATCTTTAAGTTGCTTGCCTCTTACAGTCAAATGTAAGCCAATAAATTTGTCATGCTGTAATATGTTCTGCGTTAGGAAAGTATATTTAATGGCCTTAAGAGCATATTAAAAAGCGTAAGTGTTCCGTAGTCCTTAAATGCGCACCTGCAACATGGGATTCAAAATGGCGGCTTTTTCTGCTTGTACTATACAGTGCTCTACCTCGCAGGTAAAGCACTAGATATACCGAGCTGAACAATCCGCCATTTTGAATCCCAATAAAACGACAGTGTTATATGCTTTGTGTGATGTAGCAAAGCGAATCAGCGAATATTTTCTGATTTTATTGTTTCACTGTGTGAAATGGTTGGTTGTGCCGCTCCAAACTGCTCAAATAACAGCAGACACGGCCGCTGTAAGTTTTATCGGTGTCCATCAAACATAGATCGGCGTAAAAGGTGGCTTCTAAATACCAAACGCAAAGTGTGGACGCCAAAATTAAGCAACTGTTTGTGTAACGTTAAGAACAAAACCTTTTTTTATTGGTTTTAGAAACAGTTATGCTCACAGAGAGGTAGTGATGAAAATATAGGCCTATACATGTAATAAATGGTTCAATTTTGCTACAGATTATTAACATAACACGACGTACAGTGTGTTTAAAGTAAGCCACTTCCCTTGGTTTTATATGCACCAACCAAGAAGTTATTCTAAGGGCTGTTAATTGTATTTTAAGTGACCCAAGAATGCAGATGGCTTTACCCAGCTAGTGTTTTTTTTAATTGTATTATTTCGCATTAGTTCAGTGTTTAATTTAAATGTGACTCTCGACACGGAAATATGTTGGCCTAAGTCATGGTGTGAACAGGATGTCTAAAAACAAAGAATGCGAACAGGAAAGAAGTCGTACATGAAAGACATTACATTCAAAATTAACATGCGACATTCACTTTATGTCAAAGTGCATGCTACGAGAGTCTTTATGTAGTTGTTATCTAACAAAACCAGACGTGTAAAGTTATTAAACACACTTTAACTTAAAGTCTTCTCTGAAATATGGTGTGTGGAAATATGTGAGGTATTGGAGGGGGGGGGATGGAATGTAATGTAAGTGAATATATAATACCTTTAAATATCAATCTAATCACTAACTTAGGGTTGCTTGCCTCTTAGAGTCAAATGTAAGGAAATAAATTAACTATCCTGTAATATTTTCTGCGTTAGGACAGTAAATGTAATGGCCTTTGAGGGTATTAAACAGCGTCAGTGTTCCGTAGTCTTTAAACGAGCGCCTTCAACGTGGGATTCAAAATGGCGGATTGTTCAGCTCGGTATATCTAGTGCTTTACTCGCAGGGTCGACGTCACCGTTGCCGAAGCTTCGACTGCCGGCCACCGAGCGGCGCCACCTGCGGGTCGTCTACGTCAGCCTCACCCACGCCGCAGGCCTCCTGCAACAGCACTTGGGTCTCCCGATGACGGTCAACGTCGTATCGTGCTTCTGCGCGGTCACGTGCAGCTTCTACGAGATGGTCGTGATGGTCACCAATCCGGACTGGGTCCTCCGGTTCAACACGATCGGCTCGGCGGCGCCGCCTGCGGTGTGGTTTCTCTTCAACGCCACCAAACTGGCGAGCCTGGCGCTGTCGTCGGCAGCCGCCGCGGACGCTGCGGCGACCACCGGCCTGATCCTGGTGCGGACGACCGCGGCGTCCAGCTGGGACTGCCAGCAAGACGAGGCCTTCCTCCGGCTCACTCGCCAAACGCCGCCGCTGCGCTTCACTGCCGCAGGATTCTTCACAATGGACCGTCCGCTGTTAGTGTCCGCAATCGCATCTGTCGTCACGTACGTAGTCATTTTGGTCCAGCTTACCCCAGACTAGGCACTGACAGATTGCCAGACTGAAGGAAAAGAATAACACAGTGTATCCGCAAAGTCTCTCCGCAGTGGCGATCTCCGCTTGTCTCGCGTTGCGGGGCGTGTAAGGTGTACCGCAGGTCCCTACATGTACATAGATACTCTGCAAATCTCATTTAAGTGCCTGGCAGAGGGTTCATTAACCACTTTCATAACTTTTCTCTACCGTTCCATTCACTAATAGCGCGCCGCGGTGGAGTAGCTGAGCGGTCTAAGGCACCTCGCTGCGGAGCGCGCGGTTGCTCGCCGTCGGAGGTTCGAGTCCTCCCTGGGACATGTGTGTGTGTGTGTGTGTGTGTATGTGTTTGTCCTTAGGTTAGTTTACCCTAGCTTAAGTAGTTTGTAAGCTATGGACTGATGACCACGCAGTTTGGTTCAACAGATTAAAAAAAATAGCCCGCGGCAAGAAAAAAACACCTAAATTGTTCCGTTTTCGATCTGATTTCTCTTATTTTATTGGGATGGTCATGTCTCCCTAAGTATGTGGGTGCTAGCAAAATATTTTCACATTCAGAAGTAAAAGTCGGTGATTGAAATTTCGCAAAAACATCACGCCGCAATCGATAACGTCTTTCTTTTAATGATTTCCACCCCAATTCGTGCAACATTTCCGTGACGCTTCCCCCCCCCCCCCCCGTAACGTGATAAAACAAAACGAGCTGGCCGGCCGCGGTGGCCGAGGAGACTGAGGCGCTCCAGTCACGGTCTGCACGGCCACTACGGTCGGGAGTTTGAATTCCCCCTCGGGCATGGATATTTGTGCCGTCCTAGTTCATAAGTAGTTCATAAGTAGTTTGTAAGTTCCGGACTGATGACCCCGTAGTTAAGTCCCATAGACTATACAAACATTTGAACAAAACGAGCTGCCCTTCTGTGAACCATCTCAATATCTTCCGTCAGTCCCTCCAGGAGAGGACGCACAAGTGTGATGTAGGCAGTGTCTTTGGTGAAGCTGCTGCATCTTCGAAGCTTTCTGCCAATGAAACGTAACCTTTGATTCGCCTTCCCCACAATATTTTCTATGTGTTCTCTCCAGTCAAAGTTGTTCGTAATTGTAACTCTTAGGCATTTTGTAGAATTTACGACTTTAATATTGACTGATTTATCGTATAAGTGAAGTTCAGCGGATTTCTTTTAGTGGTCATGTGTATTACTTCACACTTTTCTCTATTTAGTGCCAATTGCCAATTTTCGCACCCTGTAGAAATTTTGTTTAAATCGCTTTGCAGTTACTTTTGATCCTCTGTTTACTTCACTAACCGATAAACGACAGCATCATCCGAGAAGAGTCTAATGGAGTCATTCAGATTGTCTCCAAAATCGTTTATAAACAGAAAGAAGAGTAGGGGACCTATAACGCTTCCCTGTGGAACGCCACATATCACTTCTGTTTTATTCGATGACTTACCGTCATTTACAACGAACTGTGTCCTTTCTTATAGGAAATCGTGAATCCAATCGCACAATTGGGGAGATATTCCATAAGCACGCAATTTCATTAGAAGCCGCTTGTGGGGTACAGTGTCAAAAGCCTTCCGGAAATCCAGAAATACGGAATCGATTTGAGATCCCTTGTCGATGGCACTTAACACTTCATGTGAATAAAGGGCAAGCTGTGTTTCGCAAGAGCGATTATTTCTGAATCCGTGTTGACTATTCGTTAATAGGTCGTTCTCTTCGAAGTAGCAGAACTATAAGCCTATATCTCCAACGTCGGCCAGTTGTAGAATTTTGGAAGGCGTATTATGTTCGAGTATAATGACTTTTCTAGAGACCAGAAATCTGCACTGTAGGAATCAGCATGGGTTTCGAAAAAGGCGATCGTGTGAAACCCAGCTCGCGCTATTCGTCCACGTGTCTCAGAGGGCCATAGACACGGGTTCTCAGGTAGATGCTGTGTTTCTTGACTTCAGCAAGGCGTTTGATACGGTTCCCGACAGACGTTTAATGTGATTGGATTGAAGAGTTCCTAGATAACAGAACACAGCAGGTCATTCTCAAGACAAGTCTTCCGAAGAAAGAGTCATGTCAGGTGTGCCACAGGGGAGTGTCGTGGGATCGCTGCTATTCACAATATATGTAAATGACCTCGTAGATAACATCAGTAGTTCACTGAGGCTCTTTTCGGATGAGGCTGTAGTATATAGAGAGGTTATAACAATGGAAAATTGTATTGAGATGCCGGCAGCGGTGGCCGAGCCGTCTGCGGCGCGTCAGTCACAGTCTGCACGGCCATTACTGACGGAGGTTCGAATCCCCCTTCGGGCATGGATACTTGTACCGTTCTTAGTATTAGCTAGGTCATAAGTAGTTTGTAAGTTTAGGGACTGATGACTCCGTAGTTAAGTCCCATAAGCTCTACAAACATTTGAATTTGTATTGAGATGTACCAGAATCTGCAACGAATTGACACTTGGCGCAGGGGATTGCAACTGAATCTGAATATAGACAAGTGTAATGTGCTACGAATACATAGAAAGAAAGATCCTTTGTCATTTAGCTACACTGTAGCAGGTCAGCAACTGGAAGCAGTTAATTCCATAAATTACCTGGAAGTAAGCATTAGGAGTGATTTAAAATGGTACTGCCATATAAAAGCAATCGTCGGTAAAGCAGATGCCAAACAGATTCATTGGAAGAATCCTAAGGAAATGCAGTCCGAAAAGGAAGTAGGCTACAGTACGCTTGATCGCCCATAGGTTGAATACTGCTCACCGGTGTGGAATCCATACCAGTTGGGGTTGATCGAGAACATACCTTTACCGAGGAGTCATGTAGTATATTGCTCCCTCCTACGTATATCTCGCAAAGAGATCTTGAGGATAAAATCAGAGAGATTAGAGCCACACAGAGGCATACCGACAATCTTTCTTTCGGCGAACAATACGAGACTATAACAGGAGGGAGATAGTGGTACTCAAGGCACCCTCCGCCACACATCGTCAGGTGACTTGCGCAGTATGGATGTAGATGTAGATGTTGACAGCACAGAGAAAACGCACCTGCACGTTTTCCGTGGAACTGCAGTGGTAGTATGGTTTTTTTTTGGGGGGGGGGGAAAGGGGGGGGGGGTAGTGTTGCGTGTGCGCTACAGCTATTACTTGGGTTATTGTCTTGTTCTTGTATGCGCTGAGCCTAGTGAGAATGCTTACTGTTGCAGAGATAGCCGGTGAAGTGGAAGAGGTTTCCCAGGCAGGACGAAACTTCACGGAGCATGTGAGACAACAATTTATATTGCGTTTTCCTACATCGATATGTCCACATCGCGACACTTTACAAGATTTAATTCGCAAATTCCGGACAACAGGTTCATTTCATGATGCACCATGACATGGCAGGCCACTGTTTAAACAGAAGCTTGACGACGTTTCGTACATCATATTGCGGAGTCCAACAAAATCAGTAAGGAAATTATGACAAGAAGCTAAAGTCTCTTGTATGCCATCACATAAGGCCGTAACCAAAGAACTGGGACTGTATCCGTATAAAATTACTGCAGTGCAACAATGTATGTACCATACGAAAAGATTAGCATGTTGTGAATGGTTTCAGCGATTTATTAACAGACATGGAGTTGGTGTTTTAGATCCAACATTTTTCACTGATGAGTCTTGATTTCACCTATCTATTAATTTTAAAAATTCACGAATTTTGTCAACTAAATTCCACATGTCTTAAGAGAAACGCCATTGCACGCAGAGAAAATCGGGGTGTGGGTCACCATAACACGAGCGTGAATTATAGGGCCGGTATTTTTCGAAACTACCATCAGCTCCGAAATCTATTGTTCCCATATAATTTATCCATTTATTGCGCTGCTGAACGAAGATGAGATCATGTTTGCAGCAAGACAACGCTGCTGCTCATACAGCACACCAATTCCTACGAATTTTAGATGAAATATTTGGAGAAAGAATAATTACAAAAGATCTATGGCCCCCTCGCTCATGGAATTTGTCTCCTCCCGATTATCACATTTGGGGTGCGGCTGAAACATTTGATTATCAAAATAACCCATAGACAATACATGAACTTAAGACAGAGAGAACTGAATATTTGCATTGGCTTACATGTGAAAGATTAGTAAAGGTAATCGAAAAATAATGAATATGTATTGAACTATGCCTTCAAGACAGAGGAAATCGTTTCCAGCACCTACTGTGATAGTGGTGATTTGATTTGATTTTTCCAGGGAAGCCAAAACAGTCTTGGTCCAGCCCGCCACTGCCCGCACCAAAACTAAGTTTATTGTGCGGTATCGCTCCCTGTACATCTAGTAAAGCCAACCAATGCCCTTGAACAGTGCAAGGAGTCCCTTTACCAGTTCTTTATTAGACACAATTTCTTCGGGTCTGGTTGTCCCAAATGTTCTGTGCCTTTTACTCTCCAATGCAATGGATTCGAAGATTAGATGTGATGCAGTTTCATCACCGTCATCACAGATCCTACATTTAGGGTCCTCTTCTGTTATTCCCATTGTATGTAGGTGTTTTTTAAAATTCCCATGGCCTGTCAGCAATCCAACCATGAGTCTAATCTCTCTCCTGTTCAGGCCCAGGATTGCAGAGCTTCTTTTAAAACATGGCTTTGGAATCATTACCTTGCCATGTTTTTGTTGATGGACTTTGATCCAATATTCTACGTGCTGTCTTCTGAGCCAGTTACGTAGCTCCAATTTGATCATTGCCTTGGTGATTGTCAGGGCAGGTTCCGGTCCAATAAATGAAGACTCTGCCCCCATTCTGGCTAATCTGTCGGCATGTTCGTTGCCACTGATTCCCGAGTGGCCAGGACCCACAGTAGGTTTACTCTATTGCTTTTCCCTAGCTCCACCAGAACGTGATAATGGTGAGTACAGTATATTTTCTTGTATGCAAAATCTGATTTTGCGACCGAGGGCTGCATTTTCTCCTTTGACTTTGTAACGGTCGCTGACAATAGCAGCTATGAAACTTCCTGGCAGAGTAAAATTGTGTGCCGGAACCGGGACTCGAACCTGGGACCTTTGCCTTTCGTGGGCAAGCGCTCTACCACTGAGCTACCCCGACACGACTCACGATGCCGCCTCACAACTTTACTTCCGCCAGTACCTCGCCTCCTACTTTCCAAACTTCACAGAAGCTCTCCTGCGAAAATTGCAGGACTAGCAGCTATGTTAAAATAATTCTCACTGTTTTAATTGTAATGGTGTTGAATCCCATCTCCCAACATAACTGCAGCCAGCAGCAGTGAAACCCGGCCGCTAGCTTGTGTGTTGCCACCGTAATGCACCCCATAAGACGAAACACGCGGTGCTCGCCGCTGTGGAGCGACTTTGCGGAAACACTGTATTACCAACGGTTATGCAAGAGAAATTCTGGAAGATTCTCGAACGTACAGTGATGGGCATTAAAGCTGCAACAACTTGAAGATGGTATGAAACAAACATAAATCTAGTATGAAGCATACTGTATGCCTGCATATGCAAATTATTGGATGTACAAAGTTTGTGTACGAGGAGTTTCTCATTAAAAAATTACATTTCAATGTTACTTTTTTGTACTGAGTTAGCCTTATGCCTTGTACCTATAGCACAAAATGGCTAATCCACAGCGAAGGAACCGATCACGATTGTGTATTGCTTCGAAGAACAATAAATATTTGATTTTCAATATCTGGTGTAATTATTGGAACAATTTTACATTTTAACCCCTCAAATCATAGTGTTCTATATATGTGCCACACCTGAAAACCGCTGTTAACTTTCTCAATGACAATTTTTTTCTTGTCTTCTTACAAGAAGACCTCAAAAGTATCGGATTTTAGAATTTCTCTATATTTATGGTACGTGAAATTCAGAACATATAACAATCATTCGAACCCATTGGACGCAAGTCTCGAAAAGTCTCGAGAAAACCGTTTTTGAAAATTTGCATGTACAGTTAAGTACGAATAATTAAGAGCGCTGCAGCACATGTCGTTTTAGGTCAGGTGATAGCGTTCTGGACTACCAACCGTGTGGTAGATTTCTGCTGTGACAAATTTTTACTTTTCGTTATGTTCGTATACTTAGACGATTTTAATATCTAATGGTAATTTTTACGAAAAACGGAAGTTTTTTTTTATTTATTAGTTTCCTATATTTTATAAAAGGTCGTCAAAATGTATCACACTAGGTAAAACAGTGATCACTTCCTGGTACAATTTTGATCACTGGTATCTTGCACATAATAAGCACTTTTTCCTCGGGCACCAACGAATACTTCGTGGTACCAAACACTGCATAATATGGAATTTGCAAGCGCGTGGAAACTAGAAAATTAATAAGAGCGCGTTAGGCTAAGTAGCTTCACCTACCTCTGAACAGGAAAAAATTTATATCTCCGTAGAACAAAGTGCTGTATCCTTGGAAAAGACAGGAGGAGCTGTATAAATCTTCTGTACTACAACGCCACACAAAGGTAAGTGCTACCAACACCACGAGACCTGATGTTGATCGGAATTGTTCCTATATCGAATTTGTACCACCTTGCCCTATATATTTACCAGATACAAAATAGGCAAATGTGTTTCCATTCAAAATATTCACAAGGAGAGGACGCCTACTCATCATCGTCGAAATCGTCCAAATGTATGGTATATGTAGGGCGTTGTGAGACACGAATGTGCCCCAAGTGGGAATTCCAAATGGCCAAGCGTGTAGGAAATAAAATGAAGTTTGATACGGATCTATCACCACATGCATCTTATCAACTGTCCCTGTGACGACGTGTTTAGGGAGCAGTGTTTGGTTCAGCGGTAAAAGACTGGATTCGTTTTGAGAAGGTCGCGGGTTCAAATCCACTCGGCGGCAAATTTTTTTCTACTCCTTGGCAATGCGTACACCTGCATATTGTTTTCGTAGGGATTGTGAGGACACGATTAGATTAATTACAGCACGCATGGAGGTATTTAAACAATCATTCTTCCCACGCTGAATACGTGAATGGCATGGGGAAAAAACCTAGTAACTGGTACAGTGGGAGGTACCCTCTGCCATGAACTTCACAGAGGTTTGCAGAGTATTGATGTACATGTAGACTGACGTCACAATTAATCGCAACATCATATAGGTTATTTTATTATATTATATAAGCAAAAAAAGAAAGGGCATTGGATGAAATTCGGGAATACATGCATTTAAAAATGAAGTCTGCTTTAGGCGCGGAGCGGTGCGGTTGACGTGTTTACGTCTCACCGCGGAGTTCGCGGGCGCGCGTGCGACTGTTTACCGTTTGTGTTTCTCGCAAGTACCCACTTATTGACGCGCGATGGAACACTCATATAGAAAGGCAACTATCAAGATCACTTTCGCGCCTGGATACGCACGACCCAAAGCATTTGAAATCGAACGTTTCATAGAAGAAGAACTAAAACTCGATCCACAGTACGTGATTGGCATTCATTTCTCTATCACGAGCAGTGTGGTATATCTGAAATTGATCAATGACACGGTCTGTGACAAACTTGTGCGTGACCATGCCGATGGACTACGATTCGAACATGCTGACGGCAATGTTGGAAAAGTTTCGATTGACCACGCTGGAATCCGCACTATAAGAGTTTTTGAACTGCCCTTCGAGGTTCCGGAATATGTAGTGGTCAACGAAAAATGTTCACGAAAAATGGACCACATTTACGAAATACCCCGTTCTGAATGGGGTGCGGCAAGTGCGGATTGACCTTACAAAGCACGTTCCGTCGTACCTCACCATCGGAGGTTGCAGAGCCATAATTATTTACGACGGTCAGCCCGAGACCTGTTCGGGGTGCGGCAAGGAGGGCCATCTACGTTCTCAGTGCATCCAAAGGAGGATCACACAAGTTCCGGCGGGCGAAACTGCACCACCACCCACGACCGTTTCTATGCCTCTTACCTACTCTGCCGCTATTCGACAAGATCTTCCGTCGTACGATACTGAGTATCAAGTGGTGGATGATTCGGCATTAGAGGTGACACACATTGACGACAATGCTACCAAGATGGCAGGCGAGGAAACTGCTCCGGAACAATCACAACAGGTGACCGAAATGGATACTACCGAGACGTCTATGGACATCGATCGGCTGGTGCCACCCACGGCCGCTTTTGTTCCCAACGCTCCAGACGACCAGGCCTCCACACAGGACGCGGACACGGATGTACGACAACGCAAGCAGAAATTCCCAAAACGACGAAGGAAACGACGTCGCACACCATCGGATGATAGCTTTCTACGTACCGACCAGGTAGATGATGACGACGCCACGATGGAGAGTACTGGGGCCTGCGACGACGAACAGCAACACAACGCTGAACGTGATGGCCCAGGACACACCAGCGAGACCACCTCTGACGTCCCACAGGAAGTCCCACAACTTGGCAAGATAAAAGAAAACAAGGTACCATCGACTGTGGATGCAAAGTTCCAGACAAAGGGACCCTCTTGGACAGACAAACCCGACAACATTGAAGAAACCCAGTCTCTGCTAACCGCGAGCACCGCGTCTGCGGTGACACCACCCACAGAGTTCCATCATAACTGAAGTTTGCCGCTTCACTGACACCTCCGAGACAGCACCACCAACAACGATACTCGTGTAATATGCACGCCCAACAACGAGTAGGACGGCAACAAGCCTACCGCATCGCATCTATCAACACCAATAATATAAGATCACAAATCAAGACTACCCTCCTGAAGGATATGCTGCGAGCAGCAGATATAGATATCGCTCTTTTACAAGAAGTATACGTCGACGAATTCCCGACTTTCTATGGCTACAACAGCTTACTGTCACCAGCTTCAGAAACTGGTAGTAGAGTAGCGATGCTCCTTAAGGGAGGTATTTTAGCGGAAGACGTCATATACTTACCATCAGCACGAGGAATGGCCATAACCGTACTTGGAGTGCGCCTTATCAATATCTACGCACCGTCCGGCACGGACAAACGAAGACAACGATCCCACTTCTTTGCGGAAGAAATAGCTCCGCTATTTCTAGGTCGACACGCTCAATGCATTCTTGGCGGAGATTTCAATTGTGTGATGTCGCCGAAAGACCAGTTCCCACATTATAACCCATGCCCGGAATTGAGAACTTTGATACAAGAACTAAGGATGGTAGATACGTGGGAATATGTACATGGAAATCGAACCGGGTACACTTACGTCACCAGCCATTCCGGCAGCCGCTTAGATCGTGTCTACGTTACGCGCTGCCTGCAACATGACATCCATGACGCAGAACTAAGGCCAGCTGCCTTCACTGACCATTCGGTTTATATCTGCACGACCGGCCTCCAAAGGCAACAAGTGTGGCGAGGCCATGGCATATGGAAGATGAACGTGGCCCATCTTAAAGCTCCGGAGTGTCATCAAGTTATCGAAAAAGTTTGGAATGATTGCGTAAGGCGTCGACGGTCTTATCCCACGGCATTAAGATGGTGGTTAGAATATACAAAACCGGCGATACGGCGTGCTTTCATTGCGTTGGGGCGCGAACGATCACGGTGGAAATGGCAAACATTAAACTTTTATTTCACGATATTAAGAGAATGCACATATCAGGCCCCTTCACTGGACCGACAAATTATGGTTCAACGAGCAAAGGCTAAAATCGTAGCTCTTATGCGCTCCCATCTCACGACACAAAATGACATAGCACATGCCTTCGCTGATTATTATACCCGATTATACTCCGAAGAAGAATTAGAGCGGGAGGCCCTCCATGAAGTCACCACCACGCTGTTCGGGTCGCTAGATCAAGAGGCGCAGGCGATACTGCAGGAAGAAATCACTGAGGACGAAGTGGTCGATGCCATAGGCAAGGTCGCCCTCAATAAGTCGCCGGGGCCTGACGGAATACCTTTGGAATTTTATCGGGCTTTCCAACAACTGATTGCACCCTGTTGGACGGAAATTTGTCGCGAACTCATGTCTCCTGAAGTGCCTCTTCCGCCAGCCTTTGTCGAGGACCTCATCATCCCCATACCTAAAACATCACGCAGAACAAGAATCAGATAATATCGCCCCCCTAACACTACTTAATTGTGATTTTAAGATCTTCACACGACTGATGACGGCACGAATTAAAAAAGTTCTGCATCGCGTGGTGTCATCTGACCAGACATCCCTCGGCGGCGACAACAACATCCAGACGGCACTCAGTGAATACCGCGATTCGATCGCACTGGCGAAAGCATGTCGTCTCCGTGGAGCTATGATTTCCATAGACTTCGATCGTGCCTTTGATAGGGTCAGCCACACCTACATTAAAGAACTGCTGACACAAATGAATTTCCCACAGCCCTACATAACCATAGTGATGCGACTTTTACACGGGGCCACTTCTAAAGTGCTAGTTAACGGTCGTTTGATTGGACCCCTTACTATTAAAAGATTCGGCAAGGATGTCCTTTGTCCACGATCATATATGCCATGGCACTTGAACCATTTCTCAGCGGCCTCCGACAACGCCTGACAGGCATTACGATGTGTGGTTATACATTTCACTGCAAAGCATATGCCGACGACCTTATATTGGTGGTGAGGAACAGCAACGACGTTAACGAGGCTTTGGACTGGATCAATCGATACAGTGCCGCTACGGGTAGCCGCATGAATTTGGCCAAATCCGTCGCCTTGAATATAGGCACAGGACTACCTGCCGACTGCGTTGCGCCATTCCCGTTACGGGACAGAATCAAATATTTGGGAATCGTCTTCACGAATGATGTACGACGCACGGCGGCACTCAACTTTAAGAGGTTGCTCATAGCCATACGAAATGGTGTCAGAGCGAACGCACTGCGAACATTAAATATGATTCAACGTGTCGCTTATATAAATATATACTTGGCGTCACGCATTCCACACTATGCACAGCTTCTACCGATGCCAAAAATGATCGCCCGACGCATACTGGCAGCATTTGGATACTTCGTCAGTATGGGAGCCCTCTTCAAGATCCGATATGAGGCTCTGACACTACCAACTTGTAGAGGTGGCCTCGGGCTTGTTCACGT
Source organism: Locusta migratoria (assembly GCA_026315105.1). NCBI lineage: Eukaryota > Metazoa > Arthropoda > Insecta > Orthoptera > Acrididae > Locusta > Locusta migratoria. The sequence goes on along the minus strand of CM048751.1, from coordinate 345,382,314 downwards.
TTACGATCGAACAGTGGCTCACTATATTAGCGCGACATTGAAAATATGGAGAAGACAACACCAGAGGCTGTCCGGAATCTTGATAGACGAACTGGCACTAGCTTCCCGACAAGCGCCAGTGATGGTGCAGAACATTTCTCCACCGTTTCAACATATCAGAGAGTTTTTCCTAGAATATAGCTATGTTATGACGGAGCTACCAATCAACAGAACAGCGACAGATCGCGACATCTACCGGATACTTACGAGCAGGCGCCCCGCCAACCCTGTGGAAACATGGCACCCCACGATCCACTGGCCGGTGGTGTGGCGGACAGTTCATCATGCCACACTTGACACGGAAACGAGAACAACATGGTACATGGTGGTTAACGGTAAACAAGTAACTGGATCCCGCCTCCATGCCATCAATATGGTGAACTCTCCGTTGTGCCAAGTATGTCAGGTTCTAGACGACGACGCTCACCGTCTCATGTGCGGGACCTCTGAGGAAGTATGGCGGCTAGTGACGAAGATGATTGGCTTTCTACTGCGCGTCGGACAACAAAATATCGACCCCAAAATCGTCCTATTTCCAGACAGAACATATTACCCACGAGCCAAAACGAACGCGGTGACATGGCTCCGAGCCCAGGCGGTGTATTAATTACTTCGCGACGGCGCGAAACAAGTGCTGGACTTCTGGAACCATTTACAAGAACTACATATGGCGCTGGTACGGAACCCGAAGTAGCAACAATATTTTTCTAATTTTCTGGGCAGTGCGTTACGAGATCCTCCAAGCAGCTGAAACGTCCCGGGTATGAGAAGCTGATATGATAACGAAGAAGAGGCATATGATGAACAAGATGAAACGGTTACCCTTTACCATAAAACGAGAAGACGTGCCTGACGGCAGAAGCACTGGAGTTGACCGCCCGGAAACTCACTTCCCACTCAGAAGTTTCTTTACTTTAATGTTTTTCGTTTTTAGTTCTGCATGCACACGCTACATCCGTTAGTTAAGACCGCATGGAGGTTAATTGCGTTATGTTAAAGTGAAACACAATCATTATCATTTCAATAAAACAAAGGAAGAGGAAACCCTAATCTGGGCGAGTGGAAAATCATAGAGAAGCTTGAGAGAAATACAGCACTGTACATGTATCTTCTTTTTCAATATGTTTGATGTGTGCCAGGAAAAGGCTGTTTTACTTTGATGAAATTAAACTAATGAAAATAAACTAATGAACATATAAATCCCCAAGACCACATCCTCCTCCTTCCTATATAAAAAAATAATAACAATAAAAATAAAAACAAGGAAAAAATAAAAAAAAATGCGGTAAAAGATTGGATTCGTTTTGAGAAGGTTGCGGGTTCAACTCCACTCGGCGGTAAATTTTTTTCTACTCATTGGCAATGCGTACACCTGCATATTGTTTCCGTAGGGATTGTGAGGACAAGATCAGATTAATTACAGCACGCACGGAGGTATTTAAACAATCATTCTTCCCACGCTGAATACGTGAATGGCATGGGGAAAAAACCTAGTAACTGGTACAGTGGGAGGTACCCTCTGCCATGCACTTCACAGAGGTTTGCAGAGTATTGATGTACATGTAGACTGACGTCACAATTAACCGCGACATCATGTAGGTTATTTTATTATATTATATAAGCAAAAAAAGAAAGGGCATTGGATGAAATTCGGGAATACATGCATTTAAAACTGGACTGTAGTTAACGCGTACTTGGGGACGTTGTGTATGTAAATCAATACTTCCATTCTTTTGCAGTTGATCAATTACATGCACCGAGGTGACATTCATAGAAGAAACAGGGAAAACAATAATTTTGATCGCATCTTGCGTACGTTATGAACGCCGCCCATTTACAGTTTAATGTCTCCATAGAAAAACAAACTTCATCGCACAGTCCAGCAGCGAACCACGGCATAAAGCAGCATCTTGCTAAATACTTGCGAGGACAGCTGGTGATGTATAATGGGATGTAGTTTTTAGCAAGCTTCTTGGGAAGTGATTTCTTCTTCTTTCTCGATTAGGTATGTGCAGTTTTGAATTTTATTTATTAAATTTTTTAAACTGGCGATAAAAATATACATCGCAATGTTGCACTAGAAACGTGCGTACATTTGGGGGAAATTACTTTGATAATGCATGTTGGCAATCCGTCTTCGTCTTGGAACAGTTTGTCATATATTTGTAGATTTTTTTTATCCTCCCCAAGAGTCAGTCAACAGAGGACATTTATTCTCTTGTACGGCTTCAAGACATCAGTTAAATATATTTTGTACAAATCTTTTGTTAGTTTACCGGATTTTGAAGAAGTGATTATAAAATTTGTATATTTTGCCGCGTTCCATGCTGATGTTGTGCACGTATAAATACAAAATAACATATATGATGTTGCGGTTAATTGTGAAAGGAGTAGTGTACGCATTGCAAAGGATACAAAAAAAAAAAAAGAATATTTGCCGCCGGGCGAAATCGAACACGCGAGCCTTTTAATACAAATGCGATCTCTTACCTCCTTTTATTTATTTACTAGCTTATGCCCGTGCTTCGCAACGGTTGTTAAAGAAGGTCCTGTGAATATCATGGTTCTTTGGGTTCAGGACGTAGGTCAGCAAAAACACAATCCTTTTTGGATGTCAAATTTAAGTAGAAGTCATTGTCGAAAACGATGAATGGTCATAAAGTTTTTCATACTAAGAGTGAAATTAAATTAAGTCCGTGCTTCGGAACAATGTAAATTCAACGTTAGGTTGTGTTCATAAAGTTACACATTGCAACAGCAGCGCTGAAAGCGGCTGGCAAATGACATTTCTGAAAACTATATTGGATAAGTGCGAATATTGATTTGTAACAGTTTTCACAAGTATCTTCTTGAATAGGAATTTGGAATGAATTGTAAGACTGTGTGAATCATGAGACTCTGTACAAAAGAGTTTCGCGTGAAAGTGCTGGTCATAATGAGATGTGACAACAACGGATGTATCTGATTCGGTAAAATTTTACTTTCTATCCTGGCGGCCTCGTGTTTTTATGTTGGCAACATCAATAACACGATATAAAATCGTTACAAAGATGACCGAACCACATAGAGAGTAGATAAATACTGCTGTTCCTGCTGAATGCCTGATTTTACGACAAAATATTTGCGTGTCACGCGATTGACTTATGACGATGTCACATGATTCTCGTTATTAAACATCTGTAGCCAACATTATCACAGGAGGCCGCCGGGATATGAGTAGGACTACGTCGCATAGTTTTCCTTGACCCAGCTGTCAAACGATAACACCTTTCACAGCAGAGAATGTCGCGGCTATATGTATCAGAGATCACTGTTTAGCACAGACCAGTGAGCTTACTGGCACAGGCATATTAATATCTATGGCCTAAGAGACATTCATTAATGTATGTCTGTGTTTCCACCACGCTTCCACGACAGTGATCAATGTTCCACTAGTATTTTTATCTTTGAGTCTATCTGGATTTTTATCTTTGTTTTGTGTCTCTGTTCATAATCGATAATGTGTGGTTGACGGAAACATGTGATCTATTTAAAAAAAAATGCGTATTTGATATTCCTCGTCGTTATTAAAGTCTGAAAGGACCGCATTGTCTGAAGATTGAAAGAATAAACAGATTTTGACTCGTACCGTAAAGATCGTAAGTCACAGAGTATATAGCTTTTCCTAAGAGTATTTATTGCATATTTTGCAAACTTTTGCTCGTCACACTCACCCACTGCCACGCACCGCGACCAAACTCCCTTACTAACATCATTAGACCAAGGGCTATGTACCACCACAACCACGAGTGGGTGGCAGTATGTGGTCATGGAGAAAAGTCTGTCAGCACGTACACACACAAGCCTTTTATATATAGATACAGATTTATTTAGTAATTTTTTTTTTTTGGGGGGGGGGGGCAGTTCTGAGAGTTGCGTACGCTGATCGTGTTTGTTCGTTCTTGTTCGACGTGTTCTTGGATCAGCTTTTTTTTTTATTATTATAGACAGCGTCGAGTCCTTTGTGCGGGCGCTCTGAGCCAAGCAAACTCTCTCAGGTGCCGTTGAAAAGGTGCATATGATGATAGAGCCGAATCAAAATTCCTTTTATTTCCTAAAAGCTTAGTTCTCTGGAGGTCCCACTTTCATATCTCTCCACGCCCTACATGAACCATAAATTTAAACGAATTCGTCGATGACGAGTAGGCGTCCTCTCCTTGTCAGACAGAAATGTCAGGAACCAGCTGCTTCAGTTTTCATTGCGCTTTCTGAAACAAAAAAAAAAAAAAGCGGTCGCAATTGTGGGCTTTTAAAACAGAACAAGCAAAATCACTATACCCAGTCCAGTCTCTCATCCTAACGAAGTTTTCAGAAACAGCGTCTCCCATGCATTGCCTCTGTCTACTTGACTCTATTCCTCTGCCTCATTTTCTCCGTTTGGCATTTCTCCTACTGTCACTACCTCTATGCCTTTTCCTCTCACACGCACACACTGCGTCTTTCTATCTCTCTACAAATGTCCTTGCACATGGTTTGCTCACGATTGTAATCTTTAGACCATGATTTTCGCACGGCCAGTTGCATCTAGATTGCACACCAAAAAAGTATACATTTCTAGTACAAACAGAGAAACAAAGAATTTCTATCCGCTCGGCTTAAGGTGAGTTAATGAAATAAATGTAATTTCCCATTTGTCTTAAACACAAGTGTTTTTTCCTTTCCTTGGGTGTGGCATGGCACTGTAGCTCTGGATAAAACATCTACAATGTCACACGATATTCTCTGTCCATCCACCAGAAGTTATCTGCCCGTATTAATCGGTGCTGCCTATGCGAAGCCCTAGCGGGTCGCTAGTATGCAATAATTACTTTTTTTTCACCTAGCCGGTTTCAACAGAAAATCTACCATTTCGTATGATTTTAAAATGTCCGCTTGTCTCTTGAAAACGCTTATTTGGAGGTAAAAGTAATTATAAAATACATCGCGATCCTGGTTGAAAACTATTATTAATATTGCAACGCACATTTCTGGATCTAACTATTTACATCCGAATTGATTCAAGCGCTCTAAATACCTTTCAGAATTCATTTATTGAGGTCACAATCTGTCCTTTCAGGTAAATTACCGCGAGGGACGATGTAAGAAAAATGTTGCTGTTTCGTGCGTCCATCTGGGTATGAAATAACAATTTTCTATTTTGTTCTGGTGGAGCCGCATGATGAGTGGTGTCACGTTTGTGTGTGTTGTCATTGATGGAAACTAATAATTGCTGGAGCCCACCCAAGTTCTTCCTGCAGACATTTGTTCAAGGATGACATAGCTTCACAATGTATGAATTCACTTATGAAAGTTGTTATTAACAGTCCGACTCAGGTCAAAAGCAACGGCACTGGGCATAGCTACAACATTAGGAGAAAGGGTGATATTCACAATTCAAGGTTAAATCTAACTGCGGCACAGAAAGGGTAGAGTTATGCTGTCACAAAAGTATTTGGTCACTTAAGAAGTAGCATCGAAAGTTTGAGAGATACCTAAGTAGTATTTAAAAAGAACTTAAAAGAATATTTGAATGGCAACTTCTTCTAAACATTAGTTAAATTTTCAAATAAACTTGGTAATATCGCAAAAATAAATAAATAAATAAATAAATAAAATAATTAAAACTTAGAATATTGAGTGTCATCAATTAATTTTTTATTAAACTGACACATTCCACATAATTGATAAATGTCGTGTTTATGATCTATGGAAGAAGTATTAATCTAATCTACTCTAGTCTAGAGAGTAAAGCCAATGCCAGGACACTACCTCTTAAGCGACGCATACTTTTTTGATGACGGAACGTACCTCTTCAGTCGTGCGATTCCTCTCTTTTTTCTTTCTTTCTTCCACTCCCCCCTCAGTACCACCGGCTCTTCTCGCGCTCCTAGCCATAAAAACCGGTAGGCCGACGTATTAGCTTTTGTTTACGACTGCAAGCAGTTCCAAAAACACGACGTCAAGTCATAAATAGTATCGACTTCGCGGCAGTATATATCGAACGGGGTTGTGCAGCAAATTACATTGGTATACGGACAGACCGCATTGATTATAAGGAATTACCGCTTGAAAAGCGGAATTTAAGATAAGGATTTTGTGAAAAACGACGTGTCAGTATACGTTTTATCACGTTTTCACAACTTGTGAAGTAAGCTGAATTTATATTGGTTTCACAATAGATACATACACTGATCAGTCACAACACATGTTCACATACCTGTTAACCGGTATGTCCACCTTTGTAAAACGTAAACTTTCACGGCAAAAAATGTCAGTTTTGTTAATATTTTCCGGGCTATATGCCATGGTTTTGCGGACTTGTTAACAAAACTCATCGTTTCCACATCTGCGGAGGACATCCTCAAGGGGGATCGTGGCTATTTTGACCGTCCGATACACATCCTGGCACGTTACTGACTGCCGCCGAATTCCGTTTACGCATGTTCGCGCGCAGAGGTGTGACGTCAGATGTTTTGGATCGGCGCACGCAATTCGCCGTTGCCGATTGCCGTTTTCCGTTGTTAATATCGTCCCAAGGCGAAAGACTTTTACATTTCTACTTCAACAATAGAATACAGATTTCATTCAGTTTCACGCCCTCCTCCACCTTACTGAAATTCCCCGATAGGGTGCTTTACAATTTCTATAGCCTCTCTGTAAGTATTTCGTGATAACCGCTTGTGGCTGCCAAAACCTGACTCAAGGTGATCTCCTGGTGGAAATGCATATTCAGAAACAGCTGATCTGTAAATCTCCCCCTTGTGATCTTCTAGTCGTTTTTTGTCTGTTATTTTTGTGGTACCCACGTATACGTCTCCACAACTACACGGAATCCTATAGATTCCTACTTTTTCCAATGGTTTGCCGATTGCAGGTGATCCTGTATCTTTCGAGTAGGTTTTTATATTAAGGTGATATTCCGTTTCGTCGAAATTTTACCGATGCGTTCGGTGACGTCTTTAATAAAAGACTTTAGATTTCACAGAAACTTTTTCATTGTTCTGACTTCTACGTGGCAGTCTTAACGGTCTGTTTATCTCTGTGGACGAATAGCCATTCTTCTGTAAAGCATTAATCAGGTTTTTTAGTGCCTCGTGGAGTAGTTCCGGTTCGCAGATGTTATTTGCTCTGTCCGCCAACGTCTTTATTAAACCCCGCTTTTGTTGTGGTGGTGGTTTGAATCCCGGTGCAGATAACGGTCTGTGTGTGTGGGCTTCCAATAAACTGTATGGCCCAAGCTGCCATTCCACCCTTTGAAAACTGAAACGTGAAGAAGATTTAGTTTTCCGTCTGCCTCCTTTTCAATGGTAAACTGAAATTCAGATCGCTAGAGGGCGTTTGAAGTACATCTGCACACACTAGTCAATTAATGCCATTAAATTACAGGTAGGGTGTGATGAGCCCTGATGTCCCGTTGAATCACATCCCCCATGCGTTCCATCGGATTTAGATTTGGCGAGTTAGGGGGTCATCACATCAATTGCACGTCACCGATGTGTTACTCGAACCACTCCATCACACTCCTGGCCATGTGATCTGGTGCATTACTGGAAAATTCCACTGCCTCCAGAAAATACGATCGTCATGAAGGGGTACGTGGACTGCAAGCAGTATAAGACACTTTTTGTCTGGACGGCATTTAGCTTAGAAGCTGGTCGAAAAAGACTTTTCACATTATATTCCCGGAAAATACGACCAATCGGTCGGAAATGCTTCCTGCGAAAGGCAAAAAGGCCATAGATTTAGGAGCCACTTCGTTGCTATTATCAAATGTTCAAATGTTTGTATAGCTTATAGCACTTAACTACGGGGTCATCAGTCCCTAAACTTACAAACTATTTATGAACTAGCTAACACTAAGTACGGCACAAATATCCATGCCCGAAGGGGGATGAACCCCCGACCGTAGTGGCCGTGCAGACCGTGACTGACACGCCGCAGTCCCCTCGGCCACCGCGGCCGGCGTTACTATTGTCACTCACCCGTTGCACTTCAGGTTGACAGCGCAATGCACGTTATATCTGCCTCTCACTATAACCATTTTGACGAAAGGTGACATCGAGATTGGGCAACTCAACTGACAAACTTTCAGGTTCTGAAATGACATGGGTCTTGGGAACCAAGGTACGAAGTACTACATCACGCTGAGCTGAATGGTGACAACTATTAGCTCGCAGGAGATATAAATCATTGTGAGCAGGCTTGTCCTAATGTACCATCTATTTTCCTTTCGACCAACACATCAAGGAAGGGAAGGCAGCTATTCTTTTCTACCTCCATAGTGAGCTGAATATTCGGGTGGATTGAATTTAGGTGTTCCAAAAAACCTTTTAAATTCTCACTACCAAGAGACCAAACGACAAACGTGTCGTCTACATATCTGAAAAAAGCACGCAGATTTCAGGGTCGCTGACTCTAAAGCAAGTTTGTTGAAATCCTTCATGAAAAAATTGGCCACAATAGGTGACAACTCCATCTGTTTCTTCATAGTACTGACCATTGAATAAAAAGTAATTGTAAGTCAGCACAAGACGAAAAAGATTTGTTAACTCGACACCAAACTTAGCTTCAATTAACTGCAATGAATCAGATAGTGGAACGCGAATGAAGAGAGACATCACATCAAATCACACTAAAATATCAGTCATTCAAACGCAATCCCTGCAATCGACGTAAGAAATTCGCCGAGTACTTAATGTGGTGTTCATACCTACCTTCTGTTGAACTCAACAAAGTGGCAATATGTTTTGCGACTCGATATGTTTGAGCATCAATGTTAGTACTCTGTACTCTGCTCACCATTGATGTCTGACTTTAGTTCCGCCCTAGTTTGTCACTTATCCAGAGTCACCAGTTTGCCCAGCCTACTACCTCCAACATCTGTAATAATGGGGTGGCCGCCAAATGTTTCGGGACTTGTTGAAGACATCACAGAACTCCCCAACATTAAATAGTTGTGCAGATTCCGAAATGCTCGTGTCGAGCCTCCGGCTCTTCAGAATGTGCCTTGGATCAGACTCTGATAGATCGCGCGCCTTCCACATTTCCACATTCTTCACATGAACAGTACGCACGTGCACTGTGCATGAGTCTGACTATAGTCTGCGTCACGTGGGAAGATGGCCCAGTTTTGAGCAGTTCTGCACATCCCTCTCCATTGCCGCATTAGCAGCCAATAATATTCATTCTCTAGGCGCGTGACTGGCCGCGAGTTGCGCAGTGTTTCTCCCGCAGGCTCAACTGTTGGCGTTCGGGCGTAGCTCCTCCCCTTCACGCTTCCCCAATTGCTCCGCTTCTACGCCTTGCTACATGACGCCAACTACAGTCGTCATTCCTCATCAGGTGACGCTGGTTTCGCCTGACGGTCTTATATCTAGGTGATCATAATGTTCTGGCTGATCGGTGTACAGACCAACACACACACACACACACACACACACACACACACACTCGCGCCAGTGCTCATCCCGTCACGATGGTCATCCACTGTCACGTTCAGGAATGCTGGCACAGCAGCGACATTTGATACAGTTAGAGCCAGTGTTCGTAAATATTGTGCCACCGCCTATCCTATTCAACCAAACGCTGGTGGCTAAAGTTTCGAAATGCCTACTTACTGTTCCTAGACCGTATAAATGTCCTACGTCAGGGTGTCATGACGAAATTCGAAACATTAGTGTCAAGCTTCTCAGTGACTGTAGTACGATTATAGACTTGTAACATAAGCAATTTTTCCGACCTGAAGTGAAGATTGCCGGCCGCGGTGGCCGAGGGGACTTCAGTCACGGTCTGAACCGCCACTACGGTCGAGGGTTCGAATCCCCCCTCGGGCATGGATATTTGTGCCGTCCTTAGTTGTAGGCAGTTCATAAGTAGTTTGTAAGTTTAGGGACTGATGACCCCGTAGTTAAGTCCCTTAAGCTTAACAAACATTTGAACATTTTTGAAGTGAAGATTACTTACAAGGAAAGTACTTGGGCTCGAACAAACCCTTCTTCCTGAAGATGGTATTAGTGTAGAAGATGAATCATTTGCATGCTTTCTCGTATCTGCTATGGTACAGAAATGTTAGATACTGTTGTTACAAACTCATAGTAATGATAATGACGAACAACTAATTGCAAGCGGTAGTGCTACGGTAAGTGCGGAAAGAGGCGATGGAAGCAGTGACAGTGAATACCAACAGTCTTCCGAGAAGAATGTTAAAGTTGCAACTATCATCACGGCTTTTGATGACAATTCGCTAGATAACATGTACAATGATTATTACATAAGTTATAGTTAAGATATCTGCATTACGTATGGCGTCTACAATTACATCTACAGTGCTATCTAGAGCATGGTTGCAGACTTTTGCAGAAAAACTACACCCACCAACACATTGAGGTGTACTTCATACAGATATGTTTTTTCGAGCCCATGAACTTTCCTTGTTAGGTGCTTTTTTAATTTTTTTTATTTATTTATTATTTTTATAAGCTTAACGACGTATTTGTTGTTTGAAGATCAGTTATGCGCCATTATAAACATTATGCGGGCAGTACAAAAAGCATACAATTTAGAACATGGCCTGCCTGAAGCAGCAACCGTATTAACGTAATTTAGTATGTAAAATCCTCCGTCTGATGCTGCTTTGAGCGCCGACACGTCGGCAGCCCATAGCGGCCAGCCAGTACATTTTGTTGTTCTGTTCCGACTGCTAGTTCTAGTTCTTAACTAGCTAGTACGTTTTATAAGTAACTTTATATAAAATGAGCACACTTAGCTCTATGTATAAACGTTTTGTTGTTATAGTTTTATTTCTGGCGAAGACAGCTATAGAGGTGCTCTACATAAAGTTCCATCATTTCAAAGCAGCTTGTGGGGCTGCATTTTCTTACACATTATATTAGTAAAAAATCGGTAAATAGACGTTACGTCTGGAGTCTGCTGTACACCTACTGAAGAACATTATCAAAAGTACTTGATTCCTTAACATAGCTTCGTAATCGTCATATTCATCATCATACAAGATTTTAAAGCGACTTACCATATTTGACATGAGGCGCTATGCTACGATCCACGAGGCCGTTCCCCGTTGAGGGTTCGAATGCCCCGTCGGACATGGCTGTTTGTTTCGTCTTTAGTATAAGTTAGTTCATAAGTAGTTTATAAGTTTAGGGACTGATGTCCCCTTAAGCTTCGCAATCATTTGAACATTTGTCAGCCCATCTCCATAGTAAGCAAGAGACCGCCGCACGGGTTTGGCTGCGTGGTCTGGAGCGTCACGTTGCGGATCGAGTGGTCTCTCGTGCAGGAGGTTAGAGTCCTCCATCGGGCATGTGTGTGTGTGTGTGTGATGTGTGTTGTCCATAGTTTATGTTGGTTTTAGTACGAGGGTACGTCAATTATTATCTCCAAAGTAGTTATAAAATGTTTTTGTTACCAAATAGGAAACTTGCAAGAACATCATTTTTCAACATGTTCTCCTTGCGTTTCAACGCATTTTGTCCATCGTTGTTCAAGCGTACTCATTACCTCGTAAAAGAAGGTTTTCGGTTGAGCTGCGAGCCACGAATGCACCACTTCATTCACTGCTTAGTCCAAGGTAATCGACGTCCTCTTAATGTCTGTTTGAAAGCACTAAACAAATAATAGTCAGAAGTGGCAAGATTGGGACTACATGAATGAGGATCAAGTACTTCTAATTTGAGTTTCTGGAGCGTTTCAGCAGTGTGGGCAGCAACACACCACTTTGCGACAGCAATACTCGGCGTTTGCTTCGAACTGCAGGCATTAGCCTGGCAGTAAACGTCTCACTGTAACGTACACTGTTTATTGTTGTGCCTCTTTCTCCATAATGTTCCCGAACTGGACGTTGTGCGTCAAAAGAAAGACCGGACAGCTGGGTCTTTAACTATTTTTGCACGGCGAATTTAGATGTTTCCATACAATACTCTGCCGTTTACCCTTCGGCTCGTAAAGATGGATCCATGTGTCGTCACCAATAATGATCGTGTCTTAGAAGTTACCACAACGATCCAAATGTTTTTACCGATGTCCAAGGGCATTTATTTATACAAGTGTGTGAGTTGTTTTGGGACCCATATTGCACAAACTTTATAAAACCCAAGTCTGTTGTGGATGATTTCGTAGGCAGAACCGTGACTAATTTGCAGACGATGAACCAATTCGTCAATAGTTAATCGTCTGTGCGAGAGAATCATTTGACGTTAATGCTCAATGGTTCCTTAATTTGTGGCGGTAAACGGTCGTTCGGCTCCTTCATAGTGCATAACACTTGTGCGGCCTTTTCGGAATTTTTCAATCCATTCGTAGACACTCCGTTATGGTAAAACACTGTTCCCATATTATAACGAAAGTCTTAGACGAATTTCGACCACGGATACGCCTTCAGACCACAAAAAACTGATCACTGAACGTTACTCTTTTATGGTAGACGGCGGATCAGCTATGATTAACAGCAAGGCAGCGATAACGAAACTAATCAAACAGCTTGGAAATTGCAAAGATATGTGTTGCTGTTGTTGTGGTCTTCATTCCGCAGACTAGTTTGATGCAGCTCTCCACGCTGATCTGTCCTGGGCAAGTCTCTTCATCTGAGAATGCGTTCGGCACCCTACACCCTTTTGAATCTGCTACTGTATTCCTCCCTCGGTCTCCCTCTACGATTTTTACCCCACACACTTCCTTCTAATGCTAAGCTGAAAATTCCTTGATGTCTCAGTATCTGTCCCACCAAACTATCCATTCTCTTAGTCAGGATATGCCAGAGACTTCTTTTCTCCCCAATTCGGTTAAACACCTCCTCATTTGCTACGTGATCTACCCATCTAATTTTCATCATTCGTCTATAGCACAACATTTCGAAAGCTTCTATCATCTTTTTGTCTGAACTCCTTATCGTCCACGTTTCACTCCCATTCAATGCTACACTTCAGACAAATGTTCTCAGAAAGGACTTCCTAACATTGAAATTAATATTGGATGTTAACAAGTTTCGCTTCTTTAAAAACGCTTTGCTTCCCATAGTCATTCTGCATTTTATATCTCTTTTACTTCGGCCTTCGCCGGCCGCGGTGGCCGAGGGGACTGAGGCGCTTCAGTAACGGTCTGCACGGCCACTACGGTCGGGGGTTCGAATCCCCCCTCGGGCATGGATATTTGTGCCGTCCTAGTTCGTAAGTAGTTCATAAGTAGTTTGTAAGTTTAGGGACTGATGACCCCGTAGTTAGGTCCCATAAGATTTACAAACATTTGCACATTTGAACATTTGAACTTCGGCCTTCAGAAGTTATCTTTCTACCCAAATAACAAAACCCATCTATTACTTTTATTGTCTCATTACCTAATCTAATTCCTTCTGCAGCAAAGACATAAAAATATATAAACAAAGCATTCGCCATCAACGTAATACAACAATACTGCCAAAATAAAATAAAAAATAACTGAATTGCGGGTAGTAATTGACTTACCCTAGTAGTTTGTAAATATACGGAACAATGATATAAGCAATTTGGTCTCTCAGAATTACAAATATGTGAACATTAGGAAGAGACCCGGGTTTGAACCCCGGCAGGCCAGTAATTTTTGGCTTTCCCCATTGATCTAATTGAATACCGCCTGGTACCCAATGTCGATAATTCCATTAAGTCTTGAAGAGTATTTTCGATGAAAATTTGAGGTACATATTACATTATCACAAGTTAAGAATGTACTTGACAAGATCTTGGCATATACATCCCTACCAAATAATTTAGATCGCCCCCTCGCTTGAAAATGTCAAGCATATACAGTATTACGAGCGACTATCATCCGAAAGTACTTCGCCAGTTGACTACATCAGCGGTGATTTTCCTTTGGAATCGATAACAGGTAACGAGATCCAATGACGCGAACGAAATTCCTGTGCTGGGATAACGGCCGAAAAAGGTAGGAATGTAGAGCTATAAAACGGAATGCTTTGAAGAGGAGTCCGAGGTAATCTGCATTTTTCAATACGCACGCACGGAATCCGTACCACATTCTCTCTGCCGCGTGTGTGCGTATCAAATTCTCTCTCTCTTTAATTTTTTTCTAGCATTCTGGCGTATCAACAACCAGTCATGTTAAAATATCTTTCAGTTACCGTTGTATTATGTGTCCGCAGCGTTTCGATGAGCAGCAAAATATGAATGTAGCTTCATACTTGTGTCTCTTCCCTTGAAAATGAAAAAAAATACGGGGTATTTCAGGAGGAATAGTAAATATTTTAGGAGGTGGTAGTACAGAGTGCTGCAATAAAAGTGCCATGTAACATGTGTCCAGTTTTTATTGGGTTCAGAGATACAGCTGTTCGGAGGACATTTTCGTTGATTCTTCCGTCTGTTCTTGGTATAATTTTTTGTACGTATTAATAGTTTAGTTTTATTTAGTTCAACGGTTTTCGGCTTACAAGGCGATCTTCAGAGATTAACCGTTTAACTAAAAAATAAATAAACTTGTAGAATGTACACAAAATTGTGCTTTTTAATCAGTATGATAATAGTACACGAAGCATTGGCGGAAGAATCAGTCAAAATGTCCTTGTTTGCATTTTCTTTAAGTCTGTTTGGGTTACAAACTAGCAGTTGTATCTCCGTAAGCAATATAAATTGGCCACATGTTATATGGCTTTTTTATTGCTATTCGACTTACTACCATCTCATAACGTATTTACTATTCCTGTATATCTTCATAATTGATTCACTTACTCTTTAAAGTCATAATGTAGTTGCGCTTACTTCTTCTTTGTTTGTAATTGTTCTTTTTAAGGTGTTACTTCACTTTCTGATTCACGTTCGTATAAAGTCTATGTGTATCTCCTCGGTACATGTTATTATCTAAGGCATCATGCTACGGACTGGGCGGTCGCTACCGTCAGAAGTTCGAGTCTTCCCTCGAGTATGGATGTGTGTGTAGTGTTTGTTAGTTTAAGTAGTTTGTAAGTGTACGGACTGATAACCATAAGATTTGTTGTTATTGTTGTTTTTGTTTAGAGGGGGACTAAACTGCTAGGTCATCATCATGACCATAACAGTTTGGTCCAATAGGTTCAATGTTTTTAAAGTGATGGGACCTAACTGCAGAGGTCATCGGTCCCTAAACTTACAAACTACTTAAAATAAGTGATTCTAAGAACAATACATAGACCCATGCTCGAGGGAGGACTCGAACCCCCGACGGCGAACGGCCGCGCGCACCACATCAACGCGCCTTAGCGCGCACGGCTGTTCTGCCGCGGTGGTCCATTAGATTTACAAAAATTTGAAAATTTTATAACATTTACATTAATCTTTTATATCAACAAATATAAGTTTTCAGGTTTTATTTTTCTCGTATCCATTCTTAGTCTTATATCGTCTTTACTTCGGCCTTCAGAAGTTATTTTGCTACGTAAATAAGAAAACTCATCTACTACTTTTATTGTCTCATTAGATAATGTAATTCCTTCAGCATCGGCTGATTTTCTGACAATAACTTCAATCTGTGTCTGACAGAACTACAATGTCTTCTCCTTGAACTTCAGTTTATTTTCCAAATTTATTCTTTACATCCCTTCACAGCTTGCTCAGTGTACGGATTTAATAAAATTGGGGAAAGGCTACGACCCTGTCTTACTCCCTTCCCTACCACTGCGTAATAGTTGTAAATAACTCTGTGTTCACTGTATTTCCCCCTGTTACCTTTAGAATTGGAAACAGAATATTCTAATCATTATTCTCAACAGCTTTCTCGAAATCTACAAAAGCTGAAAACGTAGTTTTGCCCTTCCTTAACGTATGATCTAAGACAATTCGAAATGTGAGTATTGTCTCGCTTCTTCCTACATATCTCCTAAATCCAAATTGATGTTCCCCGAGGTCTGATTCGACCAGTTTTTCCATTCGTCTGTAAATAATTCATTTTTTTTTTTTTTTTTTTTTTTTTTTTTTTTTTAATGAAAGCACATTTGTTGTCTAATATATCTCTTAATGCATTCTGTTGTTTCAGCTTCTCCCACAGACAGTACGAATCTTAGAACATGTAAAGAAGATTGATTCACTGTCAATAACCAATAAAACTGATTGGGTTGTAGACTATTAATAGTTAACAAATAAATGATCAATATTGATCGAACAGTCCCTCGGTGTACTGCCGATTGGGGAGTCCAACGGCACGTTGGGAACTATGAACCGTCAGTGAACTTGTCGACAGTAAAATCAAGAAATATATAGAATATATGTAGAATCATAAGATATCAATCTCTTAACTAGAATGTAAAATGTTCCTGTGACAGCACAACAAATGAGATGTCCTGGCCAGAGTTAAAGATGTAAAAGAGGATAAACAACTTCTGGGACTAGTTGACAGTTTCAAAAACATACTCGTGCATGTATAAAATCAAATGTTTGTTAAGATTAAGGGACTTAACTGTGGGGTCATCAGTCCCTAAACTTACAAATTACTTATGAACTACCTTATACTAAAGACGACACAAACCTTCATGTCCGAGGGGGGATTCGAACCCCCGACCGTAGTGGCCGCCGCATTCTCCTCGGCCACCGCGGCCGGCTACGTGCATGTATAAAGTGACATATAATGTTACGTCCTGTAACTTGAGCCAGGGCTAATGTCATCCAGCGTGGCACTTTTTATATCGTGCAATATGTCACTGTATACTATTGAAGTATAGTATGCAGGAATACTTGCAATTACAGGTGCTCCCCAGTTTAGAGTTCACTGCGGTGGGGAATTAGTGTCCAATCTTAAGAAGGTGCGAATCTGACAAGATTTTTTGATATAAATGTTTTCGAAGCTGCTACGAAGTCTAAAATGTACTTCTCTTCGTCTATACCTCACGAGCGGGGTGGTGCAATAATTAGTGCACCGTACTCGCAGTTGGGGGGGGGGAATCATCTATGGGTAGCGGAGGGTATTTTGTATAGAATTACTTCTTCCTTCCATTCCAGTCGCGTATCGTTCGCAGGAAAAACGATTGCCGTAAGCCCCCAGAGTGGGGCCTAATATCGCTCATTTTATCTTTGTAGTCATTTCGCGAGATATACTTAACATGAAGCAAAATATTGGTTGGCTCTTCGAGAAACATATACTCTTGTAACTATAATAGAAGCCAGTACCGCAATATAGAACGTTTATTTTGCAGCATGCCGTGGCTGAATCGCTGTGCGCACTAAGGCGCCTTGTTACGGTGCGCGAGGCGGTTCCATATCGGAGGTTCGTGCGCTGCCTCGGACATGGGTGTATGTGTCGTTCGTAGAATAAGTTGTTTTCAGTAGTTTGTAACTTTAGGGACCGATGACCACTGCATTTAGATCCAAAAATGTTCAAATGTTTGTATAGCTTATGGGACTTAACTACGGTGTCATCAGTCCCTAAACTTACAAACTACTTATGAACTAGCTAAGACTAAGGACGGCAAAAATATCCATGCCCGAGGGGGGGATTCGAACCGCCGACCGTAGTGGCCGTGCAGAACGTGAATGAAGCGCCGCAGACCGCACTGCCACTGCTGCCGGCGCAGTTTAAGTGCCATAACTTTACAAACATTCTTGCAGCATGTGGAACTGAGTTTCCTAATCATTTCTGTGGGGGTTTCGCGCTGATTAAATGGGCTAGTCTCCATTGTATCTTCTATGTCTTCTATTCGAGAGTTTTGTAACCTACTTCCTTTGTTGTCGGGGCTAAACTTCCAGAGGATTCTTCCAATGAATCGATCTGCACCTGTGTTACCCACGATTAATTTTTTACTGTTGCTCCATTTCTGATCGCTGCTTACAGGCCAGATGTTTTGTGGTAGTAGCTGCCTCCAGTGTATCAAGCCTGCAGACACACACGGCTGCCGTGGTGCCTCAACAGCAGAGCGACGACCGCGCCAGGCTGGGCGGTCTCTCTTCTCCCCTATCGACCTGCCGGGGCGGTGGTTCAACGCGATCCGTGAGAGTGCTGGACGCTCTATCCAATAATAAAACTGATCCAAGAGACTCTATGAACGCTGAACGGTACCTTGAAATGCTAGCAACAGTTGTCTGGTCTAAAATTTCTGAATGGAACGAGTTACAGGACCTGTCATTTATGTAAGATGGAGCTCCTCCTCATCACTTCGTGTATCAGGCGCTGGCAGTGGACGCTGAGGAGGCCGCCGACTTTCCACAGAAAGGCCTGCACCCATTCCAGACCTCGTCATGTACGATTACTTCCTAAGGCGGAGGGGGAGGGGCGTTTAGGTCTGCTAACGAAGATAGGAGCTTATGGAATAGATTCACAGATTTAGGACTGGCTGGAAGACTTCCTAAGTAATAGAACGCAGTACGTTGTTCTCGACGGCGAGTGTTCATCAGAGACGAGTGTATCTTCAGGCGTGCCCCAGGGGAGTGTGATAGGGCCGCTATTATTTTATATCTATATAAATGATCTGATGGACAGAGTAAGTTGTAATTTGCGGCTGTTTGCTGATGATGCTGTGGTGTATGGGAGGGAGTCGTCGGTAACTGACTGTAATAGCATACAGGATGACTTAGACAAAATTTCTAGTTGGTGTGAAGAATGGCAGCTAGCTCTCAATGTAGAAAAGTGTAAGTTGATGCGCATGAATAGAAAAAGCATTCCCATAATGTTCGAACACAGCATTAGTAGTGAGCTTCTTGATGCTGTCGCGTCGTTCAAATATCTAGGCGTAACATTGCAGAGCGATATGAAATGGAACGAGCTTGTAAGGACAGTTGTGAGTAAGGCGGACAGCCGACTTCGGTTTATTGGGAGAATTATGGGAAGATGTACTTCACCTGTAAAGGAAACCGCGTATAAAACGCTTGTACGACCACGTCTTGAGTATTGTTCAAGTATTTGGGACCCGCAGCAGATCAGTTTAAAGGAAGACATAGAGGCGGTTCAGAGGCGAGCAGCTAGATTTGTTACCGGTAGGTTCGACCAATGCGCGAGTGTCACGGAAATGCTCCGGCAACTCAATTGGGGATCGCTGGTAGAAAGACGACGTTCTTTTCGTGAATTTCTGTTGAGTAAATTTAGAGGGCCGGAATTGGAAGCTGAGTGTATTACGATCTTGCTGCCGCCTACTTACATTTCGCGTAAAGGTCACAAAGACAAGATAAGAGAAATTAGGGCTCGTACGGAGGCATGTAGACATTCTTTTTTTCCTCGTTCAATTTGGGAGTGGAATAGGAAAGGAAATGCCTAGTAGTGGTACAGTGTACCCTCCGCCACGCACCTTACGGTGAATTGCGGAGTATGTATGTAGATGTAGAAGTGAACCGCCGAAAACCTCAAATTCTTGGTGACCTTGAGAACCAATCCTTGAGTTTATAAATGGTGTTCCTGATGAGTTCTCGTGGGAGGCCGCACCAAACGTGCCTCTTCGTTTAAGACAGTGTACAGAAAATACTGGGGCACACGTTTAACTGTAACATTTGTAATTGTCATTCCGCACAATAAACTAAATGTGTACAAAATGGTCATCACACCTACATTTGCTTATGAGAAATTTACCAACACGAAGTTCCTTTTCCATCCATTCTGTACAACCAGCGCCGACCTTCGATAAACTATTACACTCGCCAGTAGTATGTAAATGGTAGAAAAAAAGACTTGCTGCAAAAGGCGAAATCTCCCAAAAAAATATGGTCTACCAACTGCTTCTTCCACAACAAATTTCATATAACTGTGTACTAAATAAGTAATAACATATAAATAAATGATTAACTTCATTTCTTCACCCCGACAAGGTCCTACCTACATACGACAATCCTACGTCCACATCCACATACAAAGTCTCTGATCGACCCCAACGTCTGCTACGCAAATGTTGCATGGATATCCGCCTCATTCAGTTTCTGTATACCCATCCATATTCTCGAACACCCTGCATTACGCCTCTACTTTTGCATCCTCTTACCGTCCTCCATCAGGATCCTCTACCAACTCAAGCAATTGCCACCTCTCCTCAAACACACTGAGCACCTTCTTATATCTTACACCACCCGCAAACACCGTCAATATTATTGTGCCCCTCGTCTATGCAGTTCTGTCGTGCTGCCGCGCCTTTACCTGCTCGTACCCCCTCCCCCCCCCCCCACACTTGTAGACTCTCCACATCTTCTTCCCAAGAAACTTCTATCGCCTCCCTCTCCCAGGTGGTGAACTACGTTCTGACATGCACCCACCCCACCACCACTCATTCCTATTCCGCCATATCCACCCCCACTGCCCCCAGGGCTCCCTCGCCATACCTTCTTCTCTGCTCTCTCACGCCGCGGTGGAGCGCCCGAGAGCATTGAGGCGCTGTGCTACGATGTGCGAGGCCGTTCCCCGTTGGGGGTTCGAATTTCCCGTCGGGCATGGATGTTTGTTCCGTCTTTAGTATAAGCTAGTTCATAAGCAGTTTATAAGTTTAGGGACTGATTACCCCGTAGTTAAGTCCCATAAACTCAACTAACATTTGAACATTTTGCTCTCTCTCTCGTCCTACACATTTTCTTCGCAATTTATAGATTCCACTACTAGCCATTCCTATTTCCCCGCACTCTCATACGAACTCTTATCCCGTCAACACCTTGTACCACTTTCCGACTCAGCGCCACTGTATATGTCGCCATATGAACCTCTCCTCGCATAAACCTTTCGTGATACTGAAAGTGCTTCGTACTTCGTCCAGTGTCAATTTACGTTGCTCCAGTTCTAGTGTTACAGAACTGTTCAAGTTTTCAAAAGTACAAGTGTTCCGAGCTCATGCGCTTTTAGCTGTGCTGTCCGTTTTTAATGTGTCATTTCCGTCATTTTTTATATTTTATTTTTGATGTTTTGATTGACGCATAACAAATGTTCAATTGTTTGTAGAACTTATGGGACTTAACTACGGGGTCATCAGTCCCTAAGCTTACAAACTACTTATGAACTAGCTAAGACTAAGGACGGCACAAATATCCATGCCCGAGGGGGGGATTCGAACCCCCGACCGTAGTGGCCGTGCAGACCGTGACTGGAGCGCCTCAGTCCCTTCGGCCACCGCGGTCGGCGACGCATACCAGAGCCTGATTTTCTGATGTTCTCCCATTTATGTCACCTTTTATATATTGCCGGCCGCGGTGGCCGAGAGGAGTGAGGCGCGCCAGTCACGGTCCGCACGGCCACTACGGTCGGGGGTTCGAATGCCCCCTCGGGCATGGATATTTGTGCCGTCCTTAGTATAGGGTACTTGATAAGTAGTTTGTAAGTTTAGGGACTGATGACCCCGTAGTTAAGTCCCATAAACTATACAAACATTTGAACATTTGATTTTTATATATTTTTAACTTCATTTGTAAATTTTCCACTTCTTTTATGTTCGTTTGTATCTCCACTCTATTTGTTTAATGTTTGTTCGTTGAAGACTGGTTGATTGTCCCCTGTCAGTTCGCTCCCCGATCATATAGGGCGAGAGGGTAAGGGGGGGGGGGAACCGGACACGTCATATGGCTGTGTACCTATACCACCGTCTGGATATCTTGAGCACTTTATGGCATACCAGAGACAAGAACCAGTTTCAGATTTTCGGAGTGGAAAATATCGTAGTCCAACATTATGAACTGCAATATCTGTAACAGAACTGCCACCAGTTTCCTAAGCGAGGCTTAGAAGTAAAAATTCTTTCTCGTAAGTGCTTCTGTACCCAGCGTTCCTTTGCATAATTTTATAATACATTGAAACCCACACTCAAAAGTTCCCCAGTGTCAGTCGCCTGGACGTGGGACGTCTGTCCAGTTTAACCACAACTTTGTTCTCAAGACTCTAATTAGTACTCATCTCAAACGGAATCACAGGTTCAATGGATGGCGATACAGCCCTCTGTCACAGAGACAACATTTATTTTACCTTTTTTCGGCAATTACTTGAATTGCCTTCATCAGAATTTTTTTAAACGCCTACAACATAAATGACAATTTATTTTTCAAAAGAGACACACTTTTTTAAGAATAAAATGTAGATACAAGTTTGATGTATAGCAATGGAAGCTGTACCTAAAAGTCACATAATAAAATTATAAATAAGTGATGAAGCTTAAGTCAATAAAAATAAAGGGCTGCTCGCTTGAGTGAAGAAGGCAGCCTTTACTGGCTAGCCTTTTACTTTTTATTGATTTAAGCTTCATCACTTATCTATAATTCTATTGTGTGACGTTTAAGTACTGCTTCCATTGCTATACATGAAACTAGTACCTACATTTTATTCTTAAAAGAAGTGTGTCTCTTTTGAAAAATAAATTGTCATTTATGTTGTAGGCATTTAAAAAAATTTCCTGTTGAAGGCAAACCTAATAATTGCCGAAACAGGGTAAAATAAATGTTAGCTCCGCGACCGAGGGCTGTGTCACCATCAATTGAATTTGTAAACGGTCGCTGAATAGAACGCAGTTATGTTCAAAATTTCGAGAAACACAGGTGTTCATATTTGCAATTCCTGAAATGACATGTTAAGCCGACACTAATTAGAGTACGGTACACTCCGCAACCTGACGCGCTCAGTATTCATACAGGACTTCAGCAGTCCGCCGAATGGTGGGCGATGACGTTCCAACCAAAGTTATGCAGGAGATCATGGCTTGATGAGAGACTTGTCGGTGGTACTGTTTCCCTAGAAAGCAAGAAGACGACGAACAGTACTTCATTATGAGGCCAAACTACAGCTGCTATGACTTTACCTCTGGATTTTTGCGGAACACTAGTAACATCTCGCGAGGTACAGTCGCGAAATGTCTCGCGGGCATTGAGTCCATGTTTGGTAGGTGTAGGCAGAACAGATCCACAAGACGGCCGTGACGCAAATTTCAGCTGCCTATGCTGACTGGTGAGCAATAGACCACCAGCTGCAGGCAATCCACGCGTGTGGCAGCATAGTGCCCTGGCAGTGCTAGATAAGTATATTCTGAGTATACTGTATCTGAGAGTGAGTGATAGAGTAACCTGTAAGTGAACATTTTATATTTGCGTTTGTATCGTGCACAATGCGCAATAGCAATATGAACCGTCTTCCGAAGGTATACGTAACGGCTTCAAACAAGGCAAATAGGCAGGCCAAATCCAAATGTTCCAAATCTTTGTATAGCTTATGGGACTTAACTACGGGGTCATCAGTCCCTAAACTTACAAACTACTTATGAACTAGCTAACACTAAGGACGGCACAAATATCCATGCCCGAGCGGGGATTCGAACAGCCGACCGTAGTGGCCGTGCAGACTGTGAGTGGCGCGCCGCAGTCCCCTCGGCCACCGCGGCCCGCAAATAGGCAGGTTATTCTTGAACAATCGCGTGATAGCTGCCTCTCTCCCAGTGATGGAACAACATGTCTGGTCCTGGCTTAATTTTCACTTCGTCAATAGGATCTGTTCACAACTCCAGATAAACAAATAAATGTGAAAACCATTCAACTGGCGCACGTGCGCCGGCCGCGGTGGCCGAGGGGACTGAGGCGCTCCAGTGACGGCCTGCACGGCCACTAAGGTCGGGGGTTCGAATCCCCCCTCGGGCATGGATATTGGTGCCGTCCTTAGTGTTAGCAAGTTCATAAGTAGTTAAGCCCGTAAGCTCTACAAACATTTGAACTTTTTTTGGCGCAACGTGCCTTAATCAACCTTAGGGTATATACTTCCTTTGCCAATGGGAAAACAATAAATAAATAAAAAAATAAAAAAAAATAAAAAAAATTGGTGAAACTTTTTGTGAGCAAGTTTTGATCGACACCATTGATACTTAACTCTACAGTCGCAACGCTATTATTAACTTCAATGCACCCATCCATAATCAGTTCTGTGCGAATGCTCAGAATGTTCTAATGTTCGTGAATCTAAGGGTCTTTGGTCGCTACATTTACAAACTAAATAAATTCTGCTAAAGACAACACACGCGCAAATGAAGGTGTAGGCTATAGGCAAAGATTGTAAAGAAAGGAAAACGCTGACGAACCCCGAACATAAAAAAAAAAAAAAAAAAAAAAAAAAAAAAAAAAAAAAAAAAAAAAAAAACTGTTACGACAGACGCTACAGATATGCATTTAACGCTTCATGCCTTAACCACATTCAGTTACGACTGTCCAAGCAATGTAGTCAACTGGGATGAATATCAACGGGTAAAACGCCTTTTGCGTTCGAAATTCGAATAATTGCGCGAACGCTGCGGTGGTGTAGAACGACAGTTGCAGTTTCAAAGGTGACATGCACCGGCACACCTATTTGGGAACGGAACTTGCGCTAGTACCAGGAGCATGGCCATTTACCGTAGTAACAGTTTCTCTACATCTCCAGCATTACGAGACCTCTTTTTTACAACATTCAAAACTTAAACCTGTATATGTTGTTAACATATTTCTCATTATTAGCAAAGAATTTACTCCCATAATAATTAAATATTTTATACATACTCCTCTCCTGTAATAATAAGCTATTTTACTGCCAAATTAAAAAAAAAAAACCCTCACATACTGTCTTTATTATCTCGTTTCCTTATCTAATTCGCTTAGCATCGCTTGATTTTATTCGACTACATTCGTTGCCCTTATTAATGTACATTTTGTATCCTACTTTCTGGACACCGTAAATTTTGTTGAATTACTCTTCCAGTTCATATGTTGTCTCCAGAATTAAAATGTAATCCGCAAACCACAAAAAGTTATTTCTTCTCCCTGAAATTTGATTCTCCTTTCCAAATTTTCCTTGCTTTCCTTCACAGCTTCCTCAGTATACAGATTGGATAACAATGGGGAACAGTAACAACCCTATCTTACTTCCTTCCCAACCACTGCCTCTCTTTGATGCCTATCCATACCTATAATTGATGTCTTGTTCCTGTACAAGTCACATGTAACATTTTGTTCGCTATATTTTACCTCGCTATATTCAAATTGTCTATTCCGGTTAACATTATCAAAAGTTTTGCTAAATCTACAAAAACTATAAACATGATTTGTTTATCTCAACTTCCTTCAATTTTTCCAGATTCCAGCTCCTTAGTTTTCTTAAGTTTTAATCTACAGTTCATAATCAATAAGGTATGTTCAGAGTCTAACTGCCCCTGAATATGTCTTACAGTTTAAAATCTGATTTCTAAACATTTGCCTTAGCATTATAAAGTCAATTTGGTATCGCCCAGTGTCTACTGGCATCTTCCACGTATATCTTCTTTCATGATGTTTAAATCAAGAGTTTGTGATTATTAAATTGTGCTCTGCACAAAATTCTACCATGAGAACTCCTCTTCATTCCTTTTCCCCGGTCCATATTCACCTACTACATTTCCTTCTCATCCCTTACCAACTACCGACTTCCAGTCCCCCATCACAATTAAGTTTTATTCTCCTTTAACGGTCTGAATAATTCCTTTTATCTCATAATTTCTTCGCTCTCATCATCGGCAGGGCTAGCTGGCATATAAAGTTGTACTACTGTTGTCGGTGTTGGCTTCGTGTCTACCACTGCTATGATAATGCATTCACTATGCTGTTCATAGTACTCGCATTCCTATTTTCTTATTCACTATCAGACCTACACTTGTTATATTTCTTTTACATACAAACTGATCCTTTCCGAGATCGGATTCTACCAGTTGTTTCATTCTTTTCTAAATAAGTAGAGTTAGCAATTTGCATCCATGACTAATTAAACTGAGAATTCCGTAGAAGTCACGTATCTGCGTCTATTTCTTTGAGATAATTGGAATAATTATATTCTTTTTTAAGTTTCAGGGTATTCCGCCTGTTTAATGTATCTTGAACTCCAGGTGCAACGGATTCGTCATGGATGGCTCTTCCAAGAACATCAGCAGTTCTGGTAGAATATAACTCCAAGGGCTTTGATTCGATTTATATATCTCTTTGTTCAGTCAAATTCTTCTCGCAGTACCATATTTCCTTTTTATGTAGTTCTTCTTCCTCTCTACAATATTTCCTTCAAGTTCATTTCCCTAGTATAGCACCAACATACATTCATTCAACCTTTCATAGTTGTCTTGTTGGTATACTACTGGTTTTCGTTCTGAGCTCTTATTATTGATACGGATGCTCTTCTTTCTTTCATTTTCCTATTTTCCATTTTAGACCCACAAAATGACGTGAGGGAGTCTCAGCAAACACGTTGAGAATCTAGTATTCTGTGATGGAAGGTTTATGTGATTGCTAGGACACAGGAAGAGAGTTCTAACACCATCTGTCATTAAATTCCCCCCATTTCTTTTCTGTACGTGGTGCCCCTCTTAAGCCGAGCAACTCGGATGTAGATTGGGTAACCAACCCCAGAGGGAAACTGAGTCGGATAGCAGATGGAAATTGGACGTTAGTCGAAGACAGCAAGGCACTACTACTGAAATTATCCCAAGAAATTCCACAGTTTTGCTCAACTCAAAATGTTTCGGTGTTTAAAGTTCCCCGTTCTTATCTCCGAGGGGAACCAGATCGAGAAAAGTAAGATGCTAAATGGAGAAGTACTGGATAGGTACATGGAATGAGTAATCCATGTATCAAGAAATATTAGACGTAATCAAATGAGGAAACGGGGAAAATAACATCAACATATTGGTGTAAGTGGAATGAAGTGGACTAGCATGGGAGAATTTGATTCGGATGACCGTATGGTCATCTTGTCTGAACAAGACAATAACAGAAGTAGCGGAGTAAGTAGACTACATAGTGGCAAAATAGGAAAAGTTGTAATGGAGTGCAATATGACGGAATAATGTCCATCAGATTTCAAGGTCAACCGATTGATATCACATTCATTCAAGTTTATGCGCCATCTCGCTATGGTGGGAAGGAAGTTGCTGACCAGTTCTATGAAAAATACAAGAATTACTATTGTCGACACCTAAATTGGATGTTATTACGAAGGGTGTGGTTCAGTCAACTACAACAATTTCTGGAGCTGATTGTGGATCAGATCACGAGCTCTTAATCTCGATTTTCCGGCTATAACTGAGAGAACTAACTAAAGCTATTTCATCTTGCGGGTACGACCTAAAGACCGCACCCTTTGATTACACAGTAGAAGTCCGTTAACAGATTAGAAGACAAATCCCACAAAGCTGTGGACAGAGGTAGCCAACATTGTGAAGAGGGCAGCAGAAGAACACATTCCCAAGAAAAAAACATTACACGAAGGCCAGTTGGCTATCGGCTGATGCACTGCATGATAATTTGAATACAGTGTTTCAAAATCAGCTAGGAGGTGTGTACACATCTTTCTAAACAAACAGTGATGCAACTTGAAGATAAAAACAGAATGCGGAAGACAAATCCTTACAAGAAAATTAAGAAAAAATTTCAGTCGAAAATTGGAGGCGCGGAAGTGGCCGTGCGCTGTAAGGTGCCTTGCTGCGGAGTGATCATCTGCTTCCAGTCGGAGTTTCGAGTCCTCTCTCGGGCATGGGTCTGCGTGTTGTCTTCAGTGTAAGTTAATTTAAAGTAGTTTAAGTAGTTTGTAAATCTAGGGACTGATCACCACTGCAGTTTTGTCCTATAGCTTTACAAACATTTGAACATTTAATGTGGGAAAATTAGAATGATAAAAGAGATGTGAAAGACATGACGTTAAGAAGAGTACAATATGTAGAAAAACTGTGTAAGAAATGTTTACATATTGACGATGCTGAAGATGAAGTAGTTAATGTTATTGCAGAATAAGGGCATGTATTTTGGCGAGTGAAGTCGGATGAGTTAGACACAATACTAGGGGACGTGATGAAATTTCAACAAAATGTTCAGTCATTGGAATGAATGCAGTAAAAGTGTTGCGTTCAATAAGCTAGAAAATTGGAGCACGCAAGAATAGCCAGAAGACCGGAAATTTATTAATATTCATCCCTAGTCGAAAGAAGGGAATTTCTAAAGGAATGCTCAAATCACCGATCGCAGTTACGTCAGGGTGAAAATCTTATAAAATAGACTTAAGTAAAAGTAATCAAAAATCGAATTTTTTACATTCGGTGGATTATGGAAAAGGCAAGTGAGTTCCAAAAAGATATGCATCTCTTCTTTAATCGATTTTGTCTAAGCCTTTGACTGAGTCAAGTACCAGACCTTATTCATTGTCATACGGAGTAAAACTCGAACCAAGAAGCCATGGTGATAAATATTTATTGAATAACAAATTGGATCAAGATTCAGGAAAGCATTCGACAAGGCTGTATGCAGAGCACATTATGAGGAATTACGGGCTAGATGAAGAAGAATCTGAAATTAAAAGAGCTGGGATAAATAGATACGCAGGTGGTACTATGCATTTGGTAGAAAGTGGAGAAGAGTTGAAGAATTTCTTGCTAAAGATGAAATAATAAATGAAAAGCCCGGTTACAAGCCGAAAATTATGACAACTAAACCTTTAAATTAATGGCACAGAGGAGAGGAAGCAATGGAAGTATCCCAGTTACGATTTCTGCTGATGGTGACTACAGCCCGAAATCAGAAGACACTCTGTGCTTGGTAGAAAGGCAATGTCAAAATTTCAATAGGTTCTAGGTAATAGAGATGTAACTTCAGCAAAGAAGAACAGTGTTGTAAGGACCACGGTCATTGCAGTTGTGACTTCTAAATGTTAGACCCTAAATGTTAGAAAGGCTGAACGGCGAAGAATACACTTCTCTGAATTGTGGCGTTGGAGGAAACATTCTGGAGGTCCATAAACTGCAAAGAGAAAGAATACTTCAATATTAGAGCACATGAAACTGCTCTTTGGGCGATCTTATACTGACACATCTTGAGAAGACATGCCTCCCTGGACAAAAACATGAAGGCACAAAAAGAAGAGGACGTCAGATGATGAGAATGATCGATGATATCACAGTAGTGTTCCAACATGAAAAGCCTCCGGAAAAAAGGTGCATGACCTACGGAACAAATATTCTGAGAGACAGAGATGCCACTTAACCTAATTCGTTGCTGTACCTATGTTGCGTTTGGGAAAGATACTACAGGGTGTCCAGAAAAGGACTCCCTGATTTCAAAATTAAATATCTCGAAAACAAAGATCGGTAGAGGAATGCAGTAAACGGTATGTTTATTGTGAAAGCTGTATGAAGTTTATACAGCAGTTTGAAATAATAGTTACAAAAGCTGCTAGCAGAAGGCGCTGTAATCGCCATACGTAATGCCTAGTATAAATAGTGATCCGTGAATAAGCAGAACTGGCGATTTTGGGGTTCCAAAAAGCCATATTGGTGTGAAGTGAAATCCCTGTATTCTCCTAAAGTTACTGTGTGGGCTGCAGTATGCAGCAGAGGCATTATTGGCCCTTTTTTCATTCGAGAAACGGTCACTGGTGCACGTTACGTTGCAATTTTGGAACAACTTGTCGTCACACAGCAAGCGTTAGAGGATCGACCAGGTACTGAATGGTTTATGTAAGATGCAGCCCGACAACATCGGACCGAACAAGTGTTTCGATTTCTTGAGGAATAATTTCATTTCATTTGGGCCTGCAGCATTCTGTATGTCTTTTAAGGACATATTGTTAATCTAAGTAATGCCAAAATGCTGCTTCACTTTATAGATGTTAAAAACTGTTTATTATTATAGCATCGCTGGAGGATATGTCAAACTGACAGATTAACAGTAAAGAATTAATACCTGATAAGCGTAATATATATACCATCTAAAGAACATATATACTGCAATTATATGCAGTCATTGTAATAAATTATACTTCCACGATGCCATATGGAAATAGTCTGATGATGGCCACAGTGCTGAAATAGGCCTATTGCTATAATAATAAACAGTTTTTAACATCTATAATGCGAAGCAGCATTTTGGCATTACTTAGATCGACAATCTTGAGGAATACTTCGGGAATCGAGTTACTTTGGAATATCCCAAATTTACTGGTGCAGGCATGGATTGGCCTCCATATTTGCCGGATTTGACTCCTTGTGACTTTTTTTGTGGGGCACAGTGAAAGACATGGTCTACCCGAAGCATCCCGCCACGCTGGAAGAGCTTGAATCATTGATATCTGTGGCATGTGAATCCATTTCGGTTGAGACACTACGATTGTGATGGCGAATTTCATTCTTCGTTTGCGCCACCTCTCTAGTGCCAATGGTGAATATTTTGAAAACATTGTGATGTGATTGTTTGCAAAGAGTGTTTTCATACGATATGTATGCTGATATGAAAAAAAGGCCAATAATGCCTCTGCTGCAGACTGCAGCCCACACAGTAACTTTAGGAGAATACAGGGGTTTCACTTCACACCAATATGGCTTTTCGGAACCCCAAAATCACCAGTTCTGCTTATTCACTTATCCATTCAGGTGGAAGTGTGCTTCATCTGTAAGCCAGATGCAGCCAAAATCAAATCCTTCACTATCAATCAACGTGAGCATGTGATTAGCAAAGGCAACCCTTTGTTGCACAGCTCGTACGGGTATGGCCTGGTGCGTTTGAATTTTGAATGGAAACATGTGTAGGCTCTTTGTCAGTATTTTCTGCGTGCTGGGACGCTTCAAACCAGTCTCAGATGCAATTTTACGGACGGATGACATTGGATTTCGCTGAATAATTCCAGAAACTGTGGCGATAGTTTCAAGCGTAACTGCGGTTTGCTTGCGGCCAACATGCCCCACTAGATCATCAGTTACGCTGCCTGTTCGTTGAAATTTTGCGAAGAGCTTACGAATGGTTTTCGCATCGGGTCCTTTTCGAACATTAAATCGTGCCTGAAAACTTCGCCTTGTTGCCGCAGGAATCTCTTCTAACCTGTGGTACTCTAGCACCAGAAAACGCGTTGTTCAATGGAGTACATGGTTTTAATCTCTTTCTTCGGTAGGCTAACCTCCTTTCACGTTTCAATAGTGGAACTGATCGCTCTGGGCTTCGGATCACCATTTATACTAGGCATTACGTATGGCGATTACAGCGCCATCTGTTAGCATCTTTTATAACTATTATTTCAAACTGCTGTATAAACTTCTTACAGCTTTCACAATAAACATACCGTTTACTGCATTCCTCCATCGATCTTTGTTTCGGAGATATTTAATTTTGAAATCAGGGAGCCCTTTTCCGGACACCCTGTGGTAATTTAATATCTCAGGCTATGTTATTCAGGTCTGTTGCAGAAGGAGGAGCGGCTGAGCGGTGACGTGTGACGCCTGTCTGGTGATTTTCCGACCGCGGCCCGGCACCTAACCGTGTCGTCAGCGCCTCGCAGGGGCGACAATTTTCTCATCACTCACTTGCGGCAATAGGATAATGGCGAGGCCAATCTGCGTGCACAGTCCTGGGCAGTTACCTCATTCACAGAGCTAATATGTCAATGCGAGATTGATGATCTTCACCTTGCCCGCTGTAGGTCAAACACGCGCAGGGAACTCTTACCACGGGAGTAAGCGCGAGTGGCGATGTGAACTGCAGCTGAGTTTTAGTTTGTGTGAATGTGCTAGAGACTGTTATTACAGAATTGTACACTGCCGGAAGTAAACGTTAGGAAGGGAGACTCGCGCGGTATCGGCCGGGTTAAGTTTATTGACTTTGCTGTGAAACTTTGAAGGTTAATATGATACATTACTAGTTTATTATGATACCTTAAAAGTCGACCACTGTACGCAACAAGAGCTTTGTTCTATCACTAAAATTAGCAAAGAAGGCCCGCGTAAACTATCGGTTACTCCCTGCTATAAAACCTTGTTGCCTGGCCCAAACTGAGAACTGACTCGTTTCAAATTACTTCAATAAGAGGAAGTTAATACTACAGTGGTCAATATACATAGTAGCTCACATGTTATTACACACAGGCATTAATAAGCAAGCCACCACAATTGAAGTTACCTTAGATAAGTGGCTAAGAATACATTTATGGCGCAACGGAATTTGGACATACGAAAATTTGCATCTGAGCATGTTCTCAGATCTTGTGAAGAACAATATTAAATAAAAGAGGGAATGCGCATTAAAACTACAATTTATAGGAAACTTACGGATTATGCTCTACTTAAAACTTGTTTATTCAGATAGAAAACAAGAAAATGGGACACCAATTTTGTTAATACAATAAAAATGCATCTCTTACACGGATTAATGCGGACGGTGCCCAGCCTACACTATATATGATTTAACGCTACTGGGGGGAAGGATTCACAAACAACACTCATTCTCTCACACACACGCAATGGCACAGCGAAACTCACCAAAATCAGCATGCTGAGACGAGGCGGAAGCAGGCGCCGCTATCGTAGGTGAAATTCAGCAAGTCAGAGGTATCACAAAACACGATATACAACATCACTTTGAAGCTGGCTCTGGTCTGTCTTGCAAGTTTCGAGATCGTGCGCGTGTATAGCCAAGTTAAATTACATCTGAATTGGACTGCGAGCAAACACGGTAACGCCGACACACGGCTACGTTACATGAACGCACTCAACTAAAGGTGAAGTGATTGAAAATGGGATTCATTATAAAAAATCACGGTGCATTCTTAAGTTGCAGTTGTTAGAAATCGATCTAAGTACTGGATTTACATGAGAAGTGGCGTGAATTCAGACGACTAGATGCAAACCCCGGAAGTCGGAACTCGGACCCACTTGGTTCCGAAAACCGATAAAATTGAATAAATTCAGTTTCGGAACAATAAAGAAAATTAACTACAGCATGCAACCCGTAGAAATGCTTAGGATTATATAAGGAAGCGAAAGAAATGCAGCTACACGCGATAGGGAGCGGTTACAGAGACGGGTGAAGTTCAGAATGACCAGCCCGAGCGGCCACGAGACGCGGGAAGCCACCGGAAGCCGGAAAAACCAAGATCAGCGGTGGTGGGAACGGAGAGACTCGCCATAGAGAAGGTTCGCCAGCCAGCCTGCAACCAAATGGTGTGGAAACCTCTTTGGTAGTATCAGCAGCTGTCGATACTGAGCCAGAAAGAACTCCCCACATTAAGACAGCCATAGATTCTCGCACATCCACTTAAAAGTAAAACAACTGCACATTCTCACAGGGACAGTGGCGTAGCGGAGAAGCCGTACTTATGCCACATTAATTAATGTAATAATAAATTATTAACATAACAAAATAAGAAAAACCTAGCAATATTAAGTAATATTTTAATACATGAAATAAAATTGCTATTCCTCAAGCCTGGAAAAGAGTGGGGTTCAAGTTTTAACAAAATGATGATCTAGCGACATTAAATAAATTATAACGTTACAGAAATATACAAAAAATTATACGGAAGGCGACAGACGGTCGTCTTTCAACATCAATTCATCTTCCATGAATATCGGAGGGTAATGATTTTTAATTTTTATTTGTAGTACTTAGAAACTTCGAAAATAAAAGAGCTTACATTTCAACGATTGTAGAAAGTGTCTTGCAGTATCGGCCACTTTCTTTAATTCATAATGAAGGTTGTAAATGATAATATTTATTGAATAATAACACAATAGATATACATAGGAACATATTGTTAAAGGTACAGTTAATTAATGTTTAGCTCTCTGTTTACAGAAGTCACAAATAAAGTACATGATGTTCTCCTCATCCACACATCCAACATGGGCCCAGCCACTACACTTAATGACTCCCAGCACATAATGCACTTTTCTTCCTCCACTGTTGATCAATTACTAACAGGAAATTCAAATTTTCTTTGCCGCTTCGTAATTGTCTTTTCATGTCGATTCTTTGGATGTTTATTCACTTTTTGAATGCCTGAGTTACATTTAGCTTTCTTTAGCTCTCTTTCAGACGTTTTTTTCTGCTTTTAACCTCTTCTCTTCTGTAGATATCCTTTTCTCTTCTAATCGTTGCTTAAGAGGTCATGATGTTAAGATCTCGATGTTCTGCCTTGGTTTCTTCCTCTTTACTTTCACTTCAGAGGCCTTTGTCGATGGAGATATTTTCCTTTTTTGTTGAGAGGCATAAACGTATTATCTGAATCTTTTAAATAATACACTAATTATCTTTTCATTTCTTCCTCAAAAGTGTTTTTGAATCTCCCCGTCTGAGGAGTTAATGCTACTGAATTACCATCTTTTAGTGTTCGTATCCTGGCTCCAAGTGTGCTTCGAGATACAGAAAACACTTTGGCTGGCTTCCTGGCGGTCTTTTCCATAGACATCACTTTGCTTACCGCCATTTTCATGCATTCTTTATTCCATTTGCCTCTTATTTGTTTTTCATTATCTGTCATGTTAATCTGAAGTGAAGTAAGGGGAGAATATATAATTTAAAATGGAATTTACTTCTGGCCGATACTGAAAGATACGTGGCCGATGTTGTAGGACACACATGCATTGGATTGTATTCCCATTACAAGTCATTTTATAGAGATTATCATGAAATGATTGGTACATGTCATTCCTTATATAGCACAGATAAATGAAATACAGCAACGAAATTAGTCAGTTACCATAAAGAGGAGTACCAGAGGTCACAAAATATCTTCTGTACACTCAGACAAACAGCAACACCGCCGGCCGCGGTGGCCGAGGGGACTGAGGCGCTCCAGTCACGGCCTGCACGGCCACTCCGGTCGGGGGGTTCGAATCCCCCCTCGGGCATGGATATTTGTGCCGTCCTTAGGATTAGCTAGTTGATAAGTAGTTTGTAACTTTAGGGACTGATGACCCCGTAGTGAAGTCCCATAAGCTATACAAACATTTGAACATTTTGAACAACAACAACACCATCAACCAGGCATAGTAAACAAACCAATGAAAACAGACGGAAGATATCGGACTCCAGAGCGCATGGGCACTCAGGCTTGCCACTGGTTTGTGCAAACTTTAGCACACTTTAACGGCGAAAAGGGAAACTACTTCAGTGGCCAATACTGTATTCTGGACGATGCTGCACGACTGTCCCCTACACCCTCTTAGAGTTTTCCAGTTAACTCAAAATTTATTAAATAAGTTATACAGGGTGTTACAAAAAGGTAGGGTCAAACTTTCAGGAAACATTCCTCATTCACAAAGAAATAAAATATGTTATGTTGACATCTGTCCGGAAACGCTTAATTTCCATGTTAGAGCTCAGTTTAGAATTTATCTTTAAATGTAAATTGAAATAATTCGTGCAGACAATTGTCAAAATACTCAATTGTTTCGTTAGTATGTACTGTACTTCCTCGATTCACCGCCAGTTGGCCCAATTGAAGGAAGGTAATGTTGACTTCAGTGCTTGTGTTGACATGCGACTCATTGCCCTACAGTACTAGCATCAAGCACATCAGTACGTAGCATCAACTGGTTAATTGTCATCACGAACGTGATTTTCAAGTCAGTGAAATGTTTACAAATGCGGAGTTGGCAGATGCCCATTTGATGTATGGATTAACACGGGGCAATAGCCATGGCGCGGTACGATTGTATCGAGACAGATTTCCAGAACCAAGGTGTCCCGACAGGAAGACGTTCGAAACAATTTATCGGCGTCTTAGGGAGCACGGAACATTCCAGCCTATGACTCGCGACTGGGGAAGACCTAGAACGACGAGGGCACCTGCAATGGACGAGGTAATTCTTCGTGCAGTTGACGATAACCCTAATGTCAGCGTCAGAGAAGTTGCTGCTGTAAAAGGTAACGTTGACCACGTCACTATATGGAGGGTGCTACGGGAGAACCAGTTGTTTCCATACCATGTACAGCGTGTGCAGGCACTATCAGCAGCTGATTGGCCTCCACGGGTACACTTATGCGAATGGTTCATCCAACAATTGTCACTCCTCATTTTAGTGCAAATGTTGTAATTAAGGATGAGAGTTCATTCCAAGGTGATCAAATTGTAAATTTTCACAATCAACATGTGTGGGCTGACGAGAATCCGCACGCAATTGTGCAATCACGTCATCAACACAGATTAATGTGATTTGAAGAGAAGTAATAAAATGAGCTCTAAATGGAAATTAAGCGTTTCCGCACACATGTCCACTCAACATTTTTTCTTCTTTTGTGTGTAAGGAATGTTTCATGGAAGTTTGGCCATACCTTTTTGTAACACCCTGTATACGAGGAGTAGTTGGAATATAAGTTTTCCCCGTCGGCTGTGGGCATAGATGTGTATGAAAGGAATAATATAATGAGACATTACAGATAAGACATATCGTTATTTTTCTACATTTCTAAGCACATTAAGACATTCGTCAAACCGTCTATGAAAAAATCAGGGCGTCGAAAGGCTATGGGCGAAAGACGACACAGCAGGTGAACGCGCACGTGCAAGACACGGATACATCATTGGGTAGAGGTCGACCATTAATATGGAAATGAATTTCTGTTTCGGATTGTGACAGGGGATGAAACGTGGAAACATGCCTCATCACTTGTCTGAAGGAAGTTAGAAAGCACTCCGTTTGCCGGTAAAGTGCTACCCACCGTTTTCTGGGAAGACAAAGGAATTTTTTTGCTCGACTGTTTGGAGGATGCAACCATCAATGCTACACAGTACTGTGACACTCTGTCGAAATTGAAGGAGGTGATTCAGAAAAAGCGTTCTGGCCTTCTCAGGTCTGGCGCTCTGCTGTTGGATGACATTGCGAGACCACACACGCCGATGGCAACGCAAACCCACATTGTAACTCTAGGTTGGGAGAGCCTACACCATCTGCCATACAGTCCTGATCTAGTACTAAGTGACTTCTGTCCGTTTCCAGCGTTGAAGAAGACTCTCAGCGTAAGTTGGCTTGGAAGCAATACTGACGTCAAATAAGCTGTTCAACGCTTCTTCCGTCTGCAACTTTCAGAGATCTTAAGTTGGTAGATATATAACTTTCAAGAGAGACTAGTGCTTTGGTTTATAACTAACCTGAGGGAAATTATTACAATTGCGGTTGTGTTGTAAATTCCTGACATTGATAAAATATATGACAATACAACATATTTTAACATATATTCAGAACGCTTCCTGGTTTTCAGACATTGGACCTGTTTAAGATAACTTTTTGATCAATTTTTCAGCCAGTTTCTTTTGTCTCAGTTTATATTTCTTAGAATAACCATAAACCACAGATATTGCCGAGGTGGGGTGGCTTGCGTGCCTCAGCGATGCAGATAGCCGTACCATAGGTGCAACCACAGTGGAGGGGTATCTGTGGAGAGGCCAGACAAACGTGTGGTTCCTGAAGAGGGGGCAGCAGACTTTTCAGTAGTTACAGGGACAACAGTCTGGATGATTGGCTGAGCTGGCCTTGTAACATCAGCCAACATGGCTTCGCCATGCAGTTACTGCGAACGACTGAAAGCAAGGGGAAACTACAGTCGTTACTTCTCCCGAGGACATGCAGCTCTACTGTATATGATGATGGCGTCTTCTTGGGTAAAATATTCCGGAGGTAAAATAGGGCGGGGACTACTCAGGAGGATGCCGTCATCAAGAAAAACAAAACAGGCATTCTACGGGTCGGGGCGGGAATGCTCTAACCCTTAATCGCGTAGGTAAGCTGGAAAATTTGAAAGGAGAAATGGATAGGTTAATGTTAGATATGGTAGGGATTAGTGAAGTTCGGTGGCAGGATGTTCAAAAAATGTTTGTAAATCTATCGGACCCTAACTGCGTGGTCATCAGTCCGTACCTTACAAACTACTTAAACCTAGGTAAACTAACCTAAGGACAAACACACACACCCATGCCCCAGGGAGGACTCGAACCTCCACGACGAGCAACCGCGCGCTCCACAGCGAGACGCTTTAGACCGCTCGGCTACTCCACCGCGACGGTGGCAGGATGAACAGGATTTCTGCTCTGGTGAGTACAGGGTCATCAATACAAAATCAGTTG
This sequence comes from Locusta migratoria, assembly GCA_026315105.1. NCBI lineage: Eukaryota > Metazoa > Arthropoda > Insecta > Orthoptera > Acrididae > Locusta > Locusta migratoria. The sequence continues at coordinate 345,344,493 of CM048751.1, read as the reverse complement.
GTGGTAACGCAGGAGTAGGTCTTTATATGCCAACTAGCACGGCCGATGATGAGGATATCGAAAAGATAAATGCAATATTTCAGAAAGTTAAGGGAGACGAAAACTTGATTGTAATGGGGGACTGGAACTCGTTAGTAGGAAAGGGAAGAGAAGGAAATGTAGTAGGTGAATATCGACTGGGGAAAAAAATGGAAGAAGAGATCGCTTGGTAGAATTTTGTGCAGAGCACAGTTTAATGATCACCAACACTTGGTTTAATCATCATGAAAGAAGGCTGTAGACATGGAAGAAACCAGGAGACACTGGAAGGTACCAGATTGACTTTATAATGGTAAGGAATATATTTAGAAACCAGATTCTAAACTGTAAGACATATCTAGGGGCCGATATAGACTCTGGCCATAACTTATTGTTTATGAACTGTAGATTAAAACTTAAGAGACTACAGAAGAGTAGAAAGGTTAGGAGATGGAACCTGGACAAATTAAAGGAACTAGAGGTTGTTGAGAGTTTCAGAGAGATCATTAGGCATGGATTGGCTGAAACGGGGAAAAGTAATGCAGTAGAAGAAGAATGGGTAGCTCCGAGAGATAGGGTAGTGAAGGCAGCAAAGGACCATGTAGGTAGAAGGCCGATTCCCTGGACAACAAAGGACATACTCAACTTAATTGATGAGAGGAGGAAATGTAGTAATTCAGCAAGTGAAACAGGAAACAGGGAATACATATGTTTGAAAAATGAGATTGACAGGAAGTGCAGACTGGCTAAGCAGGAGTGTCTAGAGGACAAATGCAGAACCTTAGAAGAATGCATAATTACGGGATAGATAGATACCGCCTACAGCAAAATAAAAGAGACATTTGAAGAAAGCAGCTGTATGAATATCAAGAACTCGGACAAAAAACCAGTAATAAGGAAACAGGAGAAAGCTGAACTGTGGAAGGATTATACAGAGGGTGTATACAAAGGAAATAAACTTGAAGGCAGTATTCTAGAAATGGAAGACGAAGTGGAGGAAGATGAGATAGGATATATGATACTGAATGAGCGCTGAAGGACTTGAGTAGAAACAAGGCCCCTGGAGTAGATGATATTCCGTCTGAATTGCCGATATCATTAGGAGAGCCAGTCGTGAAAAAATTGTATCACTTCGTATGCCAGATGTATGAGACAGGGGAAATACCCTCAGAATTCAAGAAGTTATCATAATTCCAATTCCAAAGAAAGCAGGTGCGGACAAGTGTGAAAATTACAGAACTATCAGTTTAATAAGTCATGGGTGCAAAATACTAATACGAATTATTTACAGGCGAATGGAAAAACTTGTGGAATTCGACTTCGGGGAAGATCAGTTTGGATTTAGGAGAAATTTAGGAACACGTCAGGCAATACTCACATTACGACTTATCTTAGAAGATGGGCTAAGGAAAGGCAAACCTCCGTTTTTAGCGTTTGTTGATTAGGAGAAAGCTTTTGACAATGTAGACTGGAATACATTTTTCCAAATTCTGAAGGTAGCAGGGGTAAAATATGGGGAGCGAAGAGTTATATTCAACCTATACAAAAACCAGAAAGCGGTTATTAGAGTCGAAGTGCAAGAAAGGGACGTAAAGGTTGGGAAGGGAGTAAGACAGGGTTGTAGCCTTTCCCCCATGTTGTTCAATCTGTACATTGAGCAGGCAGTGAAGGAATGGAAGGAGAAATTTGGAGAGGGCATTAAAGTGCAGAGAAAAGAAATAAAAACATTGCGGTTTTCCGATGACATAGTAATTCTGTCAGAGACCGCAAAAGATCTGGAAGAGCAATTGAATGGAAAGGACATTGTCTTGAAAGGAAGATATAAGATGAACATTAAAAAGAGTAAAGCGAAGGTAATGGAATGCAATGTCAGAATATCAGGCGATGCGGAAGGAATTAGATTAGATAATGAGACAATAAAAGTAGTAGATGCATGTTGTTATTTGGGTAGCAAGATTACTTCTGATGGCCGAAGTAAAGAAGATATAAAATGGAGAATGGCTATGGGAAGAAAAGCGTTTCTAAAGAAGCGAAACTTGTTATCATACAATATTAATTTACTTGTTCGGAAGTCCTTTCTGAAAGCATTTGTCTAGAGTGTAGCATTGTATGGGAGTGAAACGTGGACGATAAGGAGTTCAGATAAAAATATGACAGAAGCTTTTGAAATGTGGTGCTACAGAAGAATGATGAAAATTGGATGGGTAGATCACGTAACTAATGAGGAGGTGCTTAACAGAATCGGGGAGAAAAGGAGTTTGTGGCGTATCCTGACTGTGAGAAGGGATAGATTGGTTGGAAACATTCTGAGACATCAAGGAATTGTCAACTTAGCATTAGAAGGAAGCGTGTGGGATAAAAATCGTAGAGGGAGACCGCGGGACGAATATAGCAAACAAATTCAAAAGGATGTAGGTTGCCGAACGTATTCTTTGATGAAGAGACTTGGACAGGACAGGGTAGCATGGAGAGCTGCATCAAATCAGTCTGCGGACTGAAGAGCACAACAAAAACATAGAAGACTATCGTAATTTACTATATTGTCACATATTTTATCAATATCAGGAATTAACAACGGAACTTGAATTTTAATAATCTTCCTCATGTTTCTTATAAACCAAAGTACTAGTCTCCCTTGATAGTTATATATCTACCAACTTAAGATCTTTGAAACTTAAAATGTAATGTTTACCTGATTATGATGTAAGAGTCGAAAACCGGTTTTGAACCTATAAACTGGAAAATAATCACAGTTATCTTCTGTGTTTCATTCATAAAAGCATCTTAACACAATTTGCGTAATTAAACATCACATCCCATACTGGCCGTTGTGGTACCTAGTGTCCTGATGTTCGGGACATGCGGTTTTGTAGAATATAAAGAGGCAAGAATTCTTTAAATTGTATTCTTATTAACATTTAAAGATATAATTATCCATTGGCGTAACGTGCCGGTTAACCAAAAGGACGAATAATAAAAGATTGTGCTCGCATCTGCGCTGCTCAGCGTTCCGTCCGCAAGCAGGGATGGTGAAGGAGTTTTTTTGTTTACATGATAAATCAATCAAGTGTGAAGGCCGTAAAATCCACAAAATACCTAGGAATTACTATTACTTCTGACTTAAATTGGAAAGAACACGTAGATAATGTCGTGGGAAAGGCGAACACTTTATAGGCAGAACACTTAAAAGATGCAACAGAACTACTAAAGAAACTGCATACACTACGCCTGTCCGTCTTTTTATGGAGTATTGCTGCCCAGTGTGGGATCCTTATCAGGTTGGTTTGGTGCAGGAAATCGAATGAGTCAAAAGAAGGGCAGCTCGTTTCGTATTGTCGCGATACAGGGGAGACAGCGTTACGAAAATGATACAGGATCTGGGATGGGAATCTTTACAACAACGGCTCTTATCGCTGCGACGTGGGCTTCTTACGAAACTACAATCGCCAACATTCTCCTCCGAATGCGAAAATATATTGTTGACTCCCACTTGCATAGGTAGTAATGATCATCAGAATAAAATACGAGAAATCAGAGCCCGAACGGAGAGATTGAGGTGTTCATTCTTCCCGCGCGGTATTCGAGAATGGAATGGGAGGGAAAATAGTGTAACGGTGGTTCGATGTACCCTCTGCCAGGCACTTAAATGTGATTTGCAGAGTATCCCATGTAGATGTAGATGTTCTACGTTATCGCACCCCACCCCATACCATAAGCCCTGAGGTGCGGCAGTGTGCTTTGGACAAATGCACTCTACAAACAGCGCTCGCCAGGTCTACATCGTACTCGTAAAAGAACTCTAGTTGCGTGCAAACAGGTCTGCTTCCATCCTTGAAGGTCTCGGACCGCCATTAAAAGCGATTGTCCGACGACAGCAGCCGAGCCGCGCACGTCGACGCTGTGGTGTAGTGGGAGAATGGCTAGAAGCGTGCGAGCCCGTACTGCCACTGCTAGAAACAGCTCGTGTCGTCACTTCCGGGCTCACAAACCTTCTTATGTATACTGTGGCAGCTGTACATTCTGCTTCTGCTGCCCTTACAATATGGCGAACTTGCAGGACGTCTGTGATGCACGGACGTCCGGAAACTTCGTCAACAGGTACACGAATGTTTATGTGACCATTGCAACCTGCACATGTGGCAATACACCGGAAAGAATATCCCACCACTGTGAAGGCCACAAATTGACCTCTTTCAAACTAGATCATTGCGCTGCCGGATACTAGACCTCTATTCAAGAAAGGGGATAAAGACATACCATCAAACTACAGACCGATTTCACTTTTACCGGCATTTTCAAAAATTCTAGAAAAGGTAATGTACTAGTAACTTCTCAACCACCTAACATCAAATGACATATTGTCTAGAACACAGTTTGAATTTCTAGAAGGTTCCGAGAAGGCTATTTACACCTACAGTGAGAATGTACTTAATTCATTAGATAATAAATTACAAGCAGCAGATATTTTCGTGATTTATCAAAGGCATTTGATTGTGTGAACCATAACATCCTTTTAAGTAAATTAGAATTCTATGGTGTCACAGGAATTGCTGCAAAATGGTTCAAGCCGTGCCTTGCTATCAGGAAACAAAGTGTGTCAGTTCAAGGACTAGTGAATTAAGCCAACAGTCATTATCAGATTGGATACAGTTACCGCGATATCCATTTCAACCAACGGGCCTGTATACTCGTACTATTATCGTCACATCTAATTCAAATCAAGATCTGTGGTAAATAATTATTTATTTAGTACTAGTCTCCACTTCGTAACATCTCCATAACATTTTATGGCACCTGAAGATGATCAGGAGACTTGTTTATCTGCAGATCTCGGCGGTTTACAAATATGACATTTCAAATACTGACGAGCTGTGGGTTGTACATTGTAATGAGATCCCAACGATGTAATATACCAAGGTCTACTGAAACTCAGCTGTCAACTGTCTAATTCAATGAGGCTGCTGTTATTATGGAAGAAATGAGAACTATACCGGGTATACTCTTTTGGCTAGCTGGAAATCTAAATTTAATAGGGAAGCAGTTGGAACGTCATGTGAAATTTATAACAAACTGTGAATGACTTATTTGATTTCACCGAATTGTAAATTTATGATGTAAATGGCTGACTGTTAGAGACTCTCAGATGTCAAAACGTGGTAAAGGAAAGGTCACATGGTGTTCGTTGTCAATATACGGGTGCAAGCAAAATACACCTCGTGCTCATTAACAGCAAGTGAAACTAATTAGTTAATTACGTTATAACTGGTGCTGCTGACTCAACAGTGAATCGAGTAATTATCATTAATGGACGTACGGAAGTCGCTGGTTAAATCCAGCCAATCAAACGGACTATGGTGTGAGTTATGTGATATAATTATACCAGATCATTTAGTTCTAATTACTGACGTTCAGTCAGCGATCGCTAAGCGGTGAAATATCTTCTCTAATGAAATCAATGCCACTGTTACGATTTATGGAAATAAAAGGCCATAGCAGAGCATCAGAACAGCTGAAAAAAGAGTGCAACTATGTTTAGAGGGTTCCGCAGCTCGGTATGTCTGTTAGACTGTAAAGGTCCCTTATCCTAGACTCAGAGACGGGTACAAGTATCATGTTCAAATTCATGCCACATAATAAGTCTACAGTCTTTGGGTGATGTAAACAAACTCGCAAACTTCCTCATCTGAACTTGTAGGATATCCCCCTTTGATTAAAATGATAAAATTATTAAATTTGGTAAGAAATACAAGTACTGAATTTGTTTGAAGACACTTATCTCAACACTACTGAAAGAAGGTAAGATGACGTGCTTTGAAGTTTTATGTAGAACCGACGTTTTTGTCTGTTAGAAAACGCTGATCTTCGAAACTAGTAGACGAGTTTGCATGGGGTTTTCACATGTAAGTCTTCTGCGACGTATAAGCACTATTTCATCGTAATCGCTTAGGAGAAAAGCGATACCATAACTGTTTTATCTAATTTTGTTGCGTCTATTTGTTTGACAAGCTTATCTGCAAACCTATCAGAGGATCTTTCAATGGCTTTTAATCGGTAATTTCAACGTATCTTAGGGAAACACGCGTGATTTATTACATAAAAACAGGATCAGGATTAAAAAGATAACACAATTTAAAATTTTAGCACTCATCTGTGTTAGTATGGTACGTAAAACATGAAAGAACTAGTAGATACTGCTGTTAATTTTTCGGTACACCAAGAAACTAGTAGGTGACGCTGCTGTGTGTTACAGATTACAGTCAGTGCCAGCACTAGTTTCGGAAGCTTATGCAAGGTACATAATTGAGCGCCATAATCTTAACTTTACGAAAATAATCTAACACCTAATTTACTTTGCCACAACGTGCTGATTTAGTGGTTTCCTTTTGTGTTTTAAAAATTTAGCGAAACTTGTTCGCTTCTTTCAATAGGTTTTATTGCTATTTGTCTTCTTGGCTAGGAAAAACGATCGTATTAAATAAGTGTTTGTAGGAGTTGTTCGTTTTTAACGCCTGAGGTAATGAGCCCCAGAATCGGACAGTATGCGTGCGCCCTTCTATAAGTTCTGTTCCGTAAGAAGGTGATATACCATAGCTAGTTGTTATTATTAAGTTCTGGCACTTGACGTACCGTGATTGACTTGCTTGGATCCTTTTACAGTTTTTCTAACTCTGCTTTGCAATCACTTAATTTTGAACACACTTTTTTCTGTTCTTCGTCATGATCGGACGAATCTTGTGTTAAAGAACACATTTAGTATGGGATAGGTGGGTGGTCAAGCAGTCATGTCAGTTGTCGACCGGAATAAAGCTTCTTCTTCTCTCTTTGGTTCACCATTTGATACGAGTCATAAATGATATTTTCTAAGAGCTTCTCCTCGCATTAAAAGTTATTTGATAATATAAATTATTTTTCGAATATGTAATTTATCCTCCGTTTCGCTGAAAATTACCTACTAGTTTTATATAAGAGGTATGCAAATACTTTATTCTATTGGGATGAAATAGAATAAAGATAAGTCCTACGCCACGTTGAAAACAATGTCTTTCCATCTAGTGGCGCCTGTCGCCGACTTACGGTATAATTTTGTTGTTCGTCTGTCTTCCTGTTCATCCGCGTGTGTCAAAACTTCCTTTCCTGAGGGACGGGTTGCAGTGTCAAATACTAAGGTCTACAATTCCTTAGTGGATCACTTACTTACTTACTTTACGCGATAAGGCCTAATGGATCACGATCTGCTTTGAGAGATAGTGTCCACTTCAGCCTGTCTTCGACCCCTTTCTGCCATTCTTACAGCAGCCCCACTCTCTGAAGGTCTTCGGATAAGCAGTCACTCCATCGAGTTCTAGGTCTTTCCACTGGCCTTCTGCCGTTTGGCTTGGCGTTGAGTACAGTTCTCGGCCTTCGGTTGTCTCGCATCCGAGCTACATGCCTTGCCCACTGGTGTCATCGTGTCTTCATTATAGCCACGATGTTCGGCTCTTTGTAAATATTATAAAACTCGGTATTATGACGTATCCTCCATTTTTCACTTGGTGGAGTAAACAGTTCGAAGTTACTGCAATCAAAATATAGGGCCTTATAAGTGATATTTTGATTCTCGCAACAATCAGCAATGAATTTACACAATGGGACTGGTGATTTGGCGGCAAGTCATCTGCCGGTACACCAAGGAGGCGTTGGGTCAAATATAGGTCTGTCATTAGGTTTCGTTACAACCTAGCCCCCTCTTCTCAACCATGTCACAGTAGCGACACGTCGTTCGCATTCCACGTCAAGCTGTAGTTCCGCTTTCGCACGGCGGGAAGTGGGTGGTTAAGAGACATGCAAGTCGTTGAAATGACGTCTCGTTGAAAGACTCGCATCAACCCACTGAGTCTCAAGAAATTATTATTATTAGCGGAAGGTTGTCGATATTGGACCACTTTTCTATTTTGGGATCCAAAGTCTACATTATCTATCTAATCGAAACAAAATATGCCTTAAAAGAAGCTATGTGTCGTACACTTTCATCTGCTAGTTTTATACTGTGAATAAAAGCAAAGCATAAATGAATATTATTTAAAATTTAAAAATGTATCAACGGTCCAAGTTAGGAAACCGGTTGCCTAATTTGGACCTTCAGTTGCTTAAATTGAACCGCATGGTAAAACAATGAATAAAAAGGAAATAAGACCCGTAATATTAAGAAAAGCTTCATTTCAACATCTCGCCATCGATATTTCTTCTGCCTGACGGAGGGAAAGCTCTATATTTCGTCTCATAAATGAAGAAAACCACCTTTTACCAGCGATTTTCTTTTCTGCGTTGAAAGAATGAGGCAGTTCATATTTCTGTGCTATGTCGAATGCAAGTTTACGAACACCTTTGATTGTGAATACAAAAAAAACCTCTCTTCAAATAAAAGAAGGTGATCTGCGACAATTTTTTCCATCTCAGTTGTAAAGTATGATTGGCTTCCGAATAACTGAACTTCATTTCAGAACATGCTTTTACCATCAGCATATCTATTTAATTGTAGCTTTTAGTACTGGCGACTGAGCCACGTGACTTCGACAATATTACTCACCAGTTGAGCGAACTTACAACTTTAAGTTACATACAAATACATAGGTGGTCCAACTTAGTCAACGGTCCATCTTCGGCAACTCTCCCCTATTATCTATATAAATAACAACCTAAAAACCTGGCATTTATATATACCGAGGATGATCAAAATAACATGAACACCATGCAGTATAGTGTAGAGCGGGGCTAGTAGAATAGAGGGGTTATATGAATAATTGTAAGCCTTTGCGCATGCACTGCAACAACAGCAATCTGGAGACGCCATTGTGTGAATGTTTCCTGTTTTCGGAGGTTTTGTCTATCCAGTGAACACGTCTATTTTGTTTTCTGACTGCAGAAATTTCACCGAGATTTATTTAAGGTGTGGAATGTAAGTGGTCCCCAAATGGTCACTGCACGGTTTGTAAAACTGACATGGTATTCGCGAGGGATTTTCTGCAGTTTGTATGAAAAAAAGCCATGAAATAAATTGAGGAATGATACTGGATCCTCCCTACGGCACATTTAGTGCATTGGGACACGACTGCGTGTCTCACGAAAGACGCCTGCCTGGCCGCCGCCACCACATCCGCCGGCCACGGCAGCGCCCGATTTTCTGACTCTATTGTGCCGCGGACGCATACACTGAGTTAAGTCTAAAAAACAACGCCATTTGAGTAACCTAAGCTTACCTTTATTTACAGTAGATGTTCGAAATCATGCCTCTCTATGGAAAGAGCGGCCTGACATCTCTTGAACACATTTGCGAACACTCGACATATTTCGGCTGCCGAAATCTGGGAAATGACTTGTCGAATCCTGTCTTCCAGCTCTTCGAGTGTATGGGGATTGCTTGCATATAACTTGTCTTTTTGACATTCGCCAAAGATAAAAGTCACAGGGATTTAGATCTGGAGGACGAGGAGGCTAGTTAACTATCCTATCATCAAAAACACATCGTATTGATGTCATAGAAACATTGGCAATGTGTGGTCTTGCATTGTCCTGCATGAAATAACCGTCCAGCTTTTAGTTGGGTGAAAGTTCTTGAAAAAATGGATCCATGATATTGCTCACATACCTGCCATAATTTATTGTTTCGTGGCCGACCGCGGTGGCCGAGGGGACTGAGGTGCTCCAGTCACGGTCTGCACGGCCCCTACGGTCGGGGATTCGAATCGTCCCTCGGGCATTGATATTTGTGCCGTCCTTAGTATTAGTTAGTTCATAAGTAGTTTGTAAGTTTAGGGACTGATGACCCCGTAGTTAAGTCCCATAAGCTATACAAACATTGTTTCGTGAAAAAAAAGATTCGACTAGTCATTTTCGGCATCCGAAATTCGTCGAGTGTTCGCAAATGTGTTCAAGAGATGTCAGTCCACTCTTTCCATAGAGGGATATCATTTTGAACAGCTACTGTAAATAAAGGTAAGTTTAGGTTACTCAGACGGCAATGTTTTTTAGACTTTAACTCAGTGTATAAGCCCGCGGCACAATAGAGTCCCAGCCAGAATCGGGCGCCGCCGTGGCCAGCAAATGCGGTGGCAGCGGCAGGCAGCCGTACCGCGCGATCCGCGGACGCCCCGGGCAGGCGTCTTTTGTGAGACACCGTGTATTTCACAAGAGTGTTTAAGCGTTCTTTGGGTCTACTTGAATAACTAAGAATGGGGCTTCATGAACAGTGGTAGAAAATTGATTGAATGTATGGTATAATTCATTTATGAAAGATTTTCTGTTCTGTAATACTATTTTAATAAATTATTCCTTCATTTTCTTCAGATGGTGAGGCCCTATAAATGGAAAGGACGGAGAAGGGAATGAGCTGAGGAGTCGATGAAGGAGGCAGCTGAAGCAGCGATGAAAAACATACCACTATTAGAAGTCGGTAAAACGTATGGAGTGACATATACGTCTGTGTACCGACGTGATCAAAATAATTAACACGTTCTCAAAATTTGGAAACTTCTCTTACTTGGGAAACAGAGTATTTCGACTGGCACAGAACGAAATGCGTGTTTCAAAACTCAAACTTACTGTCAAGAACAACGTAAAACACCCATGGAACATGGAAAGAGACAGGGGTGCAGCCACGGGGGGTGGGGGGGGGGGACCTAATGGGGCTGAAGCCCCATCACCTGCCAAAGTATTTTTTATTTTATTATGTTTCATTTTTTAAACAGGTCGACACCAGACATTTGAAATAGTACACATGTAATAAATCACAACGTAACTATGATTTACCGAGCACAAGTTAACGTGACAGTGGGTCGCAAATGTGATGCCGCCACTGAGAACGTGTGCTGCTGTTACTGTGAGTGGTTTTAATGCCGCCGCGACCAGCTTTGGTGCTGCCGCTGTTGTTGCTGCTATACTGAAGTTACGAGCCGATTGTTCATATGCAGCGACCCACCGCTTAGCAAGTCAGCGACGCCACCCAGTAGAATCTTAAGAAGAACAATAGTGATACTTTAGCTCAATTTTTACACACAGAGTGTCATGTTAATTAAAGTGCACCTTCCACTTTGGTTAGTAACATAGAAGCTGCTTAATTATTTTACGAGATGATTATATACACTCCATTTCCTCCACGTTGCTCCTCTTATACTTTCAAATTAATGCGAGCCTACTCATTTTATTTCTTGTGCAACTGTTTTCGTGGTATAATTGGTTAAATTATAAAAATAGTAAAAATAAGTCATAGATTAATAAATTCACTGGGATTTATTTTTTAAAAAGTGAGTCCCAGCACAATCAAATCATGACTGCGCCCCTGGAAAGACATAGTGGGAAAGAACTGCTGTGTTTCATTCAGAAAAAGAAACATCTTTTGTAATTATTGTTGTATTAGTAGAGGTAATTAGTAACAAATAGAAACCAGCGTATTTTCAACTAACCCTGAATGTAATTTTGTTTTATCGAATATCCCCACTGAAATGAACTTTTGTGCAATCGGGAAGGTAAATGTTTGACAATTGTGTGCAATTATCTTATACATCAATAAGATAAGTACACCCATAGAAGTCATGGTAAATGCTTAAAACAAGAATTAATTTACAATTTTCCAGAAAAATTCGATCTAAGTTGAAATTATTCTTATAGCTCCGTTGTACCCTCACAGTCTAACATATACAGTGACGACACTCCTGCAGATTCTTGTTATACACTGCGACAACAGCGCTCCAAGCGGCCGGCAAGCTACACTTCTGAATATGATATTGGAGGAGTGCGAATAGTATCGTTTATATTGATTTTTACATATCTTTCACATTACTGAACGTGTGTAGCGCCATAAAAATAGGTAATAACTTAAAAATAGCTCCACCTTTGTCTTTCTTAAGTTTCATAAAATCCCTGACAAGGTACGAAACGGTACATTACAGGACAGTTTATTTACAATTATCTTGTAACCTACAGGCTTCTACTGAATAATTTCATTTTCTGTTATAAATACAAAATGCGTAGGAAACACCAGAAGACCTGCCATTTGGCAGAAAGACGTCGCTTTTCGATTCAGGAACGTTAAGGTTTCTTCACTACAATCGGTGAGGGTGAAACTCAGGAAACGAATATGAAATGCAGTAACTACAGTATTCGACGTACCAAATCAGACACCACAGCTGAAGCTGAAGGAAAGAAGTCGCAGACATGGCAATAAAATGGCAAGAGCAATCATACTGTTTTCCAAAAAAGAAAAACCAAATTCCACAATTGTTGCTACAGCTGAACCATAAACGACAAAAATTTCAAACATTGGCTTTTCAAGCTAAATTAATTACACCCAAAAGAATATGCGCATGTAAGGAAGACGAGTAAGGTGTAAAAATGTGCGAATCATTAGATTCCACACCGAATTGATACGAGTAAAAAAAAAACTGCCTGTCACAGTGAGAACAGACCAAAATAAAATTTTATGTTTCTCTTCATATTCTTTTTACTTTCGGCGGAATAAGCTGCAAATATACACATATTCATACATATTCTTTCATAACGACGTTGTTATTTATACTACTGAATGAGTTAAATTCGGCTATTTTTTTACATTAATTTCCGTATTATGTACGTCTCTTGATATTTTACTAACGCTTATAACGCAAAAATTCTACTATCTCGTGAACTACACACAAAAATAATTATAAATAAACATCACTTCTATGACGGCTTGCCCATTGTGTAGAATTGACACACGGAGTATTTGACGTTGCCTTGCGGTATATTTTACGGTTTGTTGTGCGACGCTCAACACACATACACACATGTTCCGTGAAACTCAGATATGCGAAGAGGCCACCTCGATGGAGCAAAGTAATTGGGAGCGACTTTGACGAAGAGGGATGCCCTGTTTACCGTTTCACTAGCGACAGTATCCTTGCTAATGACAGCGTACAAAAAACACAGTTAAACATTACTGGCAAAGAGGAATAGTGGGCGGTACTCGAAGTTAACTGACAACGACAGACGAGCACACCGAGCGATTGTGGCCAAACCACACAAAACTACCAAGGCGAAAGCTGAAAACGTCAGCACTCACTTCAGTAATACCGTTTCTATAAGAAAACAGTACGGCTGGAGTTTAATATTCAAGGAAGGGCTGCCGATGATGCTAAACCGGAAGCCAAGGCAGAGGCACGAAGGAAGTCGTCTTAGGTTCATAAAACCTGGGCTCTTAATGATTGGAGGTATGTGGTATGGTTCGATGTATCATCGTTTACATTGATCCCTAAAAACAATCGTATTTATGTATAGAAAACCACAAACTAAAGTTACAATAAGGCATGTCTGCTACCTACACCCGAGGATGGGGGAGGTTCCGTAATGATTCGCGCATCTATATCGTGGTATTCAATTGTTTCTGTGCTTTGTGTGGTATAAGAAAATTATCACACACACATTCTCTGGTCAGCAAAATTGCCATGTTTCAACGTAACTGAATCGCTGAGGAGAGTTTAAAAGCATAGAGAGGAGGACCAAATTTACAGCTCCAAAATAGTTGGAGGTAATTGGCGGATGGTTTGATACAAAAATGGATAACATTCTACTGGAAAATGTAAAGAAACTTTACAAATATATTTGTCGAAAAATCTCAGCTCTTTACAAAGCCAATGGCGGGCCAACTCTTTACCAACATTAAAAATTGTCTGTTCATACAACTTTGTTCACCCGATGTACATAGCGTTTCGTTCCCCTTCACTCAGTTTCCTTCAAGTTTTCGGTAGCACGGCCTCCAATTACACGGGACCAGAATACTGTTGATGTTAGAGGCATTGCTATAGTCTCAGTCCAACGCGCAAGTTACAGCGGGGCTGTAAGAACAATTTCAAATTACATCAAATTTTTCCAGAAAATTATTAACTTAAGTTTTGTTTAAACCATGGCCTGTGGCTTCTATTGGTATAAATATCATATTGATGAAAGGTGGTTGTTCACGACTGTCAAACATTTATGTTATGCTGTTATTCGATTTACCCTCCTACTTGCATTTCAGTGGGGCTATTGCGATAGTGGCTGGCGCTATTTGAATAAGGTAAATCATAGGCACATACACATACGTGGAGAATTAGATAAAAATACGCTAATTTCTATTTAATACTAATTAACCTCGAATTACAATAATAATTGTAGTAGTAATTTCACATTAATGTCTCCATTATAAAAATTTTCTGTTCTCTTAAATCGCCTGCAGCGTCCACAGACAAAATGCTTACGACCTCTCGCATCGACACAGTATACATGACAGAACGTGGTACACGTTTGCCATTGTATCCATTCACGTTTCTTTTCATCTGCAACGCGTGACCATTTCCCCTGGCAGAATCCTCATTTTCATTCCATTGCCTCATCTTCAGAATAATTTAAAGCCACAACATCTTCGACACTTCTTTGTAAAAGATTACTAACTCTACATTTTATTTTGACTAACATCGGCACAAACTCTTATATGCTTCTAATAGTGATCTCTTTAATTGCCCCTTCAACTGCCTCTCTCATCGACGCGTCGTCCTATTCCGCCTTCTTTCCCTTTATACATCTTCACCATTACAAACGTATTAAAAACAGAAAATCTTTTGTATACGATCTTCACCTCACATTCAATCAGTTTTCCACCACTAATCATAAAGCACCTTTCTTAGAGATTTCACTAGACCCAAGGCACACTTAAACGCTGTTGTGAAGTAGTTCCCCAATGCACTAACACATGACAGCACAAGTCACCGACGTGCCGTAGGGAGGACCCAGAATTATACGTTAACTTATTTCGTGGCTTTCATTTCCTACAAACTGCAGGAAGTCTCTAGCGAATACCATGTCGCCCCCCAGGGGGCTCACGGTTCTTTCGTAAGTACGTGCGTGGCGAGCACGGGGCTTCAAGCTAATGCAGTCTTCCTTCCTTCTTTACTTCCCGGACTGCATTTCCTTTCCCCGTCCCCTCCTATCCTTTCTTCACTCCTTCCCCTCCTCACTGGGGGACTGATAACCTCAGTAGTTTAGTCCCACTAACCTAACCAAACAACCCAACCAACCAATACCATGCCAGTTTTACAAACCATGAATGACTATTGGTGAGACACTTACCTTATACTCATTAAATAAATCTTGCGTAAATTTCTGAAGCCAGAAAACGAAATAGACATGTTCACTGGATAGAAGAAAATCGCACTGGCGTATTTACAGTCCACTTGAGATCTGCCTGCAGTTTTATTATTTTTTTGCGAACATTTCGGACACAAATAATAAAAATATAAATAGTAAAAATTGATGGACGATACGATTACGACTCTGCTATTGTGATAATATCTGTGCACCCAAAAAGTAATATTCTTCCTCACCGTATTTTAACAAACACCCAAAATTATTTGATATTTGAGTTTAGCTTTGACAAATATACTCTTTTTTGAAGTTTGCCTCTTTAAACTATTATTTTAATATTTATCCCACATTTTCATTATTACTTGAGTTGCGCATCTTAGGGAATGATCGTATTGAATAAATAGTATAGATGCCAACATCGTAATTTTTATTTTATTTACTCAACACGACCGGTTTCTACACTCTATGGTGTCATCATCTGGTCTCATTGAGATTAAACTGCTTATTATAGTGCTCCACATAAAATCTGGTAGGCGTACTGTATGATAGTTGTATAGAAAATCATGTGCTGGTGGGTAGTCAGATATGAAATTAATGGCTGGTCGAAATTAAAACAGTAAAACATACATAAAATAATAACCACCATAGTGCACATGTCTGGTTGATTTTATGGAGCTGCTCAATATACGCCATCTTGCTTTCCGTATTTGATGTTTTTCTTATTATAACTCAAGCCTTGTCATTTTAAAAGAATGGCGCACAGAAAATGATGAAAAACACGTCATTGTTAGGACAAAGAATTACAATTAATGTCTAAAATTCCATGTTATCAGATAACACCTGCCATCGATGGTACAAGAATCACGGATTACTCTCGCAGCTGTTCAGCGTAGCGTAATGGGCAGCGAATTAGTTTGTGATAAACAGACATCTTAGACGGTGGTTCCAAACTTGCCGGGCGCGGTGGCTCAGCGCGATTGGTCAGAGGGTTGCCGGCGTGGCAGCTCAGCGTGCTCGGCCAGAGTGCTCGACGCCCTCTCTAATAAAATAACTGAGCAAAATTCTCAACGAACAACCGAGAACGAACATTAACAAACGACCGCAAAGCTTCGATCTACCTGAAGAATAAAAAATATAAATAAATAAAAACCCGCCACTGGTATTTTTTTCATTTTGTTTCCTAAGAGAGTTTCACACACTCTTGTTAATTGAACACAACTATATCCTGCAAGATTCTGAGTTCAACGGTAACAGAGAAGTGCATTTGTTCTATTTTGTGAACATATCATGAAATACATACCAACGAATTGCAAAAAGAGACTTTTTTTATAAGTATACAAACTGTGAAGATACTTTTACAATGATTGTTGGAAATGACGTAATGATAATAGTAACTTTTATATAGATTAACTACTGGAACTTTGTGGAATTCGGTATTACCACACTTATTCCGTTTGTTATTTTATCTGTAAAAGAAAACCTGGTCATGGTTTGAAACAGTATATATGCTGTTTATTTTAGCGCAGAACAAAGTAACGTGAAATACAGAAAAGGTAATACAATCTACATTTTAGTAGACGCATTGATTCTAATTAATGACTTTCAACATATTTCATTAATAGTGAAGAATTGCTTAGGGAAAAAACAGGTAATTTGTTGCAATGTATACGCTTCCAGTTTGTTTCATTAAGGAACGACAGTTGCCACAGAAATGTAGGACTCCATTTATGTATGAAACTACCAGTGCTACGTTGTGTAGAACATTCATTATCACAGTATCCTCCCCGTTGGTTTGCAAATACTTTAGAAGACCAGTGTTCACTTCATTGTTACGTATATCATGCATGTTCACGAAATAGAACAAACACACTTTAGAGGGAGAAGTCTTACACCTATACTACTGTAAACATTGCAGAAGATAGCTCTATTAGGTTAATAAGAGTGCCGGAAACCCTTTTAGGAGCCAAGGTAAGAAAGGTGGTATCGGTGGGTTTCGAATTACTGAGCAAGTGCATCACAACGTAATGCTCTACCCACTACACCATGGCGAACAATTGCGGGACTTTCCTTTAATTCTCGTAATATTGCTGGCAGTTGCTAACAACTAAAATAACATTTTAGACTCTATAATTTATCGTACTATGATCGACGTGCTTTTTGTTAATTCTTTAGTGTGCCACTGCTTTGAAATGACAAAGCGTAAGTTATAATAAGAATATCATAAAATACAGGAAGCGAGATGGCGTTTGCCAGAGAGAGTTCTGGGCGAGGAATGTCACGTGACGTTTCCTACCGCCTGGTTTACGTAAAATTAAGAGGCTGTGTCAAATCGCCGTTATTTTTTCAAATATCTCTGTAACGGTGCGAGTAACGGTGTAACGAAAATAACATAAGGGAGGAAAGTTGTAAAGAATTCATCTAGAAATTCGGTTATTCAGTTTTCGTGTCAGATGAACGGTTGGTTAGCAATTACTATTACATTACAAACTTTTTTTAGTGTTACTGACGCAGTTTTTGTCTGAAAAATTTGAAAAAGCGAAGTTCTGGTCTCTGGTGGCCAACTATTATGTTTATAAAATTTGGTGCCGATCCGTTGAACGGTTCGACCTAAAAAGTGGGAACGCCTTACGGACAGACAGACAGACATAATAAATTCTCCTTTATTTTTGCAAATATTTCTGAAACGATGCAAGATATGAAAAAAAGATAAGAGAGCAAAGTTGTAGAGAATTTTATCCTCTATAAATTCAGTTTTCGTGTCAGATAAATGGTTAAGCCTTTACTGCCATTTAAATTTAAAGCTGCCTAAAGCCGATCGTAAAGGCCCACTTTTATACTACCGTAACCTAAAGTGCACCAAAACCTCCAACAACAAGAAACACATAATGGTGTTTCCACCTAGCTGTTGTTGCGCCGAATGCGTATAAGCTTACAATTTTTCATATAGCCCCTCTATTCAGTTAGCCCCGCTCTACCCTGTACGCAAATGTTGTAGGAGCGTGTGATCATTGTACGAGGCGCAAGACGAATAGAGCCAAGTTTATATCAAAAAGTGCATGTT
This sequence comes from Locusta migratoria, assembly GCA_026315105.1. Classification (NCBI taxonomy): domain Eukaryota; kingdom Metazoa; phylum Arthropoda; class Insecta; order Orthoptera; family Acrididae; genus Locusta; species Locusta migratoria. The sequence goes on along the minus strand of CM048751.1, from coordinate 345,326,285 downwards.
TCACTGCGGACAAGTGGTTAAGTTGTGTGAGATTGCGTGGTAACCACATACGGAACTAGCTTCAGTGTCTACTTTCATGCAACGGACTTAGGGGCGTGTTCAAATCGACCAAATGGCCCTGTCTCAATCCTTACTGGTGGTTACCATAAATCACTCCAAGCAAATGTGGGGATGTTCCTTTCAAAGTGCACGGCCAATTACTTTCTCCATCTTTACCCAAGTGTAGAAGCGTCAGCTCCGTCCTTAATGACCACGCTGTGGACGGGACATTAAACCGTAATGTCTCTGCTTCCAAGTACAGGTTGCAATACGTCCAGTCGGATCTCCTTTTACCTAACTAAGTTCAGGAATTCGGCGTGGCAGGAAATCTTTCAATGTCTCACGTAGGAATGTCATGCAGCGTCAACAGCCTTCCACAATTGTGAAATTGTTGCAACCGCATAAAATCGTACACATTAAGTATCCTGGAGAGAGGGGTGGATGAGGTAGGACAAAATGTTAGAAACGTAAATAGACTTTGTTTTTGATAGTAACTGTTGCACTTAACAGCTGTAGTCTGGAATTCACTATTCTTGCTTAGTAGGTCTACATCAACATAGATACTCTGCAAATCACATTCAAGTGCCTGGCAGAGGGTTCATTAACCACTTTCATAACTTTTCTCTACCGTTCCATTCTCTAATAACGCGCGGGAAGAAAGAACACCTAAATCGTTCCGTTTTCGATCTGATTTCTCTTATTTTATTGGATGGTCATGTCTCCCTAAGTATGTGGGTGCTAACAAAATATTTTCACATTCAGAATTAAAATTCGGTGATTGAAACTTCGCAAACAGATCACGCCGCAATGAATAACGCCTTTCTTTTAATGATTTTCACCCCAACACAACACAACATTTCCGTGACGCTTTCCCCCCCCCCCCCCCCCCCCGTACGTGATAGAACAAAATGAGCTGCCCATCTCTGAATCTTCTCAATATCTTCCGTCAGTCCCACCTGGTGAGGGTCCCACAAGGGGCAACAGTACTCCAGGAGAGGACGCACAAGTGTGATGTAGCCAGTCTCTTTGGTGGAGCTGGTGCATCATCGAAGCGTTCTGCCGATGATACGTAACCTTTGGTTCGCCTTCCCCACAATATTTTCTGTGTTCTCTCCAGTCGAAGTTGTTCGTAATTGTAACTCCTAGGTATTTGGTAGAATTTACGACCTTAAGGTTTGACTGATTTATCGCGTAATTGAAGTTCAGCGGATTTCTTTTAGTGGTCATGTGTATTACTTCACACTTTTCTTTATTTAGTGTCAATTGCCAATTTTCGCACCAAGTAGAAATTTTGTCTAAATCGCTTTGCAGTTGCTTTTGATCCTCTGTTGACTTCACGAACCGATAAACGACAGCATCATCAGCGAACAATAAGGGAGCTATTCAGATTGTTTCCTAAATCTTTTGCCGGCCGCGGTGGCCAAGGGGACTGAGGCGCTCCAGTCACGGTCTGCACGGCCACTACGGTCGGGGGTTCGAATCTCCCCTCGAGCATGGATATTTGTGCCGTCCTTAGTTCGTAAGTAGTTCATAGGTAGTTTGTAAGTTTAGGGACTGATGGCCCCGTAGTTAAGTCCCATAAACTTGACAAACATTTGAACATTTTTTCCTAAATCGTTTCTAAACACGAGGAAGAGTAGGGGACCTATAACGCTTCCCTGTGGAACGCCAGATATCACTTCTGTTTTACTCGATGACTTACCGTCAATTACAACGAACTGTGTTCTTTCTGATAGGAAATCGTGAATCCAACCGCACAATTGGGGAGATATTCCATAAGCACGCAATTTCATAAGAATTTCATAAGAAGGTCTACACAAGAAAAGTAATGAACGGGAAGTTACATCCCAAAATTGAATCAGGAGGAAGATAAGAGTAAGTGCGCCAGTTACAGTTCGCCATTTGGGTAGACGTTTAGGAATATTTATGGAGTGGGCGTCGACAGGGCACCTTACCGCCTGGGAGGGCCGGGTGATGGATGGCTGGGCTGTATCCGCTTACGAGAGACACTGTCAGCGACTGACGTCTGTGTAGCGGCTCCCCGGGGACTTTCTGGCCGCGGAAGGAGCGCGTTGTAATTTACATGCGGGGCGTACAGTAATTTCCATGCAAATACTGTCAGATTTACGAGCGCCTCCGGAAGAAAGATTCGTTATCTTGATACAGCCTTGGCCGCGCAAGACGGAGAGAACAGCGGCGCATAGTGCAGCTATTGTGCACCTGGCTGATGGAACAGCAGGTGCCGTACTGCAGGGTGCTTAGCGGAACTGTACTGGCGGAAGGCATGCGCGAATCTGCTGTAGAAGTCTGCAGTACCTGATCTGCGTATGGCCTTAACTGATCTGGATTTATTTATTTAGCGTATGGCTACATCACAAAATTTACAGTCATTTGATGTTTTAACAACAAAGGTACATATAATATTACACGTGTAACAAACTACAAACTAATATCAAGTCCATGAGTATAGTCCAGTGATCCCTCCGTAACCATCAGGAACTCTGTTTGGTCGCCAGCGAAAGTTCTCAGGGGACATTCTTGAACCACATGGTAGACAGTCTGCTTTTCAAAGCCACAGTCACAGCTTGGAGAAGCTATTTTTTAATATTCATAGAATATATGACATCAACTGCGATTGGGCAAAGCTGAAAATGTGTACCCAGCCGGGATTCGAACCCGGGTCTCCTGCTTTCTAGGCAGTTGCGCTGACCCCTACACCACTGGGGACACAGTGATCACCGCACCTGCAAGGACTATCAATGCACGCCTCCCGTCAGATACAAATTCCCTGCTTCGCCCTGCCCATAGTACTCAAACTCGTAGTTTAACTAATTCCCGTAAGAGTAAGGGCTTCAAACTTGCCCATCCCTCCCCACTAACGATAGGATCATTGCCCGTCACCGGCATATTATATATATACATGTGGCGTCTGTTCCGAAAGAACAGACGTCACTTCTGATTCTGCAGCTGTTATTATTTAATATTCATAGAATATATGGCATCAACTATGAATATTAAATATTAACAGCTGCAGGATCAGAAGTGACGTCTGTTCTTTCGGAACAGACGCCACATGTATATAGAAGCTATTTTCTTCCACTTGTACAGAAGGTCTGCACACCTTCCAGTGTTGGTTCTTATTCTATTAATTGCTGACCAATCTTTGCGCAGTAAATCAAATCCGCAATTATTAAAAATACTACCAGTTGTAAACGTGGACCTGCCGCGACAGCGACTCCTCTGCTGCTATGGTGAGTTTTATCATATAAAAGCGTTCCATTAATCTCCATACCACAACCCTTTAGTCCCTAGTAATTCTAGTTCAAATAACCCTTACGTTTACCTCTTTGCAGGCGCCCAATGACAACAATTGTTAAGATTCCTCCTAGACAGCTATAGATAGCTCTGTGGCTCCATCTCCGCTCAAGTAAGTCTGAATTTTCAAATTTACTCACCTTAGCCACATTAGATTCGCTGCCCGCCAGGTACACGGACTGTAACAAAACATTTGTATTTTTCCAGTTTGACGATGCGCTAACAGCGCGAAACGCGTCAATGGACAGTAAAATATTGCAACAGAGACTGAACATTTTTAATTATTCAACACTGTTGCTGCACCAGCCACCACCACCACCATCATGGAATGGAATGAAATGCAAAGCCAGGTGGCTTGGTTAATATGCTCGTCATCTTCAGTTGTTCTGGTGTTGCATTAATCTGCCATGTTTGTCTCCATCAGTCATCTGTATTAAAGCTGTTGGTAACTAAAGTTCTTGCAGTCTCAAGAGGTGGATGACGAGAGCGAAGCCTTGCTTTTCTTATGCTTTGTATGTCTTCATGCACATGAAGGTGTGGATTCTTTTGCAGCTTTTTGTACTCGGATACTAGTGCATTTTTCCGCCGTAAAGATGGAGGTTGTATGTGGCTAAGTATGGGTAGCAAGAAAGTCGGTGTGGGCATAATTGTGCCAGTTATAAGACGCATGGTATGATTAAGTTGAGCGTCCACAAGTTTATTGTGCGAGCTGTTTAACCAAGCTGGGAAGCAATATTTCGCAACTGGGGGATGGCTGTTGCTCACGTTTGCAATTTTAGCTGTCAACTACCCTGCATGTGTCCCCTGGGTGGAGCTAAACGACACTGGCGACCAGACAATCCTTGAGATCCCCTGGTAAATATTACATCACATATCAGAACTGATCTGGAGAAGGCCAATGTCAGAGTGACCAGGTAAGAAATACGGAGATGTTTGAGTAGGAAACGCCACTCAGAAAAATCTGTGGTTGGTTAAGACAAGGGTTGTAACTTAAATAGTGGCAACACTGCTGTGCAGACACTAAGCAATGGAATCTACTACTGTCGCTAATAGTACACGTTGATGACATTCCTGCCTTACCTCGGAGCAAATGGACTCGCCCGTCGCACGTCACCAGCGTGCGCACAATAGAGCGAAACACAGTCACTTGTGAGCGAGCGGTCTAACGTAACGGTGTCCTACGTTTTCGAAACAGCAACAACGGATTTGGATCAAGATTGAATGTGCCATTGATCGAACAGCACGACAGTGTCATAAAGGTCTTCAAGAGACGTGCGGGCGACAGACATTGTCGTACAGAACAGTGGCACGTTGGGTAAACGCCTTCGACGAAGGTCGGCAAACTGTGGCAGACATGCATCGGGCAGGTCGTCCTAGCGTCTCTAAAAAAGTGCATCTGTTTTCGCGTTAGTGGTCAGTGATGGACGCCACACGATTCTTGAGCTTGCCCACGAAACCGGATTAGCCCATACGACTGTGCTTCACATCCTGAACGCCTGGGCATGAGCAAAATTGCACCAAGATGGATTCCGCATCAGTTGACGAAAATGCACTAATGGATGCTTTACGACGCTGCTCAGACGCACTTGGAGCGCTATGAGTGCTAAGGAGAGGCTTTCTTACGCTGGATGAGACATGGGCCACATCGTACGAGACAAAACAGAAACGCCAATCCAACGAATGGAGTCATTATGGGTTACCGTGAAAGCGAAAGTGCTTCATAGCTCCAGTATGGCGAAAGTTATGGTGATTATCGTGTACGGCTGTGATGCTGTTATCCTAATACATAATGTTCTTCCACGAAAAACCGTCTTAGCATAGTATTACAGTTCGTTTTAGGAGCATCACCTGCGACCATCTTTGAGAAAGAAGCGGCAACACTTACTGCGCAACCCACCCATCATTTTACACGACAATGCACATACAGCGCAAACTGTGGATGCTCTGTAAACGAAGGCTTCTGCGGCATTTGTCATTGCTGACAACTCTTCTGGGTATTGGAGCGCATCGTCAATATATCAAATGTGGATGCTCTGTGTGGTCATGGGTCTGGGAAGTACTATACCATCCACCATACTGTCCGGACTTGTGACTTGGATATAATTCCGACGATGAAGGAACTACTTTGTGGTTTTTGCTTGAGAACTTTTGTACAGATACGTCAAACAGTAGACCGCTCCATTCGCACCATCAACAGAACAGGCTATGATACTACACCTTCCACGTCGCTGGCAACGTGTTCTACACAATCCTGTAACTACCTTCTATCGGTTGTGAATAAATAGTTGGAATTATTTAACGTCCAACCCTCGTATGCATGCATTGATGACACAATTGAGGAGCTATGTCGGTACAACGAAAGCATTTCGAGCGAGAATAAGACTACATAAGCAATCGTTTCTCACCCCATGTCTTTCTGATCTATCGATGGTTCTGCTAGACAAATATATGAAGCAAGAGGAACCATGAAACATGATGTTTGCCGATGACTTTGCAATATGTGAACCTACCCGAGAGGAAGGCAGCTAGAATAGTGGACAGCCCTAGGAGGAGGAGGAACGAGGATTAGGAGGGTGAAAGCAGAATATATCTGTACCATTGAAATACGAGCGTAATTTTCTAAAGTAAGAACTGATTTATATTAGAGTAAGAGAATCTTTACTTATGAACGTTGTACACATTTTTTCACTTTTCAACATATGAACGCTGTGCATATTTCTTTCACTTTTCGATATATTCACTATGAATATTTAAACGTCTGTGAAGTGGAGGCACCAGATTTGGGATTCTATAATCAAAGAACTCTGTTACCTGACGGTTAAACCAGTTACTAACAGTTTTTTTCAACGTGTCATCATTATCTTAGTGCTTGATACTTGTGGAAATTTCTGATCTGCTCGTCAGTTGTGAAGCGCCTATTTCTGTAGACAGCCTCATCAACTTCTTGTGACAAATTTTCATTTATGATAGTAGGCCATCCAGATCGTTCTTTGCCTTGGACAAATTGCATTAAACAGCCTACACCATTTACACACATTTCCATATTCATTACACCTGTAGCATAATGTCCAACAAGCCGGCGGTGAATTTCAGCAGGATGAACATGTTTTAAGAGCCAAACGAGCGCAATTCGCAGTCGGAGAGATTACTGATTGACATGACGCCAAAGAAAGCAGTATAACCGTACCCAACGAACACCGGAAGGGACATGAAACGTCATGACGTAATGATGGACTGGCCGACAGTGGCTGACCGTGAACGGAAGTCATGTGACAGGATCAGCGGATGCGATGCGTTGTCGGTTATTCAAATGTTCAAATGTTTGTATAGCTTATGGGACTTAACTATGGGGTCAACAGTACCTAAACTTACAAACTACTTATGAACTAGCTAATCCTAAGGACGGCACAAATATCCATGCCTAAGGGGGGACCGACCGTAGTGGCCGTGCAGACCGTGACTGGAGCGCCTCAGTACCCTCGGCCACCGTGGCCGGCTGTCGGTTATTGCTTTGAAAATTACCCTAATATATTTTGATGTTAGATGCCATCCTCACCCTCTCCTCACTCTGTCTTTGTCTCTCTCTCTCTCTCTCTCTCTCTCTCTCCCTGGACGAGGTGGCGCAGTGATGACGCACTGGATTCGCATTCGGGAGGATGGTGGTTCAAATCCACCTCCGGCCATCCAGATTTAGGGTTTCCAAGATTTCTCTAAAACCATCCCAAGCAAATGTCGGGATGGTTTCTTTCAAAGGGCACGGCCGCTTTCATTCCCCATCCTTACCCAAAACCTCCGAAGCTTCCTTCTGCGCTCTCTCTCTCTCTCTCTCTCTCTCATTCTCTCACTCTCTCTCTCTCTCATTCTCTCTCTCTTTCTGTGTGTGTGTGTTTCTGTGTGTGTGTGTGTGTGTGTGTGTGTGTGTGTGTGTGTGTGTGTTTGCGTTCGCGTGCGTGCGTATGTGAGCTTACCACTGTGTGTGTTCATGAGCAAATAACATCCCATAACCTGTGCAGATTTTCTGCAGTAATAAAGGGTAACTAGAGCTTTCCAAACTGAGTGTCGCAACACCCCAGGGTGTCGAGTAGCTCCATCAAGGTGTCGCGAGAGCAGTAAAATCAGAATGTAAAACCAGTATAAACTTGTGGAAAAGTACAATAAATGCTTCTTTTCGTAAGAGTGTATTGTACTTAGAAATGTATCACAAAAAATCGATATTTCTTTAAAGTATCATTTGTAAGATGTAAATTTTCACAGTAGGAAATGTCAAAATTACTACAATATTCCGATAAAATAACTAAGATATCCCGGGCTATTGTACCACGGTAAGATGGGTTTGTTATTAAAACCCAACGTTTTTTGCCCATCTGCTGAGGAGATTTTCAAGGGGGTCGTAGCTTCTTTGCGTGTCCGAATCATACATTGGCTCGCTACTGACAGCAGCCAAATTCCGTTTCCACGTGATCCTGCGCAGAGGTGTGACGTCACATGGTCGTGCAGAATAGCCGAGTGGTCTCAGGTGCCATGTTACGGACTGGGCTGCCGTTCCCGCTGGAGGTTCGAATCCTCCCCCGTGCATGGGTGTGAGATTTAGAAACATTTGAAAAACTTTTCGCTGCAAGTATCTTTGATTTATCAAATTCAATATTATCGTTTTCTTGATCCAAAGCACTTCCCGCTAAAGCTGATCTGTCAATCTCTCAGCTTCTACAGTTGCAAAACTGAAATTTGGCTGCAGTCACTAGTGAGACAGGGTGTGATTCGGACATTCAAAGAAGCCACGATCCCCCTGACAAATGTCCTGAGCAGATGGGGACGGATTGTTAGGTTTTAATAATAAATCCATCTGACCGCGGCATAATAACTTCGAATATTTTAGTAATTATAAAGTATCATTTATTACTATGAATCTCCATCTTCTTCTTCTTCTTCATAAATAAGGCAGTATATCCGTATGTTTGTGTATATGTGCTGCATACAAACCTACAGTTTCCTTTATGAAATTTTGCACACTTGACTTTCAAACCAATAGGACTGTTGCCGTAAGTGTAAGGATCACGTATACACATATTCAAGAGATATGACGTCATATGTTACTCATTTCCTCCTAAACGACTGCGCCGATTACAACCAAACTTGGTACACTTATTTATTACCGTGGGGTAACAATTGCTAAAGGCCTAAGAACCACATACGACGCATGTGTCGGGGGATATACCGTCATGAACAACAGCATTTGAAGGAACTGCCACGTAACGCGACGAGTTCATAAATATATTGTATGAGAATGAAAGTACACAGCAAGTAGCAATAAACTTTAAACAGAATTTTAAACCTTTAATATACTTTTTCTCGCTGTGAACCACAGCAAAATGATGTAAGGAAAAAACTTTGTCGCCTACTACTTTTCCCTTGATTATGGCGTAAAACTAGGGCATTCCGTTTGGAGTTACAATTTATAATTTCTACAATACGTATTGCACTCACAGGAAATATTACACACGGTATACACACATAAATCAGAATGTACCTTCAAAATTGTATTATAGTACGGCTCGTAGTTCATAAGATATCAGGACCCAAACAATAACGTTGATAGAAAACCGTCCCATCACGATATCTGTTACTTTTTTACTACTAACTGTATTCGCAAGAGAATTTACAGACTTACAGCTCTGATACAAATGAATATATACCTGCAAAATGTTACAACTGTACAACATGAGATCCAATAAATTTGAGGTCACATAAAGACAACATGAGATCCAATAAATATGAGGCTTAAGAAAATTCTTGGAATCTGACATCGTTTTGACAACGCGGCTGCTGGCGAAAGCAATAGACGTATACAGTTACAAGGACAAGAGGAGATAGAAACGGTGTACATCCAACGAATACACACTATTGCCGACAGATACATGTTTTAACTTCAACAGACTGCCGTTTCCAGTTACTCTTGTACTCTCTATTACAATTAACAAATAACAGGAAGATATGTTAAATACTGCAGATTGAATTTGACATCTCCCTGTTTCTGACACGAACAACTTAATGTCGCTTGCTCAGGTGTGGGATCACTAAAGAAATTTGTTCATATTAGATTCTGCACAGGCAACAAGTTTTGAATTAAATACATGTAGAAATTTACATAGAGTTTGTAATTTGATTACTACCTTTCTTTGTTGGATACTGCACTTACAATTTTTGTACATTATCCAAGGCAGCCTTATTTCTTATGTATTGGCTCATAAATATAACATGTTTTTAGAAGAAAGGAGATGGACAAATAGAGACCGGGTATGAGGAGTAGGAGCTCAAGGATTGAACAAATAAAGACCCGGGACATGCTGGATTTTAGTTATAAATACGAGGGTTGGAAATAAAATAATGGCAACACTGGTTTAGAGACACTATGCAATGGTACCTGATAGTGCAATTTGTTGACATACCATACTTACCTTCGAGCAAGTGGACTCGCCTGTCCCACGTCACCGGCGTGCGCACAATCAATGGAAACACACTCACTTTCGAGCTACCGGTCTAACGTAACGATGTTACTATGTTTTCGAAACAGGAACAACGAAGTTGGATTAAGATTGACTGTGCAAAAGGTCGTGCAACACGACAGTGTCTTCAAGGTGTTCAAGAGGCGTTCGAGGAATCGGCATTGCCGCACAGACCAGTGCTCGTTTGGTAAAAGCCTTCAACGAAGGTCGGAAAACTGTGGCAGACATGGATCGGGCAGGTCATCCTAGCGCGTCTCTAGAAGTGTACACTGCTGCCGCGTTACTGATCAGTGATCGACGCCAGACTATTCGTGAAGTCACCCACGAAACCGGATTAGCGTACACGATTGTGCTTCGTATCCTGAACACTTGGGCATGCGAAAAATTGCATCACGATGGGTTCCGCATGAATTGACGGAAATGCAGATATGGGTGCATTGCAACGCTGCTCAGACGCGCTATGAGCGGGAAGGAGCATCATAGGAGCAAAAACTGAAACGCTAACCCAACGAATGTTGTCATTATGGGTCGCCACGAAAGTCGAAAATGCGTCAGGACCCCAGTATGGTGAAAGTTATGGTGATTCTCGAGTACGTCTGTGATGCTGTTATCCAACGCATTACGTTCTTCCACGGCAGACCAATCCACAGTGTTACTGTTCATTTTAAGAGCATCACTGCGACCAGCTTTGAGGAAGCGGCAACACTTTCTGCGTAACCCACCCATCATTTTGCACGACAATGCGCGGGTGCAAAAAGCGAAAGTTGTGGCTGCTCTTTT